>CM076574.1:66867146-67467146 GCA_034641835.2 Pinus albicaulis | reverse complement strand
TCAAGAAGTCCACAATATCTTAGGGCTCTTACTGTACCTGGATCATTTAAGGAAATCATATCCTATTCTTCATGTTCTTTTTCCCTCCATGTAATCGTCATTGTAATTCGATGGAAACCTGAAATAAAACCAAAAGAACCATTAGATTCCATTCACTGCAAAAAATTGGGCAAATTTTGGGCATAATGCAAAAACCAAAAATCTTGATTGCGCCCAATGCAATCCCTAACAAGAGATAGTGCATTGTGTATGCAAGTAACCTTCACTGTACTTGCTATGCAACACAGGTTTCGACATTCAGGGGTGCGTTGCCCTCTTTTTGGGAAGAATTTACCCTAGGGACCCCACAACCCTAAAAATTGTAGAAATTGGAAATGAAATGATTACTGAAGGAAAGAGGAGGTTCATATCACTAACCTAGATCAAACAACAACAAAATCCGTCCACAGAAATGATCGCAATCAGCAGTTGAAGTTCGGGGGAAAAATCAGGTTCAGAGCTCCAAAATGCAAATGGTAACTATGGAATGGTAAAAATGAATAGTAAATCACTTTTTAATAGTCATTTAATTATTTGAAAAATGAATTTATTGCTATGACTATGGTTTTATTATGTTTTTTATCATGAAAAAGGTATTTTTAATCCATTTGTTGTTGTTCTGAACAAGTCTTACAACAGATGAACAGATTAGTTGTGAAGATTTATTTCAAGAATGATTTGACCACAAAGCATACTTTTTCTCCTTATTTTTCGAGCTTTTTTAAAAAAGAAAAAAGGATTTGAAGCGCAATTTTATCTCTTTTTCGAGCTTCGATAACAGCGAAAAAGGAACCCCTAGAGTCTTCTTTCATCTCTTTTCAGACTTCGATAATGTGAAAAGATTTCCGAGCACTTGTCTTTTTGAGCTCGTAAAAGTAAATGAATTGATATCTACTAAGTATAAGTTTAGCCCTTTTCCAGACTGAGATAGATTATTTACAAAAAAGGAATACCTTGGTCGAACATGACTAAAGAGGTTCTCAGATATTATTTTACACTTTTTCAGATCTGAGTGACAACATTACGAAAAATTACTTATGGAGTTTTCTTTCATCCTCTTTTTCAAACTCTCTAAATATGAAAAAGGACCGGGCTATCACTGTCGTTAAGCTCGTTAAAACATAAAATAGCGACGAGCTTGTCGATCATGGCAAGAATCGAGTTTCATTCATCGCTAGACTCGTTAAATTATTAAATAGAGGTATATTATTTGCCCAAAGGATTGAATTATAGATTGAGAAAATGTTATCCTCCTCAAGCTTGTTAAAAAATAAATAGGTACTGGTCAACAAAAGACTGAGGAAAATTTGGGAAAAGTGAGTAGAATTATTTATGGTAGCAAGTCGCTCTTGAACATGATACTTCCTTCACTCCATGTTCGTGACTGTTTGGGTTGAGTAATCATCTTGATGGTTCATTCATACATATGGTTCATCATACCTTCACTTTGGTTTTGGGTCAATGCTGCCAACTCATCTCAGTGTCACCAATATGTTCAAGAGAAGTCATCCAGTGAATAAGTCATCCTTCTGCAATACTCATAAACCTTCATTCTCATGACCGTCATCCCTGAAAATTGCAATATCAAGTCAAACCCTTGTCTTCAAAATTAGTAACTCCCATTTCGCAATAAAGTGGCTTCCTGTTGACGATAAATCATTATCCATGAAGTTCACTTAGAAACATCAGATTCCAGTACCATGAGGCTTGTTACAACATTGACAAGATCCTTGCTTCCAGACTTTTGACTGAAAGATTTTGTTTGGTGTTTGACATCAAATCATCTATTCACACCTTATGAAATGTACTGTAGTACCTTGAGGGCCATTGACATCAATGGTGGTTCTCTCACGTTTTTTAACAACTCACATCATTGGCTGGTAATCAAACAATGTCTTTCCATGTTCGACTACAAATCATATATTCACATGGCTAGACTTGTACTCGAAATATCAAGTGAACGAGATAAGAAGACCCTGGATCTAGTTTCAGCCATCTGGGCTGTGATTTCAGGATTGTTGTACACATCAGCTATATAATGAACTTACATACAAATCGTCATCTAAACATGAGCCTATATCTGTAGGCATGTCTGCATTGGGCAACATTCCAATTACGATGACTTTCTGAATTATGTACATTTTATTAGATTTTTTATGTGTGAAACATGGGAATGCCTACCCTCATCAATTATGATCAAGAGGATATATCATTATGTAATGTATTGTAAGATTGATGCAGGTCACCACTCCGCTTCATCTCTAGCCCATCACAGTGTAAAGAATCTCAATCAAAATATTGTTGTTATTATTCTGACTTCATGCTTTAGGGGGAAATTGTTATAGGTCAATTTGGGAATCATTCCCAATGACCTGGTTAACTGGGCATCATCTCCAGGACCAATTTATAGGGTCTATCATCCCCTAAAATTTTAGTTTCTACATGCCCTAAGACAAAGAACAAGACAAATCAATCAAAGATTTTCATCTGAAAAGGTTTCCAAAGTTTGAATTTTATAATATATCATATGAGAGCTCACCAATGCTGACTCTAAAGGGACTAAGTGCGTTTCATATGCAGGTAGCCCCATGCAAGGCTTCTGTACAAAGAACTTCTCGACATCCAAGGGTGTGTTGGTCACATTGGGAGCGAAATTCTCATTGTTCTGGAATCTCCACTTGGCCAGTTCCTTCTAGAAGAGTTCACATGTGTCAAAATTCGAATCCATGTGTCCATTTGACATCTATAAGATTGGGAACATGTATTTCCTATTATTGGAAATTCATTGATTGTAAAACTACCTTCAGCTCCTCTATAAATTGAGCATAGATCTTAGTGTTTGAGAAGAAAGAATTTGTGTAGAGAAATGTTGGTGGAATTTCAATTGAGGAGATTGATTTGAGTGACATATTGCTGGAGATATTTGCATTGTGATGAGGCTAGGATGCTGCTGGAGATGGCGACACTAAATCAATCACTGGGTTGTAACCTCCCCTTCTATCATCAATAAAGATTACTGCTTATTTTTCCGTATATGCATCTGTATAAGCTTTGATTTTCAATATCATGATTTATTATTGATGTATAAGGTTTATTATTTATTGATTTAGCTAAATAAACTGAATAGACATCTGTATTATTGCTATCTCTTACTGTTTAGTGGTAATTATTGCAGGAAATATTTTGCATAGCTAGCTGGAATTTGAAGCTACAACAAAAGCGACAGAAGGAGACTTTGGAAATGCTTGGATTCCAAGTAGGTTCCTTATTTCATTTTGTGTGTTTTTTTACATTTAGGAAAGATAGTCGTAAAGTCTTTGACCTGTTGTTCTAGATTATCACATGTCTATGGAAGAATGATTTATCTGTAATTCATAATTCCGCATAACAAAGTTAAGGGAATTTTTTAGTGGCATGGCCATGAACGTCACACAAAGCACATGGAAGCGTAGGATTTGGTGCTTTGGTAAGATTCGTTTCCACTTGGGTTTCCTTGTCCTTTCCTCCTATTTCTATTATTCCCCCCCCCGCCCCCTCAGTAGGTGCTTTCACAACAAGAGTGACTTCCTATTGAGGTTGCTATGGGCCTGAAGCAAAGAAAGGGGAGATAGTAATAGTTTGTACCAAAGTGAAAGCCATATAATGTTTGAGATTTTTGGGAGGAGTGTTTGTAGGAGGATAAACATATAAAACTAGGATCCCCAAAGCCACGTTAGGAATACTTAACATAGAAATTATAGGATTATAAAATATTCCTGGTGGCGGGAATAAGAAAGGTATCTGACCAAAGGGATAATGACTAGGAGGAGATCCTTCTGAGAGAGGATAACCTAGAGGAATTCTTCCTGAAGGACCAACTGAGTGTTGAGAAAAAAATTGTTGGGAAGCTGGCTGTTGGGAAGACGTATTGTGCTTATGGGCGTCTGTGATGTTTGAAATATGCGAAAAATGGAAGAGATAGGATCAATGTGAATAGGAAGTGGGCCATAATAAGCCCTAAGTAGCATGGCATATTTATGGACTCCATGGGAAACATTAGTGAAGGAATGGGTGGCCTCGTTTCCTGTCATTAATGAAATGGCAATTTAAGGAGATATATAGGATTGAGGGTCGTAGTATGTCAGTTGGTTGATGGTGACTATCTTTCCATTATGGGGAAATATCATCTTATGAAAGACAAAGGATGTTACTACTTTCATAGTGTATATGAAGCTGTGACCAAGAAAGAGGTTATAATCAAGAGAGGAACCAATAACTTCGATATTAATCATAACATGCTTGCCACCAATGGCTATGGGAAATTTTTGATATAAACCAAGAGGCTGCGAGGGGTAACTATGCTATGCATGAAGAGTGATGGTTGATGGTGACAGGTCATGGGAACCAAGTTGCTTCCAAACACTAGAATAAATCACACAAGTGGATGCGCCTTCATTAGCTATACACCGTTGAACATCGATATTTTTTATGGAGACTGGTATCTGAAAAGAAACAGAGGAGGGAATAGGGGGATGATCCAATTTACCAACGTCAAAGACAATCATATGATCATAAAAATTATCCACAACACCTATAGTAGATAGTAGAGATTTCCATTGGGATGGGCACATCTGGAGGATTTCCAACACAGACATGGGAGTAGTAGACTGCGCCAAGTCATCTACTACACTATAAGTGTGGATGAATCAAGACCTAGCTCCAGAATTCATCATGAGAATCTGATAATATCCATTGCCAGGTTGCGAAGGTGGAGGAAGTGGAGGATTATAACTGGCTTGGGTAGCCACATATCCTGTTTGAGGGAATGGGTTGTTAAGCACCGCCAGTTGCGTGGAAGGAAGAGGGCTTTGAGCGATAGGTTTCTTCCCTCTAGAGGAAGCTTATTGAGCTTCCCATGCCTAATGCATATATAGTAGAAGGGGAAACTCAAGAGTGTAATTCTCTTAAGTCCCAAAAAAATCAAAATCTTTATTGGTCCTAAGAGCCTTGCTCTGCTTAGGCTACCCACCTTGTTGCTAGGTTGCGAGATTTGACTGATCACCCTTATTTGCATTAGGTTTTCTACCTTGGTTGCCTTGATTTCCCTCAGATGGCTTATTTTAATTACCCATACATTTATTTTTCTGCTTGGAGTTGGGGGAAATGGTAGCACTTTTTTGTACATACACTTGAATTTTAGGAGGTGGTTGTTGCTACGAAAAAGATGGTTGAGGCATGGGAGGTTGAGGTGCTGGTGCCATCAGCGATGGAGCACTAGGTGGTGAATATGCATACTATGAGGTTGTGGTAATGTTGCGGTAACCAGGCTGAGAAATAGCTAGCCCTGGCATTGACTTATATGAATGGTAAAATGCATATGACGCGCTCATACCTTGGTAGGAGTTAACTCATGAAATAATATAATGAGTATAAGCGTAAGTGGAACTAGTCCCCCCTAGGGTTGACCATAAATTATAGGAGTTTTAGAATATGGTTATGGTTGAGGATAATTTATGGGTCCAATGATATCATTGGCAACATGAGATGCCCCCGGTGCAGATAAAGCACCAGGCCTAGGAAGATTAGGAAGGATGGTATAAACATAACCTTACTGGGCATATATTGGATCATATTTCAAAGATACCTAGAGAGATTCTTCCTAGGTTTGACGGAAATTTCAGGAGACATGTTTACTTATAGGGGCTAGTAGAGTTCACAAAAACTAGTCCATGTAGACCGGTCCTCGAATTCAAGAGATTTACATAGGCTCCTCTTTCTGTGCCATTCTTGTACGTGGTCAGAAAGGGGAGTGGTAGAATTTTGATGGAAGGAAGTCAAATTTTTAGTACCAGTATCATATCAAAGGGGTAATTGGAAATAGGATAGGAATTCATTGGAAAGAGTCACAAAGGTAGAATGAGAGGCATGTGACTTGTCCACATACCATTTGGTAGAAACTCTAGTTAGAGTGCATTGGAAAAGGTGAAGACAAATGGAGTCCTCGGTGATGGAGTTGGAAGAGCATCACATATGGAAATATTGAACATGGTTGGTAGGATCTTCTCCAGTATTCCATTAAAAATTTGGGATATCTGAGGGAAGTCTAGTTGGAATGATAGGCTAATTCTAGTCATGGAAAAGGGAATCATTGATAAGCTACTTCAAATCGGGGAGACTGAAAACAACCATGTATGGAAGTAAGAGTTGATTAGTTTCCATACCAGAAGATTTTATGATATTACCTTGAGTGTTACCTTGGTTAGGACCAATGTTACCAACTCAGTTTCCACCTCCTGCATTAGTGCCTAACATGGTAGTGGTGTGGGGTTGGGAGGATGCAGAATCTGAGGATGAACTAGAGGAATCAAAAGAACTAGAGTCTGTATGTGGATTGGGTGGAATACTGGGTGAAGGGACCTTGAAGGCCATGAAATATCCTCAAAAAACACTTATTTGGTGCAATCGTTTCAAGACAAAATAAAAATCTGAAGGCTAAAGGGTAAGGATAAAGAAAAATAGTAAGCAAACACCTAGTGTAGTGGTGCAAGGTGAAAACTAAATATAATGATATGCTACCTTAATTCAAGCAAACATACCTTATCAAAGAAAAATGACCTCTAGCCTAAAGGTTGTATAATCCTCAAACATGTCCTAGTTATATTGTTTTAGATGGCCTTCCAAAAGACTTCTTACTTGGTAGGGTCTAATGTCTGCTGCAAGTAGAGCTATTTAAGGGAAGGTAGCGTAGAGGGATGGTTTCTTCCCACAACCATCCCTATAAGGTGTTTTACTAAGATTTGCCACTAAGGTTACCTTCATCCCATGAGGGTACAAAAATATTAGGCTTATTGGTATTCAATTTCCGATGTGAGATCCTGGACCTACGAGTCGAGTAGCCTTGAGGAGAACCATACACAATATGACCTAAGCCTAAAACCATCACAAACAGGTTTTTTACGCAACTCTGGTTTTATCGTGGCATGATGAAGCATTTTTAAGCTCTCAAGAAGGAAAAGTTATGTCTCAATGTAAAAAATTGATGAGTGTTATTGGAAGCCTATTTCACAAATCCTAAACCTAACTACAAGATTTTTTTTTTCCCTAGTGCCTAAGTGGGATTGAATCGATGTCGGTTAAGTTATTTATGTGGAGTGTTTAAAGTCCTGGCTTGGCGGTGCTAACCAAGCTCTCCTTTCCTTAGGGTGTGAGTATGTGTAAAAAGTGTAATTTGATGGGTTAATTAAAGGATGTTTTATGACACCAATGTTGCTGAGAAATAAAGTGTATAAACTGCAAAAAATACTGATGAAAAGTAATATAACAACAAGATTAAACACACAATTCCCCACCCAAAAAGGCTACGAAGTAGCAAGAATTTTTTTGAATAAAATAAGAAATTCAAAGAAACTAAAAGACCAAAACATCTATTTTCTATTGGACTGAGTCTAAGTCCAAATCTGCTAAAATGATGTAGAAAAATCCAACAAAGACAAGAGGAAAAGTGTTGGAAAATAACAGAAAACAAACTGCAAAAAAGAAGGATACTCAAGAGGATCCTAAAGAAGGAATGGAACACAAGTATAAAATGAAAAAAAAGTATTGTAAATATTTCCTAAAAAGGATTATAAAATGATGGAAAAAAATTTGGAAAACAATGAAGGAAATTTCTTTAAACTAGACTCCTCAACTCAACAAATGTTCTACTAAATGACAGAGGTGTACTCTAAATCTTAAGGGGTGTTTCCCTTCCTCTAAATGAGAAAAAATACTAAGAGAATCTAGGCCTAGGAATGGATATAAATAGTGAATAAACCCTTCTTTACACACAAATAGAGCTCTCGGAAAAATTATTAAAATTACAAAAAAATTTAGAAAAAATGGGCAGTGAAGGTTTTGACCTATTTTCTTCATTGTGGTTCATATATTGGCCCAAAAGTTGTGTTGGAAAATGCTTGTATTACTCCAAAAAGTGCATTGGTTCTTCAAGACTCCCACTTTACATATATGTTGTAGAAAATTTCGTCTCTTGCACAACTGGTACCTGTGACCTGTAAAACAAATGGAAACCCAAAAGAACAAATATTTTTCCAGCAAAGAGTAAAAATCTAAAAAGAGAAATAAAAAATGAATGGAAGAAAATTTATTAAAAATGTTGAAACAAGAACCACTAGGGTTCTGATTTTTTAGACCAACAAAGTCACCATTTGTAGATGACTAAATACCCAGTGGGGTCGCCACTTGTTAGTATGAAATTTTTGGATAGGTGTACCAAAAAACTTCACTTAAGCTACTAGTGACAAATAGCCCTAACAACAAATTATAGTTGTCAATGTTCTTCATATCCACAGTAAAAAGTTAAAAACCACGTGAAAAATACCATCTACAGAAAACAAAGAGACAAATAATAGTAAATGATGTACCAAAAACCAAATGGAAATAGAAGAAATTTGATTGTATTAAAAATGGAATGTTTACACCTTGTGAGGAGAATATTTAGACTTGGATCTACATATCCCCCTCCGTGTGATGGGTCCTTTGATACCTTGTGCTTCAACTTCAATTCTCTCCCTCCTGATGGATGCAGTGTGAAAATGGAGCTAATGTTGGCTTGAACTTGAAAATGGGAGCTCAAATATGATAAGATGATAATGAGGACGTTGAGAATGGTCATGTGTAGAATGAAGAGAAAACCCCTCTATTTATAATAAAATACTAGCATAGATCTAGATCTAGGATAATAATAAAATATGTTAGACTAAATGAAGATCTAGTTGTTAACAATATTTTATTATATTTTAGAGAGGGAAAGATTATTTGAAATAATATAATTTCTTTATTTACTAAACCAACTTGAAAAATAATGATTAATTGAGTTGATTAAGGAAAATGGTGAATAATTAATAAGTAAAAATGATTTATTAACTACTTTAAGGGGATAAAACTAGAATAAATTTGAAATAATTATTAAATAATGATTTAATAATCATCTAATGAGAGAAATAGGGAATAAATATGGAATAATAAATAATTAATGATTTACTTAATTATTCCTCAGTGGTTAAATCAAAATGGTTATAAATAATCATTAAATAATGATTTAATAATTATTTTGAGAGAACAATAAATAAACAGTGATTTATTTAATTATTCTCATAGGTTTTTTTGGGTTTTAATGAGAAATAATTTAGGAAAGTGGTTCTTTAAATTATTTCGTAAGATGAAAGTGGATTTTAATGTGTAAAACCCATACAACATGGTGTATTTCGATCAACCTAGTAGAAAATGGCTAGGTGAACATTTTTTGCGTGATAACAGTAGAGGTGAGAGTGAGGGTGAAGGTGAGATACCCCTAGAATCACGACATGTAAGTAATGAATATGGAAATTTGTTATGGATTGAGTTTGAAATTTTCTCTAAGTTTTCTGAGTATTAGATACGGGTCAATCTATGTTGACAATTAGACTACTGACATTAAATGTTTATAAATCTAGCCCTTATGTATAAACAAAGAGCTAGGGAGGGGCAATTATGCTTATATATATAATATGTGGGGCTGGGACTCTTAAGGTTCCAAAGGTAATAGGCCTCTAGCCTCAACTCTCCCTATGAGCATGAGCTATAAATGAGTGTTGAGAGGGGAAAATGCCTAAGTTTGGGAAGAGGATCGAATTTGTGTCGTAAAATGTGCAGAGGCACCAAAACTATCAGATGAACCCAAACGATGTATAATGAAGAAATTCAGTTTGTGGAGAAGTAAGGCCTTTGACCTCGAGGCCATGTAGGTCAGTGACATGGAGAGCGGGTGATGTGGCACTCATGTGGAACCCTGATTTGACTCTTTGGTAGGTCTTAATGGGGACCTAAGGTAGGTGGAATATAACACTCCCAAAGGAGGCCATGTGGATTTGTTGATGTTAGCATGACATCACGCTAGTTGATGTCACATTGAGGCTTGGAGGGTTGACAGCAAGAATAGGCTTGACAAACGAGAGTTGACAAAAAGAAATATTCATGGAATTTTTTGGTAAATCATCGGGCACCATGACACAGGGAGTGCCACATTAGAGGAATTTGGGAAATATATGATAGATACAGGCAAGGATGAAGATTATCTCTGGAAAACAATGACAAGGTTACAGTCCCAGAGTGTGAGGACAACGATGAAAAACCATGGATGGTGCAGGAGGATTTGGCCGACGTTGATGGAGGAAAATAGACATGGAGTTTGGCATAAATCAATGGGAATAAATTAGATCACTGACCACTAGGTGGATTCAAGGTTGTGTCAAAGTGTAGAGGAATAGGGGTCTGATGATGACAAACCCTAATAAATGAAACATCCTCCCATCTGTTCACATAAAAGAGATTGTCCTCTCACTCTTTTGGACCATTAGAGAAATCAAATGGAGGAACTAAGGGGTATTCACAGGGATTTAAGATGGTGTTGACAGGGCACTCATCTAGATAGTCATTTGGGAAAAATGTGGGGACCATGTGGGTGCCACGTGCTAGGCTAGGAGGTCATGAGAGAATTTGAAAGGTCAAACTTTAAAGGATCGTAACTCTCAATTTGGGAATCATATTAGGGAAAATCTTATATCGTTGGAAAGGTCTTGATGAGACGGATGAAATCACATCATTAGTTTTGAGCCATGGAAGGGTTGAAAAATAACAAAATCTTTAGACACCATCTCCATAACCGTAAATTGGAGTTTAGGTCAACATAGTAACATGCCTCCCTGACACCCTCTATGAGGTCTATGGGTTGGTAGGGAGTGCATTAAATATGTTGATATCCACTTTACATAGTCAATTTCATATCTAAGTTAGAGGGTCTCAAGAAATTGGTTAAGAGTGAGGCCCTATGGGATTGGATGGTTCAACTCTCTCCAATTGTGATGGTTGATATTGGTACTGAGAACCATTAAAATGATCATGCATTGCTATTAGTTGGGATAGATGGTCTAGAACTAAGTATAGTTTGGGAAGCTTTACATTAACGATTTTTTTTTTTTCTCAATAGCAGAGTGGTGTGGTCTATTTTGCGTTGCAACTCATCACATGGAGTTTTAGAGGAGACTTTCTAGTGTCTGTAGAGATGGGCTCCACAAGAAATTCATAACACTACCTTCCACTCCCCTTTGAGTTAAAGATATATTATTTTTTGGGGAGTCTGTGACATGAGGGGAAATGTATATATGCTAAAGGCGGAGCCACCGTATTCAATGGAGTGAATACGAATATAGCATGCTTGTAGAAGATACTAATTTAATGAGGCAATTTCTATATATTTTGAACAACATGAAAAATGGATATCATACTTGAAGGATGGTGTATATACACCATGTACATGGAATTCTCTTATGATAAACATGTTTCTTATTCATGCCAACGAATCAAATTCTAGAGTTTCCTTTCATTCCTCATGTTTCCTAATAAAATATTGTATGGTATGAACCCTCAATCTAGAAAATACTTCACAAGTGACTCATGTACTACTTCATAAATAGGAAATATCGACAAAATATGTATACTTTATCCAAACCCGTGTATATCTCATGAATAAATTTAGTTATTTAATTTGTAACAAATCCAATATCACGGTGCCTATGGATTTTCTTCCATGAAATTATGTATCTAAGATTATTTTAAGGTTTCCATATGGCATGATGCCACTCCAAACATTTCTTTAATGAGATGCCATTCAAAGCATCAATGATACCTTTTTAAAATTTTAAAACCTCACAATATCAGTAATCCAACAAACATACACACATGTTCTCTATATAAACGAGTGCACATATAGATAATTCAATATATATATATATATATATATATATATATATATATATATATATATATGAATAATTATAAATAAAAAAATGGAATAAGCTATACATGCAAAGGAATCCTTCACATGTATAGCTTATTCCTTTTATTTATACGCACATAATAAGGCCACGAAAGCCCAATACTTAGTGAACAAAGGTGCAATTAATAAATCATTCATGATCAATGACACCCTTTCCTTGTGTCTACGATGGATCTACATACCAAAAAATGATTGGTCGTAAAGTTCAGACGGGTGAAATACAACCTAGTTTTTTATTGAAATTTTGATAATTTTGTATATGATCGTATATGATGGAGATGGATAAGAACTTAACTGTAAATAAAAGTTTCGAGAAATAAATTTTAAGTTGTCTTTCGGTAGAAGCACGAACAATGGAAATAACTATTTGTGTATAAAGATAATGGATCCTTAGCTAATAGGTAACAATAAGCGTTAAGTAATGAAATGCTAGTGTTTTACACTGGGAAAGGAACATCATCATACAATCCTTCTAATGCTCTATATTATACAATAAATAAATTGAGTTCTTTCTACAAAGTTATGTCACAAGGTTCATCTAATTTCAATCTTGAGGTTAGAATTTTGGTGAACCTTAAAAAAATTTGAGGTTATGTGAACCTCATCGAATTTCATAGCCATTAACCAAGTCCATAAATCAAATATCATAACCTCATGTAACAACTCAACTTGGTAATCTATCTCTGAAATTTCCATGTTCGTGATAGCATTTTTTATGTTCATTGATGTTGATATCTTACTATTTTATCCTATATTTCATTTTAAACTTAATGAACCTAATGAAGAAGCTTATCTGAACCTCATCAAAAAATTCAAACTCGAACCAAACCTAATCATTTTCGAACTCGAACCATGTGACTTAGCTACAAAGTAAAATAATAAAGAAAGAATGCACCACAAATAGAATGATCACCCACTCCAAAGGAGTATAATAATAAAATAGTTTTATGTTTATATTTTAAAAAAGATAGATGGTATATGTAGTGAAATGGAGAAAGATGGCTTCTTCGATCGTTTTATGACCAAATGGATATGAATGTATATTTCCTCCTTACACTCCATTTGTAACCCAATCAATTAACCATGCATCTGATTGTGGGAGTTGTAAAATCAAAGTTTGGATGTGTAATCATAGAGCATACTGCTAATATTTAAAGGCTAAAAATAAAGTTGGGATATGGCTTAGTAAAAATACATGTTTTTCTCAAATGTATGCACATACATAAATACATATAATCCAAGATATGAACAATACCATGATCACACACTATAACATCTCTGTTAGTTATATGAATTACCGTAGAGAGAGAAATTAAAAATTCCAGGAATTTTCAAAACAATTTAACTCAATATTCACAAACATCAATAAGACCAATTCATTTATTTGTATGGTTTTTATTGAACAATTGAAAGAGGTACTTCCACTTTCCCCCCAATCATAAATTAGTTACACTGTGAAATCTCTTGCACCTATCACCCCCAAACCAGATCCAAGGTATACGGAAGTTATAGGTGAGATAGGAAGCACAATGGGAAAGAAATGGTGCCACAACCCTATTGTGGAATGATTCCCCCCCCTATAGATCTGAATTTATACTGTGAGGTGAGGATTTATGCTATTTTTTGCACTGCATGCACAGGTCTAGAGGGAACTTCCATGTATCTTTGGATTGTAAGGAAGAAAACTTCAAGGTTGGCACCTCCCAACCATCTGATCGCTTCATGAATCCAACAATTGGTGGCTTTTTCAACTCACAAAGGTTGACCCAGTCCATTAATTAAAGTTCAGGTTGACTCTTGTTCCTTTGGTAAAAAAGTAAATACCCTTACTTTGGTATTATGCTTCTGTGGATAGGGGTAAAATTGAATATAAAGTACGAGCCTCTTCAACATTTTCTGATATATTGTCAGGACAGAAGAAATGTTAGTCAGGCCATAAGAAATAATTAATTATAACTAGAGTTAGCCAAGGTGATATATTTCTATTTTTATTTAGGTCCAATGAATGAGGTGATGTAGGGAAGACTTGCATATCCTCACCATCCAATGCAAATACCCTTCCCAAGGAATTATTTTGGTGGGATCCTTCTTTTATTAGGAAGGAAATAAAGAAAAAGAGGGGGCGTTGAAACTCAACCCTTCATAGGTACGATAGGGGGTTCCCAAAGCCAAGCCAAGGTTCCTAATTACACCTTAAATGCCTACTAGTTAAAGCTAGGTTTGGTAAACCTTTTGAATTTAGCCTAAAATTCTAAAGCAGGTGGTCATAACAAGGGATGAATTTTCCCATTGGAAAATGGGTTTGTTGTTTATTTCAATGGATAAGGGTGTATATTTCTAGGGAAACAAGAAAAATATAACAATTTCTCCCTTAGATAAAGGATCCGTAAAGCAGTTTGGCATTCAATTGCACTAATTTATTAAATTTTTAATTGATTAATTGAAAATCCATTATTAATTATAGTTTTGGCTAGTTGTGGCTCTCTCTACAATATTTTTGTCTTCATCACTACATAGCAGGAGTAAAATAAGGGAGGTTACAAACCCAACCCATTTAAAGGAATGACATCCTCGATGTTCTACAATACAGAATATAGTCACGAATCCTTGCATCAACAACATTTGATATTCCTTGAATTTTTAATTCCAACCATGATGCTCAATTCCTTGAGAATAATATATTTGACTCATTGGTTTTTGAAATATACACAATGCATACTTGATATTACTGAGTAAGCATGTGAATTTTTGAAATCCCATTTTACTTCAGTTTCCTCTTCCTTACAATCACAAACCATCCAAGTTTAGGAATTCCTTTCTCTGCTTCATGAGTCCCTTGGCCGATCCATTCCTTGGCAAGGATTCTTCACATAGGATGAGTCTTCATAGATAAGGAAAACATCTGGATTTCTTAAATAAAATAACGCATTTTTCATGGAATCTCATGGTGATCAATACATGTCATAGGGTTATAGTATCACCACAATGGTTTCAACCATGCAATATTTAGCTCCAGTATGCATTCATTGCATACTCTAATATCAATTGAAAATATCTTCATACTTATATGCTGGATAGTTTAGTAGTTAATCTACATCATAAGCACATGATTCCTATGCGATTAATCATAAAAAATTCTAAACCATATTAAATTAAAATTTGAAAAAAATATATATATTTAAATTGATATGTGATACTTATCTTTATATTTGTTCTTCATTTCCTTGTATTTACAAGCACTAGGTTGTTTCTCAACAAAAAAAAAAACACTTAGTGATGTATGTTCTCCATAGCTCCATGTTTATCGAATAACTCGGTGTTTACTAAATCCAACTCATTATATGATCTTACAAACACACAAGCACTCAATGGCATTACAAAATATATTTCTCTATGTAGTCTTTTTGTACAACTCCAAATAATATCCCCTCCCTCACTCACCTCCAAATGAGCATGGTAATATACCATCAAGATAGTCATTTCTCGACAATAATTCCATTTACCACCGCAACTCCAACATAATCATGGTTTTAATATCACTTTCCACCAAGAAAGTGTCATTTTTTAATACGTATTTATGTGGAAAAGGAAGCACTTAATGGTGTTAATAACCAAATTTTAATTTCTAAGTGGTTTCTTAGATGAAATATGAACTCAGTGGCTTGTGTGTTCCCTCACGTAATAGGGATTTTTATTTGGTAACCTCATCATGTTACCCTAAACATACCATTCAAATATTCATCACGTTTTAAAATATTAATTAATCATCTTCCTACTATGATGATTCTTAATAGATGATTGTTAAATGAATGGAATCAGCTTATACATTCATTTCATCATTATCATATTTATGAAATGTAGAACATATGCCAAATAGTAATTAGGAAAAATTCCTTCTTATGCTATTTTCATAGTTGTCATGTCACTGTCTATTTTTTTCAAGTGGCTTTAGCCAAGCCATTCAGGTTGATCTTAATGTCTTCTTTTTCCCTCTACTACAATTTATCTTATGCATAAGGTTTATTCAAGGTCTTGAGATTTTGATTGGGTTTATTCATATTTTCTTAATGAGATTATTTTACTTCCATTTTCTCACACCCAAAAAACCAATTCAAGACCAAATGAAGTAGGGAAAAAGAAATAATGGAAACAAAAAATACAACAACAACACATGCCAACAAAAATCATGGCCATGATCACAATAAAAAAATAGAAAAATATGCATCCAATGGTAAGAAACTAAGGACTACATAACACATCAAACATCCCACATTATATTCAACAAGGGTACTAATTACATGCACAAAATATTAGATGATTTCTATCCTAAGGCCTTCAAAAACTTCAAGGTTCCAATAATCCTTCAAAAAGTTCAAGAGGACCTTTTAGTATCTTAGAGAGTATGAGAAGTTGTTCCCTCATCTCTTTCTACACTACTAGTTGATGTTTCTGATGTTTGGAATTTCTTCTCTCACTCTGTCACAAATACACAATTATTATTTATATTAACTCATTAAATAATTACCTTTTTATGCTAGCCCTATTCATGTTGATTTGATGGTTTTCACACATATAACACATGTGTTACTCACATAAGAATAAATTATATAAAAAAAAATATCTTTCCAATGCTCATCCAATCTTGGATATAGGAAAGTTGTCATTTCTCTGGTGAACATAAACATGTGATAGTTGTCCTAGTGCATCAAACATATCCTCATTTTTCTGGGCATACAATTAAATTTGGTGCCCATTTTAATCAAAGGACTAGTACTATTTCATTCTCGATATAGTGCATTAACAATGTAAAGCTTCCTAAAATTTTCTTTACCTATGTCCATCATCGAATTGGACACAACCTCTTTATCTTCAAACTCAAGGTCATGCTTTTTCCATACTTATGTATAATAAGTTCTTAATAAAGTTTTCTTTTGAAATATACTTCCATCAAACATTAGGGAACAAAGTACTTGATTTGTCTCTACTATGCATGATGCAACCGTTTACTAAGTCAAATTTTCAAGTTAGTCATAGATAATAATAATCTCGTAAGTATACTTATAATAATAAATTAAGTATGAATTCGAGTGAAATTCTAACCAAATTGCATTTTAAATTCTGACTATGAGTTTCTCCGGGTCCAAAGTTTGGCCTTGGTCATAACCTAAATTTGACATAAGTACATTGATTCTTCAACTTAATATTAAAGAAATTTATATTTCATGGTCAAAAAATTTATGCAAAACATATAAAAAAATCAGTAAGATTATTCATTCTTATTGATTATATAAATGGAATTGCTATAATATTATCTAAATTATATCCATAAATGTTTCTAGGTTTCAACTATAGTTTATCTGGATTGAGTCATTGAATTTTATTTTCAAGGTCCATTTAGTGTGAGTGTTGAATTTTGTAGAAATAAATGATAATGCATTTATTAGGTCTAATTACACACACATATGCATTACCCATTCTCTCTCTCTCTCTCTCTCTCTCTCTCTCTCTCTCTCTCTCTCTATATATATATATATATATATATATATATATATATATATATATATATATATATATATATGTATATTGGGTTAGCAAATGTTTTCACATATAAACAATTATTCAAATGGGAGAATAAATTAAAACCCCATGGCATATTTATAACCATGGATTCATATAGTAACAGATGTGAATATATTTAAAAAATATGAATGGGTAAGTTTAATTTAAAGGGAGTGACCCCCCTTATGTAGCATGACCATAATCAGGGTATTTATGTTAAGTTTAAAGATGGTACAAACCCCTTCTTTAGCCTATCCACTCTAATATAATGCAAACCTAGCCTATAACATGAAATATGTATGGTTTGGAAGGGATGATGTCATATGGCCAAATTTTACTGTGTTTTGATGGAGCGACTCCTTTTACCTCCTTAACCATGACCTATAATTGTGACTTAGAGACATATGGACTAAAGTATGTTTGTTCCATGAAGGGGAACCACCATTACATTATAATAAAACCACGGGGGTTGACATACATTATCAATAATCCATCTAATAGTTAACAAATATCACGTGGATCCCCCCATTTTAATTAAAGATATACTAATTGGGGGGGGGGGTGTTTTACCTAATGGGTAATGCATATATGCTAAATATGGAGCCAACATATTCATTGGAGTGAATATTAATATAGCATGCTTGTAGATGATCAAAATTTTATGGAATAATTTCCATATAATATGAACAATCGAAACATTAGATATCATACTAGAAGGATGGTATATATACTACATGTAGATGGAGTACTCATGTGATAAACAAGTTTAAAATTCATACTAATGGATAAAATTTTATAGGTCTTGTCCACTCAAGTGTCAACTACCCCATGAGAAAAGTACATTTTAGAGCAGTCAATTTTTTTTTAGACTTCACTACACCATGCAACTTCTAGTCTTCAATTGTAATACAAATTCTAAATTCCAGTGGGCCATTATGTAAAAATGATTTTAGTATGTTTATAAATCCATGTAACACATCTAGGTAGCTTAATATTTTTGTGAAAGAGTTTCACTCTAGGCACTTTTTTTTTCTTAACTAATTATTTATGTTTTACAAACATCAAATAATTAGTCTATTTTTTTCCCACACATTCCCAAAAGCTAGAGAGGGGATCAATGGTGAAGTATTATTTGAGTCCTAATGTATAGATTCAATGTAAATAATCATACTATATCATGTCTAAAGTTTCGCAGAATTTGTTTGTGTCTAGAGGTCAAATTTAAATTGTTATAATTCCCCTTCGAAATAGAATTTTTATGCAATATTTGATGTAAATATGTAAAAGGTGTTGTCTATAGAAGTTATAAAGGGTATGAGTACTTAAAATTACACCTAAAATATCAAAATTCATATATAAACACACTTTGAGGGTGGAAAAATATTTTAAACCTTTCTAGAGTCATTAAAATTAACGAGAAATTGGTGAGAAAAAGTAAAATGAGAGAAAATAAAATTATATCCAAGTGAAAAAATAAAATTATATAAGGTTGTGGAATTTCCCAAGAGGGAAATAAATTAAAAATTCAAGGGATCTACATGATTCAAGCAAGAAAATACCCATAAGAAATTTGTTGGGCCAGAAGAAAATAATTTCTCAAAGGAAATCAATTTTTTTGGTCTAGGAAGTTATTTTGAAGTACAATTTTTCGAGGAAAATATTTTTTGAAGATATTCTAGTGGTCCAAAAAATTCCAGGGTTAAGATATGGTCTATTCAACTCTTCCATCAAGGCCAAAAATTATTTTCCTTTAGGTTTGTGCAACATCATCAGGGGTTTGAATTGTTGAAAGAATCTAGCCATGGATCAAGTCAAGCTAGCCATTCTTTTCACTTGGAGGGTTCTAACTCCCCCATTGTCTATATAACACAAAGCTCTAAGATCCTTATTTGCAACATGAAAAACAAAGCTATTGGCTATTGAAGCTTTTGTACTTGAAATATTTTATGATCAATAAAGCAAGTATCTGGGGATAAATCTTGGTGGTGTTCTTCTTACATGAATTCCATGTGATTAATTTTATAATGGTAATAATCTAATTATTATTCCCATTTTCTTCATAAATTTATTGGTCTATAGTTACCTTGAACTGGTATTTGGATTTGGAGAAGTACTCTAGGTTTGGACATAGCTAATGGGTTTTCAGTTAAACCCCTAGGACTTCCTTTCATTGTATTATCCAATCTCATATGGATATAACAATTTATCTTTGAAATTGTGTAGAAATCATTTGTTTGAATCAAATATCAAGCGTGAGGGGGAGTTTTTGGTTAAACTATCCAGCTCTTGAGCATAGAAATGGAAGAACCCACTTAGTTCTCTTCTAAAGGATCATATAATGAAAATTTTATGCACGATTTCTTAGCCATTACTCACGTAAAACCCTATTTATCTTATTTATTTTCTCTAAATTATGCTTTAACTGAACAGATATGCTATTTTAAGAGCTTATTATTTTCTAATCAAGGAACAGAGTGATACTCATATTCCTTAAACTATCTCTTGAAAATTTGTAAATTGAACTTGTATATATTTTCTAACCCTTGTACATACTTTTATCCATCTTGTATATATTTTTTGGGACTTCTTTTCTTGCAGATTTGAACAAGGAGGATAAGGGTTTGGTGTATATCTATTTGTAAACATTTTTGCAGGAGGATTTTCTTTAAAATCAAAGGAAAATCCATTTTTCTTAAGGCCAAGACCTCATCTATCCTATATGGCTAGGGTTTTGTGGTAGATAAACATTTTATAAGGGCTGTACGTACATTTTGAGCCTCTATATTCAGGACACAAGAAATTGAGGCTCCTCCTTCCTTCGAGATTGAATTTTTCCTAAGGGTTTTCATTCACAATTTTTTGAAGGAAGTTTCTAATATTTATTGAATGATATGAATTTGTGTTTCATACTTTGCAGATCAATTTTTTTTTTGTGAAGTTGCAAGCCTTGAAAGGCCTTCTCTTGTCATCTTGCGAGAGTTTTATCTATTTTTTTGGCTCAAAAATTTTATTTAAAATTTTTATGGAGGCCACAAGCATTTTTGGATCACTCTTACCAAGACACAAGCCATTTATGGCTTGTTTCTTCTTCTTGATTTCAATTTAATAACCCTTGGATTTTTTGTAGAGATAAAACAAATTTCAATGAAAGTTTTTTCATCATAAAATTGATAAATACTAATCCTTTAAAGGCTTTATTTAATTCATAGAATTTCTCTTGAGATAGCTGCATACATTTGGTTTGTCAGTTACCTTACCCTACAGCTTGGATAGGCGTTTCCTTGTGGATTTAAGCCCCTGAAGTTTTGTAAAAAAATTAAATAAATTTAAGTTAATTTTTACTCATTTCCATGGGAATTTTGAAACTCATATTCATCAATGTCATGTTATTTTGGGAGATCATGCTTCATCTTTGTGAGAGACGAAGGCTATTAGACGTGTTGAAAAAAATGTTTGGAGGATTTACAATCAATTTTTGAAGAAGATATACTCCTATTTGCATTCTATTTTCCTCTACAATTCATTTCAACTTGAGGAGTTATTTTCCTAGTCATTGTAAGGATCTATCATTCGTAATTATCCTCAAGGTTTCAAGGGCCCTCCTTACTGTCTAAAGGATATCTTTATTTGTAATACTAATAGTAAAGGATATTGTTCCTCTAGGGAGCTTTGGAAGTCTCCATTGTATCCCTCCACCTTATTTGAAAGGGAGGATCTATTTTTTTCCTTTCTTAGCTTAGATTAGTTTCTAGATCTAGTTTTTCTATCTTGATTCTTGCTTTCATTGAATTAGATTAGTTTCATGTTCATTGCATTCTAGTCTCTTGAATTGATCATTATTAGATATCCATCTCTGATTACTTGATCTAATTGATATCATGATCTCATTTTCTACTTGGTCCAACATACACTTGAGAAATTCATGTCTTGTCTCACTTGTGTTTTATATTTTAGTATTATGTCTCTGGTAATTAGATTATTTAGCAATCTCACCTGCCATCTTTGAATTAAATAGTTGTGCTTTATAATCCATAATTTTGTCCTAAACATTCTTAAGGCACGTTATAAGTGAAGTGATAATATAAATCTAATAAATAATTCATTCACACATAAAGAACAACTTGTATTTAAAGCACTCGTGCCATTTCTCTAAATCTTTTTGCTTAATTGAGTGCCTCTTTACTTTCTTCATTGAATCATTATTGTAAGCTAGCCTCATAGTGATTTTATGTTCTAATTATTTATCATAAGATAATCATAATGGATTGGTGTATCTTTCATCTCTCTTCGAAGCATCTTGAATTAAATTTATCTCATTGAAACATTTTCATTTCATTTCCATATTATATCTAGTCATTAGATAAATTTTGAGGTCTAAAATGGGCCTCAAACCAAAAATGTACGACTAAAATCAACTTTATAAGAAACGATAGGGTTCAAGATGATGATTTCAAGCATGGAGGATGATTCACCATTTTTGGAGTAAAAAAATAAAAATATTAAAAAATAAATAAACAAATAATTATTTTTTCAACTTTTATTTTCAACTTATCTCCCTAAGGTGTTACTGAAATTGTTGATAACTTTTCTGATGTGAATTTAATTCCTCATCTAAGAGCACCCATGTTTCGGGATCACTTGAGAATTTACCTCCATCCAAGCACTCATCTTCTCTATATCTGCCTCTGCCTCACAGACTCCAAATTGTCACTTTGACATTTTGCTATTTGTATGAGCTCATTATCACTCATGCATTCATCCTTTGCAATTCTAAAACATCAGTTCCTCATGTAAAGCCTTAAAAATAAGAGAAAAGCTCTTAAAATATTTGAAACTCTGGTATCGCACTTTCTCTTTGTCTTACCTGCGGTCTTGCACATAATGGTCATGTCCCCTGCGAACCTGACCGCACTTTCTTTGTGTTAAGAGTGCGGACCCCTGTAAAAGATTAAAAGGGCGTGGTATGCCCCAAAAAGCTCACTTTCAAACAGCTCTTAGAAGTTTGGAAGAAACTTGCAAATCCTTTTAGGTTCACATGATTCCTATGCTTGAAGAGCTAACCTCTTGTGATGAGGAGCTTATCCCTTTGAAGGAGGACTCTATCCCTTCATAATTGGAACGAACCTCCCCTTAGGACCATAAAAAGAGGCATTGCAGCCCTCAAAGGGGAGTTCAAGCTTTAGTGTTGTTTGAGGTAAAGTGTCATGAATTAATTTTAATGCAGATTTTGATGAGGGCATCACACACCATAGCAGGCCTGCATGAAGAGTGAGACTCCATCAGCAGAGAGGAAATTCCTGCTTTGGACCCCGGAAGGATCTGTTCAACATCAAGGCTGAAAAGGTTGTAAGGTTCTTCAAGCATTTGTTAATAAGTAGTTGTTTTTTCTCATTAAACTGCTGCCTGGAGACTGCTATTTTTGCTGGATTCCCCATCATACCATAATAGATATTATTGACAAATATAGTTATTATGCAGTATTATTGTGGTTTAAGCTTGGATAGGTGGCAGTGTCTTCAAGGATAACCTATTCCTAAGGAAGGACGTTCGTCAAACAAGCATTGGATCGAGGTAGGATTTTAACACCTTTGTAGCATTTACTTATTAATCATTATATATCTAGAGAAAGATATATTTAACAGTTTGTTTGTTGTTAACTATCTTCCACATAAGGGAGACTTGCCTCATCCAAGATCAATATATTTGGTCAAAATTTACGTACCTCCATTGGCATTGGAACCCTAATTGCCTAGTACAGAGCTACCAGGTGTAGCCCTTCTGTTCTAAATTATCAGGAGTTGCCGTGAACCGATGTGTGATTTTTCCTTGTTCTGACACCAAACCCAAGTATATTCATTATGTGACTTCCAACCTGTTTCTCTTATCGCATTTTTGATCCTTAGTATGGGGATATTATTGTTTATCTCCAAACCCAATATTTTCGGCCTAAAATATCACGATCTCGGCGATGGAAAATACGTTTCCAATCCCAACAATATAATATTATTGGTGATACGCTCTATCGTTATGGAGCGGATTCTATTTTTTTACGTTGTCTTACTCATGAAGAAGCTGAGAAGGTTCTAAATGATTGCCATTCTAGAGCATGTGGCGTTCATATGTCTGGATATGCCACAGCCCAAAATATATTGCTTGCTGATTATTTCTGGATGTCGTTATTCAAATATTGTATCTATGCAGTCTGGAAATGCCACAATTGTCAGGTCTTTGATCGTAAAATGCGTGCACCACCTGCTCCTCTTCACCCTATAATTGTTGTTAGTCCTTTCACAAAGTGGGGTATTGAATTACGCATGTAACCTCTACCTCCGCCAACGGCATGTGATATTATCTTAGCAAGAGATTATTTTACCAAGTGGCCGACATGCCTACATTTTCGGTAGATGGCAAGACCTCACAATCTTCATATTCAATCATATAATTGCTAGATTTGGTGTTCCCCAAGCTATTATTATTACGCATCATGGAAGTCAATTTTCGCAATACCATGATGAATGAATCGTACGTATCAACTTGGCTCACACGACGATATTTCTACTCCATATTACCCGCAGTTAACAATCGCTGAAGCTATCAATACCCTTAGTCACTATGATCAAACGAATCATTGGTATTCATAAGTCGAATTGGCATACCATGTTATTTTCAGCACTTTGGGCATATCAGACCTCAGTAAAAACATCAACTGGTTTCACTCCCTTTCAACTGGTTTATGGTTTGGAAGCTATGTTACCTATTGAATGCGAAATTCCATCATTAAAATTAGCCATAGAATTACTCCCAGCTACTTCTGAAGAATAGAAACGTTTCTTGTACTTAGCTCAGCTAGATGAGAATCGACGCACTGTTGCATTAGCAAACAAGGCTCATGCAAAACAAATGAAAGCTCAGTACGACAGAAATGTTACACCTCGCAACTTTTTAGAAGGAGACCTAGTTTTAGTATACGATCAAGCAAACGATAAGCTAGGGACCGGAAAATTTGTACCTATGTCGCATGGTCCTTACATTGTTAAGCGAAAGTTGGCAAAAGGGGCCTATGAACTGATAGATTTTGACGAAGTCCCTTTGGATAAACCTAGAAATGGGCTTTATCTGAAGAGATATTATTCTTAAATTCTGTGTGGAGATTTTTTGTTAGATTAGTTTCTTTATAGCTGGTGTGTCCTAGATTAGAAAAGTGTGCCTAGTTTAGAGAGTTCTCTTATCATTATTCCTGCTTATCTGGGTTTTACTCTTGATATTGCAGATGTTGATGTCTCTTCAAACGTACATTGGTTTTGCTGATGGTGCTTGTCATAGTACACGGAACATGTCTTCCACATCTTGGGTTATCTATTCACCCTCTGATGAGTTAGTATCCATGCATGGGGTTAGCCTCGGTCAAACAACGAATAACATTGCAGAGT
This sequence comes from Pinus albicaulis, assembly GCA_034641835.2. Lineage (NCBI taxonomy): Eukaryota > Viridiplantae > Streptophyta > Pinopsida > Pinales > Pinaceae > Pinus > Pinus albicaulis. The sequence continues at coordinate 67,442,267 of CM076574.1, read as the reverse complement.
ATAGTGCAGTGATTGAATTATTATCTGAGTCCATATCATTTGGAATTAGAAGTTTGATTGTTAGGTTGGATTCTGAACTCATTGTATTACAGCTTAACATGGTTTATGCCATTATAAATCTAGTATTATTACGGTTATTTAGGAGAGTTTGTCTCTTGGAACGTGAATTTGATTACATTGAATATCAGCATATTCCAAGACCTTTAAATACATTATCATATGTAGTTGCTTCTAGTATGATAAATAGACATTTGCAATAATTAAAATGGTAAATTACAGAACATTCGATAACATGTTACACAAGATAGTCGGTAATAATGATATATCATAGCATAGAAGTTTGTTTCAAAAAATATATATCGTCTTCGATCATAGGTTGAAAAACACCTTATGATCGGCAAAAATGATAATACAAAATTCAAAAATGTTATGAGTCTACAAAATCGATCATCCTATCCCTAGTGATGATCACGATAAGAAACTACTGCTCGAGCCACCCTACACAGGAACCTCCTAAAAGGTCCTGGAACCCCATTCACATATCTCTTTAACGTAAGTGGAATATCATCTATATCAGTCTCTGGAATATCTAATGTCAAGTGCTCTAGATGATGCTCCAAGTCAGTCAGAATCTCTGTTGATTGGCCCTGTGGGGCTGGTGCTGTTGCAGCTGGGTGTCTCCTCTCATAAGGCTGGAGAGTGGCTCGTCGTCGTGGGCTCACATCTGCATTTAAACTTTTGATTATTAGTTTTGGACAATTAAAAATACAAAAAAAATTAGTTCTTAGAAAATGTTGAAAATGGTTTTTACCTGAAACATCCCACTGTTCTCCTGCTGGAAGAGCCATGTCTCGGTCGTCGCGGAAGTCCATCCCAACATATGGAAAGTCCTCAACAGCAAAAACTTGGTTGTTTAACCAATGAAAATATGAAAATGTAAATCGAACAACCTCTACGCCCTCAGCATGAGGGGCCATCAAATTTGTCCATCGAACCATCCGAGCTTCCCGGGCACTACCTGGATCAACTGGAATGAGTTGTAGAGCCAGTAAGGGAATCCTCTCCAAAGCAAATGAAACCACAATGGATCTGTAACCAAAGTTGTTTAAATTTCCATTTTTTTCTCTGGTCAGTTGGCCTTTCACATTGGCCAATACTGCTTCGCACCAGTTGAATATGGTGCCTCAGAAACAATCTACTGCAATCCACATCTGGGATCTAGTAGCCACATGCATTGCTTCACTCCCGCACAGTCTAGTAACATTGAATGCAATAACTGTAAGCTCAGGTCGGATGATAGTTTTTATATCAATCCGTTTATTCTTGGGGTCTGCTCTATCATCGCAAAACTCTAGTCGAAGACTGCGGCCTACTCCCAAACAGAGATATTTTTTCACCCCTCTGGGGAAAACCAGTCAAAAATTATATATCCTCTAGCTCAATTTCGAGCCAGTGGCCGCCAATAACAAAACACTGGTCCTGAGTATTCCATTTGTTTACCAGCCATGTTAGGAGGTCTACTTGGGCCCTCATGCCCTGTATGGCCCAGAACTTGTATAATCTGCATGCTCTCAATGCCTGCATTGTGGGCATATGAAGAATTGTGGCTTCATCTACGTCCTCGTGCTCGCGTTCTCGCCAAATAAGCATTTTGAATGTCCCACAATACACAAAAATACATATTAGAACAAACTTATTTAAAAAATTTTGGGCGGGAATTGAGAAATTTTAGTTTTAAAAATCATTGCGCGGGGTCCACACCCTTTGTTTACACACAGTGTGTAGGTATGCACGGGCGTTGTGCAAAAGGTGCGGACCCACGACTTTTTTCCTTGTAGAAAAAAGTCAGGGTCCACAGGTCTCGCGTGCTACACCTGCGGACCCCCGCGGGCGATTTTTTGAACCTATTTTTCCCTAAAAAATGAAATTTAAAGCCTAAAAACAAAATGTAAATAGATGAAATGCAAGATAAGGAGGATGTGGATTACCTGGAGCTGACGGTTTTTTATTCCAACGGACGGATTTTCCAGAATCTTCACAGGAACTTTTTTACCCAAAAGCTCTCACTTTTCACTCTGAACTCAAATGGTAAAAATGAAGTTAGAAAAGTCCTTTTTATAAGTTTTTTCGAATAAATGAATTTTTAATTTGTTTATTTTTCACTTTAAAAAGGTAATTTTTGAAAACATTTTTATTTATCTTAAACAGGTATGTGTAATGTTTTGAGTTTTTGTGCAGAAAATTGGATTTTTCAGGAAAATTGATCGTTTTTCAACAAAAAGTATACTTTTATCACTTTTTCGGACTCTTTCAAAAATTTACGAAAAAGCGAAAACTTGGAGTCCTCTTTTAAGCTCTTTTCAGACTCTCGAAAATTGAAAAGATTGCCGAGCACTTGATTATTCGAACTCGTTAAAATAAATGAATGATCATCCTTTCAGTATAAGTTTACCCCTTTTACGGACTGAAATGGACTATTTACGAAAAAGGTATACGTTGACTAATTATGGTCAATAGAGTTCTCTCCCGCATTATTTTATCCTTTTTCGGGCTCGAGAGACTAAATTTACGAAAAAGAACACCCATGGAGTTTTCTTAAGTTTTTCTTTTGACTCCCTAAAACTGAAAAACACCGAGTTTCTCCTATACTGGACTCGTTAAAACTTAACAGTAAAGGACCTGTTTAATTTTCAACAGGAACGAACCACTCCTTCTTAGGGTTCAAATCTTAAACTAAGTTGGACTCATCCGAAGGATGAGCTTATAAACAAGCAAATGTTATCCTCCTCAAGCTTGTCAAAAATAAAGAGGTACTTGCCAGAAATGGTGGGGGAAAAGAGAGAAAAACGAACCTGTTTGTTACATTTTGATTATTCGGAAAACCAGTTAACCACTCTTGAACACGACACTTTTTTGTTCACCTGGGTTGGGAAAATCCTTTGCCTAACAGTTAATCAAACCATATTGAAAGTCTTCAGCCGGTTTCTGGGTATTAGCTTTGGGTCAATTGTCACCAAGCCATCTGCAGTGTCGTTATGTGTTCAAGAGGACAGTTTAAACAAACCATTCATCTGCAAAATATTTGGCTTCCATTTTGACCATCCCTGAGTCAGTCCTTGCCAATATATTTCTTCAAAACTTGATCTATGATTTCGTGTTGTGGGCTTGCCTACGACGGATCAATTTCTATCGACGACAACTCATTATCTAAGAATTTGATCTAGAAATCGTCAGTACCTTGAAATCTGCATGCCTCAATGGTAGGTTTCTCACCTTCGGCGACAGGTTGCATCATTAACCTTCGATCGAATGATTCCGTGACATGTTCGACTTCAGCTCATTCATTCACATTTCATGGATTGTACTGAGTACTTTTAGGGCCATTGACATTACTGGTGGTTACTCTCACACTTGTTAACAGTTTACATTATTGACCAGCAATCAAGTGATTTCTACCATGTTCAACTTCAACACATTCATTCACATGGATAGAATCGTACTAGTTCGAGAAGCGGAAATCAAGACCCTGGATCTAGTTACTACCATCCAGGCTACGAGGAATTTTGTTATTCATTTATACAGTGGACTATTCATAAACATATGGTTGTGTCCATATTGTGTCTACACATGTCTATATTGTTGATGTATTGAAAATCATTCCTGTATCAGAACAGTTTAAGTCAGTTTTCTAGTTAGTTTTCATCTGAGTATGGGAATGCCTACCTCAGCGATGATATGTCTACATGTATATATTTTGCATTGAATGTTTTTACAGGTTCCTACTGGGGTGTCCACGGGATTATCCTTGAAATTATAAATTACTTCACTCTTGATACATGACAGACTCTATCTCCATCTATTACAGACTTTGCACTTTAGGGGGAAATCTGTTGCACTAAAAATTGTCACTTTTACATTCTGCTATCTGTATGAGCTCATTATCACTCATACTATCCTCCTTTGCAAGTCTAAAAACATCAGTTCCTCATGTCAAGCCTTAAAAATAAGAGAAAAGCTCTCAAAGTCTCTAAAACTATGGTATCGCACTTTCTCTTTGTCTTACCTGTGGTCCCGCACCTAATGGTCATGTCTCCTGCGAACCTGACCACACTTTCTCTGTGTTAATAGTGTGGACCCCTGTAAAAGATTAAAAGGGTGCAAGTAAACTCAAAAAGCTCACTTTTAGTCATTTCTAGAAGCTTTTGGAAGGAATCTTGCGGTGGAAAATCTGTTCCTTTTAGGTTCATGTATCCCATGCCTTAAGGAGCTAACCCCTTGATGTGGGGAGCTTATCCCTTTGAAGGAGGACTCTATCCCTTAATAATTGGACCTATAACCTCCTCTTTTGCACTATAAAAAGAGGCATTGGGCAACCTCAAAGGGAGTTCAAGCTTTAGTGTTGTTTGAGGTAAAGTGTTGTTGGAATTTAGACTCCTTTAACTGAGATTTTATGAGCGAAGATCACATACCTATATGTGTCTCAGTTAGAAGAGTGCAAGACCTGTCAAAGTAGAGGAAATTCCTACTTTGGACCTGTTGGGGTTCCCATGTTTTGGCCAGATTGGCAAGACCAAAAGATGAGACAACATCAAACCACTTTCAGACCTCAGGATCTAGCCCTCCTGGGTCCAGAGAGGGATCTCTCTATGATGTGTCAAAGGTATATGAATTTAAAGCTCAATGTTAAGATGTTAGGCTAGTTATAGGCACAAGGGTTGTTTGTTTGATTTGTTTTTATTTGGTTTTTGGGAATCAGGAATGAAGGATTCAATATAATACAAGGCAAGGCAAAGAAGATTTTAGGCGAAGGTAGATAACTCAGAGAACATCAAGGCCATTGGGCAATGGAGTCAGGAAAGGATTTACTTAATGTTCAATGTGCAAGCTTGCAGTTGGGCTAGTCATCTAAAGCATTGGATCCTAGAATGATTGTGTGGCATGGAACATTTAGGATTGAAAATGAAGAGAGGAAAACCACCCAATTCTGTCTATAGATCAGGTCAGAGGTCATTTAACTCCAGACCTGCTTGGACACAATTAGAGGCAACTTGAGGGAACTTGGAAAGTTTAATTGAAATGGAAAGATCCTAGTGAGGCAGAGACAGAGTTCTAAACCTCCCAGTGTTCTCAACTCATTTAATTAAATCTAAACAAGAACATATAAAAAAAGACTCCATTAATCCATACATCAGCTAGCAATATATTAGACCACTACACTGGTTAGATTAATTGAAATCGATCCTTAGATAGCACATTTAGTAGAAAACATTAAGGCAAGGAGAGCAGAAACATAGGGTGCCTAACAAGGGCAAATCCTATGCCAGATTTCTAATGCAAGCCAGAAGAACTGAAATGGAATGAAATAAAACACAGAGATAGAAAAACATCACCAGCTGCTTTAGATCAGGATCCAAAGAAATGTGCTTGTCATATTAAAAACAACACCAATCAAGTACAACATTGCCCATAGCTTGAACATTCAGCCTGTATACATCTTTCCTCAGCCTATCTTACAACTTTACATAGAACTATATCTCACAGAGACAACTTACAGTTCTCTGATATCTCATCAACAACCTTTACAATGGTTCTCTCATGATTCTTATAGCTGAAAGAGAGCAGAGGAGGTAGGTAGAAGATTAAATGAAACATCAAAATCAGAAAGGAAAGAGAGGGCCAAAGCCCATTCTATTTTAAACTCTGAGCATTAATCTCTGGCACTTTGGAGGAAAAATGGTCTTCGTCAGGCTTCATTTACTCCATATAGGTCTTTGATGCATTTTTGGTTTTCTGTACTCTGTGGTACCTTTGGTGAATAAACAAATTGGTAATAAACTACGGAATGGTCTGCCATACTTGTGCAACAAATGCTCTGAGAGTTTTGGACTGTACTTCAAGGTGGAAATCTTCTCTGGAACACGGCATGGATTAGAAAAAGTATCGGCGACCTGTCCTTTCCTGGGAGAAACATTCTGCTGATGTAGAACAACTTGCTATAAAATAACTTCTGCACCTCTGTCAGTGAAAACCTTGCCGCTGCATCCATATTGTGTAATTATGGTGGCGTTCTCACCTTCTGTACCCTGTAATAGCCCACACTGCGTGAAGGAAATTAATGCAATGGGAGGCTGATGGAGTGGAGGGCGGAAGCAATGATGGCGCGGCGGTGGTGGAATGGTGGTTTTACACGAAATAGTGATGAAAAATTAAATGAAACGGGGGAAATTATGAACAATAGGGTTTTGGTGGTAGAATGCAGCGCGGACCATCAGATCATGGTCCGGGAACAAAGATCAACAGCGGATATCGAGTGGTGGAATGATATATAAAAGAGAACGAAATGACTATGAAAGGTGAGACCTTAATGTGAATATGGAACTTTGGTTAAAGTCGAAAACACAAAGGAAATGGGTGAGAATGTTATGAAAATACATGGATATGAATGTACGAATGGGACCCATTGGAGTGGAGGGCGATCAGATCTGAGCCATCGGATCGGACGGTCATGATTACTTCAGATCATCGCAATCGGGAAAGGGCAGGGGGACACATTAACATACTTCCAATTGCGATTGGGAAAGGGTTGTGATTGGGGATCGGAGGGAAGGACCTGTGATTGCGATCGGAAGGGAGTGCAATCAATCGCATCGCAATCACTTGCGATGGACTGACCATGGGGCGCACATAAAACATTGTGATTGCGATTGGGCGGGGGGTGCAATTTGCGCTCCGCCATCGGATCTTCGTGGTAGATCAACGGTTGAAAACAAACCGTGGGACTTTGTTAATAAAACAATCGCATCGGAGATTTGGAGGTTTACAAAGGAATTCGGCCCTCTGCCAATATTCCGATTGCGATTAGCGCTTAGGACTTAAGTGCTTGGTCCTAGCACAAGGGCATGTGTGGGGAAGTGGTTGGGGCTGGCAGCAAAGGGGCTGGGTCCTTAATAATGTTTAAAAAGTGGGTTTTTAACCCATTTTTAATGAAATTTAAAGTTGGGATGGGTAACGATAGGGAAGAAAATGGGAAACTTAGCCAAACAAAGGGCAAAGGTAGGATTCAAGGGGGATTTTGGGGAAATTTAGGAGTTAGTGGGAAAAAGAGGGGGTAGAAGGGGATTTTGAAGAGGGGAAGGAAAGGGGAAAAAGGGAGAATTCTGCAGAGGGACAGGGGACAGAAAATGGCCTTTTTGAGCCAAAATTTATTATTCAGCTAGGCTCACTGATACCATAGCAACAGAGGGAGACATTCAAAAGCAGGAAACATAAAAAGGCTTCAAGGATGATGTGTTTTCAGGGGAAATGCATTCCTTGAAGGCTCATAAAACAATCTAGCCCCTTGCTTGCTTGTCAAGGAGTTCATAAGGGGCTAACAGTGGCTCGACATGGGGATGGCTTCTTCTTGAAGGAGTCAAGAATTCAGGAAATGATCTTTGGTGTAGGCCAGATGCCTGCTACTTAAGCCACCTTTCTTCTTTGATTTCAGCTGCCACAAATATGATAGATCAGCAGAAAAACATTCCAAACAATCTAGCTACCCATTCTACAATCCTAGCATTTTTTCTTCTAGGGTGCATTTGAACTAGCAGACCCTTTACATCATTTATTTTTATAACAGAAAATAAACCTATTCTAAATCTACCCTTATTACTCCATGAAACCCGATTAGACTGTTGGTCTCACATGTTTCTCTACCTAATCTAATATATGTTGGGATTAAACTGTCCAGCAGATTTCTTCTCTACATTCTACAACATAAATTTAAAAACAGTCAAACTAGGATTAGACAGTCTAGTTTGCTGTGGATCCAAGGCATAAAAACAGTTGCACATGGACAGAAAATTGCATGAAACTGAAACAAAACTTTTAAGGCTTGAAATATGAAATCTTGGAGTATCCTTCTTCTCTTTGTGACTCAAGTTTTGGGCATGTTTGAGTCACTTCTTTTCTTCTTCAGCTCTAGTTTTGGGCATGTTAGAGCTGATTTTTCTTTCTTCTTTGCTGGTCTAGATTTTGGGCATCTTAGGACCAGCAACTTTGCTTTCTTTTGGCTCAGATTTTGATCATTTAGAGCCAATATTTTTCACATCATAGGTTCATGTTTTAAGCATGTCTGAACCTCTCTTTTTCTCTCTGTTTTTTTTGGAACATTTTCTCTTTTTCTTGAAAACAAAAACTGCAATGGTATGTACAATGGAAATGAAAACTGAAAATTGAAAATCAACAGAAGTATTGTTTGAGCATCCTGCCATTGACAGGACCCCCAAACAGCTCTGTACCATCTAATTCCTGTAGGAAGAAGGAATTTGGACCCACAGTGGCCTGGATGATGTATGGACCTTGCCACAGGCTGTCAAATTTGTTGTGTTTTCCTTTTTCCTCTCTCCTTGAGTCCCACTTCAGAACTTTATCCCCAATTTTGAAATTAGTAGCTTTGGTTCTCTTGTCAAACAACCTCTTTATGTTTTCCTTAACTTTGACAGTTATGTTATAAACGTCTTCCCTTTTTTGCTGAAGATGAATTGTCTGGTTTATCCTTCTCACCATACTGTCTTCTTTTGTTTGAATCTCTTGGACCAACTTGATTACTGGTACCCCAAGGCTGGTAGGAAATACTGCTTCTATACCATAGACAAGCTGAAATGGCGACATGCCAATGGATTTCTTTGTTGTAAGCCTGTCAGCCCACAAGGCATGCACCAACTTGTTATGCCATGATTTTTTGTTCTCTTCTAACAGCTTTTTGATGATGGCCACGAGGCTCTTGTTCGATGATTCAGCCAGGACATTACCTTGTGGGTAATAGGCAGTTGAATGACCAAGCACTATTTGATACCTGTGACAAAAATCAACCATTTTCTTGGATCTAAAAGCAGCAGCATTATCGGTGATTATTTTCCTTGGGCAGCCAAACCGAGAGAGGATATGACCTTCTAGGAACCTAATGATGACTGAATCTGTGGCATTCCTAGTAGGTATGGCCTCTATCCACTTAGTGAAGTAGTCTGTGGCTATTAGGATTCATTTGTGTTGTGCAGAAGAAGCAGGGTGGATTTCTCCAATAAAATCTAGGCCCCATTGCATAAAAGGACTTTCAACAGTGATGGGTTGTAAAGGGAGGGGAAGGAGTTTCCTCTTGCCTTAAAAAATTTGGCATTGGTGGCAGGAAATTACCATTTTATGGATATCATTGAAGAGTGTGGGCCAATAATAGCCAGCCCTGAGTATTTTGTTTGTAGTGGCCTTCCAGTTCAGGTGACCTCCACATTCTCCTGCATGGAATTCTTGTTTAATTCTTTTTGCCTCTGTTTCGGGCAAACATTTAAGCAATAGGCCATTTGGGTTTTTCCAGTACAAGTTTTCATTCAAAATGAAATAGCTTCTGGGTTTTAGTTTTATGAATCTAGCCTTAGTCTTTGACAGTTCAGGTGGGGCATTTAGGTTGGTGAGCACATAAAGGATATCAGAGTACCAAGGAGAGTTCTGAAACTTCTCCTCAACAGTGGGGTCAGGTAATCCTTATGGCTCATCTAAGGCAGCTACCATGTTAAAGTCAAGGGCTTGCAGATTTGATTCAGCCATTAATTTGGCTAAGCCTTGACCTTTGATCAGTTTGGTGGGCTTTATCTCAAGATCGTATTCTAAGATCACAGCAATCCATTTGCCCCTTTTCCCATCTGGGTCTTGGGATAGAATATCTTTGACTATTATGTTAGGCACATAAGCTATGGTGTGGGAATGTAATATGTACACCCTAAAGTATTTTAAAGCCTTAACAAGAGTGTAGGTCTGTTTTTCCATTATGTTGTATTTCAAGGGTGCAACCATCAGTGCTTTGCTGAAAAAGGAAATTGGTTGTTCCATACCCTCTGGATTTTTCTGCAGTAAGACTGCAGCTACTGTATGCTCAGAAGCAAATGAAAAAATCAGAAAATCCTTTGAGAAATCTAGGTTGATCAGAATAGGAGCTTGGGTGAGTGCAAGTTTTACTGATTCAAAGGATTGTTTAGCTCCAACAGTCCATTTAACCCTCTCACCTTTCTTCAACATGTTAGTCATATTCCTAAGGTGTTCAGTTAGGTTGGGGATAAATCTCCTAAGGAAGTTTATTTTCCCAATGAAGGACTGTAATTCTTTGATGTTTCTCGGGTGCGTGATTTGCAGTATTCCCTCAACTCTTTGTGGGTCTATCTTAATTCCCTTTTCAGATATAATGTGGCCAAGAAGCTTTCCCTCTTGTAGCCCAAATACAGTCTTTTTGGGGTTCAATGATAGACCAAACCTTCTACATTTTTCAAACACTTTCCTCAGATGTTTCAGGTGTTCTTCTTCAGTCTTAGAATAGATTGTTATGTCATCCAAGTAAATAACAATGAAATGCCCTATCTCATCTGAAAAAGCTATATCCATCGCTCTTTGGAAGGTTGCACCAGCGTTCATCAACCCAAAAGGCATTGGTAAAGGCTGTTTTGAGTTGATCTTCTGGGAGAACTAGGACTTGGTTGTAGCCTGAGAAACCATCTAGCAGGGAGATTCTCTTAGAGCCTACTACCTTCTGAAGAATGTGTTCCATTTTTGGCAAAGGGTAGTTATCTTTGAGTGAGGCTCTATTAAGATTTCTGAAATCGATACACAACCTGATCTCCCCGGTTTTCTTTCTCACAGCCACTAAATTCGAAACCCAATCAGAGAATCTTACAGGAACTATTATGCTTGCCTCATACATCTTTTTAATCTCTTTTTCCATTGCAGGCAACTGTTTTGGATTTATTCTACGGAGTTTCTGCCTGAAGGGTTTTTGATTTTCTTTTAAAGGTATTTTGTGCTGTATGATGCTTGTGTCATAAGCCCTTAAATCTTCGTAGCTCCAAGCGAATACGTCAATAAATTCTTTGAAAAGGTCAATGTATTTCTTTTTCATCTCTGTGGGTAAGGATTTTTCCAATTTAATCATTTTGGGCTTATCTTCTGTGCCTATATTGCATTCTTCTACATCAGAGTCTGCATGATCTATGGTGGGCTTTTTTGCTACATCATCGAAGTCAAAAAGGTCTTCTAACAGCGCCAGACCTCTAGGTATGTACTTATCTTTGGCCTGCAACACCTCTACTTCTTCACTGTCTGCGTTTTCGTAACTCCTGTTTGTATTTCCAGTTTCTTTGTTCAAAGCATTTATCTCTATGTTTAAAGGTGGTTTTTCCTCGTCTGGGGGTTCCTCACTCAGGCAGCTATCGCTAGACACAGAGTCTGAGTCTGAGAACTTAAACTCGTTCCTGCCTGTCAGGAAATCCTCAATTCTCTTATCCCCCTCGAAGACCTGCCAATATTTTTCATTGTCTGACACCGCAGGCCTGAATTTGGTCTGTATGATGATTTGTTGGTCGTTTGGAGTTTTAGGGTAGGAACTGGCCAGGCAAGCCAATCCGTTTGCGATGATGTTTTGACTCCTAGGGACGAACACTAATTCGTATTCGACAAATGTTTTCAATATATCTTTGGCATCATTCCTATACGCCCTCAGCCTAGGGTACTTGGCTGTGTATTCACCGTTTACCTGTTTTATGACCAACTCTGAGTCTCCCCTCACGGCTATTCTACAGGCTCCTATTTTCTTCAATAGATTTAAACCGAGGATAAGGGCCTCATACTCTGCAATATTATTGGTACATTTGAAATGCAGATTGCAGGCATGGCTCTCCGCGTAGTCGCTTTCTGTGTGACATAGCCATACCCCAGCCCCGATAGTTCTTCTTGTGCAGGAGCCATCGAAACTCATCTCCCATAGGGGTTCACTCTCGTTTTTGTTGTCATTTCTTTCCCTACAGTTGGGATCGCCATTATGTTTCATTATAGGAGCTGCACTAGGCTGTGGGCTGTCTAGTTCTTCGCGTGGTGTAAGATTTTTCTAGGGATGACTAGTTGGCTGATTGCATTTTGTTTCCGGTTCACTTTGCGTCATTATTTCAATGCACTGTTCAAGGTTTTCTACGTCTTCCTCCTCCGAGTCTAGGGTAGCCATTATGTTTAAGTCCACTGGCTCTGTTTCATCGTGTGTATCTCTGCCTGTACCTACATTTGTGGATTATGGTTCTCCCAAAGATTTATCATTGCAAAGGATAAAGGAATCCAGGTCTATATGTACAGAGTATAGAGGAGAATTTTCAGGCTTTTCGGGGCTACTAACCAGGAATTTCATTTGTGCTTCCCTGTACAGTCTTCTCAGTTGGCCGAAGATTGGGATTGTGGCATAAGCTCCATCCATCTGCATTGTCCCCTGCAGCTTGGCGCCCCATGATATTGATAATAACATGCCATACTTGGGTGGCACATCTGCCACCACAACATCCATGAACATACACTTTGCTGGAATCTGGGCAAGGCTCACACATAAATCTTTGATCAGGCCAAGACACTTTACTCTGCTAGAGTCAAATGAATATAGGTCTTTATAGGGATGAGTTATCTCTAGGCCTAGTCTTTCCATCACCACTTTAGGCATTAGGTTGTGCGATGCCCCAGAATCATGCATTACATTGTGGAGGATCTTATCATGGATGTTGAGACTGATATAGAAAGGTGGTACTACCCCTTCCTAAAACTTTCCTTCTATCTTTGGACTGAACAGAAGGGCAGGTTGATCGTCACTCAGATTTACAGTGTCACTGTTCTCGCCTAAGTTTAATGCTTTCAAAATTTGGCCTTTATATACATCCTGAGTGGCCATCTCAGAGAGTGGGACAGAGATTTTAATTTTTGCAATCTCACTCTCCAAATTGAAAGTGGACTGACTCTTTGGAATGTTCAACTCTGTTTTGTTAGCCACTGCCTTAGTGGCTGAATCAGGGTGCTGATTCTCGTTATGTACAGGTTTGTGACAGTTTTATCAGGAGCACTAACTGTAGTGCTAGTGCTGCTAGTTGGTTTACCTTGTGTGTTATTGTTTTGGTTGTCCTTTTCTCTGTCCTTTCCAGAACTCTCAGCTGCTGATTTTTTACTTTCAGCAGTCACTTTAGAAGTTTTCTCAGGTCTTTTCTTGATGGTAACCTCAAGAGTTTTATCTTTGGAATTGTCTTGGCTCTTCTTACTTCTGAGTTCATATTGTCTGACCTGCATGATGGCATCTTCAAACCCAAGTCTGTAATCCTCAGATTCCAACCTTTCCTCATCCCAATATGAGGGTGAGGGTTGATCTTCTTCTGTGTAACAGTTATGGATTGAATCTTCTGTTTCAAACATGTTTATTGTGTTTCCCTCAGACTCCTCTATGATTCCCTCATCTTCATCAAGAAAGTTCTCTTGAAAGGGAGGGACAACTTGTTGATCTAATTCTCTTTGTCTGTTGGGAGTGTTGTTGTTTCTTCTAAAGTTATGGTTCTGGTTTTGGTTTCTATTTTGGTTACCGACGGTGAAAACCATATTTTCCATCATTTGCTATAGCCTTTCCACATTTTTGGATAATCTATCATAATTTTGGTCAGATGAGGAAGCTACATTGTCATCTCTATATGTTACCCTCTTCTCAGCTGTCAATCTTGCTCTTTTCTCAATCAGATTTGCCTCTATATTCACTGCTCCTTTCTACATGTCCTCCAACGTGTTGTATTCTTTATCCCTAAGCTGGTAGGCCATGTCAGCATCAAAGCCTTCGGGGTATTTCGCTAGAGCCATACCTTGTGGAGGTTTCATATGTGGAGGGAGAGCATTGTAAATGCTGTTAAATATCGTTGTGTAATCATGGACACTCTCTCCTACATTTCTTTTAAGGCTCATGTATTCTGCTAGGAGTTGGCGGGGATTTTCCCTAACTTCCCATTTGTTTATGAAGGTCTGATATAGAGCAGGGAGGTCATTTATGCTACCCGGAGGTAGGCTCTTAAACCATTTCTTCACATCACCCCCTAAGCTCTGGGAAAAGATCCTCATTTTGACTGTATCATCATCTATTTCCATGTAGTCAAAGGAATCTTCCATCCTATCTACATGATATTGTGCTGTGGTAGACTCTTTTGCAGTGAAGTGTGGGATCTTCGATTGATAATAATTTGGTAAGGGTACTAGAGGCTGAGGTAAAACCAGAGGTGCGTACCAAGCTGCCATGATGGTGTTTTGATGAGGTAAAGGGTTAACTTGAGCAGCTGGTATATGGATGACAGGGATACTAGGACCAGCAGAAGTTTGTTGAGCAGATTTAGGGTGACTGAGCCCCAAGTTTTGAATAAAGTGTATGTCAGGGGGTGTAGATGGAGGGGTCTCCTTGTCCCTAATGTGTTGACCACTATGGGGTGGTGAACTAGGGAGCTCAAGGTCTGGCTGGTCTAGGGCACTGAGTGACCTAGTTCTTGGTAAACTGTTTTGAGGGCCTAAGTCAAAAAATGGGTCTGATAGAGCTATAAAGTTTTATGGTGTAGAGTTGGCTCTATGGATGTGGCTGGGAATAGTCGACCGCTTAAGTGCAGGAGATCCCTTAAGGATGCTCTCAGGATTCTCAACTATTTCAGGTGGGTCTCGGTTAGGGTAAGCTCTTGTGTGAATGGTTCTATAAGCCAGAGTGTTGTTTTTAACCAGGCAGCTTAACCCTACTTGTTACTTCTAACGGGGTTGATGTTGCAATGGAGGCTGGTCTTCCAGTGGAGTCTAATGTGAACCAAGATAATCAGCAGGCCTACTGATCACCAGTGGAGTCTTTTAACCGTTTAAGAATTATGGAGTCGCCAGGTGGAAAGTTTTAGGATGTTTTTGGAGGATACACTGTCCACCACAGTGCTTATGGGATGTCCCCCTTCAAGGATATCTTCAAAACACAGCAAAATCTAACCGGAGATTGACTGGGAGGGAATTTACCAGACATGTCACCTCTGAAAGAGTGTGAGATCCAGAGGCTACCTGGCCCTTTCCAGACTCTGTCCAAGAGTATGGGAAAACAAAAAAAATGGTATAGAGGTTGAACTGTGAATAGGAATGTTTAACTACCAACCTAACCAGAGATCGTAGGTTTTCTGAGGCTTATGATATAGTAAGGTGAGGAAAACTCAGAAATCCCTAGCGGAGTCCCCATTATGTTGGGGTTCCCATGTTTTGGCCAGATTGGCAAGACCAAAAGATGAGACAACATCAAACCACTTTCAGACCTCAGGATCTAGCCCTCCTGGGTCCAGAGAGGGATCTCTCTATGATGTGTCAAAGGTATATGACTTTAAAGCTCAGTGTTAAGATGTTAGGCTAGTTATAGGCACAAGGGCTGTTTGTTTGATTTGTTTTGATTTGGTTGTTGGGAATCAGGAATGAAGGATTCAATATAAGACAAGGCAAGGCAAAGAAGATTTTAGGCAAAGGTAGATAACTCAGAGAACATCAAGGCCATTGAGCAATGGAGTCAGGAAAGGATTTAATTGTTGTTCAATGTGCAAACTTTCAGTTGGGCTAGTCATCTAAAGCATTGAATCCTAGAATGATTGTGTGGCATGGAACATTTAGGACTGAAAATGAAGAGAGGAAAACCACCCAATTCTGTCTATAGATCAGGTCAGAGGTCATTTAAATCTAGACCTGCTTGGACACAATCAGAGGCAACTTGAGGGAACTTGGAAAGTTTAATTGAAATGGAAAAATCCTAGTGAGGCAGAGACAGAGTTCTAAACCTCCCAGTGTTCTCAACTCATTTAATTAAATCTAAACAAGAACATCTAAAAACAGACTCCATTAATCCATACATCAGCTAGCAATATATCAGACAACTACACTGGTTAGATTAATTGAAATCGATCCTTAGATAGCACATTTAGTAGAAAACATTAAGGCAAGGAGAGTAGAAACATAGGGTGCCTAACAAGGGAAAATCCTATGCCAGATTTCTGATGCAAGCCAGAAGAACTGAAATGGAATGAAATAAAACACAGAGATAGAAAAACATCACCAGCTGCTTTAGATCAGGATCCAAAGAAATGTGCTTGTCATATTAAAAACAACACCAGTCAAGTACAACATTCCCACAGCTTGAACATTCAGCCTGAATACATATTTCCTCAGCCTATCTTACAACTTTACACAGAACTATATCTCACAAAGACAACTTACAGTTCTCTGATATCTCATCAACAACCTTTACAATGGTTCTTTAATGATTCTTATAGCTGAAAGAGAGCAGAGGAGGTAGGTAGAATATTAAATGAAACATTAAACTCAGAAAGGAAAGAGAGGGCCGAAGCCCATTCTATTTTAAACTCTGAGCATTAATCTCTGGCACTTTGGAGGAAAAATGGTCTTCGTCAGGCTTCATTTACTCCATATAGGTCTTTGATGCATTTCTGGTTTTCTGTACTCTGTGGTACCTTTGATGAATAAAAAAACTGGTAATAAACTACGGAATGGTCTGCCATACTTATGAAAAAAATGCTCTGAGAGTTTTGGAATGTACTTCAAGGCGAAAATCTTCTCTGGAACACGGCATGGATTAGAAAAAGTATGGGCAACCCGTCCTTTCCTGGGAGAAACATTCTGCTGATGTAGAACAACCTGCTATAAAATAACTTCTGCACCTATGTCAGTGAAAACCTTGCCGCTGCATCCATATTGTGTAATTATGGTGGCATTCTCACCTTCTCTACCCTGTAATAACCCACACTGCGTGAAGGAAATTAATGCAATGGGAGGCTGATGGAGAGGAGGGCGGAAGAAATGATGGCGCGACGGCGGTGGAATGGTGGTTTTACGCGAAATAGTGATGAAAAATGCAATGAAACGGGGGAAATTATGAATAATAGGGTTTCGGTAGTAGAATGCAGTGCAGACCGTCAGATCATGGTCCGGGAACAAAGATCAACGACAGAGATCGAGTGGCGGAATGATATATAAAAGCGAACGAAATGACTATGAAAGGTGAGACCTTAATGTGAATATGGAACTTTGGTTAAATTCTAAAACACAAAGGAAATGGGCGAGAATGTTATGAAAATACATGGATATGAATGTACGAATGGGACCCATCGGAGTGGAGGGCGATCAGATTTGAGCCATCGGATCGGACGGTCAGGATTACTTCGGATCATCGCAATCGGGAAAGGGCAGGGGGACACATTAACATACTTCCAATTTCAATTGGGAAAGGGTTGCGATTGGGGATCGGAGGGAAGGACCTGTGATTGCGATCGGAAGGGAGTGCAATCAATCGCATCACAATCACTTGCGATGGACCGATCGGGGGGCGCACATAAAACATTGCGATTGTGATTGGGCGGGGGGGTGTGATTTGCGCTCCGCCGTCGGATCTTCGTGGTAGATCAACGGTTGAAAACAAACCGTGGGACTTTGTTAATAAAACAATCACATTGGAGATTTGGAGTTTTACAAAGGAATTCGGCCCTCTGCAAATCTTTCGATTGCGATTAGTGCTTAGGACTTAAGCGCTTGGTCCTAGCGTAAGGGCATGTGTGGGGAAGTGGTTGGGGCTGGTGGCAAAGGGGCTGGGTCCTTAATAATGTTTAAAAAGTGGGTTTTTAACCCATTTTTAATTAAATTTAAAGTTGGGATGGGTAACGATAGGGAAGAAAATGGGAAACTTAGCCAAACAAAGGGCAAAGGTAGGATTCAAGGGGGATTTTGGGGAAATTTAGGAGTTAGTGGGAAAAATAGGGGGTAGAAGGGGATTTTGAAGAGGGAAAGGAAAGGGGAAAAAGGGAGAATTCTGCAGAGGGACAGGGGACAGAAAATGGCCTTTTTGAGCCAAAATTTATCATTCAGCTAGACTCACTGATACCATAGCAGTAGAGGGGGACAGTCAAAATAAGGAAACATAAAAAGGCTTCAAGGATGATGTGTTTTCAGGGGAAATTCATTCCTTGAAGGCTCATAAAACAATCTAGCCCCTTGCTTGCTTGTCAAGGAGTTCATAAGGGGCTAACAGGAGCCTGGGAGGACCTGTTCAACATCAAGGCTGAAAAGGTTGTAAGGTTCTTCTACTATTTCAAATTTAATACAAATAAGTTTGTTTTTCTCAATAAACTGTCATTTGATTGTGTATTTTATGGATTCCTTGATCACCATAATAGATATGATTGATAAATATATGCTATGCAGGTATTATTGATGTTTTCTTTTTTGTGATTGCAGGTCTTCAAGGATAACTCATTCGGGCGAAGGATGTCTGCTTCAAAAAAGCATTGGATCGAGGTAGGATCATAACGCCTTTGTAGCATTTACTTATAAATCGTTATATATCTAGAGAAATATAGATTTAATTGTATGTTTGTTGCTAGATTATCTTCTGATACTAGGGAGATTGGTCTTGTCCGCAAGATCGATTTATCCGGTCAACAATCCTCCATATCTCTCCTTCCTCTGGATTTATCTCTTTATCCATCCCTATCTTCTTATATATCTATCTATCTCACCACCTCTCTCTCTCTCTCTCTCTATCTCTCTCTCTCTCTCTCTCTCTCTCTCTAATTATTCCTTTTGGACACCTAATCCTATATGGGTAGGTGTGGAAGGCGAACAGTTAAAGAGGAATCCAAGTGACCTTGGAATGTGGAATCCATGGGTCACCTCATTGTATTATAAATGTACATCATATTAATGGTAATAGCATCTCACATTTATCTTTCATTCTCACATTTAGCTTTCATGTCCTATGTTTACAATACTCGTGTTTAACATGGTATCATAGCAGGAATTTTCCTGCCCTGCTCGATATTGAGCCATTGATTTTGTGGTTTCTATGTGTATGTTAGTTCCGCTATAAATACTGCATTTATTGAATGTCCTATTAGCTAAATTCCAGCTCCTTTCTCTGCCTTAGTAACTCCTTTCTGATGCTATGTCCATTCTAAGGCCCTCCTCCCTTTTCTCAACACCTTGGTACAATGCGTTAGAGTGCGTATTACACTCCACCTTCTAAACAGCTCGCTTGGACACTGGCATACGACCTCCCTCTATTGCATAAGTTGAACACTAGCGTATAAAACATATAACACCCATCCATAATATAATAATGTTGACCTACCACCATACCACACTACCATATAAACATTGTGATAAATACCTCTCGCCTCTCCACTCTCCACAGTCTTGTAGAAATTATACAACATGCATGTATATCTTGGATTCACCCAATCTAACAATGTACTAAAGTTAAATACGGAATCACTTCTACAAATATTTTGTGGATTTAAAAAACAAAATCACTAATCACATGAACATGAAGAAAAATCAGTCACACACAACACATAATTTCCTGGGGAAAGCTTGCTGCTCAAAACCCCATTATCTCTTCTCAGAAGAGTCCTCCTGTATTCAGCTAATTATCTCACACTAATCCAGATAAAATCAGGCCAATACTCACCCAATTATCAGTCTATCTTCAACCTGCCTTGCTCATGCAGTTCATCAGGAATGCAATCCTTATTCATAAGGAATTCCAGCCTTCCTACACTATGCCAAGTATCATGGGCATCCTGTGGTGTTTTAACTACACATGGGTAGCCTGCTAATATCACAATTGATAGTTACACTTCCTATTCACCTAGATCTCAACTGGGTCTCCACTGGAACTGACATGCATGCAACTAATAATAGTAAATCCTCAGTTTCCTATGAGATCAATGATTTTGAATTAAATAATATTTAATTCACTTGATCTCTCACTAGTGTATCTAACAGTTACAACAAGCACAACTGACTTTAACTTGCTTAACTGAGTCAAATTGATTTACAACTTGCATTAACTAATGCACCACTGCACTTCGAACTCTGTTACAACTAGAGTTACTCTGCATGTCCCACCAACCAACCTCTAACTCGAAATATGCTAGCTAACTAAGTTTATCACACTCAGTTAACTATTACAAGTTATCATTAAGAGTAGATTACAATTTATTGTCCATCTTAATTAAGGGATAACTAAAATAGACATGCACCAAAAATAGCCCTGTCGGCCCCACCCTAGTGTAGGTGCTTAATGCACTAGGCATGGGTGTTGAATCTTGTTTCTAGATGCCAATTTCACTATTTCTTGTTGCAAACTTCAAAACTCCCTCTCAACCAAAAAGGAATGCCCTTGCATGCGACATGCAACTCCATGCATGTGACATGAAACTCCATGAATGCGACATGCAACCCTTACATGCGATGCTTCTCTAGTGTTTCTCGCACATGCTACCTTTCCATGCAACACTTATGAAACTGAATAGCCTCCAAACAACTGAATTAGTATAATGCATTTTTCATCAAAGTCTTTTTACTTATGCTAGCTACTGCACATGTGATTCTCTGCGTTGCCGACATCTGCATCCATGCATTTTTTACTTGCTGCCAACTCTGATCTGTGCTCCAGTATCAGACACTATCACTATGATTTCATGTCCTCCTAATATCTGACTAAATCAATCTAAATGATCCTGCTACTTCTTCTATGTGGGCTCCTCGCAGCCAGGTTCGATCCATGAGACCCACCATCTCCAGGATCCTACCCAAATTTCTTCTTGGGATTATTCATGCATGTTTCCCCACCTCACACCTCGAGGTATAGCTGCATGCAATCCCTATTCCCAACTGGCTCGAAATTTCTCTGCATGAGTGGTTTCTTCCACTCCATGATCCTTCGCATGTGGCTGCTCCACATCTTGAGGTTCATTCTCACCAGCATGAAAATCCATCTCCCTCTCAAGGGTCAATTGCATGGCTTTCACACACTTCCCAATGGTTGGAAGCTCTGTATAAATTGCATCTACATCAAGTCTATAGATATTCTTAACTTGAATCCCAATCTTCTTGGCTTGCCCTATTGCTTTGTGTCACAGGAAAAATTTTACATCACTGAGAACAACATCATAGCCTCTATCCTCTAACATTGCAACTGAGACTAAATTTTTCTTCAAACCTGGTACATAAATTATATTTTTTAATTGAAATATTTTACCTGAATGCCTTTGGAAGGTAATAGTACCAATCCCAGTAGCACTGAACTGCCCGTCATCACCCAATTCAATATGCATTTGGAGATCCTTCTCCTCCAAGTTACTGAAAAGTTCCTTGTCTCCCGTCATATGAAAGGAAGAACCACTATCCAAGTACCACCCCGATCCCAATGCACTTGACACCATGCATGTGATAAATGATAATTCAAGCTCAAATTGCGAGGCAAGGGCCTCACTAGCTGGAGATCCAACAACCTTCTTGTTCTTCTTCTTTTATGGACAGTTAGGAGCAAAATTCCCATGCTCGTGACAATGAAAACACTTCACCTTGGACATGTCCTGCTTCTTGCCATCTTCATTGGCCTCAGATTTGGAATGTAATTTCTTCCCCTTCCCCTTCTTCACCTTGGAAGCCAAAGCATAATCTTCTTCATCTTCATTCTTAGATGAAGATCCATCTCTGGTATTCCGTCTAAAATCCTCCTGCACCAAATTCGACCACAGTCGTTCCTAATCTAGTAGTTTTTCCCTTCCATTAACAGAGTATTGATAACTATGCCAACTCTTGGGAAGTCCTAGGAGAGATAAGCTCACCAAATCTTCATCAACAACAATTATTCCTACACTCCCAAGTTCATCCCGACATTGGACAAACTTTGTTAAGTATACTGGAATAGTGTCGTTTTTTTCTATCTTGATTTTCCTGAGCTTGTCTTTGAGTGCCAATTTCCTATGCTCGATGCTGCTTTGGAATAGATCCATCAAAGCCTTCCACATTGAATATGGTGTGGCTTTCCCATGGAGGATTGAAACAATTTGGTATCGTATTCCCTCCAACATGATCCTCCTCGCCCTTGTCACTTTCTTTTGCCATGCATCAAGATTTGTAGCATCTGGCTTAGGAACATATTTGTCAATGAATTTCTTCAAGCCATTGTCTTCGAGTACTGCCTCCATACTGTCCTTCCAAGCAATGTAGTTTGAGCTACCCTCAAGTGCATACTCTAACCTCAAGCCATTGAAAGCCATTTCGATCTTGAATCAGTTGTAGCACCAAGAAAGTCTTTCTGCAAATTCGAATTCTATCCAGTCACAAACTCAGCTCCGGCTTCACTTCTGCAATTTCGTGTGTTATGATACCATGTATAAATTATTCAATAGAACTTTGATACCATGTAGAAATTATACAACATGCATGTATATCTTGGATTCACTCGATCTAACAATGTACTAAAGTTAAATACTGAATCGTTTCTACAAATATTTTGTGGAATTAAAAACACAATCACTAATCATATGAACATGAAGAAAGATCAATCACACACAACATAGATAATTTCCAGGGGAAATATTGCTTCTCAAAAACCCACTATCTTCTATTGTATATTCCACAAGGAATCATGAAACAATTACATACAACTCTTCTCACAAGAGCCCTCCTATATTCAGCTAATTGTCACACACTGATCCAGACAAGATCGGGCCAATAATCACCAAATTCTTAGGCTGTCTTCAACCTGCCTTGCTCATGCAATTCATGAGGAATGCAATCCTTATTCACAAGGAATTCCGGCCTTCCTACACTACGTTGAGTATCATGGGCATCCTATGGTGTTTTAACTACACCTGGGTATCCTGCTAATATCACAACTGATAGTTACACGTCCCTTTCACCTAGATCTCAACTGGGTCTCCACTAAAACTGGTATGCATGCAGCTAATAATAGTGAATCCTCAGTTGCATGCGAGATCACTGATTGTGAATTAAATAATATTTGATTCACTTGATCTCTCACTAGTGTATCTAACAGTTACAACTATCACAAATGACTTTAAATCACTTAACTGAGTTAAATTGATTTACAACTTGCATTAACTAATGCACCACTACACTTCGAACTATGTTACAACTAGAATTACTCTGCATGTCCCACCAACCAACCTATAACTCGAGATCCACTAGCTAACTAAGTTTATCACACTCAGTTAACTATTAAAAGTTATCATTGAGAATAGATTACAACTTATTGTCCATCTTAATTAAGGGATAACTAAAATAGAAATGCACCAAAAATAGCCCCATGGGCCCCACCCTAGTGTGGGTGCTTAATGCAGTTGGTGCTTAGTGCACTAGGAATGGGTGTTGAATATTGTTTCTGGATGCCAATTTCACTGTTTCTTATTGCAAACTTCAACACTCCCTCTCAACAATAAAGGAATGTCCATGCATGTGACATGCAACTCCATGCATGCGACATGCAACCCTTGCATGCAACACTTCTCTAGTGTTTCTCGCACATGAAACCTTTGCATGAAACACTTCCAAAACTGAATAGCCTCCAAACAACTGAATCAGTATAATGCATCTGTCATGAAAGTCTTCTAACTTCTGCTAGCTACTACACATGTCTACTGGATTCTCTACGCTGCTAAAATCTACATCCATGCACTTTGCACTTGATGTCAACTCTGATATGCACTCCAGTATCCGACACTATAAATATGATTTCACGTCCTTCTCACATTTGACTGCATAAATCTAACTGATCCTGCTACTACTTCTATGTGGGCTCCTTGTAGCCAGGTTCGATCCATGAGACCCACCATCTCTAGGATCCTGCCCAAATTTCTTTTTTGGATTATTCATGCATGTCGCCCCACCTCACACCTAGAGGTATAGCTGCATGCACTCCCTCTATCCATCTAGCTCAAAATTTCTCTGCATGAGTGGTTTCTTCCACTCTATGATCCTCCACATGTGGTTGCTCCACATCTTAAGGTTAATTCTCACTTGCATGCAAATCCATTTCCCTCTCAAGATTCAATTGCATGGCTTTCTCACACTTCCCAATGTTTGGAAGCTCTGTAGAAATCACATCTACATCAAGTATATAGAGATTCTTAACTCAAATCCCAATATTCTTGGCTTTTCTTGTTGCTTTGTGTCGTAGGAAAAAATTTCCTTCACTAAAAACAAAATCAGAGCCTCTATCCTCTAACATTGCAACTGAGACTAAATTTTTCTTCAAACCTGGTACATGCATTACATTTTTTAATTGAAATAATTTACTTGACTGTCTCTGGAAGGTAATGGTACCAATCTCAGTAGCAACATATTGCCCATCATCACCCAATTCAATATGCATCTGTAGATCCTTCTCCTCCAAGTTACTGAAAAGTTCCTTGTCTCCCGACATGTGAAAGGAAACACCACTATCCAAGTACCACCTCGATCCCAATGCACTTGACACCATGCATGTGATCAATGAGAAGTGCTCAAATTGTGAGGCAAGGGCCTCACCAGCTGCAAATCCAACAACCTTCTTTTTCTTCTTATTTTGCGGATAGTTAGTAGCAAAATGCACATGCTCGTGACAGTGAAAACACTTCACCTTGGACATGTCCTACTTCTTTCCATCTTCACCGGCCTCAGATTTGGAATGGAATTTCTTCCATTTCCCCTTCTTCAACTTGGCATCCGAAGCACAATATTCTTCATCTTCATTCTTAGATGAATATCCATCTCTGGTATTCTGTCTAAACTCCTCCTGCACCAAATCCGACCACATTCGTTCCTAATCTGGCAGCTTTTCCCTTCCATTGGCAGAGTCTTGATAACTATGCCAACTCTTGGGAAATCTTAGGAGAGCTAGGCTCACCAAATCGCCATCAAAGATAGTTATTCCTACACTCCCAAGTTCATCCCGACATTGGAAAAACTTTGTTAAGTATAACGGAATAGTGTCGTTCTTTTCCATCTTGATCTTCTTGAGTTTTTCATCGTGTGCCAATTTCCTATGGTCGTTTTTGCTTTGGAATAGATCCGTTAAAGCCTTCCACATTGCATATGGTGTGGCTTTCCCATGGAGGCTTGAGACAATGTGGTCTTGTACTCTTTCCAACATAATCCTCCTCGCCCTTGCCACTTTCTTTTGCCATGCATCAATATTTGCAGCATCTGCAACATCTAGTTTAGGAACATATTTGTCAGTGAATTCATTCAAGCCATTTTCTTCGAGTACTGCCTCCATCTTGTCCTTCCAAAAAATTTAGTTGAGCTGCCCTCGATTGCATACTATAACCTTAAGCCATTGAAATCCATTTCGATCTTGAATCAGCTGTAGCACCAAGAAAGTCTTTCTGCAAATTCGAATTCTATCCAGTCACAAAATTAGCTCCTGCTTCACTTCTTAAATTTCCTGTGCTTTGATACTATGTAGAAAATATTTAACATAGCTCTGACACCATGTAGAAATTATACAACATGCATGTATATCTTGTATTCACCCGATCTAACAATGTACTAAAGTTAAATACTGAATCGCTTCTACAAATATTTTGAGGAATAAAAAACACAATCGCTAATCACATGAACATGAAGAAAGATAAATCACACACAACAAAGATAATTTCCTGGGGAAAGCTTGCTGCTCAAAACCCCACTATCTTCTATTTTATATTCTACAAGGAATCATGAAACAAATACATACAAATCTTCTCACAAGAGCCCTCTTGTATTCAACTAATTGTCTCACACCGATCCAGACAAAATTGGGCCAATACTCACCCAATTATTAACCTTTCTTCAGCTTGCCTTACTCATGTAGTTCATGAGGAATGCAATCCTTATTCACTAGGAATTTTGGCCTTCCTACACTGCGCTAAGTATCATGGGAATCCTGTTGTGTTTTAACTACACTTGGGTATCCTGCTAATATCACAACTGATAGTTACACTTCCCTTTCACCTAGATCTCAAACGGGTCTCCACTGGAACTGACATGCATGCAGCTAATAATAGTAAATCCTCAGTTGCATGTGAGATCACTAATTGTGAACTAAATAATATTTAATTCACTTGATCTCTCACTAGTGTATCTAACAGTTACAACTAGCACAACTGACTTTAACTCACTTAACTGAGTTAAACTGATTTACAACTTGCATTAACTAATGCACCATTGTACTTCAAACTCTGTTACAACTGGAATTACTCTGAATGTCCCGCCAACCAACCTTTAACTTGAAATCCACTAGCTAACTGAGTTTATCACACTCAGTTAACTATTACAAGTTATCATTGAGAATATGTTATAGTTTATTGTCCATCTTAATTAAGGGATAACTAAAATAGACATGCACCAAAAATAGCCCTGTGGACCCCACCCTAGTGTAGGTGGTTAATGAACCAGGTGATTAATGCACCAGGTGATTAATGAACTAGGTGATTAATGCACTAGGCGTGGGTACTAAATTTTGTTTCCGGATGCTAATTTCTTGTTTCTTGTTGCAAGCTTCAACAAGTCCAACATCGATTAACGCCTCTTGCCTCTCTGTTCAAAGCTTGCTGGCCTCTAGACCCTGTTCCATAGTCTTTCTCTGTCATGAGATTTTTGAATATACATTTTAGTGACATCATCGCTAGTTGAGGGAAAATCTTGGCAGATTCTGCATGGAGGCTAGCCATGGAAGAAAATTTTATTCTAAAGATGAGCGAATTCAATATGAGGTTTTTGTGAAGAAGACTTATATAGACCCAACACGGAGCTCATCATAAAAAAAAAACATGTTTGTCCAACCCATTATCTGTGTAAATGATACATGTTTTATTCAAAATATATGGGCACTTCTTTTCCAAGAGAGAAATTTTGCATATTGGTAGAGATTTCGATTGAAAGAGACATCCAAAGAGATACCTCTTGGTTTCCTTCCACAGTCATACAAATTACAGGCAAAAAACCTCTCACAGTCTCTTTGTGCAACGTGGCTTGGCCTTTGTGTCGACTCCTCCTCGATACAACGTGGTGTGGCCTCCCACCATAACCTCCTGCTCACACTTTTTGTCTCTTCCACTTCTTGTCCCCCTTTAACCTCCTCCACCTCCCTACGCCATCCTGCTCTGCACTCATTTCCTCGCTACACCCCCTCCCTCATGCTAGCCTTCACAGACTACCATCAACATTTAACACAGGTGGGTTCCCACGTAACCGAACCCTACCTTTATCGGCCCTCTCCATAGTGGTCTCCTCCATACTACTCAGGCCTCCCTCCACGCCGGCTCCCATCACTCCCTTTCTGCACATTAAATGTGAACTCAACACCTCCTCTCCTCTGTGGTGCTGCTCAGCCCTCCCACCATGGCCTCTCCACCTGCTCGGCCTCGGTGTAATTCTCGCAATACACCAAATCACTGCCTATAATACACTCTTCTCGGCCTCACAGTCACTCCTGCCTCCTCCGTTGTGGACTGAATCCCTCATCCACATATAGTTTGGTATGCGAGTTTTAAATACTTTTTTGTGCTCATATTTCATATTTTGGGTATGGAATAAGTGGTAAATAAAAGTGGCTCAAAGGAAGGACCTCCCTTTGATTTAGTAAGAAATTTTATCAGTGGTATGTTTGGAGTGACCATTAAAGTGCACTTGCATTGAATTTATTTATTTTTAAATTATTTGTTCATCCAGTTTTTTCCAGTCAGTAGAGACGGAAACGATTTTTTTCAATATGCTCTATTGAGAACTGGTTTCCGCATGTAAATTCTCACCTATGATGTTGTGAGAAGTGCCAATTTATGTGTTTATGGGGGTTGGTATCATTTCTTAGAATTGATTGGTCCAGTTTTACCGACTAAGTTTTATCCCTGTGGATCGTGGGTGGACCGTGACTCTCACGCTCAGAATCAAGAATGAAAATTGGTCAGCCATAGTGATGAGAGAGACACGATTGACTTTCCATAATCAACAAACAAAAGAACCTTTAAGTCGAATTCGAAGGTACTCAAATATCGCTTTCAATTCGAAGGGATTCAAAACATGAAGGAGTTTTTTGTAGTGTGAAGGAATTTGAATATATTGAATTAGTGATAATAAAAAAATAAAAAATAAAAAAAATGTGTGCTTCCCTATTGTTGCCTTCATCTCTATAAAGAACACTTTTGGACTCCTTCACATTCAAGTTCAAAAGTTGGCAAATTTATTTTCTAAAATTCATCATTGTTTCTACAAGTACATTTTTGGTCATTTGCTGACTTGAATTGTTTGAATAATGGAGAAATTTCACAGATTATTAGAGTTATTAAGAAATCTAATCTTATCTACTTGTGGAGACATAGTTAAAATCAACATGGACACCTTGTATAATATTAAGTTCTATCTACAAAATGCACAAGAAAAGATTGATTTTTTGTAGCTTGAGTCTCAGTTTCAGCAAGATGATTTATAGTAGCATAAGCATCATGACACTCATCAACAACAAGAAAATGGTCAAGTAAGTAAGATTGAGGTTGACTCCCATCATGTTCCTTGTACAAGAGAATATTTTCATGTAGAAGCTCATGCTTCACTTCCAAAGTCCAT
The DNA here is from genome assembly GCA_034641835.2 of Pinus albicaulis. Classification (NCBI taxonomy): domain Eukaryota; kingdom Viridiplantae; phylum Streptophyta; class Pinopsida; order Pinales; family Pinaceae; genus Pinus; species Pinus albicaulis. The sequence goes on along the minus strand of CM076574.1, from coordinate 67,414,001 downwards.
CATCAGACCTTGGGAAGATCTTGTCCACAACAAGCACAAAATAGGTCTTGGATATGACAAGGAGTTGTCCTTTCATATTTTAGACTACTCCAAGCCCATAAAATTTCAAAGTGTTGGATTTCTTTATGATAGTTCACCTTCAGTTGTTCCAGATGCTACTCCTCTTCCATGACAACAACAATAGATTGTAAAATGCCAATAGTGTGATCGAGTTGGCCATATGAAAGATCATTGTTTCGATATTCACCCATGCAAGCACTATGGTCGGCACACCCATTCTTCACACAGACACTTTAGAATTAAAAAGCCTCCTGCAAGAAAAAATAATCATCTTAGATGGATCGCTTCTTGGAAATGGGCACCAAAAACCAAGAAGATGTTTAAGTCATATGTCATAACTTTTTCTAAAGTATTGAAAATTCTTGTAGTTGAGTTTTCGCCATCATCTCACCTTGTAGCTGACAGGGGGGGAAATGGTGGCCATCTACAAGCTTCAAAGCCACATCAAGCAAGCCTGAGCCACAATATGTCATTCCAGATTTAGAGTTGTAGCCAGAGACACATATGCCCGTGAGAATTCCTTTGGTTCGTGGACAACCTTAAACCATCTATGCAAGGTCGATATTATTCCTCTTCAAAGAATTTGGGACACTTCCTCTAGCAGAAGACTTCAGCTTCTTGCCAATTTTGATAGTTCTGAGAAATGTCTTAATCATTCCAGAGTTGGTGGTCATCCTTAAACCATCACAGGTTGTATGCCTCCCTTCGTATAGGTTTAATGTCTCCCTCTTCAAAATTTGAGGAGCACTTCCTCTAGCAGAAGACCTCAACTTCTTACCAGATTTGGAAATTTTTCAAGAACTGCACTAAGCGTTCTAGTGTTGGTGGTAATCCTTAAACCACCTCTTTGTGCCAACATTTCAGATATCTCATTTAGCTTAAGTGTTTCCATGCATACTTTTTCAGATTTGTATTACTACTCTCTTCTTAGACTCACACATAGCCCTTTGGATTAAGGGAGTGAATGTTGGACAACTAATCCTCTGTGGGTAGGTGTGGAAGGTGAACAGTCAAAGAGGAGTCAAAGTGACCTTGGTATGTGGAATCCAAGGGTCACCTCATTTTATTATAAATATACATCATATTAATGGCAATATCATCTCACGTTTATATTTTATTCTCACATTTATCTTTCATGTCATGTGTTTACAATACCCGTGTTTAACAATTCCTCTCTCTTCCCCCTCAATTCTCTGCATCCATCCCTCTCTCCTTCTCTCCCACTCTCTCTATACACCTCTCTCTCTCTCTCTCTCTCTCTCTCTCTCTCTCTCTCTCTTATTCCACTCTTTCTCCCTCTCTTTATCTCTCTCCTCTTTTAATCTCCCCTTGTCCTTCCCTCTCTCCTCCATTCATGTCTCCTTCCCTTTCTCTCTCTTCCCCCACTCTATCTATATGTTTCCATTTACATATTTTTCTTGTCTCTCAATGTCTTCTTCCCTCTTTTCACTAGTACAAAATAACTAATTAGTTACTAAAAAATGAGCAAAATTTGCATATAAATGACCATTTTTCAGTCGATGAAAAATAGTGGCTAATTTATAGTATCTTATAATGCGACCAATTTCTAGTTGTATTTAGCTTAGTCATTAATTGGTTGTATCAATTTTATCATCTATTAGTATATTTATCCATAGATTTGGTAATTACTTTAGTCAGTAATTGTCACAATTAATGACCAAATACACAATAAAATATACTACTATGTTATCATCCAAGAAAACAAATTAATGACCAAAATGTTGGTCGTGTTATAAGGTATTGTAAATTAGCTACTAGTAGCCATATATATGAAAATTTTATTCATTGTTTGAAACCAATTAATGAGCAAATAAATATGACTAAATTTCGATCGTGTTATAAGATATTGTAAATTAGCTACTTATATTCATATATACGCAAAATTTAGTCATTATTTGTAGTAAAAAATTTATCATTTACATTAGTCATTTATCCTTTTTGGTAGTTTCATCTTCTTTATATAAACAACTGATTTAGTAATTTATATTCATTTCATTTAATTTCATTAATAATCATTATAAACGACCAATTTAGTCATTGTATATTCATTTTATTTGTGTTCGTCATTAATCAATACAAACTACTGATTTAATAGTTTTAGATTAATCATATATGTTCATTATTAATCAACATAAATTAATTAGTATAATTATGCGACTAAATTTAAAAAATGACATATAATGTGCATGTTCATCTAATATGAAAACGAAAAGTTACATTTGTTAATTACAATACTAATTAAATAATATCAAGTACAACTATAAATTATTTCAACCACATAAATTATATTATACGAAATCTCAAGTACTACAATATGAGTTTCCAACTGAATACTGGCTAGACTACAATTTACACATGAAATATTGTTTCATCACTTCAAAACATTATCATTGCGTTTCCAAGGCATTGTAGGTGAACTCATCAACTCCAAAAACTCGACCATCAGTCTATATGTGTGTGTCTCATTCAAGATATTGGCTTTAAGGGTATCACTAGACCGGTCCTCTTCTCTCTCTCTTTCTGCAATTTTCACTCTAGTGTTATTGTTCTGCTCTTTCTTCAATTCCTTCTTCTTACCATCAATACTCAGTTCCTCTTATGAAAATGAAAGAATATACAAGGCAGAGTATAATACATAAAAGATGATGAACACTGGAATATAAAATAAAGTAGAATATAAAATATTTATACAACATATACCTCAAGATCAACAATGTCAATGCCATTTTCCCTGAGAAAAGCAAGAAACTCAAACAAGTTTTCTTTAGTTGGATATTAATGGCCATTGTATGGCCAGATGACATGTATAAACAAAGAAAAAAAAATGCAACCTTAGAAAATAACACCTTAGGAACTTAGAATTCAACCTTCAGAAAAAGCTTAGGCACAATCACGCTAACTAAGTTACATGCTAAAAATATTAAGCTGTTAATAACTTGTGAAAAAAACTTCTCCTCATGGTGCTTGATCAATACCTATCTATTCTCGTCTGGAGTCAATGTTAGAATTTATGAAGTAGATACAAAATCTAGAAATTGAATTCAAAATTTACCATATTTGGTTCATGCAATCCACACAACCATGAAAGAAGAATTTTAAGTTGGTCATAACTGTTATATTCAAATTTTATTATTTCTATTTCTCTAAAATGACAAAAATAAAACCCAAAAGAAATAATGTTATAAATTCCAACCATCCTAGAGTTATGTTATACCATCCAAGGGAAGCACTTTTCATCCCAAAGAGAAACCCAAAAGGAAAATAAAAAATTGAAAGATATTAATAATAAGACACCCATGGAGCACTTAAACTAAGGGATTCAACTATAAACCAAGCAAGAGCAAGGATAAATGAGCTAGAAAAGACCCAAACAACCTTTAATAGGTGGAAAATGTGAAACATTTCTTGAAATCAAATGGAGCATCCCCAAAACAAGGCATTTTTTAAAATCAAAAACATAAAATAAGCTATGAATAAGCCATTGACAACTTAGATAGCCAAAATAAGTTATCAAAGAACCACTGAGATGGAATTTCGTGATTAAATTGCATATTTTTCACTTTTCCACTATACTATACTAATAGGGGCGACACTTAAAACAACAGATAGAGGACCAAAATGGATCTGGCGAAGTGGCTTAGTTATTTCGATCAAAATTAAAAAAAATTACCCTCCAAAAGTGTTGTGATATTTTTCACTTTTCCACTATACTATACTGATAGGGGTGACACTTAAACAATAGATAGAGGACCAAAATGGATCTGGCGAAGTGGCTTAGTTATTTCGATCAAAATTAAAAAGAGTTACCCTCCAAAAGTGTTCTTGTGTCTCTACAAATTTAACCCCATTTTAAAAGAAATACATACCTGATTTGATGAGAATCCTAATATTAGCAATTGGCAGAAACATTTTGACCTACTTAGGCCTTAATCAAATTTGAAGGAAAAGCATTGTCAAAGATGTCCCATTGTAAGTACCAGATTTCTTTCCTCTAAAATCATTCCCCTTCCTCATGACTATATTTAGATATGCACTTGAATGATTTGAATTATATAGGTTGGGATTCTTATTGTCCACCCTGAGTATACTTTCCTTTATTGGTCTCAATAATATCAAGGCCTTAGGATACAAATTACATAGTTAAAAGTAAGCTCTCAACAACATGAAATTGAATTGCACTATAACCCGTGGTAGGAAAGAAGATGTTAGCTCTGCTAACTGCGAGAAGTTGAGCCTAGGGAACATTTCATATTCAATCCCCTCATCCTTTATGAGATCTAGATGTGATACAAATTCCTATTCCATGAGTCAAGACAACCCTGTCAACATCATATTTGTTGGAAATATTGTCATTGATTGCAAAGGAGCACAAAGGAGCAGCACCAGAACTATCATTAAGGCAAAGGATCAGAGAAGCAGCAACAATAAGGAAAAGAAGCAGATCAGGAAACAATGCAGTAAGAAAACAAAGGCCACAAAAAGGCAAAAGGCAGCAAATGAAACAAAGAAGCCAAGGCAGCAGAGAAGCAGTTAAGGAAGAAAAGGAGCAAAGGCAACAAAATAGAAAATACAAAGTCACGAATGTGTTGGGTCAAGTCGTGCACATTTGGGTCGAGTTGTGAATGCGGGGAAAGTTGTGAACGTGGGCAAAGTCATGAACGAGTAAATTATTCGATGAACAAGTAGAAAGAAACGAACAGGCATAACCAAAGAAGTAAAATCGGAAAATAGGAGTAAAGATACAATGAGGACCATTGGATCTGGTTATTGATCAACGACTGAGGTTAAATCGCATATCACATATTGGCGAGTTTTACATTGATATGATAAGAAATCGCAAGTTAAACTGTTTAAAGTGCGATGCGAAGCAGATAAGAAAAGGAGTAGCGTGGACCGTTGGATCCAGGGCATTAATCAATGACGAAGTTTTAATCGCATATCGCATATCAATGAGTTTTACATTGATATGATAAGAAATCTCAAGTTAAACTATTTAAGTTGCGATGCGATAAGTCATAGAAATTGCGAAATGTGAAGTGCGGGTGATAACGTGGGAAGATGATGTGGCAGTGACATGGCAAGCTGACGTGGCAGATGACGTGGACCCGAATGCACAGATCACAAGTAATTTATTATGACATGGCAAGGTGACGTGGCATGATGATGTGGACCTAGCCCACATACCACACATCGCAGATCTCATAGGATAAGTTTATTTTTAAATGTTAAAAGTTGCGAGTTGCGATGGGGAGTTCGCTGCGATTTGCGAAATCGCAAAATCGCAAGTATTTCGAAATTTCTATAATCTAAGAGTTGAGAAGTGCGATAAAGAGGCCTGGATGCGGTGTAATTTCAAAGGAAAAATCCAAAGGATTTCAAATCCGTATGCAAAGCCTTTTCTGTGTTAAATCACATCGGAGGAGGAAAAGGAGATTACAATGTAAAATCTATGGAACGCTGAAGTGTGAAGTGTGAGTTGTGAAGCAGACACGATACGGCTCAAAGGTGAATATTAATATATTTCAAGTCCAAGGTTTAATGTGTTTGTGTTGGTTTTATGAAGAAAACCATGGAAGCAGAGGTCAATTCGGTTTACAAAGGATAGGCCTGAACACATCAAAAAGGACCCGGAGATCGTGCAGAACAATGTTGTGCAATTGCGCCTATGAGTTAAACAGGAAGGATGAACGAAAGAGAATGGACTCAGGTAGAGAGACCCGACAGTGTGTATAGAGAATGTTGAACGTTGTGGTTAAATATAATAGGCAGATTCAGGAAAAAGAAGGCTGGGAAAATTTTAAGGATGGAATTTTATCTTAAAGGTTAGAAACCTTGGCGAATCTTACTAGTCGCTAATATCCAAATTTTAAAATTTTTGATGATAATTTTGTAAAAATGTTTAGATTTTTTTTTTTTTTTATATTAGACAATACATAATATTGGCGATTTTTTAGGTAAAATAATTTTATACAATAAAATTTGGGCGAATTTATTTTTAGAAAAATGGAAATTGGCGAATCTATTTTTTGGAAAAAGAATGGAATATTAGCCCACATGCGAATATTAGCCCCTAAAATTTTCCCTGAAATAAGGGTGTAGTAGCACTGTTTGAAACATAATAATTGGGGCAAGTCGAGCTAAGACAGTAATGATGTAGCACAGTTGGAAATATAACAACAGACAGAGAAGACAAAGGGACAACAGGCAAAGAAGACAAGATGAACAAAAAAGCAAGAAGCTGAAACGGCTAAATTGAAATATTATTGTGTTAGCCCCTTATAAATTTCTTGACAAGAAAGAAAGGGGCTAATTTGTTTTATAGGCCTGCAAGGAATGAATTTCCCTTGAAAACACATCATCCTTGCAGCCTTTTCCTGTTCCATACCTTGTGACTGTTCCCCTCTACTGATTTAAATCAATAAGCCTTGCTGATAAAGAATTATGATCCAAAAGGCTTTATTCCACCCCTTGTATCCCTGCATTTTCCCCCCATTCTATCCTTTTTCCCCTTCTTCTAAATTTCCTTTTGTTTTCCCAAACTTCCCCTCTATCTCCCTATCGTTACCCTCCTCAGGCCTCAAAATGCATTAAAAAGGGTTAAAAACCCACTTTCCAACCATATAATAGGCCTTAGCCCCCTTCGGCCTAGCCCCCGCACCTTTTCCTCCCACATAACCCAGTGCTGTGACCGAGCGCTTGCCCCATATGTTTATCAAGCGCATTCCTGACCGTTGATCCATACAGATCGGACGACGATCATTTAAATCCGCGGCGCTTGTGATTCACCCGTTCAAACCACCAATCACGCCATCGTTGTCCATTCACCGCCAGATCAACGGTTCGAAGTGTATCCGCCACGGTGGTCCCCGCCCGTTTTCACTGTTCCAAAACCACATGGTTTCCATCGCACCACTAATGGGGGTTGGGCGGTATTTTCCCATTGCCCAGCGATTCCATACAGCGCTCGACACCTGTCTCCTATACGATTCCGAAACCACTTGCCCATCGCATGTTATCTTTCGGTACAGGATGCGTAACGATATTCACATTAGCCATCAGATCTGCCCTTGCCCATCCAACAATCATCGCTCAATCAAGCTTCGCAGGTTTTAAACCATAGTCTCCGTACCCCTGGCCCACAGTTCATCGCCCTCCGTTGTGTGTTTGACCTTCGATCTCCTCTGAGATCTGACAGCCCAGTTTGGTCCTCCCACTGTTGACTCTTCCGCCGTTGCCCAGTCTCGCCACATCACCTCCATGTGTATCCACCGTACCTCCGCCATCCCATTGCATAAATTCATTCAAATGTCGGGTTTATTAAGGTTTTATTTCAAATCTTCTCTTAGTTCCTCCAACCTGCGCCATCTCTGTTCTCCACCATTCCACGGCATTTTCTACCATTTCTCCGTAGTCCTACTATCATCCACATCATGCTCCCCCATCCATGGATTTCATAACTAGTTTCGTGTTTTTGCAGGGCTATCAGAGGCGAAGAAATGCCATGGTTCTCATGTACCACTTCAACGACGTGCTGCGCAGACAGAATTAAATCTTGGAGCTGGTACCACAATAGAAACACCCAGAAAAGGTTGCGGCGTCACGAATATTACCCAAGGATAGTTTAATATTCGCAAGAAATCTATCCGGTGCTATTAAAGCCCAGATTTTGCAGATCAAGACATTTATGAAGCCGTGGAGAAAAACCAGCTTATGATCAAGGATTTCAGTATTCAGAATTGAAGGTTTTGAGCTTTAATACAGTGGTTAGAGGAAAAGCACCAGATCAACGATCCCATAGATCATGCAAAAGTACAGCACACAAAAATCAATGTATATCAGGGGTTTCTACATTAGCAGAATGTTTTTTCTCCATAAAGGATAGAGTGCCCATGCAGTGTTCAATCTGTGCCGTGTTCTGGAGAGATCTCCTACCCTGAAACAACCCCGGTACTATCAGAGCATTTATTTCATCAGTATGGCAGACTTCTTTATCATTCATTCATCTTTTGTTTATTCACCAATAGCACCACAAAGTACTGCAGCCAGAGTACATCAGAGTTATATCAGAGTAGTCTGAAGACTAAAGAAGATCATTTATACACCCAAAGAACACCAGGAATTGAATGCATAGGATTTAAAACAGAATAGGCTTCAGCCCTCTTTCTTTTCAGAAGTTTAATACTGCATTTATTTCTTCACCTACCTCCTCTGCTTCCCTTCAGCTATAAACTCATGCAAAAATTCATTGTAAAGGTTGTTGATCAGTTATCAGAGAACTGCAAGTAGTTTCTTTTGAGACACAGTCTTTGTGTAAATATTGTAAGATAGGTTGAAAGAGATGTTTTCAGACTGAGTATTCAACTATTGGCAATGTTGTACTTGATTGGTATTGCCATTTAATATGACAAGCACATTTCTTTGGATCTTGATCTGAAGCAGCGGTGATGTTTTCTTATCTTTTTGTTTGCATTCATTTCATTTCATTTCTACTGGCTTGCATCAGAATATTGGCATAGGATTTACCCTTGTTAGGTACCCTATGTTTCTGCTCTCCTTGCCATTAGATAAGCTCAATGTAATATCAGAAGAAATTATATTAGTTGGTTTAACCAAGAATGATGTTATTTCCTGCTCTCTGATGTATGAATTAAATGAATTAGTTCTTAGATGTTTTGTTGAGATTCACTGAAATATCAGAACACCGCATTGAGTTAGTCTGCAGTCCACCAGGATCTCATAGCATTAGCCTTTGTGTCTTTAAATCTGTGCTCTAAATGTGTTATTCCTCCTCCTCATTTTCTCATGATTGCTGCAATCATTCAAAATATCCCATGCCCCAGACATCAGCTCCCACTGAAAGTTCGTTATTTTGTTCAGCGGCAGAAAACTTTCCTAATTAACGCTCTGCCTGGTTTTGAATATTTAGTGAGCCAATTTCCGCTTATCCCTTGCTCATCTCTACCCTTATAACAGTTTTCTTCTCGAAGGCATCCTCAACCAAACCAAAACAAACAAACCTTGTGCCTATAACTAGCCTAACATCTTGACTTAGAGCTTCAAAGACATTATACCTTTGACAAACATAGAGATATCCCTCTCTAGACCCAGGAGGGAAAGATCCTGAGGTCTGAAATTGGTTCTGATGTTGTCTCATCTTTTGGTATTTCCAACCTTGCCAAAACATGGGAACCCCAACATAATGGCGACTCCGCTGGGGAACTCTTGAGTGCATTACACCTTAAACATCCTTAGGCATTCAAAAGTCCTACAATCTCTGGTTAGGTTGGTAGTTAAACACTCATATTCACGCATCAACCTCTATACCATTTGTTGTGTTCTCCCATACTCTTGGACAGAGTCTGGAAAGGGCTAGGTAGCCTCCGAATCTCACACTCTTTCAGAGGTGACATATCTGGTAAATGCCCTCCCAGTCAATCTCTGGTTAGATTTTGTTGTGTTTGGAAGATATCCCTAAAAATGGACATCTCATAAGCACTGTGGTGGACAGTGTACCCTCTAAAACATCCTGAACCTTCCACCTGGCGACTCCATAGTTCCTAAACATTCTAAAGACTCCACTGGTGATCAGTAGGCCTGATGATTATCTTGGTTCACATTAGACTCCACTGGAATACCAGCCTCCATAGCAACATCAAACACAATAGAAGTAATGAGTAGGGTTAAGCCGCTTGGTCAGAAAACAACATTCTGGCTTCTAGAACCATTCATACAAGAGCTTACCCTAACCCAGACCCACCTGAAATAGTTGACAACCCTGATAGCATCCTCAAAGGAGCTCCTACACCTAAAAGATCAACTGTTTCTAGTCACATCTATAGATCTAATTCTGCACCAGAAGATCTTACAGCTCTATCACATTTTCACCTTGACCTAGACCTGCCTAACAGCTTACCTAGAACTAGGTCATTCGGTAGCTTAGACCAGCCAGACCCTGAGCTTCCTGATTCACCACGAAAAAGTGGTAGACACTTTGGAAATAGACAGACCCCTCCTTCTACACCTCCTGATATACATTTCATACAAAACTTGGGGCTCAGTCACCCTAGATCTGCTCATCAGTCTTTTGCTAGTCAAAATATCCCTGTCATCCATATACCAGCTGCCCAAGTTAACCCTCTACCTCATCAAAACATCATCATGGTAGCCTGGTATGCACCTCTAGTTTTACCTCAGCCTCTAGTACCCTTACCAAACAATTATCAGTCAAAGATCCCACACTTCACTGCAAAAGAGTCCATCATAGCCCAAAAACATGTAGATAAGATGGAAGATTCTTTTGACTACATGGAAATAGATGATGAGACAGTTAAAATGAGAATATTTGCCCAGAGCTTAGGGGGTGATGTGAAGAAATGGTTTAAGGGCCTACCTCCAGGTAGCATAAATGACCTCCCAGCTCTATATCAAACCTTCATAAACAAATGGGAAGCTAGGGAAAACCCTCGCCAACTCCTGTTAGAATACATGACCCTGAAAAGAAACGTAGGAGAGAGTGTCCCTGATTACACAACGAGGTTTAACAGCATTTATAATGCCCTCCCTCCACATATGAAACCTCCACAAGGCATGGCCCTAGCAAAATACCCTGAAGGCTTTGATGCTGACATGGCCTATGAGCTTAGGGATAAGGAATACAACACATTGGAGGACATGTAGAAAGGAGCAGTGAACATAGAGGAAAATCTGATTGAGAAAAGAGAAACACTGAGATCTGAAAAGAGGGTAACATACAGAGATGACAATGTAGCTTCCACATTTGACCCAAATTATGAAAAATTGTCCAAAAATGTGGAAAGGTTACAACAAATGATGGAAAAAATGGTTGTCACAGTCAGTAACCAAAATAGAAATCAAACCCAGAACCAGAACCAAAACTTTAGAAGGAACAATAACACTCCCAACAGACAAAGAGAATCAGATCAACAAGTTATTCCCCCATTCCAAGAGAACTGTCTTGATGAAGATGAGGGAATCATAGAAGAGTCTGAGGGAAACACAATAAACATGTTTGAAACAGAGGATTCAATCCATAACTATTACTCAGAAGAAGATCAGCCCTCACCCTCTGGTTGGGAGGAGGAATGGTTGGAATCTGAAGATTACAGATTAGGATTTGAAAATGCCATGATGCAGGTCAGAGAACAGTATGAACTCAGGAGTAAAAAGAGCCAAGAAACTGTCAAACCCAAAGCTTCTGAGGTCACCATCAAGAAAAGGCCTGAGAAAACTTCTAAAGCAACTGCTGAAGGTAACAAAGCAGCAACTGAGAGTTATGGAAAGAATAAAGCAAGGGACAACCAAAACACTGATACACAAGGTAAACCAGCTAGTAGCACTAGCACTACGGTCAATTCTCTTGATAAAACTGTCACAAACACTGTACATAACGAGAATCATCACACTGATTCAACCACTAAGGCAGTGGCTAACAAGACAGAGTTGAGCATCCCCAAAAATCGGTCCACTTTCAATTTGGAAAGTGAGATTGCAAAAATTAAAATCTCTATCCCACTCTCTGAGCTAGCCACTCAGGATGTATATAAAGGCCAAATTTTGAAAGCATTAAATTTAGGTGAGAGTAGTGACACTGTAAATCTGAGTGATGATCAACCTGCCCTTCTGTTTGGTCCCAAGATAGAAGGAAAGTTTCAGGAAGGGGTAGTGCCCCCTTTTTATATCAGTCTTAATGTCCATGATAAGATTCTCCACAATGCAATGCATGATTATGGAGCATCACACAACCTGATGCCTAAAGTAGTGATGGAAAGATTAGGCCTAGAGATAACCTGTCCCTATAAAGACCTATACTCATTTGAATCTAGTAGAGTAAAGTGTCTGGGCCTGATCAAAGATTTATGTGTGAGCTTGACTCAGATTCCTGCTAAGTGTATAGTCATGGATGTTGTGGTGGAAGATGTGCCACCCAAATATGGCATGTTATTGTCAAGATCATGGGGAGCCAAGCTGCAAGGCACAATGCAGATGGATGGGGCTTATGCCACAATCCCAATCTTTGGCCAACTTAGAAGACTATACAGGGAAGCACAAGTGAAATTCCTGGTTAGTAGCCCTGAGAAGCCTGAAAATTCTCCTCTATACTCTGTACATACAGATCTGGATTCCTTTATCTTTTGCAATGATGAATCTTTAGGAAGACCAGAGTCTGAAAATGTAGATACCAGCAAAGGTACACAGGATGAAACAGAGCCAATGGATTTTAACATAATGGCTACACTAGACTCAGAGGATGAAGACGTGGAAAACCTAGAACAGTGCACTGAAACGACAACGCAAAGTGAACCAGAAACAGAATGCAATCAGCCCATTAGTCACCCTTCCGATTTCCACATCCATAACAAAAAACTAAACAGCCCACAGCCTACTGCAGACCCTATAACGCAACATAATGACGAACCCAACTGTAGGGAGAGGAATGATAACAAAAACGAGAATGAACCTCTGTGGGAAATGAATTTCGATAGGTCCTGCACAAGAAGAACTGCTGGGACAGGGGTGTGGATACATAACACAGAAAATGATTACGCAGAGAGCCATGCCTGCAACCTACACTTCAAATGTACAAACAATGTTGCAGAATATGAGGCTTTGATCCTGGGCTTAAATCTGCTTAAAAAATTAGGAGCCCGTAGGATAACTATGCATGGGGACTCTGAGATGATTATTAAATAGGTGAATGGTGAATACACAGTGAAACATCCTAGACTGAGAGCATATAGGAATTACACCATGGATCTACTGAAAACGTTTGTTGAATACGAATTAGTGTTCATTCCTAGGGGTAAAAATACCATTGCAAATAGATTAGATTTCCTAGCTAGTTCTTACCCTAAGACTCCTAGCGATCAACAAATCATCATTCAGACCAAATTCAGACCTGCAGTGCCGGACAACAAAAAATATTGGCAGGTTTTTGAAGGTGATAAACAGATCAAAGATTTCTTGATAGGCAGAAACGAGTTTGAGTTTTCTGATTCAGACTCCAAATTTGACAGTAACTGCCTAAGTGAAGAATCCTCATATGACGAAGAAACACCCTGTAATATAGAGATAAATTCCTTAAATGAACAGACTGGAAATCCAGGCGAAAATTGTGAAAATGCAGATAGTGAAGAAATGGAGGTGTTGCAGGCCAAAGATAAGAATATAACCAGAGGCCTGGCACCCTTAGAAGACCTCTTTGACTTTGATGATGTAGCAAAAATGCCCACTATAGAACATGCAGAATCTGATGTGGAAGAATGCAACATAGGCACTGAAGATAAGCCCAAAATGATTAAACTGGCTAAGTCTTTACCGACAGACATGAAGAAGAAATACATTGACCTTTTCAAGGAATTCATTGATGTGTTTACTTGGAGTTATGAAGACTTAAAGGCCTATGACACAAGCATCATTCAACATAAGATACCCTTGAAAGAAAATCAGAAGCCCTTTAGGCAAAAACTTCGCAGAATCAATCCAAAAAAATTGCCTGCAGTTGAAAAAGAGATTAAGACGATGTATGAAGCAGGTATAATTGTGCCTGTAAGGTTCTCTGATCGGGTGTCAAACTTAGTGGCTGTGAGGAAGAAAACAGGGGAAATCAGATTGTGTATAGACTTCAGGAATCTTAATAGAGCTTCACTCAAAGACAACTACCCTTTGCCTAAAATGGAACATATTCTTCAGAGGGTAGTAGGTTCTAAGAGGATTTCTCTGCTAGATGGTTTCTCAGGTTACAACCAAGTCCTAGTAATCCCAGAAGACCAACTCAAAACAGCCTTTACCACTCCATGGGGTACCTTTATGTATGTGAAGATGCCCTTTGGACTTATGAACGCTGGCGCCACCTTCCAAAGAGCGATGGACATAGCTTTCTCAAATGAGATAGGGCACTTCATTGTTATTTACTTAGATGACATAACAGTCTATTCTAAGACTGAAGAAGAACATCTAAAACATATGAGGAAAGTGTTTGAAAAATGTAGAAGGTTTTGTCTGTCATTGAATCCCAGAAATACTGTATTCGGGCTACAAGAAGGTAAAATCCTTGGCCACATTATATCCGAAAAGGGAATCAGGATAGACCCACAACGAGTTGAGGGAATAATACAGATCACACACCCAAGAAACATCAAGGAATTACAGTCCTTCATTGGGAAGATTAACTTCCTTAGGAGGTTTATTCCAAACCTGGCTGAACACCTTAGAAATATGACTAACATGCTGAAGAAAGGTGAAGGAGTTAAATGGACTGTCGGAGCCAAACAATCCTTTGAATCAGTGACACTTGCACTCACCCAAGCTCCTGTCCTAATCAGCCCAGATTTCTCTAGAGATTTCCTGATCTTTTCATTTGCCTCTGAGCACACAGTGGCCGCAGTCTTGCTGCAGAAAAACACCGAGGGAATGGAACAGCCAATTGCCTTTTTTAGAAAAGCACTCAGAGATGCACCCTTGAAATACAACATAATGGAGAAATAGGCCTATGCTCTAATTAAGGCCTTAAAGGACTTCAGGGTGTACATATTGCATTCTCACACCATAGCTTATGTGCCCAACATCATAGTCAAAGATATACTGTCCCAAGACCCAGATGGGAAGAGGGGCAAATGGATTGTTGTGATTTTAGAATATGATCTTGAGATTAAACCCACCAAACTGATTAAAGGTCTGGGCTTAGCTAAATTAATGGTTGAATCAAACTTACAAGCCCTAGACATTAACATGATAAATACCTTGGACGAGCAACAAGGATTGCATGATCTCACTGTTGAGGAAAACTTTCAGAGCTCCCCTTGGTATTCTGACATTTTATATGTGCTTACACACCTCAATGCCCCACCCGAACTATCAAAGACCAAGGCCAGATTCTTAAAACTAAAATCCAAAAATTACTGCATTTTGAATGAAAACTTATACTGGAAGAATCCTAATGGCCTATTGCTTAAATGTTTGCCTGAAAACGAGGCATATAGGGTTAAACAAGAATTCCATGCTGGATAATGTGGAGGCCACCTGAGTTGGAAAGCCACTGCAAACAAAATACTCAGAGCTGGTTACTATTGGCCCACACTCTTCAATGATGTCCATAAAATGATAGTTGCCTGCCACAAATGTCAGATTTTTGAAGGTAAAAGAAAACTCCTCCCTTTACCCCTACAACCCATCAATGTTGAAGGTCCCTTTCTGCAATGGGGCCTAGATTTCATAGGTGAGATTCACCCTGCTTCTTCTGCATAGCACAAATGGATCCTAACAGCCACAGACTACTTCACTAAGTGGATAGAGGCCATACCCACTAGGAATGCCATAGACTCAGTCATCATTAGTTTCCTAGAAGGTCATATCCTCTCTCGGTTTGGCTGTCTAAGGAAAATAATCACTAATAATGCTACTGCTTTCGGATCCAAGAAAATGGTTGATTTTTTTCACATGTATCAAATTACACTCGTTCATTCAGCTGCCTATTACCCTCAAGGTAATGGATTAGCTGAATCATCAAACAAGAGCCTGGTGATCATCATCAAGAAGTTGTTGGAAGAGAACAAAAATTCATGGCATAATAAGTTAGTGCGTGCTTTGTGAGCTGACAGGCTCACAACAAAGAAGTCCATTGGCATGTCACCATTTCAGCTTGTCTGTGGTACAGAAGCAGTATTCCCTACCAGCCTTGGGATACCAGTGATCAAGCTGATCTAGGAGATTCAAACAGAAGAAGACAGTATGGTGAGAAGGATAAACCAGACAATTCATCTCTAGCAGACAAGGGAAGAGGTCTACAACAGAGCAGTGAAAGTTCAGGAGAATATAAAGAAATTGTTTGACAAAAGAACCAAAACTGCTGACTTCAAAATTGGAGATAAGGTTCTGAAATGGGACTCAAGAAGAGAGGATAAAGGAAAGCACAACAAGTTTGAAAGTTTGTGGCAAGGTCCATACATCATCCAGGCCATTTTGGGTCCAAATGCCTTCTTCCTACAAGAATTAGATGGTACAGAGCTGTTTGGGGGTCCTGTCAATGGCAGGATGCTCAAACACTACTTCTGCTGATTTTCCATTTCCAGTTTCCATTTCCATTGTACATACCATTGCAGTTTTTATTTTCAAAGAAAAAGGAGAAAATTAAAAAAAAAAAAAAACAGAGGAAAAGGAGAGGTTCAGATATGCTTAAAACATGAACATCTGATGTGCAAAAGATTGGCTCTAATAAGCTCAAAACCTGAGCCAAAGAAAGTAAAGCGGCTGGTCCTAACATGCCCAAAATCTGGACCAGCAAAGAAGAAAGAAGAATCAACTTTAACATGCCCAAAACCAGAGCTGAGATGAAGAAAAGAAGTGACTCTAACATGCTCAAAACTTGAGTCACAAAGAGAAGAAGGATTTTTCAAGTTTCAGATCCCAAGCCTTCACAGTTTTGTTTTCAGTTTCCTGCAAATTTTGTCCATGTGCAACTGTCTTTATGCCTTGGACTCACAGCAAGTCAGACAGTCTAATCCTGGCTTGACTGTTTTTCAATTTCTGTCGTAGAATATAGAGAAGAAATATGTTGGACAGTCTAATCCCGGCAGATAATAGATTATGTAGAGAAACAAATGAGACCAACAGTCTAATATGGTCTCTTGGAGAAATAAGGGTAGATGTAGAATAGGTTGATTTTTTGTTTTAAAAAATAAATGATGTAAAGGGCCTGCTAGCTCAAATGCACCCTAAAAGAAGAAACAATGCTAGGACTGTAGTGTGGGTAGGTAGTTTGTTGGAGAAAGTTTTCTGTTGATGTAATGTTTTCATATTGTGGCAGCTGATCAAAGAAAGAAAGGGATGTGCCCAGCAGCAAGCCACTGGCCTACTCCAAAGATCTATTCTCTGAATTATTGACTCCTTCAAGAAGAAGCCATCCCTACGTGGAGCCATTGTTAGCCCCTTATAAATTTCTTGACAAGCAAGCAAGGGGCTAATTTGTTTTATAGGCCTGCAAGGAATGCATTTCCCTTGAAAACACATCATCCTTGCAGCCTTTTCCTGTTCCCTACCTTGTGAATGTTCCCCTCTACTGACTTAAATCAATAAGCCTTGCTGATAAAGAATTATGATCCAAAAGGCTTTATTCCGCCCCTTGTATCCCTGCATTTTCCCCCCATTCTATCCTTTTTCCCCTTCTTCTAAATTGCCTTTTGTTTTCCGAAATTTCCCCTCTATCTCCCTATCGTTACCCTCCTCAGGCCTCAAAATGCATTAAAAAGGGTTAAAAACCCACTTTCCAACCATATAATAGGCCTTAGCCCCCTTCAGCCTAGCCCCCGCACCTTTTCCTCCCACAGAACCTAGTGCTGTGACCGAGCGCTAGCCCCGAAGGTGCTTGCCACATATGTTTATCGGGCGCATTCCCGACCGTTGATCCATACAGATCGGATGAAAATCATTTAAATCCGCGGTGCTTGTGATTCACCCGTTCAAACCAACGATCGCGCCATCGCCGTCCATTCACCGCCAGATCAACGGTTCGGAGTGTATCCGCCACGGTGGTCCCCGCCCGTTTTCACTGTTCCAAAACCGCATGGTTTCCATCGCACCGCTAATGGGGATCGGGCGGTATTTTCCCATTGCCCAGTGATTCCATACAGTGCTCGACACCTTTCTCCTGTATGATTCTGAAACTGCTTGCCCATCACACGTTATCTTTCGGTATAGAGCGCGCAGCGATATTCACGTCAGCCGTCAGATCTACCCTCGCCCATCCAACGATCATCGCTCAACGAAGCTGCGTGGGTTTTAAACCATAGTCTCCGTACCCCTGGCCCACCGTTCATCGCCCTCCGCTATGTGTTCGACCGTCGATCTCCTCTGAGATCCGACGGCCCAGTTTGGTCTTCCCACTGTTGACTCTTCCATCGTCGCCCGGTCTCGCCACGTCACCTCCACTTGTATCCACCATACCTCCGCCATCCCATTGCATAAAATTCATTCAAAGGTCGGGTTTATTAAGGTTTTATTTCAAATCTCCTCTGCATTCCGCCAACCTGCGCCATCTTTATTCTCCACCATTCCACGGCATTTTCCGCCATTTCTCCGCAGTCCTACTATCATCCACATCATCCGCCCCCATCCATGGATTTCATAACTGGTTTCGTGTTTTTGCAGGGCTATCAGAGGTGAGGAAACGCCATGGTTCTCATGTACCACTTCAACGGCGTGCTGCGCAGACATAATTAAATCTTGGAGCTGGTACCACAATAGAAACGCCTGGAAAAGGTTGCAGCGTCATGAATATTACCCAAGGACAGTTTAATCTTCGCAAGAAATCTATCCGGCGCCATTAAAGCCCAGATTTTGCAGATCAAGACATTTATGAAGCCGTGGAGAAAGACCAGCTTATGATCAAGTATTTCAGCATTCAGAATTGAAGGTTTTGAGCTTTAATACAGCAGTTAGAGGCAAAGCACCAGATCAATGATCCCATAGATCATGAAAATGTACAGCACGCAAAAATCAATGTATATCAGGGGTTTCTACATTAGCAGAATGTTTTTTCTCCATAAAGGACAGAGCGCCCATGTAGTGTTCAATCTGTGTCGTGTTCTGGAGAGATCTCCTACCCTGAAACAACCCCGGTACTATCAGAGCATTTATTTCATCAGTATGGCAGACTTCTTTATCATTCATTCATATTTTTTTTATTCACCAATAGCACCACACAGTACTGCAGCCAGAGTACATCAGAGTTATATCAGAGTAGTCTGAAGACTGAAGAAGATCATTTATACACCCAAAGAACACCAGGAATTGAATGCATAGGATTTAAAACAGAATGGGCTTCGGCCCTCTTTCTTTTCAGAAGTTTAATACTGCATTTAGTTCTTCACCTACCTCCTCTACTTCCCTTCAGCTATAAACTCATGCAAAAATTCATTGTAAAGGTTGTTGATCAGTTATCAGAGAGCTGCAAGTACTTTCTTTTGAGACACAGTCTTTGTGTAAAGATTGTAAGATAGGTTGAAAGAGATGTTTTCAGACTGAGTATTCAGCTATTGGAAATGTTGTACTTGATTGGTATTTCCATTTAATATGACAAGCACATTTCTTTGGATCCTGATATGAAGCAGTGGTGATGTTTTCTTATGTTTGTGTTTACATTCATTTCATTTCATTTCTACTGGCTTGCATTAGAATATTGGCATAGGATTTACCCTTGTTAGGTACCCTATGTTTCTTCTCTCCTTGCCATTGATGTTTCTCTTCTGAATGTATTATCTAAGAAACGATTTCAGTTGGTTTAACCAGTGTAGTGGATTTTATTTCCTGCTCTCTGATGTATGAATTAAATGAATTTAGTTCTTAGATGTTTCTTGTTATAGATTCAGTTGGAAGATTTGGGAACACTGGGGATTAGAGTTAGCCCTGTCCACTAGGATCCTTGTGAGACCAACTGGTCTTTAACTTTGTGCTCTGAAATTTTTGTTATCTCCTCCTCTCCTACTTTCCCATATCACACAATCATCTTGAAGATCCTATGTTTCAGATGACTAGCCCAATTGAAAGCCTACCTGTTGAGTAGCAAGCAAATCCTTTCCTGACTCCATCGCCCAATGGTTTTGAATATTTCCTGGAATATTTCACCTCTGCCTTATCCCTCTTTGCTCATCTCTACCTTATATTGAAGCCTTCTTTCCTGATAACCAGCAACCAAACCAAAACAAACAAACCTTGTGCCTATAACTAGCCTAACATCTTGACTTGGAGCTTCAAAGACATTATACCTCTGAAAATCATAGAGAGATCCCTCTTTGGACCCAGGAGGGCTAGATCTTGAGGTCTCAAAGTGGTTCTGATGTTGTCTCATATTTTGGTATTTCCAACCTTGCCAAAACATGGGAACCCCAACGTATTGTAACTGTAAATGTAAATTCATTGATTATTTTATATTGTTTGTGATGCAAAGGCAAGTCTCCGTAGGCATAGGAAAAAATCCATGAGTGTTGCAATGATTATTTCTATGGTAATAACCTGAACTAAAGTGTAAGGAATCAAATGGATGGAAGGAAAAGAGTCATGCCTATTCACTTCATATTCCAATAGAGAATGAAAACAGTCATGAAGTTATCTATATAAAACAGGTAATATCCATGTGAAGAAGGTAACGAAAAGAGAGAGAGAGAGAGAGAGAGAGAGAGCAACAGAATTGAAGAGAGTTGAATATTGTTAGAAAGATGCAGAATGGAAGAGAGCATAGGAATATAAGAAAGATGCAGAAGGTTGGAGAGCAAAAGAATAAGAGAGGACCGATAGAGATGTTTTGCATATCAGGAGATGATATGAAGTAGATATGAAGGTTGAAAAGGTAGCAGTGAAGAAGGAGTAAAACAGAGCTGATATCCAGGTAAATTAGCATATGATTTTATTGTAGTGTGAGGGAGTTGGTTCTTACATATCAAGTTGTAGCTTGATAGATGTATAGTTGTAGCTGGTTAAGGTAGGATCCTCATGTGGGTTGTAGCCTGCAGAAAAATACATGGGAGATGGTGCTTTTGTTTCAAGTTGTATCTTGATAGATGTCCAGTTGGAGCTGGTTGAGGTAGGAGCCTCCTATGGGTTGTAGCTTGCAGAAAAATACATGGGAGCTGGTGCTTCTGTTTCAAGTTGTAGCTTGATAAATCTCTAGTTGGAGTTGGTTGAGGTAGGAGCCTCCTGTGGGTTGTAGCCTGCAAAAAATAGGTGGGAGTTGGAGCCTCCTTACAAGTTTTAGCTTGCAGAATTCGAGGTAGTAGCCTCCTGTAGGTTGGAACCTACAGAAAATCAATGGTGAGAGGGAGTTGGAGCTTTCCTTTGCATCACAAAAATAATAATATGTGGTTTTCTCCCTTATGGGTTTCCACTTATACCTGTTGTCTATGTGCTTCATGATTATGTGTTGATGTGATGTTTTAATATGCTTAATTACTTTCTCTACACACATTAAGTTTGTTGATTCATTATGTATTAAGCTGCTTATGAATTGAAGGTGTAACTGAGTTGAATGAAAATAGTTTTAAATTTCCATGAATGTACTAAACTGATTCTCCCCCCCTCTCAGTTTAGCTAAGAGTTCATCAATTGGTATCAAATCCAGTTCCTTCTGTATCAGTTTAACAACTGGAAGAAGATCCTAGGTCCCCAAAATGGCTAGCCTAGAAGGATGCTCATCAAATAAAGCCCCATTTTTTACTGGCACAAACTATACCTTCTGGAAAATAAGAATGAAATCCTATTTGATGTCTCTTGGATTTGAAGTCTAGATTGCAGTGGAAGAAAAATATGCACCAAAGGATACTGACACAGAGAAGGAAGGCAAACAAAATTTCATAGCTAATGAAAAATCAATGAATGCACTCTTGAGCGGCATACGTGAGTCAAAAATGATAAAATTAATGCACAGTGAGACTGCCAAAGATATCTGGGATACCTTAGAAAATATCCATGAGGGAGATAAAAAGGTGAAGATGGCCAAACTGCAAGCCTATAGAACTCAGTTTGAAAATTTAAAAATGAATGAGGATGAAGATGTAGCCAGATTATTCTTAAAGGTTGTGGAAGTTGTGATTAACATGATAACTCTAGGAGAAACCATTAAGGAATGCACGATAGTGAAAAATATATTGAGATATTTACCATCCAAGTTTAACCCTAAGTTCTTTGCCATAGAGGAAACAACAAATTGGGAAACCTTGACCATGAACCAATTTCTTGGAAACTTGAAGGTTTATGAGATGAGACTTCCAAAGGGGAAGTCAAATGTGAGGGAGGTAGCCTTTAAGTCGGGCAAGTGCATAGAAGAGAAGGAAGATACATTCTCATGCTCAGATGAAGAAGAGGCCAAATTTGTCAGAAGATTGGATAGAGGCACGGGTAAGTACAAAAGTCAACTTCCATTTAAGTGCTTTAATTGTGGAAGAGTGGGGCACTATGCTTCAAAATGTCCCCATAAGAGAGTAGAGAACCAACCACAAGAAAGAGAGAAAAACAAAATAAATAACTGGCAGAAAGGGAAGATATTTAATAGAAAATCATTTTATGCTTAGCAAGATAGCAGTGTATCTGAAAGCTCAGATGAATCCTCAAATGAAGAAGGAACCTCTGAATTTGTGTTGATGGCCAAGGAAGAACTTGAAGGATGCCTTCTAGAAGATGAGGAAGAAGTTGTGGTAGATCTTGCGGGGGAGCTAATTAGTGCCCTGGAAGAAATAGACAGACTTAAACTCAAGAGAGTAAAATAGAAAGACATTCTCTTGAAATATGTAAAGGAAGAGCCAAGTTCGGAGAACCTCATTTAGTTGAAAGTAGAACTTGAAGAAGCTAAGAAGGTGGAAGACATTCTGATAAAGAAAATAAAAGATAAAAATCAGGAGCAAGAGAAATTTGAAGAAGAAGTAGTATGCCTGAGAAAGAAATTAGAAAAAGGCCCAAAGGGAATTATCTATGAATACTCCATGAATGAAAAGCTCTGAACAGTTGGACAAAATACTAAATGATCAAAGATATCCTCTTATAAAGGCCGAGATAGGGTATGAAGGAGAAAACAGTAAGTTCAAGGTTGAAAATAACAATAATATCACTTTCATGAAAGTTGTAATAAAATAAAATGATAACTCTCAGCAATCTGAGATTATTGCAGCTATAATACTGATATAAGAAAGGAGAAGGTTGTGTAAGCAGCTCGGTGATGAGATTACCTCCATGGAAAACTCAGAGAAGGCAGACATTGAGAAAGATGATGAAGCAACCCAAAAGAGATCCAAATAATTAGAAGCCAGCAAGACCTTGATGGGTAATGAAGCAAATAGAAACAAGCAACAACCTCAAATGACAAAGAAATAAATGAAGAAACAGTGAGCTACAAAAGGCTCATACAATCTTGAATATGAATTGAATAAATCCAGAGGCTATCAAAGGAGGTTCTTTCCTCCTATGAGAAGTATCACTTGTTTTTTTTGTGACAAACCTGGACATACTGCAGCATACTGTAAGACAAAGTAAATCTAGTCCAACCAACTAAATATGTAGGCAATGAAAATACTACCTAAAGAAAACAAATGGAGAAGACAATCTATCACTAGGTACACAAATCATTTGCATGGCTACTGTTATGCATGCAATTATTTTGGACATAAACTTGTTGAATGTAAATTATGCTCAAAAGGGAGCACAAAATATTATACATCAGCTCAAACGTACCTTGGTAAAATAAGAAGTTATGTATGCCACAAGCTTGGTCACAAAGAAAAATATTGTAAGCTGCCATATACATTAAAGAACTCTAGAAAGATGATGGAATCCAATCAAATCATAAAATACTATGAATCAAAAAGAAGTGCAGACATTATGAAGAACCCCAATAAAGTATGGAAGGAAAAGATAAAGGGGGAGCCTATTACTTCAATAACATAATGAATCCATCATAGTCTCAGGGGGAGCTGCTCTAGGAAGCAACGCAAATATCCAGCCAATAATAGATAAGAAGCAACATCCTAGGGGGAGATCAGTTCATAAAAAGTCCCCATAAAAGTAGTCTAAGAAGAGATCCTTGGAATAAGAACAACTAAAAGTTCAGGAAGGGAAAGGAAAATTCCTCTGACATAGAAAAATATAGGAAGAAGGATACTTGAAGCATTCAATAGCCAATAGGTTGATGGAAGGAGAGAAGGCATCCAACAGCCATGGTGGTAGAAGGAACATTAGCCATGAACATGTAAGATAAGAAGACAACAACACACTAAGTGATGAATGGTTAAAATCACAAAAAATTATGTTTCGAGTTATAGAACTGGAAATATCCATAGAGGATGATCACAATGTGCATCACACTACAAGTGTTAACAATGAAAAAAATTAAGAAGGATGAGTAAGAGAATTTTTTATTATCATTATATCATTACATCATTCATCAATAGAAGGTCCCCTTGGAGGAAAGTAGTAAAATGAGTAATAAAACTATGATTTGTCTGCCCTTTTAGATTCCAAGTAAATAAATTGAAGATGTCTTCCTGAAGATCATTATGTTAGAACAATTGAATTGTATATAGAGAAGCAATGATTCTGGAGCAGTCCTAGAAAGGGAGATGCAGTGACATTCTTTTAAAAAAAGAACGACAAAATAAGCAAAAGGTTAATGATACCAGAATCAGATTTTGTATATTGATGATTCCTATTGAGAAAAGTGGAGAGCTCAATAGTAGAAACTATGAAGTTTGTATTAACTATGGGTGTATGTGCGAGATGAAGTGAAACTACTGCATGGATTATCAATTGGTATCAATTGGTATTTGGAACAGGCAACCTCCCTATCAGTAGAATAACAAGTGTTATTAGTGGAGAAGTGGTATGGTACAGGTCCTCAGGATCGGAGTATTATGGTAGAAGTACATCAAGGTAGTATTCCCAATGATTATCAACATTATAGTATATGTGTATTAAGCTCTGGCTGCTCTGATTATTAAAAAATATTTTCTGATTGTAAATATTGGAGAATGTCGAGCTGCATTATTAAAGCATGGAAAGGTCAATGAAAATGCCAAAGGATCATTATCTTGTTTGCATTTTAAGTGTTATATTGAGCATTGAAGCAGTATCTATTCTTATATGTAATTGCATGCCTTCCTCAAGTCAGTACGAATATATCTTCAAGGCCTTTTTCTTAAGATCATTCATAAAACTGTGTGAAGTCTGTTTGCTGAGATTTCAATTAAACAACTTGAATATGTTTTGTTGAAGATCATTATGATATAACAGTTGAAGTATTTGAAGTATGAAGAGATAGTTGTGTTAATATTACTATTGACGCTCAAGAGTCTTTGATTGATTCATCTAAAGCCTACTTCAGTAGAAAGGAATTGCTTGTATTTCACCATTGCAGAGAGGTTAATCATTGACATACATACCCCCTTATGTCATAAATAAAATTGCATAGTTGATAAGTGAGACTGAATAATGCATTGAATGTATCTAGCCTCAAGGGTTTGTTTTGATAATACTCTGTACAATATTAAAGTCATTTT
Organism: Pinus albicaulis; assembly: GCA_034641835.2. Taxonomy (NCBI): domain Eukaryota; kingdom Viridiplantae; phylum Streptophyta; class Pinopsida; order Pinales; family Pinaceae; genus Pinus; species Pinus albicaulis. The sequence continues at coordinate 67,388,871 of CM076574.1, read as the reverse complement.
TTCTCTTAGATTGAAAGATATTGTCTAATCTTACAATAAGTTGTAAGTTCTGGTTTGATTCATTGTTCACATCAACTTCAAGAAATTTTGGCTTGTAGTGATTATATCTTCAGAAGTCTAGCACATATTACCACTATCAAGTAGTAGGGGACAAAAATATAGAACATTATATGGTGACATGCCTTCCAACATTCTCATGAGTTTGGGATAGCATCAATTTGTTATGTATATTCATGCAATATCAATGATTTTCAAAGTGTTCTCCCAAGAACTCTTATACACCAGTCTGGAGCAGCAAGGTATAAAGTTAGAAGAAGAAGGCCTATACACAACTTAGAGATAAGTAATTCAAATATGGAAACTACACTGGGAAATGTGAAACCCTTTGATATTGATGTCAAAGGGGGAGGAAAAGCAAGCAGAAGAAGAAAGGCTCTTTTGAAAAGCAAGTAGAGGAAGAAAAACACTTATCAGAATGAAAGGGGGAGGAAGTATTGGAGTGTTGGAGGAAGTGTTTCCATCAATGCCAAAGGCGGATACTATTGTAAATATTTTCATTGATGTGAAAGGAGCAGCACCGAACTATCATTAAGGCAAAGGAGCAAAGAAGCAACATCAATAAGGAAAAGAAGAAGATCAGGAAATAATGCAGTAACAAAGAAAAGGCAACAAAGGAAACAGAGAAGCAGTTAAGGTAGAAAATGAGAAAAGCCAGCAAAAAAACAAAGGCCGAGTCATGAACGTGTTGGGTCAAGTCGTGCACATTTGGGTTGGGTCGTGAATGCGGGGCAAGTCATGAATGTGGGAAAAGTCGTGAACGAATCAAGTATTCGACGAACAACTAGAAAGAAATGAACAAGCACAACCAAAGAAGAAAAGCAGGCAAACTAGAGTAAAGATACATCGAGGACCGTTGGATCTAGTCATTGATCAACAATAGAGGTTAAATTGCATACCGCATATCGGTGAGTTTTACATTGATATGATAAGAAATCACAAGTTAAACTATTTGAAGTGTGATATGAGGCAGATCAACAAAGGAGCAACGTGGACCATTGGATCAGGGCATTGATCAGCGATGGAGGTTAAACCACATATCGCATATCGACGAGTTTTACATTGATATGATAATAAATCGCAAGTTAAAGTATTTAAGTTGCAATTTGATAAGTCACAGAAACCGCTAAATACAAAGTGTAGGCGATGACATGGGAATATGATGTGGCAGTGACGTGGTAAGCTGATGTGGCAGATGACGTGGCCCCGGCCCCACAGATCCCAGGTAATTTATGATGATGTGGCAAGGTGACGTGGTGGTGACATGGCAGGGTGACATGGCATGGTGACTTAGACCTGGCCTGCATACCACACATCACATAGGATAAGTTTATTGTTAAACATTAAACGTTGTGGGTTTCGATGGGGAGTTTGTTGTGATTTGGGAAATCACAAAATCACAAGTATTGTGAAATTGCTATACTCTAAAAGTTGCGAAGTGCAATAAAGAGGCTTGGATGTGATGTAATTTTAAAGGAAAAATCCAAAGGATTTAAAATCTGTATGCAGAGCCTTTTCTGTGTTAAATCGCATCAAAGGAGGAAAAGGAGATTACAACATAAAATCTATGGAACACCGAAGTGCGAAGTGCGATTTGTGAAGTTGACACGATGTGGCTCAGAGGTGAATATTAATATATTTTAGGTCCAAGGTTTAATGTGTTTTCGTTGGTTTTATGAAGAAAACCATGGAAACGGAGGTTGACTCAGGTTACAAATGAAAGGCCTGAACGTATGAAAAATGACCTGGAGCTCATACAGAAGAGTGTTATACGGTTGCGGTTGTGAGTTAAATGGAAAGGTTGAACGCAAGAGAATGGAATCAAGTAGAGAGACCCAACATTGCGTACAAAGAATGTTGAACGTTGTGGTTAAATATAATAGGAATAGTCGAGAAAAAGAATGTTATAGTAGCACTATTTGAAACATAATAACTCGGTCAAGTCGGGCTAAGACAGTAATGTTGCAGCATAGTTGGAAATATAACAGCAGGCAGAGAAGACAAAGGGACAGCAAGCAGAGAAGACAATATGAACAAAAAAGGAATAAGCTGAAAGGGATGAATTGAAATAATGATTGTAACTATAAATGTAAATTCATTGATTATTTTATATTGTTTTTTATGCAAAGGAAAGTCCCCGAGGCATAGGCAAAACTCCATGAGTGTTGTAATGATTATTTCTAATGTAATAAATTGAACTAAAGTGTAAGGAATCGAATGGGTGGAAGGGAAAGATTCATGCCTATTCACTTCATATTCCCATAGAGAATGCAAATAGTCATGAAGTTATCTGTATAAAATAGGTAATATCCATGTGTAGAAGGTAACAAAAACAGAGAGAGAGAGAGAGAGAGTGCAGCAAAATTTCATAGAGTTGAAGATTGTTAGAAAGCTACAGAATGGAAGAGAGTAGAATAATATAAGAAAGCTGTAGAAGGTTGGAGAGTGAAAGAATAAGAGAGGACTAATAGAGATGTTATGCATATCAGAAATTGATATGAAGAAGATAAGAAGGCTAAAAAGGAAACAATGAATAAGGAGTTAAACAGAGCTGATATCCAGGTAAATAGGCATATGATTTTATTATAGTGTGAGGGATTTGGTGCTTCCATATCAATTTGTAGCTTGATAAATGCCCAATTTTAGCTGGTTGAGGTAGGAGCCTCCTGTACGTTTTAGCCTGCTGAAAAATACATGGGAGTTGGTGCTTCCGTTTCGAGTTGTAGCTTGATAGATATCCAGTTGGAGCTGGTTGAGGTAGGAGCCTCCTGTGGGTTGTAGCCTACAGAAAAATACATGGGAGTTGGTGCTTCCGTTTTAATTTGTAGCTTTATAGATGTCTAGTTGGATTTGGTTGAGGTGGGAGCCTCATGTGGGTTGTAGCCTGTAGAAAATAGATGGGATTTGGAGCTTCATTGCAAGTTTTAGCTTGTATAATTTGAGGTAGTAGCCTCCTGTAGGTTGGAGCCTATAGAAAATCAGTGGTGAAAGGGAGTTGGAGCTTGGCTTTCCATCACAACAATAATAAGATGTGTTTTTCTCCCTTATGGGTTTCCACTTATGTATGTTGTCTATGTGCTTGATGATTATGTGTTGATGTGATGTTTTAATGTACTTAATTACTTTCTCTACACACATTAAGTTTGTTGATTCATTATGTATTAAGTTTCTTATGGACTGAAGGTGTAATTGAGTTGAATGAAAATATTTTTAAATGTCCATGAATTTACTAAACTGATTCACCCACCCCCCCCCCTCTCAGTTTAGCTAAGGGTTCATCAATTGGTATCAGAGCCAATTCCTGTTGTATCAGTTTAACAACTGGAAGGAGATCCTAGGTCCCCAAAATGGCTAGCCTAGAAGGATGCTCATCAAATAAAGCCCCATTATTTACTAGCACAAACTATACCTTTTGGAAAATAAGAATGAAAGCCTATTTTATGTCTCTTGGATTATAAGTCTGGATTGCAGTGGAAGAAAAATATGTACCAAAGGATACTGACACAGAGAAAGAAGGAAAACAAAATTTCCTAGATAATGCAAAAGAAATGAATGCACTCTTGAGCGATCTGTGTGAGTTAGAATTTATTAAAGTAATGCACAGTGAGACTGCCAAAGATCTCTAGGATACATTAGAAAATATCCATGAGGGATATAAAAAGCTGAAGATGGCCAAACTGCAAGCCTATAGAACTCAATTTGAAAATTTAAAAATGAATGAAGATGAAGATGTAGCTAGTTTCTTCTTAAAGGTTGCAGAATTTGTGAATAACATTATTGATCTAGGAGAAACCATTAAGGAATGTGTGATAGTGCAAAAGATATTGAAATCTTTACCATCGAGTTTTAACCCTAAGGTTTCTGCCATAGAAGAAATAGAAAAATGGGAAACCTTGACCATGAACCAATTTCTTGGAAACTTGACGGCTTATGAGATGAGACTTCCAAAGGGGAATTCAAATGTGAGGGAGGCATCCTTTAAGGTAGACAAGTGCATATAAGAGAAGGAAGATACATGCTCATGCTCATATGAAGAAGAGGCCAAATTTGTCAGAAGATTGGATAGAGGCACGAGTAATTACAAAGGTAAACTTCCATTTAAGTGCTTTAATTGTGGAAGAGTGGGGCACTATGCTTCAAAATGTCCCCATAAGAGAGAAGAGAACCAGCCACAAGAGACAGAGAAAAACAAAATAAATAACTGTAAGAAAGGGAAGATATTTAATAGAAAATAATTTTATGCTCAGCAAGATAGCAGTGCATCTGAAAGCTCAGATGAATCCTCAAATGAAGAAGGAACCTCTGAATTTGTGTTGATGGCCAAAGAAGAACTTGAAGGATACCTTCTGGATGATGAGGAAGAAGGTGAGGTAGATCTTGAGGGGGTGTCACACTAAAATTTGTCACCATGACATTTAGCTATCTGTATGGGTTCATCATTACCTATTTTATGCTCCCTTAGAGGTCCAAAACCATAAATTTCCTAAACCAAGTCTTGAAATTGGAGAAAAGCTCATTAAAACCCTAAAAAGTCTAATTCCGCACTTTTCCTAGCACTTACCTTTGGTACCACGGTTTCTTGCTCTATAACTTGCGGCACATCCCACACGTCCTTCTTACTAAAACAACGTACCCCCATAAAAGGTAAAATAAAAGAAAAAGTAAGTTCTAGAAGCCCAGCTGGTCGAATATTCTCCCAGCTGGAGGCTTCTAGAAGCATAATCAGGTCGAGCTTCGTCCCTTCATTCATGAACCTCTATCCCTTCATTAATGGATATTATCCCTTGGTATTTGGAGCTAAAATCCATTTATGAGAGGAATTTATCCCCCTCTTTATGGAACTGAAACCTCCTTCATTCTCCTATAAATTGAACTCATATTTCAGTCTCAAGGGTACTTCTTAAATTATAGGAGAGAATTGCTGAAGAAATTATACTCTCTATACTTGGCATCATTGGCATGAGAACGATCACATACTCATATCCATAGTTTAATGCTACTTTAGAGAGGAGAAGGCTTCTCATTTCGAAGGAAAACGATTTTCAGGACGCCGGAAGAACCTGTATGACAACAAGGCGACAAGGTTGTAAGATTATTTCTTATCATACAAGTTAATACAAATGGATTCTATTTTCTCATTAAGTTCTTCATGTATCTATTTGAGTAATTTAATTCTTAGATTCCTTTATGACTGAGATAGATTAGTGTTTCTGGATTATTATATCTTGTAGGTACTTTAAATCCTTTTTCCTATCTTCGATTGCAGGTCTTACATGCTGAATTGACCTCTTTTGGAGTGACTAGATTGAAGATTACAACAAGCGTTGGACTTTAGGTAGGAGCATCTCCTCTTACTTAGTTAATTAATAATTTTGAATCACAATAGTCTAGAGAAAATGGTTTGCATTTGGTTGTTTGTTTCTAGATATCCTTAGGATACTAGGGAGATCGTTCTTGTCCGCAAGAAGGATTTTATCCGCATAACAAAATGGAGACTTTTAATTTTCAGTTTGACTTTTGAATAAATTTTTGATTTTGATTAGTTCAAAATTGGGTTGGGTAAATGACTCATTCATTAGGGGAATTTTGAGGTCTAAAATGGGGCTCCTAAGGAAATTATAAAATAATAGTGGAAAAAATCAAATAAGATTTGATGACATCATCAAATTTTAGAAGGAAAAATGAAAAAACTATTTTTTCAACTCATATTTTCAACTTATCTCCCAAAGTTTTTACTCAAATTTCAAGCGGGAGTACTCATTGGATGCGAAATTTAATTCCTTATCCAAGGAGTACCCATGTTGCATACTTTCGATGGGTCCTACTACACGAAAAATGAGAAATACATAAAAAACGTGATTGTAATCACGTTTTTTTATGTATTTCCCATTTTTCATGTAGCAGGGTTCATTGAAAGTATGCAACATGGGTACTCCTTGGATGAGGAATTAAATTTTGCATCCAACGAGTACTCCCACTTGAAATTTGAGTAAAAATTGTGGGAGATAAGTTGAAAATACGAGTTGAAAAAAGTAGTTTTATTATTTTATTATTTTTTAATATTTTTACCCTTTTATTTAAAAAATGGTAAATCATCCCCCATGGTTGACATCATCATCTTGAATCCTATTGGTTGTTATAGAGTTTATTTTTGTTGTACATTTTTCTTACGAGGCCCATTTTAGACCTCAAAATTCCCCTAATGAGAATCCCTGACTATAAATCTGTATTTTTAATTTTTTTTGTGTTTTTTTGGCTTCCGCAGTTTTTGTTTAAAAATCGAGCAGTAAAATCCGCATATTTTAGTGAAAAACAGTGCGGGACCACACCTTGTTCCATTAAAAACTGTGGACTTCCGGAAAATTTTGAAAAAATAAAATTCTATTTTCAAGAGTGTAATTACTTGATTCCCTGTAATTACCCCAACTTGTCTTGACTGTCAAAAGTCTTCCGTGTGAGTTTCTTTCAAAAATTTCTCGGTTTGAAGTGATCTTTTCAAATGATTTTCATTTTATGAGTGAGTGTTTTCCCTATTTTCTTATTGCTTTGAATCAGAAATCTTTATATACCTCATCTAATTGGTATGTCATCATTTTCTTGTTGAGCCATTGAAATTGATGCAAATCTTGCTTTTATGAAAATTAGATTTTATTTTCATTTGCAAATTTAGAAAACCTTTTAGCTTGATAAGGTTTGTATTTCACTTTAGAACCATTATTGGATGTTTTTTATTTCTTGCTGAGATAAGCAGAAAGTTCTTGGTTAGATTACAAACTAAGCATAAACATTCTCAAAACCGTTTAGATAGAGTTCAAAATTAGAGTTTTCTTTTGGTTTTGAATTTTGTGTTTTTAAGAGTTTTAGTTTTCTTTTGGAAGAAGTTTGATTCTAGTTTCTGACTTGAATAATATAAGGAATTTCATTTTGAACAAGTGATCTTTTTTCTGTGAAATTGAGTTCTCAGGAAATTGTCTTCTTTTCAAAGTTTCTTGTTTATTAAAGAAAGAATTGATGTTTTGAAAGTTATTGAAATCTCTCAAATCTTTCCTCTGAATAGGTTTCATTGAAAATAAATGAGTTGTTTTTCATATAGATGCATTTTAGCGTATTTTTGAGTCAGGTCATTAAACATCATCGAAGTTTCACTTCCATACCTTTTGACCTAAGAAACATCCAAACTAAAAGTAATGCTTAATTAAAATCAATCTAAAAATTTTATATTTTTTAGGGATATTTTCCACCAACATAGCTCATGCTAGTGCCTTGGAATAGGTTGTAGTTAACATTCCAAGGTAGTTCAAACAAACAAGTAGTAAATCTTGTGGTAGGAAAATCCAATTATAGCATGTATGCTCTGGGAAGCTCTTCTTAAAAGAGTTAAGCACGATATCATGTCCGAACTAGTGAGGTAATCATACCTATCTCATTGGGAAAGATAGAAGATGTGCATGTATTAAAAATAGTAAACCTTAGACAGACCATTGTCGAGGAGCCTGGGGTCACTTGTTGGTAAACATTGGATTATGTCAAGGAGCCTTCAAGGAGATTGAGCTATTTACTCTGCCCTTGCATGTATATCGGATCATAGTTTGTTCCCCCAGGTATATTTGTTCCAATTGGTGACCTTAGTGGCTATAAAATTTAGGATTCTTTCCCAAGGTGACGGTGGAGGGGAGGTCCCACTGTACCTGGAACGGACGTCGACTAAACTCACTTGGACTCTATGGAGGGTTCTCTTCACTTGAGATGGTTTAAGTGGAGAAACTTGCACCAGTCTGTTTCATTAAACAGGTTGTCGGGGTAACTATTCCAACCGCCATTTCTGCATTAAAATTCTACGATGTTGGATTTCATCACCAACTAATGTTTTTAGTGTGGGAATCTACTGTTTGTGTGTGGTTTTATCTCTTATATTTTCTAGGCGTGTGATCAATTTGGTTGTTTCCTTCGAGACTTTAGGATATTTTGTTGAAATTTTATTTGATTTCATGTGTTAAAAGTTTTAATCGTGGCTTAATTACTTGGACAATCACGTAGAATGTAGGGGAAACCCCCTGAGTACACACCAAGCCAGTTAGAAAGACTTAAATCTAAAAAATAACAGACATCAGGAACTGGATCCACTAAACATGAAGAACATCTATAATTGTTCATCCTGAATACAAAGTAGATCAACCTCATACTACAAAAAGTACACCACATAGAGTTTCAATTTCCGAACTCGCTGAACTTGTTTCTACAACTAGTGAATTATCAAATTCGGAACCTGAAGTTTCTAAACCAGAGAACGTAACAGTTATATCTGAGATTACTTCTCCATTCCTTGATCCAATCCCTGATCGTCCTGATTCACCCAAAGTGAAGTATCGTATCACAAAAAATCTTCCTCCTGGTCTCATTAGTATTGAAGAAGTTACTAACACTGAAGAAGAAGTTGTTCTTCCTTCAACTCAGGAAACTCTAAATCTGATGCAACAAAACTGAATTTCGGACCCCTAAGGAGAGATGGTCAACTGTAGCTGTGGCTCAGTCAGCATTTTGTTCTGAAAACCCGTTCTTTTCTCCATGTGGTCTTCTCTGATTTCTTCGAGTTTTATTTATCCAATTCGTAGAATTTGATAAATAAACATTATCCACAACGTTTGAATTTTAATTTATATTCCCGAACTTTATATTAATAACCAATGCTTTTTGAATAAATGACTTTCAAATAGACCTTTGGCTCTGGGCCCCACCTCTATGACCAATAGCCAATCAAATGCTCATACCGTACCTGGTTATCTTCCGCGCATCTTCCGACTATGACCACCGTCCGATAGCCCCTTCCCAGATCAACGGCTCTCCTCGATATCGCTCGGCTTCCCTGGTCAAACGATAACGTGCGATGGCGTGCTATGATAGCAGTTTTCCATGGGTCCACCTCGCCACGTGTCGAACACCCTATGGAATCGCTCCCCTACTAGGAAATACCGCTTATCACCGAAAGGCGGTGCGATATGGGCAATCCGGCTTCGCAATTCCGTTCACGGTTTTGGTACAGTGCTTAACTAGGGTTCACGTTGGGGTTGCGTTATCCTTAGTCTGCCTTAACTCAGGTTTGCAACTCAGTTGGAAATTCAAATTAACAAAAAACAAATGTAATTCTCTTTATCAAGCGGGATTTCTATTATCATTAAACAGAGCTCAACGATCACGGTTTCACACTCACTCTTCGTCTGTGGTTGGGGTTTCCAATTATTCAAAAAATTCAAGGAAACAATGAACATAGAGGTAAAACAATTGTACAATGACTCAATTTGACAGTTACATACAAGACGGTATTCAATCGCCTCACAACTTAAACAAATTCCTCTCGAATAACAATTCAAGACAGTTGGATAGCCGACGGGAACTGAAATTTATTTAACTAGAAGTGATTGTTTAATACACAGATTTTATTGCAGAATCTCTCTCTCCTTCTCTTCTCCTCAATACATCCGAGGAATACACTTTATATACATTACAATGTGACTCTTCGGTTCCTCTGCGAGGACCTTTTAGTGAACCAAAAGACTAATTACAATAATTCGACTAACTGAAACATGACATATTGATCGAGTCTAACTATTCGAATTCTATGGACTCTAACTAATATAAATGAAATAGTCAGCTGAGGTATTGACACCTAGCTGTTACAATTCAAATTTTTTCGAACCCTCCTAGCCACAACATGTGGAAAAAAATCCTACATTGCTGGCTAGTGTCTAATGCCCCTGCATCAGACTCCAGAGGGCAATCTTCTTCATGGGCTCCTGTCCATGAGCTCTTCCACTGATCTGCCTATCTTCTGCAACATTCCTTCAGTCATCCAAGTGGCATCTTCCTCTTGCTTATCCTTCCATTTGATTAAGTACTGAAAGTACTCTTGTCCTCTGGTCTTCCTGAACACTCTTTTGTCCAATATCTTCTCTGGTTGCAATGGTTGCGCTGGAGGTAGCTGCTCCTTCCACTCAATCTGTTCCTTGTCTGTTGATCTTTCTTCTGCACCATCATCCTCATACTTGTACAAATCTGCAACATTAAAAATGGGAGATATTCCAACATCAGGTGGCAATTCAATCTCATAAGCATTTGCAGAAAAAATTCTAAGTATCTTGCATGCACCAATATTTTTGAACTTCGGTTTATTATATTGCTTCCTTGGGAATATCTCCTTTCTCAAGTGTGCCAAAACCAGATCTCTTACTTCAAAATGAACCTCTTTTCTGCTCAAGTCTGCTCTAATTTTGTATTTGATGTTGCTGCCTTGTGGTTGTTGTTTCACTTGTTCATGTATGGCCTGGATTTCTAAAGCAAATTCCTCACCATCTGCGCTCCTTAGCTCTGCCTTTCCCAGATTTCTTAACTTTGATATTCCTCTGGGGTGCATTCCATAAATAATATGGAATGGGCTCTGCCCTATGCTCCTGTTTGGTGAGTCATTATATGCATATTCTGCCTGGGGAAAAATATGGTCCCACTGCTTGGGATGCTCTCCTGCAAGACTTCTCAACAAATTTCCCAGACTCCTATTCACTACCTTAGTTTTTCCATCAATCTAGGGATGATAAGCTGAGCTGGAACTCAGTTTGGTACCAAGTTTCTTCCACAGTGTCCTCCAAAAGTGACCCACAAATCTGGTGTCTCTATCTGAAACAATACTCTTGGGAAACCCATGAAATCTAACAACTTCTTTGAAAAACAAGTTAGCAACATGGGTGGCATCACTATTTTTATAGCATGGAATAAAATGTGCCATTTTGGAGAACCTGTCCACTACAAAAAAGACTGCATCATTCCCTCTCTGAGTCTTGGGCAATCCTAGAGCAAAATCCATACTCACCATGTCCCAAGGCCTGTCTGGAATAGGCAAGGGAGTGTACAATCCTGCATTCTGGCTCCTTCCTTTAGCATATTGACAGATTTTGAAATTATTCACAAACTTATCCACTTTTTTCCTCATCTTGGGCCAGTAATAAAAGTGACTCAGCTGCTCATAAGTTTTTTCAGTACCAAAGTGCCCGGCAAGTCCACCACTATGCTTCTCTTTGATCAAATTTTCTCTCATGGAACATTTTGGTACACACAGTTGGTTCCTTCTGAATAACAAGTCCTCCTGCAAGAAATAATCCAGCCACTGGCTTCTATTTGTTAAAACAGGGTTACTACATGCCTCAAATGCTTCCTTAAAATCTAGATCTGTTTTATACAATTCTTTGAGAAAATCAAACCCTACAACTTCAAAATTAGTTTCCTGAACAAGCATGTGCCTCCTACTCAAAGCATCAACTACTTTGTTGGCTTGGCCACTTATATGTTTCAAAACAAAATTAAAACCTTGGAGATACTCAACCCATTTGGCATGCTTATGTTTCAACTTGGGCTGCTGTACAATATACTGCAAGGCATGATTGTCAGAATACAATACAAATTCCCTGGACATCAAATAATGTCTCCACTTCTTCAGTGCCTGAAAAATTGCATAGAATTACTTCTCATAAGAGGAATAATTTCTTCTGGTGTCATTCAGCTTTTCACTGAAATATGCCACAGGCCTATCATCCAGACTCAACACAGCTCCAATGGCCTCTCCACTGGCATCACACTTTACTTGAAATGGTTTAGTAAAATCAGGCAGGATCAAAACAGGCTTCTCCGTTATCTTTTGCTTCAAAACATTAAAATTTCTTTCTGCTTCAGCAGTCCACTTAAATGGTTGTTTTCTCTTCCTTATTGTCTCAATTATGGGTGCTTTAATCTTACTGAAGTTTCTTATAAACTTTCTGTAAAAACTAGCAAGTCCATGGAAACTTCTTACCTCAAAAACATTCCTGGGTGAAGGCCACTCCACAATTGCCTTAACCTTTTCCAGGTCCATCTTCAATCCTTCTGCAGAAACAACAAACCCCAAATACATCAACTCTTCTTTCATGAATGATCATTTCTTCAAATTTATCAGCAGTTTCTCTTGGTGCAGCTTCTTCAAGACATTATTAAGATGCCTTAAATGTTCTTCTTTAGTTCTGCTGAAAACTAATATATCATCTAAATATACTATCAAAAATTTACCAATGAATTCCTTCAATACTTCATTCATAAGTCTCATGAAAGTACTAGATGCATTTGAAAACCCAAAAGGCATTACCATCCATTCATATAATCCTTCATTTGTTTTAAAGGAAGTTTTCCACTCATCACCCTCTCTTATTCTGATCTGATGATATCCACTTTTTAAATCTATATTTGAGAAATATTTAAATCCTCAATTCTGGGCAAAGGGAATCTGTACTTGATTGTGATCTTATTGATTTCTCTGGAATCAGTACACATCCTCCAGCCTCCATCTTTCTTTGGTCTCAATACTGCTGGTACTGCACATGGACTCAAACTTTCTCTGATCAGTCCCTTGTCCACCAATTCCTGTACTTGTCTCCCGATTTCCTCATTTTCTTTGGGAGTCATTCTGTAGGCTGCCTTATTCGGCAGATTTGAACCAGGGATAAAATCTATTTGATGGATGATATTTCTCATAGGTGGCAGCTCATCAGGTAAATCATCCACAATAATGTCACAATAATCATCTAACATCTCTTGGATTTCTACTAGCAAATCAGAAATATTTGTAGAAGTAAGAACTACTTTAGGTTTGCAAAATAAAGCAAAACTTACCTCTTCTTCTTCTATCTGCTGCAGATATTCCATCCCGCTCAGCAGCAAGGTCTTTGGATCAATTACTCTGCTGGATGGCTCTCCTTCTTCCATGGGTATCAATGTATGATGTACCCCATCTGTGAAGAACTTGTAAGTGTTCTTCTTGCCATCATGCACTGCTGCTCTGTCAAACTGCCAAGGTCTACCCAACAATATATGACACACATCCATGGGAATTATATCACACATGACCTTATCTTTATATTTTCCCATTTGTAGCTCTATCTCACACTGTTCTTTCACAACCAGCTGGTGCCCTTTATGCAGCCAGGACACCCTGTAGGGAGTGGGATGCTCCCTTGTCTTCAGCTTCAACTTCTCTATTACCTCAGTGGAAACCAGATTGTCTGTGCTGCCACTATCAATGACTAGCTGACATCACTTCCCTTGGACTTTGCATATGCTCCTAAACAAATTATTCCTTTGTGCAAGCTTAGTGACCTCTTTGGCTTGCTTCAACAGGACCTTATTCACCACCAAGGATTCTCCCCTCACTGGTAGAATTTATTCTTTAATTTCTGCCTCCTCTCCAGACTGGGCAACAAAAGCATTTCTTGGACCAGAACCCACATTCTATGGACACTCATAGTGCTTATGTCCCACTTGCTGACATCTATAACACCTAAATTCTCTACCTCTGCCTCTGTCTCTGCCTCCTCTTCCCTTTCCTCTATAAGAACCCCTTATGCCCCTTGCATCATCCTCTGTAGATGCATTCTGAGGTGAGTTATTGTTAGCTCCATCCCTGGGTGCAGTAGGCTTTCCTCTACCACCCTGACTTCCCTTTCCACGGAAAGTACCTCTCTTCTTGGTAGAATGTTTCCTCAGAAGTTTCTCCTCTGCTTTCAAGGCCATCTGGTAGGCCTCTTCCACTGTCTTGGGAGACAGAAGATCAATTTTATCTTGGATCTCCATCTTGAGACCATTCACATATCTGGCAGTCTTCTATGGTGTATCTTGAAATTGCCCACCTCTTATGCTTACTCTATAGAATTCCTCTGTGTATTCCTTTACTGTCAGCAACCTCTGTCTCAGGTTCTGCATTTGCCTATACAATGTCAGCTGATAATCACTAGGCAAGAATTTACCTTTTAATTTAGCCATCATTCTGGTCCAGCTCTTGATAGGTTTCTTGCCAACTCTCCTCCTTTCTTCCTGCACTCCATCCCACCAAAGTGTAGCATGTCCTTTCAGCTTTGTCACTACAAACTTGACCTTTTTATCTTCGCTTATTTCTTCATAATCGAAGCACTTGTTCATTTCATTAATCTAGTCTACTAGTTATTCTGGATTCAGTCCCCCTGCATAACTCGACACTTCAATTCTGGGCTTAACTGCAGACCCCAGAACAGTTCTAAGGAGCCTCATGTCAGGAGGAATTTCAACATTTTCTTCAGCTTCTTTTGTTTCAGGTTCACTGATGTCTTCAGGATCTCTGGGCTGTCTTCGCTCCATGGCATCCATTCTGGCCTCAACCCTCTGCAACATCCCCAACACCTCTACGTTGGAAACGGGTCTCCTTCTGCCAGCACCTCTACCAACTCGGATTTCCATGTCAGCTCCCTGCAAAAACAACTCAAAAACAACAACTTTGATACCACAAATGACGCAACAAAAATGAATTTCGGACCCCTAAGGAGAGATGGTCAACTGTAGCCGTGGCTCAGTCAGCATTCTATTCTGAAAGCCCGTTCTTTTCTCCATGTGGTATTCTCTGATTTCTTCGATTTTTATTTATCCAATTCGTAGAATTTGATAAATAAACATTATCCACAACGTTTGAATTTTAATTTATATTCCCGAACTTTATATTAATAACCAACGCTTTTTTGAATAAATGACTTTCAAATAGACCTTTGGCTCTGGGCCCCACCTCTATGACCAATAGCCAATCACATGCTCGTACCGTACCTGGTTATCTTCCGTGCATCTTTCGACTATGACCACCGTCCGATAGCCCCTTCCTAGATCAACGGCTCTCCTCGATATCGCTCGGCTTCCCTGGTCGAACAATAATGTGCGATGGTGCGCTATGATAGTGGTTTTCTGTGGGTCCACCTCTCCACGTGTCGAACACCCTATGGAATTGCTCCCCTACCAGGAAATATCGCTTATCACCGAAAGGCGGTGCAATATGGGCAATCCGGCTTCGCAATTCCGTTCACGGTTTTGGTACAGTGCTTAACCAGGGTTCATGTTGGGGTTGCGCTATCCTTAGTCTGCCTTAACTTAGGTTTTCAACTCGGTTGGAAATTCCAATTAACAACAAACAAATGTAATTCTCTTTATCAAGCGGGATTTCTATTATCATTAAACAGAGCTCAACGATCACGGTTTCACACTCACTCTTCGTCTGTGGTTTGGGTTTCCAATTATTCAAACAATTCAAGGAAATAAGGAACACAGAGGTACAACAATTGTACAATGACTCAATTCGACAGTTACATACAAGACGGTATTCAAACGCCTCACAACTTAAACAAATTCCTCTCGAATAAAAATTCAAGACAGTTGGATAGCTGACGGGAACTGAAATTCATTTAACTGGAAGCGATTGTTTAATACACAGATTTTATTGCAGAATCTCTCTCTCCTTCTCTTCTCCTCAATACATCCGAGGAATACACTTTATATACATTACAATGTGACTCTTCGGTTCCTCTTCGAGGACCGTTTAGTGAACCAAAATCCTAATTACAATAATTCGACTAACTGAAACATGACAGATTGATCAAGTCTAACTATTCGAATTCTATGGACTCTAACTAATCTAAATTAAATATTCAGCTAAGGTATTGACACCTAGCTGTTACAATTCAAATTTTTTCAAACCCTCCTAGCCACAACATGTGGACAAAACTCCTACATTGCTGGCTAGTGTCTAATGCCCCTGCATCAAAATCCCGGGCAAGGTGAATTGACTTATTATAGTCCTTTCAAACCGGATCCTTGGTATTCTCAGTTGGCATAATTTCTACACAATATTGGTCTAAACTATTTGCCACCCCAAATTCCTTTTTACACTATACCAATAGATTACAGACCTCGATTGATCATGTCTGGTGAGTCATCGATGTTTTTTGCAGCTCCAGAAACATATACTTATGGCGGTCCGTCTATCCCTGCGGGATACTAGTCCCTTTCTGGTACTTTCTCAGGTGCATATCCTTCTCCCGACAAACTTATACCATCATATGTTCCAAATGAATCAAATACCAAAACTATAAATGTAGAACAAATTTATATGATGTCTGGAAACATTCCAAACCCTGATCCTCAAGGTAGTAATTTACAGCCTGGGGGGCAACCTCAAGGTCAATACATGCCTCAGGGTAAATATCAACCTCAAGGGCAATACATACCTAAGGATAAATATCAACCTCAAGGTCAGTATCCAACTTAGGGTCCACAACATCCTTTAGGGCAGCAGTTCTACCCGGAACAACAATTGTTTGGAAGTGGGAATTATCCAGTTAATTATCCAACATATGTTCCAAATTATCAACCTGGTTATGGTCCTTCCTATCCACAACCTTCTATGGGACATTCGTATCCCGGAGCTAATACAGTGTGGAATCCATCCCAAGTTCAACAGAATTTGCAACCTAATATGCAAGTACCTTATTATCAACCTGGACAACCGATTGGTTATACTCACATCCAAAAACCTGTCCAACCTGTTCAACCTACTGTTTAGGTACCTACATCAGTGCAGTTCATCAGCCTGGTCTGAGTACACCTAGAAATCCAACACAAACTATTGCACCAACTTCTGTTCAAGCTACCACACCTATTCCTGGAGTATCTGCAGCTCCTATTTCTATAGCTCCTCAGGTATCAGTATCGATTCCTTAGGTTTTTGCCCCATAGTCTGGACCTACAGTCCAGACTACTATTCAAAAACATGCAGGTCAACCTAGTACAAGTACAATTATAACAAGCCAACCTCAGTTTGTTTATCCACCATACCAGGGGTCATATCAATATGGACCTGTAGCACAAAATCCAGCATATCAACATCAACCGTACACTGGGTACACGTATCAGATACCTACTCAAATCCAGTATGGTTTGGTTAATCCTGGTTATCTAGGGGGCATTCTGATTCCAAATGCACAGGCTATTCCAAGATATCCTGGATATCCTCCTCCTAGAACTGGTATAGTTCCACAAGGTTATCAATTTAATCAACATGACCCTAATCGTCGGTTTCCATTCATAACAACTTTGGATTTACTTGATTTATCGCGCCTTACAAATGATCCAATATATTATCTTCCGTATTGGCTGCCAATGCCAAATAATTTGCCCAGTGATATCCCAAAATTTGAAGGTAAATCAGGAGAGGACCCTTCTAACCATGTCATGACTTATCACCTCTGGTGTGCATCCAACTCTTTGATTGACAATTCGATTCGATTAAGACTTTTTCAGAGAACGCTAATAGGATTAGCATCCAAATGGCATATTAAATTACCACGTGGCTCGTTTAACAATTTCAGTGCCTTAGCAACCGCCTTCTTAACTCATTTTCAGTTGCCAGTCAGATACGACAATGGCACGAAATTATTAACTTCACTAAAACAATCTACGTCTACGTACATATCAGATCACATACATGAATGGAGATGTAGAAGAAGTTTGGTGAAAGTTTTTATTCCAGATTATATTTTGGCAGAATGATTTACAAAATCATCAATACCAAAAATTACTGAAGATGTAGCTAAAGGAAGAGTTGTTACGGAAGAACAAGTCATTGCTCAAGCTCAATACCTTGACCTAGTATATACACAGTCAGGTACTTTGTACGAGAAAATTCCAGATTTACTGTGTCCTGGTCAGATAACAACAACTCCTTTAGGGTCTCATGCCGTTGATGGTGTAATAGGTTCAATTATTACTAATAATACTAAGAAGAAATCTTCCAAGATTACTTCTCCTATAATAACTTTACCTGATTCGCCAAAAGGAGATTCTTCCCTCGAAAATTCTGCCGACATTCACATTGTAGATTCCTCTACAACTAAGTCTAAATCTGGAAATAAGAAGAAGGGGAAGAATAGAAGAAAACAAACTTCATCTCCCAAAGAAAAAATTGAGAAAAATGAGTCGTCTAATGATAAACGAAAACCTCGTTATCCTTGTCTTATCTGTGACAAGGATCATTTCACCAAGGAATGCCCACATAGGTCTGAGGTATCTAAGTTTGTCAAAGGTTCACCTACACCCGCTGTCTTGAAGAATCCTTTTCTTGTTCAAGATATAAAAATTATTTGATGTTCTTCTAATACATCAGCAAATATTTTGATGATGTCTCAAGTAATGATTGCGACTCGATCGCAAGACTATGGAAGTAAAAAACTTTTTACTAGTAAAGAAGTAGAAAATTCTAATTTCGTACTAGCTACATCTCCTCCAGTTTTTGATCCACTTCATATCGAGAAACCCAATCCTAATCTAGTAATTAAACCATCTGCTAAAGGTGTACTCAGAAATCAGCTTTCAATCCACATGCGAGAGCTGCTCAGAACTACAACATTGTTGAGGATTTAGCAATATCTCCTTCAGCAATGTCGGCCTTAGAAGTGTTGCAATCATGTCCGGCACAAAGGAAATTACTCTTATCAGCTATTGGAGCTATAGATCTTCGATTTAGAAAATTTTACACCACGGCTCCCTCATCAAATGGCTTTTCAGATTCCAGTACTAGTCAAGAACAAACGTTGCTTTCGTACTGTAATTGATGAAGGAGCGTCTATGTGTATTATGTCGTTAAACTATTGGAAATCACTTGGTTCTCTGACACTTAACCAATCTCTGACAATTCTCAAAGCTTTTGAAGGAAGAGGATTCCATCCATATGGAATTTTGCAGGATCTGCCTATAGAGGTTGAAGGTAAAACTGTTAATTTAGATGTGGAAGTCGTTGATGCCCCTCTAGATTACAACCTTCTTCTGAGTCGAAGTTGGTCTTATGCTATGATTTTTTTCGTGTCACCTCTCTTTCGATTAATCATGTTTCCTCATTAAGGAAAGATTTCAAAAATTGATTAGCTCTCATATTATTCGTCTGACCCAGCTTCTATAGATAGTATTCAACATGTTGGAAAATCAATTATCCCTTATGAGGATGTTGGAGTAGGTTTAATCAAAGATTCCGCCTTATTGGGAAATTTTTCTATGCCTCCACCTAACGTACCATGTACTATTGCTAATATCAATATGATTACATCAAGCACTATTCCATTTGATGACCCTTGGATAGTGCCTTTAGAGTCACAACTGGATTATTTCAATGGCAAGATGCCTTTGAGTCATTTTGAGATAGCATATCAAGCAGTACAATCATTTTCCAATCCTTCATCAACTAATTATGATCCAACGAATGTGATCAATGAGAAATAATTTTCACCATCAAGCTCAGCTATAACATCAATTCCAGATCCTTTTCAACAAGTGTTTCATACTGATGAAAGCATTCGTGAATTCTTGTCCATAGATGAATTACCATGGGATGATCTTCATCATAGGTCATCATTTTTACCTGAGCTTTATATATTTGAAAATAAATTTTCATCTATTTTTACAATTGACTATTTCAAAGAACCTAGAGTCCAATATTGATTACAAATTTAGATTCTGAAATCAATTTGGGAAATATTTCTTCGACGGTTCCCATTGACATATCATTTAAACCAGGAGTTATTGAAAACATTCATATAGGTGCTTCTTGTATGTTAGATGAAATTACGACATATAAATCCCTATTTCAATAATTTCATGAAATATTTTCCTGGTCTTATGAAGAAATTCCAAGAATTTATCCCAAGATTGTCGTTCATGAAATAAAAACATACCCAGATGCTAAACCTATTAGGCAAAGATTACATCTGATACATCCATGAAAAGCTGCTGCTATTAAAGCCGAAGTTGAGAAATTACTAAAAGCAAGTTTTATTTATCCAATTCCTTTAACGGATTGGGTATCTAATATCGTTCCTGTTACTAAAAAACAAGGAACTATATGAGCATTTGTTGACTATAGGGATATTAACAAAGCCTGTCCAAAAGATAATTATCCAACTCCCTATATTGATCAAATCATTGATGATTGTGCCAGAAATGAAATGTACTCATTTATGGATGGATTTTTTGGGTACAATAAAATAAACATACTCCCTGCTGATCAACCAAAAACAACATTCATTTGTCATTGGGGAACTTTTACTTATTGTAAACTACCCTTCGGATTAAAGAATGCTGGTGCAACTTTTCAAAGGGCAATGTCTTATGCTTTTCATGACATTAAACACATTGTGCAGCTATTAGGAGAATTTTGAGGTCTAAAATGGGCCTCCTAAGGAAATTATAAAATAATAGTGGAAATAATATAATAATATTTGATGACATCATCAAATTTTAGAGGGAAAAAAGAAAAAACTACTTTTTCAACTCGTATTTTCAACTTATCTCCCAAAGTTTTTACTCAAATTTCGAGCAGGAGTACTCGTTGGATACAAAATTTAATTCCTCATCCCAGGAGTACCCATCTTGCATACTTTCGATGGACCCTGTTAAGCGAAAAATGAGAAATACATGAAAAACGTGATTGCAATCATGTTTTTTCGTGTATTTCTCTTTTTTCTCTTAGCAGGGTCCACCGAAAGTATGCAACATGGGTACTCCTTGGATGAGGAATTAAATTTTGCATCCAACGAGTACTCTCTCTTGAAATTTGAGTAAAAAATTTGGGAGATAAGTTGAAAATATGAGTTGAAAAAGTAGTTTTATTATTTTATTATTTTTAAATCTTTTTACCCTTTTAATTAAAAAATGGTGAATCATCCCCCATGGTTGACATCATCATCTTGAATCATATTGGTTGTTATAAAGTTAATTTTGGTTGTAAAGTTTTCTTAGGAGACCCATTTTAGACCTCAAAGTTCCCCTAATGCTTATCACGATGATTTACCTACTCATTCATTGCAAAGGGAAGATCATCCTACCCATTTAAGAGAAATTTTTATGAGATGTAGGCATTATAAGATTCGGCTGAATCCCCACAAATGTGTTTTTTGTGTGCAATCTGGTAGATTGTTGGGATTTGTTGTTTCCAAAGCAGGCATTCGTGTCAACCCATTGAAGGTTAAGGCTATTATCAATTTACCTCCTCCTTCCACACTTTTCCAACTCCAAAGTTTGCAAGGGAAAGCAAACTTTCTGTGTAGATTTATCCAGAACTATGTTGAACTAACAAAAGGTTTTACCAGGTTGTTGAAACAGAATGTTCCTTTTATTTGGGATGAGATCGTTGATCGATATTTTGATTCTTTGCAACACGTGTTGACCCATGCACCATTATTGCATCCACCAAATTACAGCTAGGATTACTTTTTATACCTAGCAGCCTCTGATTCCACCATTGGAATGGTATTAGTTCAAGAGGATGAATTCCACAATGAGCATGTGATTTACTGTCTCAGTAGGAATCTCAATCCGACCGAAATTAAATATTCGCATGTGGAGAAATTGGCCTTGGCAGCAGTTCAAGCTGTCCAAAGATTCTGTCATTACATATTGTTACGAAAAACAACTGTGATATCTAATTGCAACCCGATGATGTACATTTTGACTAACTCGGGGGAAAATACTCTAAATGTATTGTTATCCTTCAAGAGTTCGATTTAGAATTTGAAAAATCCAAATAAAAAAAATCACCGGTGTTTGTCGAACTTATGTGTGACTTCCCAAATATTGAGACAGAAACTGTGGTAGAGCATCCGATTGCTAATGAATCTATGTTTCTTATTAGTACATTAGATCCATGGTATGGAGATATATTTATTTATCTCTAAACCCAAACCTTTCGACCTGAACTCTCATGTTCAAATCGACGAAAGATCCGTTACCAATCTCAGCAATACAATATTGTTGGAGACACACTTTATCATCGTGGTGCAGATTCTGTATTTTGACGATGTTTAACCCATGAAGAGGCTGAAATTTTTTTGAATGACTACCACTCTGGTGCGTGCAGTGGTCATATTTCTGGGTATGCCACAGCCCAAAATATATTGCGCGTTGGTTAATTTTGGCCATCATTATTCAAAGATTTCATTCTCGCGGTCCGAAAATGTCACAACTGTTAGATATTTGATCGAAAGATGCATGCACCACCAGCTCCTCTTCAAACCATAATTTTTGTCAGTCCTTTTGCAAAATTGGGCATTGATTTCATTACATGTAACCCTCACTCGGCCGGGGGGCATGGGTATATTATTATCGTAGTAGATTATTTTACCAAATGGGCCGAGGCGATGCCTACATTTGCAGCAGATGGAAAAACTGCAGCTACATTTGTATTCAATCATGTAATTTCTTGTTTTTGTGTACCCCAAGCTATTATCACTGACCATGGGAGTCATTTTCGAAATACCATGATGACTGAACTTTCTGATCAACTTGGCTTGTGCCATGATAACTCTACTCCATATTACCAGCAAGCTAATGGTCAGGTTGAAGCCGTTAATAAAGCTTTAACCACCATGATTAAAAGGATAATCGGAATTCATAAATCAAATTGGCATACCATTCTTTTTCAGTGCTATGGGCATATCAAACCTCAGCAAAAACTACAACAGGGTTCACTCCTTTTCAACTGGTTTATGGTTTAGAAGTTGTGTTAACCATTGAATGCAAAATACCATCACTCTAATTAGCCATAGAGTTACTACCAACTACCTCTGAAGAGGAAAAATGCTTTTTATACTTAGCACAATTAGATGAGACTCGACGCACTGCTGCATTAGTAGCCGAAGCTCATAAAAAATGCATTAAAGCTCAGTATGACCGAAGTGTTACACCTCGTGTTTTTTCATAAGGTGACCTAGTCTTGGTGTACGATTAAACTAACGATAAGCTAGGAGCTGGGAAATTTGAACCAATGTGGCATGGTTATTACATTGTCAAGCGAGTGCTTGCAAAAGGGGCTTATGAATTGACTGACTATGACAGGGTCTCTTTAGATAAACCCAGAAATGGAATTTATCTAAAGAGATATTATGCTTGACTCTTCTGTGAAGATCTCACTTGTACATTAGTTATTTTTCAAGTTAGATTCCTTAGATTAGATGAGTGTGTCTAGTTAAAGTTTGATTTTACTACTATCACTACTTATCTTGATTACTCTTGATATTGCATATGTCGACATCCCTTCAAACGTACATTGGTTTTGTTGATGGTGCCTGTCGTAGTACACAGAATATTTCTTCCATAGCCTGGGTTATTTATTCACCCACTGATGAGTTAGTTTCTATGCATGGGGTAAGCCTTGGTCAAACAACGAATAATGTTGCACAATATAGCGCAGTGATTGAGTTATTATCTGGTGCCATATCATTTGGCATTCTACGTTTGATCATTAGGCTAGATTCAGAACTCATTGTATTACATTTAAACAGAATATACGCAATTAAAAATTGAGTGTTATTGAGATTATTTTTGACGATTTGTCTCTTGGAAAGAAAATTTGATTACATAGAATATCAACACATTCCAAGAAATCTAAATACATTGGCTGATGCATTAGCTAATAGTGTTATAAATAGACATTTGCAACGTTAAAATAGTAAACCAAAAAATCATCCAATATGTGATGAACAAGATAGCCAGAGAAAGTAGTAATATCATAGATAGGAGTTTTTATTTTCAAAAATATTACATCATCTACAATCATAGGTTTAAAACACCTTATGATATGAAATATAGTGATACCAAAAAAAAATACAATAGTCTGTGATGATCATCCACTATCCGTGGTGATGATCATGGTAATAAACTATCGCCCGCACCACCCTACGCAAGAATCTCCTAAACTGACCAAGAACACCAGTAACGTGTCTCTGGAGATGAAGAGGAATATCATCCGTCGATGTCTCTGGGATATCTATAGTCAACCTCTCTAGGTTGTGCTCCAATTAAGTAAGGATTTCTGCTGCCTGATTTTGTGGTTGTGCAACAGGCTCTGTTGGCTTCCTTTCGAAGCGGCGGAGAGTGGCTGGCCTTCGTGGACCAACATCTACATTTAAAATTTTGTTATCAGTATTGGACAGTAAAAAAACGAAATTAAAATTAGAGTTAAAAAAAATCAAAATTATTCATTTACCTGATTCATCCCATTGGGCCCCTGGAGGTAAGGACATCTCGGGATCACCTCAGAAATCTATGCCCGCATACGGGAAATCCTCAATAGCAAAGATTCGGTTCTGAAGCCAATGAAAATGTGCTGGAGTGAATCGAACTACCACACAACCATTGCCACCATGGCGAGGCATCAGTGCAACCCAGCGTACCATATAAGGCTCTCTAGGTTCATTAGGATCAATAGAGATTAGTATAGGGGCGAGGGATGGAATCCTCTCCAAAGAAAAAGAAACCAAGATGGCACCATACCCAAAGTTTTTCAACTTTTAGTTTTTTTCTCTAGTCAATTGGCCTTTCATATTGGCCAATACCCCTTCACACCAATTGAAAATGGTACCTCTATAACAGTCGACTGTTGTCTGCATCTGAGACTTGGTAGCCACATGTGGAGCTACGCTCCCACACAACCTGGTCATGGTGAACGCAATAAATTTAATATCAAGACGTAGGATAATCTTTATATATATACGGTTATCTTTGAGATCAGCTTCTTCACTACAGAATTATTGTTTATAGCTAGCAATAGGCAGGCCACCTTGCCTAGCTCCAAACAAAGAAATATGTTCATTTCATTTGGATAAACCCGTGAGAAAGTAAATGTCTTCAAGCTCAAGTTCTAGCTTGTGATCATAAATTATCGAACATTGTTCTTGGACGTTCCACTTGTTCACTAGCCAGGTCATTAGTTCCACTTGTGCCATCATTCCCTGAATTTCCCAGAATTTATACAATCCACAATTTCTCAACACATGCATTGTGGTCTGATTATTCATAGTCGCATCATCTACCTCTTTGTGCTCGCATTCTCTCCACTCCAACATTGTGGAATAATCTGCAAATGGACGCATTTGAAGGTTAGAAGCTTTTAGAGTGGGAATTTTTAACCATTTTTTAGAGAATTTAATAATTTTCCTTTTCTCACGGCGCCTCCGCAGTTTGTATATAGAGACAGTGCAGATGCCCATACACGCTCTTCATAAAAACTGCGGTAGCCCGATAATTTTCCTTTTGGAAAATTATCATGGTCTGCAGGTAATCAATACATGACCTGCGGACCCTCGAGAGTGGAATTTTGAACCTATTTTCCTCTTAAAAAATTATTTTAAAACTTAAAAAAAGAATTTAAATGGATGAAAATGAAGAGAAGAGTGTTGTAGATTACCTAGATTCAACAATTTTCGGTTTGAGCAGTCGGTTCTCCCGTTATCACCTCCGAAAATTTATTTTCCAAGAGCTCTCAACTTTCAACTCTGAATACAAAAGGTGAAAATGACTTTTTTGAACTAATTTTTATAAGATTTTTTGAATGAATAAAATGTTATTTTATTTGTTTTTCACTTTAAAAAGTTATTTTTCAAAATGTTTTTACTTATTGGAAACAGGTATGTTTAATTTTTCGAGTTTATGTGCAGAAAACAGGTTTTTCAGGTGAAAAGAATTATTTTGATGACGAGTACACTTTTATCACTTTTTCGGGCTCTTGGAAATTACGAAAAAGAAAAACCCTGGAGTTCTCTTTTAAGCCCTTTTCAGACTCTCTAAACATGAAAATATTGCCGATTACTTGACTATTCGAACTTGTTAAAGGAAATGAACAATCGTCCTTTCAGTATAAGTTTACCCCTTTTCCGGACTAAAATGGACTATTTAAAAAAAAGGTATATGTTGACTAATCATGGTCAATAGAGTTCTCTCCTGCATTATTTTATCCTTTTTTTGGGCTTGAGAGACTAAATTTACGAAAAAGTACACCCACAAAGTTTTCTTAAGTTTTTCTTTTGACTCCCTAAAACTGAAAAACACCGAGTTTCACCTATACTGGATTTGTTAAAACTTAACAATAAAGGACCTGTCAATTACAAATATTAACAAACCACTCCTTATTAGGGTTTGATTTTAATACTAAGTTGGACTCATCCGAAGGATGAGCTTATACAACAAGAAAATGTTATCCTCCTCAAGCTTATCAAAAATAAAGAGGTACTTTCCAGAAATGGTGGGGGAAAAAAGAGAGAAAATGAATCCAGTTGTCACACTTTGTTCCAAAAAGTAGCATACCACTCTTGAACACGACACTTTTTTCACACTCATACTTGGGTTGGGAAAATCCTTTGTCTAACAGTTAATCAAACCACATTGAAAGTCTTCAGCCGGTTTCTGGGTATTAGCTTTAGGTCAATTGTCACCAAACCATATGTAGTGTCATTATGTGTTCAAGAGAAAGTTCAAATAAACCATTCATTGCAAACATTTGTCTCCATTCGCGTTGACCATCCCTGAGTCAATCCTTGCTAAAATTTCTTCAAAACTTGATCTAATGGTTTCGTGTTGTGGGCTTTCCTACGACGGGTCACTTTCTATCGACGACAGCTCATTATCTAGAAAGTTGATCTAGAATCCTATTAGTACCTTGGGATCTACATGCCCTAGTGGCAGGTTTCTCACCTTCGACGACAGATTGCATCATTTACCTTTAATCGAATGATTCTGTGAAGTGTTCGGCTCCAAATAATTCATTCACACTTCATGGATTGTACTGAGTACTTTGAGAGTCATTGTCATTATTGGTGGTTTCTCTCACACTTTTTAATAGTTCACATCATTGACTGGTAATCAAGTGGTTTCTACCATGTTCGACTTCAACATAATTAATTGCATGGATAGAATCGTACTAGTTCAGGAAGCAGAAGTCAAGACCCTGGATTTAGTTTCTACCATCCAGGCTGCGAGGAGTTTTATTATTCATGATACAATAGACTACTTACGAATATATGGCTGCGTCCATGCTATGTCTACTATTGACGTAATTCTAAAATCATTTCTGTATCAGAACATGTGGTTAGTTTTGATCTGAGTATGGGAATGCTTACCTCAGCAATGATATACATATATATTTTTGCATTAAATGTTTTTACAGATTTCGACCGGTATGCCTACAACCCAATCCTCAAATGATAAAGAACTTCACTCTTTCGAACTACTTCATACTTTTCACTTTAGGGGGCAATCTGTTACACTAAAATTTTTCACCATGAAATTTTGCTATTTGTATGGGTTCATTATTACCTATTTTATGCTCCCCTTGAGGTCCAAAACCATAAAGTTCCTAAACCAAGTCTTGAAATTGGAGAAAAGCTCATTAAAACCCCAAAAATCCTAACTCCGCACTTTTCCTAGCCCTTACCTGCGGTACCGCAGTTTCTTGCTCTATAACCTGCGGCACATCCCGCACGTTCTGCTTAATAAAACTGAGACCCCTGTAAAAGGTAAAATAAAATAAAAAGTAAGTTCTAGAAGCTTAGCTGGTCGAATATTCTCCTAGCTGGAGGCTTCTAGAAGCGTAATCAAGTCAAGCTTCGCCCCTTCATTCATGAACCTCTATCCCTTCATTAATGGAGATTATCCCTTGGTATTTGGAGCTAAAATCCCTTTATGAGAGGACTTTATCCCCCTCTTTATGGAACTGAAACCTCCTTCATTATCCTATAAATTGAACTCATATTTCAGTCTCAATGGTACTTCTTAACTTATAGAAGAGAATTGTTGAATAAATTATACTCTCTATACTTGGCATCATTGGTATGAGAACGATCACATACTCATATCCATAGTTTCATGCTACTTTAGAGAGGAGAAGGCTTGTCATTATGAAGGAAAACAATTTTTCAGGACCCCGGAAGAACCTGTATGACATCAAGGCAAAAAGGTTGTAAGGTTACTTCTTATCATACAAGTTAATACAAATGGATTCTATTTTCTCATTAAGTTCTTCATGTATCTCTTTGAGTAATTTAATTCTTAGATTCCTTGATCACTGAGAGAGATTAAAGTTTCTTAATTATTATATCTTGCAGGTACTTTTAATCCTTTTTCCTGTCTTTGATTGCAAGTCTTACATGCTGAATTGACCTCTTTTGGAGCAACTGGATTGAAGATTACAGCAAGCGTTGGACTTTAGGTAGGAGCATCTCCTCTTACTTAGTTAATTAATAATTTTGAATCACAATAGTCTAGAGAAAATGGTTTGCAATTGGTTGTTTGTTTCTAGATATCCTTAGGATACTAGGGAGATCATTCTTGTCCGCAAGAAGGATTTTATCCACATAACAAGGGGAGATAATTAGTGCCCTGGAGGAAATAGACAGACTTAAACTCAAGAGTAGAAAACATAAAGACATTCTCTTGAAATATGTAAAGGAAGAGCCAAGTTCGGAAAAATTCATTTAGTTGAAAGTAGAACTTGAAGAAGCTTAGAAGGTGGAATAAATTATGATAAAGCAAATAAAAGATAAAATTCAAGAGCAAGAGAAATTAGAAGAAGAATTAGTATGCCTGAGAAAGGAATTAGGAAATGCCCAAAGGGAATTATCTATGAATACTCCACGAATGAAAAGCTCTGAACAGTTGTAAGAAATAATAAATGCTCAAATATCTCCTCTTATAAAGGCCGGGATAGGGTATGAAGGAGAAAATAGTAAGTTCAAGGTTGAAGATAACAAGAATATCAATTTCATGAAAGCTATAATAAAAGAAAATGATAACTCTTAGCAATCTGAGATTATTGCAGCTACAAGACTGATAGAAGAAAGGAAAAGGTTGTGTAGGCAACTCAATGATGAGATTACCTCCTTGGAGAACTTAGAGAAGGAAAACATTGAGAAAGATGATGAAGCAACACAAAAGAGATCCAAAGAATTAGAAGTCGGCAAGACCTTGATGGGTAATGAAGCAAACAGAAAAAAGTAGCAACCTCAAATGACAAAGAACGAAATGAAGAAACAGTTAGCTGCAAAAGGCTCATACACTCCTGAATATGAATTCAATAAATTTGGAAGCTGTCAAAGGAGGTTCTTTCCTCCTATGAGAAGTGTCACTTGTTTTTTCGGCCACAAACCTAGACATACTGCGGCATACTGTAAGACAAATCAAATCCGGTCCAACCAACTAAATATGCAACCAATGAAAAGACTACCTCAAGCAAAAAAATGCAGAATAAAATCTATCACCAGGTACACAAATCATTTCCATGGCTACTGTTATGCATGCAATGATTTTGGACATAAACTTGTTGAATGTAAATTATGTTCAAAATGGAGCACAAAATATTATACATCAACTCAAACGTACCTTGGTAAAATAATATGTTATGTATGCCACAAGCTTTTTCACAAAGCAAAAGACTCTAAGCTGCCATATACATTAAAGAACTCAAGACAGATGATGGAATCTAATCAAATCAGACAAAACTGTGAATCAAAAATAAGTGCATACATTATGAAGAATACCAACAAATTATGGAAGGAAAAGAGAAAGGGGGAGCCTGTTACTTCAATAACATAATGAATCCATCACATTCTAAGGGGGAGTTTCTCTAGGAAGCAACACAAATATCGAACCAGTAATAGATAAGAAGCAACATACCAGGGGGAGAGAAGTTCATAAAAAATCCCCATAAAATTAGTCTAAGAAGAGCTCCTTGGAATAAGAATAATAAAATTTCTGGAAGGGAAAGGACAATTCCTTTGAAAGATAACTATAGAGGAAGAAGGATACCTGAAGCATTCAATAGCCAATAGGTTGATGGAAGGAGAGAAGGCAACAAGCAGCCATGGTGGTAGAGGGAACATCGGCCATGAACATGTAAGATAAGAAGACAACAACACAATAACTGATGAATGGTTAAAATCACAAAAAATAATGTTTCGAGCTATGGAACTAGAAATATCCATGGAGGATGATCACACTATGCATCACACTGCAAGTGTTAACAACGAAACAAAAATTAAGAAGGATGAGTAAGAGAAATGTTTATCATCATTATATCATTACATCATTCATCAATATAAGGTCCCCTTAGAGGAAAGCAGATAAATGAGTAATAAAAATATGAGTTGTCTGCCCTTTTAGATTCCAAGTAAAGAAATTGAAGATGTCTTCCTAAAGATCATTATGTTAGAACAATTGAATTGTATATAGAGCAGCAATGATTCACGAGCAGTCCTAGAAAGGAATATGCAGTGACAAGCTTTTCAAAACAGAATGATAGAATAAGAAAAAGCTTAATGATGCCAGAATCAGATTTTGTATATTGATGATTTCTGATGAGAACAGTGGAGAGCTCAATAGTAGAAACTATGAAGGTTACCTTAACTATGGGTGTATGTGCGAGCCGAAGTGAAACTACTGCATGGATTATCAATTGGTATCAATTTGTATTTGGAACAAACATCCTACCTATTAGTAGAATACCAAGTGTTATTAGTGGAGCAGTGGTATGGTAGAGGTCCTCAAGATCAGAGTATTATGGAAAAATTACATCAAGGAATTATTCCCAATGATTATCAGCATTATAGTATATCTGGATTAAGCTCTGGTTGCTCAAATTATTAAAAAATATTTTCTGATTGTAAATATTGGAGAATGTCGAGTTGCATTATTAAAGCATGGAAAGGTCAATGAAAATGCCAAAGGATCATTATCTTGTTTGCATTTGAAGTGTTATATTGATCATTGAAGCAATATTTATTCTTGGATATAACTGCATGCCTTCCTCAAGTCATTATGGATATATCTTCAAGGCCTTTTTCTTAAGATCATTCACAAAACCGTGTGAAGTCTGTTTGCTGAGATTTCAATTAAACAACTTGAAGATGTTTTGTTGAAGATCATTATGATATAACAGTTGAAGCATATGAAGTATGAAGAGCTAGTTATGTTAATCTTACTATTGAAGCTCAAGAGTATTTTATTGATTCATCTAAAGCCTACTTCAACATAAAGGAATCGCTGGTATTTCACCATTGCAGAGAGGTTAATCATTGACATACATACCCCCTTATGTCATAAATAAAATTGCATAGTTGATAAGTGAGATTGACCAATGCATTGAATGTATCTAGCCTCAAGGGTTTGTTTTGAAAATACTCTGTACAATATTAAATTCATTTGGTCTCTTAGATTGAAAGATATTGTCTAATATTACAATAATTTGTAAGTTCTGGGTTGATTCATTGCTCACATCAGCTTCAAGAACTTTTGTCTTGTAGTGATTATATCTTCAGAAGTCTAGCACATATCACCACTATCAAGCAGTAGGGGACAAAAATATAGAACATTTATGGTGAAATTACTTCCAGCATTCTCATGAGTTTAGGATAGCATCAATTTTTTGTGTATATTCATGAAATCTCAATGATTTTCAAAGTGTTCTCCCAACAACTCTCATACACCAGTGTAGAGCAGCAAGGTATAAAGTCAGAAGAAGAAGGCCTATACACAACTCAGAGAGAAGTAATGCAAAGATGGAAACTACATTGGGAAATGTGCAACCCTTTGCCATTGATGTTCAAGGGGGAAGAAAAGCAAGCAGAAGAAGAAAGGTTCTTCTGAAAAGCAAGCAGAGGAAGAAAGACACTTCTCAGAATGAAAGGGGGAGGAAGTATTGGAGTGTTGGAAGAAGTGTTTCCATCAATTCCAAAGGGGGAGACTATTGGAAATATTTCCATTGATGGAAAAGGAGCACAAAGGAGTAGCACTAGAACTATCATTAAGGCAAAGGAGAAGAGAAGCAACATCAATAAGGAAAAGAAGCAGATCAGGCAATAATGCAGTAAGAAAGCAAAGGCAGCAAAAAGGAAAAAGGAAGCAAAGGCAGCAAAGAAGAAAAGGAAATAAAAAAGCAGTTAAGGAAAAATAAGAGAAAAGACATAAAAACAGCAAAGGAAGATTCGTGAACGTGTTGGGTCAAGTCGTGCACATTTGGGTCGAGTCGTGAACGCGGGGCAAGTCGTGAACATGGGAAAAGTTGTGAACGAGTCAATTATTCGATGAACAACTAGAAGAAAGGAATAGGCACAAACAAAGAAGAAAAGTTGGAAAATGGGAGTAAATATACATTAATGACCATTGGATTTGTTCATTGATCAACGACGAAGGTTAAATCACATACTGCATATCGGCGAGTTTTACATTGATATGATAAGAAATCGCAAGTTAAACTGTTTGAAGTGTGATGCGAAGCAGATTAGAAAAGGAGAAACGTGGACTGTTGGATCAGGGCATTGATCAACGGCGGAGGTTAAATCACATATCGCATATTAGTGAGTTTTACATTGACATGATAAGATATCACACGTTAAACTATGTAAGTTGTGATTCGATAAGTCACAAAAACTGCGAAATGTGAACTGTAGGTGATGATGTGGGAAGATGATGTGGCAGTGACGTGGCAAGCTGACGTGGCAGATGATGTGGCCGCGACCCCACAGATCGCATGTAATTTATGATGACATGGCAAGGTGACATGGTGGTGACATGGCATGATGACGTGGACCTGGCTCGCATACCGCACATCACAGATCGCATAGGATAAGTTTATTGTTAAATGTTAAAATTTGAGGGGTTGCGACAGGGAGTTCGCTACGATTTGCAAAATCGCAAAATCGCAAGTATTGTGAAATTTCTATAATCTAAAATTTGCGAAGTGTGATAAAGAGGCCCGGATGCGATGTAATTTCAAAGGAAAAGTCAGAAGGATTTCAAATCCATATGCAGAGCCTTTTCTGTGTTAAATCACATTAGAGGAGGAAAAGGAGATTACAATGTAAAATCTATGGAACGCGAAGTGTGAAGTGCGATTTTTGAAGCGAATGCGATGTGACTTAGAGGTGACTATTAATATATTTCAAGTCCAAGGTTTAAAGTGTTTTCGTTGGTTTTATGAAGAAAACCATGGAATCAAAGGTCAACTCGGGTTACAAAGGAAAGGCTTGGGTGCATGAAAAGGACCCGGAGATCATGCATAACAATGTTATACAGTTGTGGTTGTGAGTTAAACGGAAAGTATGAATGCAAGAGAATGGACTCGGGTAGAGAGACTCGACAGTGCATACAGAGAATGTTGAACATTGCGGTTAAATATAATAGGAAGAGTTGGGAAAAAGAAGGGTATATTAGCACTGTTTGAAACGTAATAACTCGGTCAAGTCGGGCTGAGATAATAATTCTACAGCACAGTTGGAAATATAACAATAGGAAGAGAAGACAAAGGGACAACAAGCAGAGAAGACAAGATGAACAGAAAAGAAAGAAGTTGAAAGGGATGAATTGAAATATTATTGTAACTGTAAACGTAAATTCATTGATTATTTTATATTTCTTGTGTTGAAAAGGCAAGTCTCTGTAGGCATAGGAAAAACTCCATGAGTGATGTAATGATTATTTCTAATGTAATAACCTGAACTGAAGTGTAAGGAATCGAACGGGTGGAAGGAAAAGATTCATGCCTATTCACTTCATATTCCCATAGAGAATGCAAACAGTCATGAAGTTATCTATATAAAAAAAGTAATATCCATCTGCATAAGGTAACGAAAATAGAGAGAGAGAGAGAGAGAGAGAGAGAGAGTGCATCAGAATTGAAGAGAGTTGAAGGTTGTTAGAAAGATGTAGAATGGAAGAGAGCAGAAGAATATAAGAAAGTTGCAGAAGATTGGAGAGTGAAATATAAGAGAGGAATTATAGAGATGCTGTCCATATCAGGAGCTGATATGAAGCAGATATGAAGGCTGAAAAGGAAGCAGTGAAGAAGGAGTAAAACAGAGCTAATATCCAGGTAAATCAACATATCATTTTATTTTAGTGTGATGGATTTGGTGCTTCCATATCAAGTTGTAGCTTGATAGATGTCCAGTTGTAACTGGTCGAGGTAGGAGCCTCCTATGGGATGTAGCCTACAGAAAAATACATGGGAGTTGGTTCTTCTGTTTCAAGTTGTAGCTTGATATATGTCCAGTTGGAGTTGGTTGAGTTAGGAGCCTCCTGTGGGTTGTAGACTGCAGAAAAATACATGGGAGTTGGTGCTTCTGTTTCAAGTTGTAGCTTGATATATTTCCAGTTGGAGCTGGTTGAGGTAGGAGCCTCCTGTGGGTTGTAGCCTACATAAAATAGATGGGATTTGGAGCTTCCTTGCAAGTTGTAGCTTGTAAAATTTTAGGTATTAGCCTCCTGTAGGTTGGAGCCTACAAAAAATCAGTGGTGAGAGGGAGTTGGAGCTTGCCTTTCCATCACAACAATAATAAGATTTGGTTTTCTCCCTTATGGGTTTCCACTTATATCTGTTGTGTATGTGCTTGATGATTATGTGTTGATGTGATGTTTTAATATGCTTAATTGCTTGTTCTACACACATTAAGTTTGTTGATTAATTATGTATTAAGTTGCTTATGAACTGAAGGTGTAATTGAGTTGAATGAAAAGAGTTTTAAATGTCCATGAATGTACTAAACTGATTCACCCTCCCCCCTCTCAGTTTAGCTAAGAGTTCATCAATATTTTCCTTTGTAAATCTGGATGTTATTTTCTAGCATATTTTCATGGCATTATTAGAGGTGAGCTCAACATTAAAAAATTCACCATTCAACACCAATGGTTCATTAGTACTTACTTTTTTAGAAAACATGGTCTCTCCCAACAACAAATAACAATATATTTGTGTTAACACTAAACTTACCCTTGGTCAATTAGAGTATTACCTTTGAATATTGTTAATGACCACATTTTGGGTCAATTTGGACTTTTCCTTAGTCCCTCATGATCATTTGGAAGCGATCATTTATAGACACATTTAAAATGGATTTTATATCCATGATACTTTTTCAAAGATGTAAGTTGTAGTTTCATGAACTTTAGTTGTGTTTCAATGATCATAGTTTCAGGGGACAAAAAATATGAGTATATGTTGTATGAATTTTGTTTTCGGGTTTATAATTTTTTTTTCATAAAGTAGATTTGAAAGAGTTAAGTAGTCGATGGAAAAATTAATAGGAAAGGAGATAGATCAGTTACTAGTTATTAGGCAAAGTCGAGTCCATTTTCAGTGTTGCATTCATCCCTTGACTAGTCAAGCTAGTCTCCCAATTGGCACCCACATTATTTACTTCAAGAGACAAGGGAGACGTATACTATACCAGGAAAATCTATGCATAAATGCATCTCAAGGACTATTGTGAGGGCTATAATTTAGTTTCAAGGAGTAATTATGTGTTTCCATGAAGTAAATTATGAAATTATTACCATGCATGTACAAGGTAAAGGAGACTACCTAGCTTGAGGTCTCAAAGGATAAAATCAATCACAGTGTATTACATGGGTTACTAAGATTTGTTGTGCATAAGTTGATACACAACTATTAAACTTATTCGTGTGGAAATTTTTTACAATCCGAACCTTATTTCATAGTAACCTCCATTCATAAAATAAAACAACAGCCTTCCTTAGTGCCATAAGATGCCCCTTGTTCTTTTCATTTGTGTAAGGGATTTTCAAACCAATGGGGGGAGCCTATTTTTCAATGTTCTGGAGCTAAAAAACTTTTTCATTATATTGGTATTGACTTATAAATATATTTTAAGGATAGATGTTGTTATGGTGTTGAATGTCATTATATTAGGATTAACTTATACATAACTTCTGAGGATAAATGCCATTTATATAAGATGGAGGATAAATTTCATTTATACAAGATGGAGAAAAAATGCTATTTATAAAAAAAAGAGGGTGCTCATCTTGTGTGATATTCCCTAATGCATAAACAAGTAGATGTATAGAGTCTCACTAAACTTAAATGAAGCATGGTCTAGAAACATGATTAGGGTTGCCACTACGGATTAGAAATGGAATTTTTCTTGGAGGAACTTTAACCCAAATTTAATTTGCACCGTTATTATTTGAATAAAAACATTGTTATGATAGTTCTAACTTTAGTGTGTTAACAACCATAAGATAGAATAATATGAAAATGTCCCAATAATAGAGAAATATTTGACTCATTGCAAGTGCTTCCTAAGAAATGCTAGTGATGAAATCTGCAAAACTTATCTAACATTTAAACCCATGAACACATTTGACTTACTACAAATCGAAATCCACCATACATTGTCCAAGATTCCTCCTTGTACAATCTAAAAATGATTGATCATATGGTATTATTTTCGCTACTACAAAAAATTCCAAAATTTTGGCCTACACCCAATTTCAGAGCCTTCCTTGGTCTTGTGTATTATCATCAAAAAATTTGAAATTCATTCCATGTGTTTTCTCGAAGTGTTTTGCTCCCTTTTGCAAGTTAAGAAAAATGTCATCTTTTCGCATGTTGGATATCACATATTGTACAAAAGCCTATTTTAGTTGTTTCAAGAGGTCATTTTTGTGTAAATGAGTTGCTCTCACCATGTAAACATCCATCACACTCATTTCCAAAGTTTTAAGCACAGTCGTAGAAGTGTTGTCACAACTGTCACAAAGTGTTTCATATGTCGTAAAGTTTTCACACAAAAGGAAATGCATTTTTCATTTATCATGGATCATCTATGTTGTTGAGTCATCAAAGTATTATAAAAGTGTGATCACAGTCAAAGTCTCATCATTGTTCACACTACTCTCACTGATCCTACCAGTAGGGGAATTTTGAGGTCTAAAATGGGCCTCCTAAGAAAAATGTACAACCAAAATAAACTTTATAAGAACCAATAGGATGCAATATGATGATGTCAACCATGGGGGATGATTCACATTTTTTTAAGTAAAAGGATAAAAAGATTAAAAAATAATAAAATAATAAAACTACTTTTTCAACTCGTATTTTCAAATTATCTCCCAATTTTTTTACTCAAATTTCGAGCGGGAGTACTCATTGGATGCAAAATTTAATTCCTCATCCAAGGAGTACCCATGTTACATACTTTTGATGGACCGTGCTACACAAAAAATGAGAGTTACATGAAAAAACGTGATTGCAAACATGTTTTTCGTGTATTTCTCATTTTTCGTGTAGTAGGGTCCATCGAAAGTATTCAACATGGGTGCTCCTTGGATGAGAAATTAAAATTTGCATCCAACGAGTACTCCCACTCGAAATTTGAGTAAAAACTTTGGGAGATAAGTTGAAAATACAAGTTGAAAAAGTAGTTTTTTCTTTTTTTCCCTCTAAAATTTGATGATGTAATCAAACCTTATTTTATTATTTCCATTATTATTTTATAATTTCCTTAGGAAGCCCATTTTAGACCTCAAAATATCGCTAATGACTTAGCCATTTTTTGGAAAAAAATGTCGACCAAGAAACCTAGCTTCACCCTAGCGTCCCTTAATTGTGCATTGCATAATTTCAATCCTCTAGCTATGGCCTTGCCTCTTGTAACTATGTAATGCATAGTTTCGGCCTCCCAAGACTTCTGCATTGCACAACCTCTATGCTAAAACCCTGACCTTGACTCCCATAATTGCACAATTCCTCCTCGTAGCCTGGCCCTAACTGCACTTTGCGCATTCACTAGCCTCAAGATCACTCCTTGAGCCTTTGAACTACGTAACTATGTAATTTCATAGCCTCCCTTGTCTCTCGTAACTACATATTTTGTTGATCCAATTCCCATCCCCTCAGCTTGTCTCACTACAGGCTCCTAAAACTAAGCAGTTTTCTTTATCAGCCCAACCTAAACTGCACATTGCACAGTCTCAAGGCTCAAGGATCCCCCTTTCCTGCTTGAACTATGACACTACAAAATCACTAATCCCTCTTCCCAACTCTCCATTTGGTTTCAACTTAGTCAAAGGACGAGTATGCACAATCTTAGACTAGGGGGTTTTTGGATTGATGTTGTCTCGTCATGAGTTAATTTCAGGAACATGTACCCTATCATACCATGGCAAGATGATGAAGAAGAAGATGAAGGAGGGAAGCATGCTAGAAGACACTATTGTATATGAGTACAAAAGCTAATCAATCAAGAGAAATAAAAGGGACATTAGTTTTCAACCACTATTCAATACTTGAGATCATTGAGGATTCCTAATTATCACCAAGCCATGCTGAGGTGAAAAGAAAATCATCCTCAAGAAGACACTCAAAACTTAGCAGCAGCAGTGGCTTGACTTTGCCACATCATCAAGCAATCCATGTCAATATTTTCATGTCATGTCATGTCATGAGTGGTTACATGCCACACCATTGTGGCCAATGATGTAAAATATGTTTTAGAAATGTATTGTAAAGTGGAATTCCAAAGGACATGTGTGGAATATGAAGATTCATGTAAATTTGAAAAGTCATAGGAAGTCAAAAAGTAATGAGAGTACATGAAGAGTCACAAGGAAGGTGAAGCATCACCTCCCCATTGTTATATATATCCCCTCATTATAAGAGAAAAGTACTTTTCACCTTAGCTCCTCCCACAAAGCATTAGAGAGATAAGCTAGTTTTTTTTGGGAGCAAGGAGTGGCTCCAACGCTCCACTACTAGAGATAGTGATGTTCGTTGTATACATGTGGCTTGGAAATTTTACTTAATAACGTAAGTTTTCAAGTCCAGCACATTCGTCATGCATGGGTTATGAATGTCTATAAGACTATTCGTCGAATGTTTGTATTTTATGTTTTCTTTCACATGTGCTAACGCAGTTGCATTATTTCACTTATTTTAGTAATTATCTTATTGATAATGTGTTGTAATGGTTATTATTGTTGTCCCATCCTTGTGGACTATTCCGCATGATATTAAACAAACCTTTCTCACCCATTGGTCGTAATGGCTGCCGCATCCCTTCTAGACTATTCCGCCAAATGTTAGATGTGTGTGTCTCTTCATGGGTGGTACTATTACCTATATTTTAGAGGCTCACTTTTCTCCCTCTCTCCGCAATAGAATAAATTAGACACACCTACAATTGAACACTCACCAGACACACTCTATTTCTTTTCGAAGGCACCATTTCATCCCTCTAACTTGCTGCCAATTAGAGCCAAGGAAAATCTTTAAGAATTCAGCAACTGGGCCATATACCTAATGGGACTCCTACACCAAATGGTGTGAGGTCTAATTGGGACTTCATATAAGGGAGATCCCCTGAATGTTGGCGAGTCCAACACCATCAATATTTTTGGTGCTAGAAGGAGGGAATATTATTTTTTATGACTGATAACCCCACTGACCCAAATATCACATCTTCTGGTAAAGGTGACAACATTCACTACACCCAACCTACTCGTGTTCCTAATTTTGGTGACTCTTCTCAGCCTAAACTTGCACAAACTTGTAAAATCTCTTACGATTAGATTTGGGTCATCCATCCTATAACATGTTAGTTTGAAAAAGCCATTGGATTGATTCCGAGAGTACAAAATCTTCCATATTTTCTAAAAAATAACCCAACCACCCCTACTAGGATAGTGGTTTATACTATTGACGATTTTTGTTTCGCCACCCATGAAGAGTTACCTGATTTTGTGAGAATGTAGAAAATTCATAAAAACCTCCACTATATAATGATGGTGATAGAGATAATGTTGTACTCTTAGATGATATTTTCCTTGGGTTAGGCGATGAAGAGGAAGAGGAAAAAGAGTCATCAGATTCTTATAAGGAGGAGGAAGATGAAGAAAAAGACATACAAGACCAAGATTTGGGTTGGATGTCTCAAGGCCCACTTGCACTCCTGCATGTTTTACACAAGATGCTAAGGCATCCCGAAAATCTACTAAGGAAGTATGACCCTGACAAAACAGTAAAGGCAGAATACCATTTAGACAACTTCTACCTACATCTACAAACACTTTAGGTACGCTATGATGATGTTGTATGTAGAATTTTTTTGTGCACCTTAGACGGTAGAACAACTATATGGTATCATAGTCTTCCTCCAAATTCCATATAGAACTATAGGGGGTTTAGGAAGATTTTCCTTGAAAAATTCGATGATGAAAAGACCCTCACCATGTTTTTGAAAGAATTGGGTAATCTCAAGATGAAGCACAAAGATAAAGTGAAATATTTAAATCACAGGTTTAACTGCATTTTGAATAAATTCCCAACAAACACAAAACCTCAGGACTCCATCACCATTGATTACTACACTTCTGCCTTTCCAACAAGAATTGCACATTTTGCAAAGAGAACTACGAAACAAACACTTACTGAAAAATATAAAGAGGCAATCAAGGTTGAAAAGGACTTGCACGTGATTGGGGTCATCGTATATGAAAAACCAACAAAATACTCCAAAGACATGGGTAAAAGGTCTTAGATCTCTGTAAACAAGGCCAAAGAGAAAGAAACTTTCAATCTTGAAAGCTTGAATCACACCATCAAGACTCTATCAAATGAGTTGGACAAGCTAAAAAAAGGTCAAGCAAGACACCATGAGCAACAAGCCTACCAGGTTCAACCTTTTCAGAAGGACTACGATTTCCGACAGCAAAAATAACCAACTGGCTAAGTTTGTGCAAAGCTTGAATGTTGTATTGAACATTGAGAGTATGGGCATGGATCAATATTTTTCATATCATCAAGAATATCATTAAGAAAAAACATGCCCGCAATGGAACCACACCATGAACGTTCTTGCTACGCACCTCATTGATACAGTATTTTCAGACGAGCAGACTAAGCCTGTGGAAAAAAATGAAGAAACTGCTGCTAACGAGGAAACTCATACCGTGGGACATGCATTAAACACATTTAGGTGCATAGTTTCAGCTAAAAAGAGTGTTACCTAGAAACAACCTTTGAGTGATGGCCCAGCCCAAAAGCAGAACAATCGGTATATTTTGAGAAGCCGAGGTCTAGCCATTGAACCAAAGTTGACGAAGCATAAATTCAAGGAATATTTGTTAAGAAATATCAGTCCACCATTCAAATCAACACAGAACACTCATAGCAAGTTAGGGAACATAGCCGCAACAAAAAGTACTTTTGTGAGTAACAAAAGTAAGACCATCAATCCGAAAGTCAAAAACCAAGTCACGCCCCCAGAAACTTCGATAATCTATGCCTCTTCATCTTTTGAAGAGATGAAGAAGGCTTGCACAAATATCTCAATGTTTGAACTAATGAAGATCGTGAGTCAGCGGGACATGCTCCTATGTGAACTTGGACAATCCACCTCATATATCAATTCTTATTCATGCAAGGGATTTGGTACGTCTGTTGGTTCCCTCAAATCCATGCTTAATGCTTTAACAATTGATGCAAATACACTCTGCCCTCCATTTTTGTTAACTTTTTAAATTTTCAATTACACTGCACAAAATTTCTTAGTTGCTTCTGGTGCATTGCTAAAAATAATTACATTATATTTCACGAAGAAAATCAACATGAAATGGAACAAAACAAATGCACAAATTATTCAGCTGGACATGACTCTTGTCCATGTGATTGGTGAAGTCAAGAATGTGCTTATCCATTTATAATCATATGACCAAGTTCACCAATGTATAAACATAGTAATTATGGAAATTCCAGAAGCATAAGGGGTATTGTTTAGCAAAGACTGTTCCAACAAGCTACAAGGGTACTTTGCTACGGATTGGTCTCATCTATGTCTTTCGCACAAGGGCAGAAATAATCAGATTTGAGTGAAATCAAAGCGATATATGAAACATACAGTCACTCCCTTGAATGAAAATAATGAGCCAATGGATTTCACAGATCTTATCTTTGGAAATTTATTTTTAGAAACTGAACTGGGGTGTTATCTTGCACAAACATCCCTAGTCCCACCAGAAACATAATTGGAGCTCCTTCCTAGTCTAACTAGTCAATATGATGTTTGTACAGTTATTAGTAATAGTAATAATAGTACTAGTGTAGTATGTAGTCCCTGTACTTATGATATGTGGACATTGTACTTTGATGGTTCCAAAATGTAGGATGGTTTTGAAGTTGGTTGTGTTTTAATAGACCCATGACAAAGAAAACACCTAAACTCAAGCTGCTTGGAATTTGAGTGCATAAACAATACTGCGGAATATGAGGTACTCATCTTGGGCTTTCAAAGATCCATCACCCTCCACATTTCGTTTCTCAAAGAAATAGGTGAATCATAAATTCTTGTGCGATAGGTACGTTATTTTTGTGCAGGTAAATCCCCTCTGCATATAAAGGTGATCCCTCTAGCCCTAGAGTGGGTCTAGCAACAAGAGAACAAGTTGTAATTTCAGACTCCTAGCTAATAAATGAAAACGAGTTAGGATATATGACCTACCTTGGTCCAATGCTTCTGTTGTCGTTTGCAGCAGCGATATGCTGATCTTTGTCTTCACACGTCGCAGTCTTTCAGTGGAAATATCCATGTACCTGCACAAGGATCAAGTGAATGATAACAGCATATGAAAACATATTTTCATTCATAGCTATTTTATTTGTCAAGGAGAATCAAAACACTTTTCATATTATCAAACACAAAATTGGAACCAAAAAACTAGTCTTGTATTAAAGATAGAGAGAAGAAGTTTACAACCAAAAAGCCTTGAAGTTGTAGCCTCCTTCAACGGGTCCAGTCAAACGCGTCTCAAGAATTCGTCGGGGATTTGACTTGGCGAGGCAATGGGCCTAAAGTCTCTCT
This sequence comes from Pinus albicaulis, assembly GCA_034641835.2. Taxonomy (NCBI): domain Eukaryota; kingdom Viridiplantae; phylum Streptophyta; class Pinopsida; order Pinales; family Pinaceae; genus Pinus; species Pinus albicaulis. The sequence continues at coordinate 67,346,485 of CM076574.1, read as the reverse complement.
CGATAATGGATTCCTCTCTGCTCTATTATCACACAAGCTATAGTAAGGATTGTTCATCTAGCTGAAAATATGTGATAAGGATGTACTTATAGGAGAGAAGGAGGTGGTTTGGGATCCCTCATAAGGTGGAAGGGAGGCCTTATCCTTTGGGGAGTTGCTCAAATGTAGGAAACAAGAAGCCAAAGGAAGGACTTCAACGTTATTCAGTCAAAAAAACCATGATGACTCTACTCATGAAGTGGTTGGGCATGGAAACTTCATTTCTATTTTAAAAAAAATTCCAAAAACTTCTCGGCACATAAATTCGACTGAGATAGAACACCAATGGGCGCGAGGTCCAGTGATAATTTCTCTATGGGCATGAGGCCATAACTTCCTACCAGCGTCGACCCAAAATCATATGTTTTTGAGAGTTTGCTCTGAGAATAGTCAACAGAGAAAATGTTCTTCACATGCCAAGGGATGTAATGACACTTTTTGCAAGGTATGACAATACACAGCAGTCACTGAAATGGTCCTCCAATATTCGGGATGGGGATTGTAGGGACGGTGACAAATATTGTGTAACAGATGCCCCCTAAATCATGAGGTCCGAGAGAGAGGGAGGATTGAAATGATTTACGAGAACGTGTTCAAACCAAACACTGTCGTCAGAAGACCTGCAAGTACAAGTACAACTGATATATCTGATACATGAATATGTGGCTTGGGTGCAGCCATCCATAATAGAGTATAGATAAAAACAATATTTGAGGTATGGACGCAGCCATCCAGCAGGAAGGATCAAGAAATAGACTCAGGTATGGTCGCAGCCATCCAATCAGAAGATTCATGCATATAGTCATGATAAACCAAATCATCTCGCAGCCTGGATTTTATCGGACAAAACCCAGGGTCTTGCACTCCATCTCGACCTGAACAAGTACAAATTCAAGCATGTGAATGAGTGAACTGAAGTTAAAAATGGAAGAAAGTCACATGATTACCAGCCAATGATGAAAGTTGTTAACGGGCGTGAGAGAAACCACCAATAATGACAATGGCTCTCAAGGTACAACTAGTACAATCCACGAAATGTGAATAGTGAGCTAGCGTCGAACACCCGTGGAATCACTCAATCGAAGGCCAATGATGAGGACCTGTCGTCGAATGCGAAGAACTCGCCACTGAGGCATGCAAGCTCCAAGGTACCGGAAGGGAGTCTCTAGATCATCCTCTTGGATAATGAGATGAAGCTGATAGGAAGTGACCTGGTCGAAGGAGGGCCATAATTTTTCCCACATCATCGACACAAGACAGAGGATCAGAGGTTGAAAACTACAGAAGGAAACGTCTCTTGAACATATGGGCCACACGACTCTGGAAATTGGCAGTATTTGACATCAAGGGATCTGAGATCATGATGGCGTGGTAGAGAGCAGATGAGAGGTCAAAACAGATTACCCAAACCCATGGAGGAAAAAAAGGATGAAATGGGATGTCCACAACCCAACACGAATGCAGATGAGTGTCATGTTTAAGAGTGACATACTACCGAAAAGAATGAGAACTGGTTCCATTTCCCCCGACCATTGCTGGAGAGTACCCCAATTATTTTTGGAAACAAGCTTGAAGGGGATAGCATGTGCTTGTCATTTAAGTTTTTCCTTCGGACAAATCCATCCTAGTACATTTTACAAGCCCTAAGAAGGAGGAACTTGGTTACATCATGGTGACGGTTTCTGACGTCATGCAGTTTTAATGAGTCTAACAAAGGAAGAACTCAGCGTCTCTTCATATTTAGAGAGTTTGAAAAGAAGCGGAAAAGAAAACTCCAGCAATTCCCTTTTCTTAGGTAGTCTCAGAGATCCGAAAACATAGAAAACTATGTTTGAGAGAAACTCTTAGTCGCGATAGGCTAAGGTATTCATTTTTCGTAAATAATCTATCCCAGACCGAAAAAGAGGTAAATGTATAATGTGTAGATATCATTTCACAGCCTTTAACGAGTTCAAAACGACAAGAGTCTCGACAATCTTTTCAGTTCTCGAGAGTCAGAAAAGAGCTGAAAGATGACTCCAGGGGTGACTTTTTCGTGTTTTTATTGAGTCTGAAAAAGTATAAAATATAACTCGTTACTTCATCGTCGTCACATTGAGGACCTGTTGTTGCACAAGAAACACACGTAAAACCCATTTTTCGAGATAAAATAGCAAAATAATCAAAAAATACGCTAAAAAACCTAATTAGGGTTCTTAAAATTTTATAAAATGCCAAATAAATTAATTTTCACTTTTACCTCTTGTGAGCACTTTTTACCCTTTTTCACTGTAATTTTGCAGAGCTGACAATAGACAATCTAGAATACCAATCGTGAATTCATCTTTTCCAGGTAAGAGCTCATATCCTTGCCTGCATTTGGATATAATTTTCATTGCCTGCAATCCATTTTTGAGATATATGGGGGGATTTTTGTTTAAATTAGGGCGTGGCGATCTGCTTGTGTTTTTGGCACAGACTCACGCCAACCTGCCTTGAATCCAAATAGGGGCGCACCACTTAGCGCGACTATTTTTAAAACAATCGCGCCAACCACTAACACGAATTTTAGCTTAGAATTCAATCAATTAACTCGTTTTAAACACTTCAATAGAAAATAATTTGACTAATGTCAACCACGTTAATGTTTTTGTAGGTGTGAAAAAACAAAATGGTGATCAAATGGAAGGAAAGAGAACATGGTGAAGAAGATGAGCAAGCCTTGGCAAATGTAATATGCATGGATTTACTCAGGGACTGCAGGCTTAAAAAATTCTTCATGGCACCATGTCTCGAAGCTCAACCAGAGTTATTACAGTATCTGATCAGTGTATGGGACATTGATCAGGAAAGATTCATAATTCTTAATCAGGAGCTAGAGATTGAGGTCTCGTATGTTTACTTCATAACCGGATTGTCATGGAGGGGGGCAGTACCAATCCTGACAGGTACCCGACCCACAATGGAAAACATGAGCATGGTCATCGACAGAGTGTGCTGAGGGGCAAGGGAAGGATCCAAAAGCGGGAAGGTGGATATCCAAACCATTCCTGATCTAGCACTAAAAGTATTGTTTCACACCATCACGCGAGCTCCTAGATCTCAGGCTCCGCATGAGGCCACAAAAACACAGCTACTTCTTGTAGTAGATTGTATGGAACCTACTCTCTACAATTGGGCAGAGGCGGTAACGATCAATATGAAGCGCCGACTAATAAAATGCAAGAATGGTAAGCTGAAATAGTTCGGCTATGGGTCCATCCTGGTACCATTCATCTTGGAACGTTTACCAATTTTCCAATGTCAGGAAGTGATAGTTCCTATACCACCAGCCTAAGAGCCACGGATGGTCTGTTGGGTGGCTTTCATGCCAAGATCAAGAGGCAGTCAAAAAATGTCCTGGAGACCAGAGTTCTTTGAGTGGCTCCGTCAACCACTGATTATCGTGGAGGACTAGCCCTATTCTAGCACAGACTTTACTAGTGATGTAGATCTCCCACTCCCAGTAGGAGAGGATTGGGATGAAGCATTCGGTAAGACTCATTTTTTATTTTGATGAGTATTATTATTATTTTTATTATATATGTTCTGATATTAATCCATGTATTCGTAGATGTCGTCCCAGAAAGACCTGCAGGAATGTCTCTGTTAGCACATCGTATTCCTCGTGATTTTTATGTGGCCCCTCATAGTGAGGGAAGCGAGGAGGAAATCATACGCAACCTAGAGGGACTCACCAGTATAATCCCAGACTATGCTAGATTTTATGATGTTCCTCGTGCATACCAGAGACACACTACAGGGGTTTCAAACTGTTTTCACCGCTTATTGATGCGGCTTGTGCAGGTAGTGACATGCTACCATGAGCATCATTCTGACTAGACACCTAGGCTTTTATTTCTGCATATTTTTTGAGAGACATGATGTCTGAGAATGTAACCAAAACATACATATTTTTTGAACTTATGATGCACGTGGATGCAAACACTCCATGTATATATATATATATATATATTCTTATTTTCCTGTATGAATCATATCATGTGATGATGATGTTTTACAAATTACGCAAATGTCTATCTAATACAATATTGGCTACCATATTAGTTAACGCATTCATTTTTCTAGGAATATGTTGATAGCGATGTAATCAAAATGTCTTTCTAGTAAACGAACACGCAAGTACAACCTTAATATTTGAGGATTTCTAATAGAATAATGTCCATTAAGCTGAAGAACAACAAGCTGAGAGTCTTGGTTAACAATCAATGCACGAATGTCGAGAACAATGGCCTCGATTAAGAGTTCAATGACAGCACTATATTCAGCGACATTGTTTGTGGTACGTCCTAGACAAATACCTTGAAGGTTTATCAGCTCACCATTAGGATTATAAATCACCTAGGTTGTAGAAGATAGATTCCAGGTACTACGGGAGGCACCATCCGTGAAACCATCATAAGGAGTAATAGACATCTGCACAATAAGAAATGACACAATAAGCAGGAAAACCGCTCGCAAAGCACACCAAGCCAAAAATGTACAAAAATGAAAAAACACCTATGTACAAAAGAAACATGCACGAGAAACTCATGCATTGTATTTTTTGAGATAAAACCCATTTCTAGGCTGATCCAGAGGGTAACCTTCATAATCAATTAGCTCATAAGCCCCGTTTTGAAAAACACGCTTAACAATATAGTACCCATGCCACATGGGTTGGAATTTTCCTTTGTACATTTAGTAGAATCTAGGGGGTCTTGTGTTTTTAAAAAGAGTTGGTTTTCCTAAGTATTTAATGTAATTTCCAATATTTTGAGTGATTTAGGTGAGACATTTAGAATAGGGTTTAATTAAATATTGAGAGACATATTTTTAAATGTTCTCGAATGTAGGAGAACATGAGTGATTGATGAGTGATTGGTGTGGATTGAGATATTATGAAATATTGTGAATCTTAGATTAGAAAGTAGTTCATGATTTATGGAGGATCCTTAGGATTTAGTTGAATGTTGAGATCTTCAAAGGATAAAGAAGAGATTTTAGGAACTAATTGAGGACTTAGATGATTTTAATAATTTTTGTTGAGTAACCTATGGATCTGAACCAAAATTGGTTACAAAACCTTTTGTATATAATTGTAAAGCCTCAAAGGCACAAACAGTGAAAAAATGAACATTCTTAGATATGAGATTTGATTTTGTAAGCCTACGGGCATATATAGAGAGAGAGGAAGAGAAAAGGGCCATGTAAAGGAAGATCAGGCCAAATTTAGATTGTAAAACATGTTTTTATTTGTATCTGTACATTTGTTTAATGAATGAAGAAATTGAATTCATTGTGACTGTGTGTGTCATTCCTTTTTCGTGTTAAGTGATCCGTAACTGTGAATTTATGGTTCTGTGTGATAAACCATGATGAATGAATTCAAATTGAATGTTTAAAGTATTTCTGAGTGATAAAGGACTTATGGCTGGGTAGAATCTAAGCATATTCCAGTCTGGGAACTAATTAGCTATGAGTAAAGTTGATGGAAATAAAATTGTTTAGATAAATTATGTACAAGTTGAGTAATTCTGATTTGGAGAAATAAGACAGAGAGTATTATGTATTCAAGTTTGATATGGTGTAATGGAATAACAAACAAAGGTAAGCTCAGGAGAGATATACTTGAAGTATTCCGAACAAGAAAAAGACGTGTAGTGCAGAAGAGACTGTGTTGCAGAGTAATGACAATATAAAAAGCAGAATTTGACCAAAGACCAAAGAACAGAAAAAAATTCAAAAATATATTAATGCCTTTAAGGATAGAGGAAAAGTGCAAGATAAATTCACATTGAATAAACCCGAATAAGCTAAGGAGGAGTCGTGGAAGAAGACAGATCAATAGAGCGGCATAAAGCGGAGAAAGTAACGGAGGAAGAGAACACTTAGAAATCCTAGAGAGGTGAATGGATGAACAAGATTAAATCACAGAAACGAAGATTTAAGAATCAACGGTGGAGATCAAGTGCTGGTAGAAATGAAGGCAAGAAATTAAACGACGAAGATTACACAACAAGGAAAATTTGGAGAGTTGTGGGTGAGGATAGGTGTTAGTGTGGCGTAACATCGCACATCGGTGATTTTAGAAGTTAAGTTGAGGACTTCGCAAAGTAAACAATATAAGTTGCGATGTGATGATATGGAAGCAAGCGTGAGGACTGTTGGATCATGTAGTAGATCAATGGTGGACGGTGAATCACATATCGGCAATTTTAAGGTTTAACTTTAAGACATCGTAGGTATGTTTTTTTGGTTGCAATGTAGTAAAGAATGAAATGTGCGATGCGGCGTGGGCGACCATGTATCGGCATAGCACAAGAGTGCATACCGCAAGTTTTATGGTTTAATGTTTAGCGTGTATGTTCATTGTTAAGTTCTACGACGAGCGATGCACTGTGATTGGTTCAAATTATTGTGGACCCTACAACTGAATTTTCCATGTATATGTAAAGAGGTTTGATTTATATGGAAAATATTTATTAAAGTGAAGCATTTTTTATTGCATAAAGTATGTATGTTTGATCAATCTGAAATATATTTAATCTGCCTCGAATGTATAAAGGAGTTATGTGGGCCATAACCCATAGGTCTAAAGTATTTATATAAAGTGAAGCCATGCACGTGATAAGGTAAGTTGAAGGCATGGTAATGCATAAAGGTAAAGTGTAAAAACTTCTACATGTGTTTTATTTAAATAGATAAGGAGGTCAATTTAAGGGGAGTATGTGTGGGTTAATTCCGCTAACCTTGCATGTGTTTATTTTTTGGTTAATTGCGACCATTAGGTTGTATCAATTTGGTATCAGAGCAGAGTAAAATCTCTTTTGGAGGAAAATCGGAACAAGCTGAGTTTTAATGAAGATGACAGAATTAAACTATGTAAGAAAACATTTATAGAAAAATAGAGTGAGATTTAGCGTGATTGCGAATCAGAGGAGGAGGAATCAGATTGTAAATCTGAAAAGGTGGAGACAAGTACAGAGAAAATTTAGACAGTAAAATATGGCAAGGACATGGTTGTTTTCTTGTGGAGAACGGAGATCCATTCGAATGTGAAGAGTGGAAGAATAATGCTTGTGAAATCATGCAGGTATTGTTTTATTTAAATATGGTTTGAGTTTTTTAGGTTGTAGACAAAGGAGAAATATCTCAGCAAGGACAGCAAGGAAAGTTGTACAGAAAAGAAGAACCAGTTGTGTTCTTGAAGGAAAAGTAAAGTGGATACTCTAAAGAAAGTGGCAGTGAACCTGAATGTTCCAGTTGAAGGTTGGACAAATATGACAAGAGTGTTCTCAAAATAAAGTAGAATTGTAGAAGCCAAGGAGAAAATGAGTTTCTCAAATAGATGTTCCAGAGATAGAGAACTAGTGTTACCAAAATACCAAGAAGAAAAGGCTTGGTGAGGTACAGGCAGCAGGTATGGAGACTTGCTGAGAAAAACTTGGCTTAGTGCAGTTCACAAGTGAACAGACGAAGTTCACAAGAGACAGAAGAATGACTACTGATAGTCATAGTAGAGGTTTAGAGAGAAACCAAAACAGAAGGAGAGTGGAGAAATATGACAAGGTGAATAGCATAAAGAAGATAAATCAAGAAGAGATTGACAGGGAGAAAGTTGAGATAAATTTTCAAATTGGATTTTTGATGGATATGTTGCAGAGAAATATGGTAGATCAGAAGTATGGTTGGACTATGAGAAAAAAGTTGAAATGGCATAGACTACAAGAGAAGAGAAATAAGCAAGTGAATATGCAGCTAATAGAGGAGTTGAGGAGGCTTGAGAAGATAATGAATGTTCAATTGAGGGTAGAGAATCTAGAAGGAGTTGAGCTAAATCTAAAGAAAATTGCTAGAGATAAAGTTTCTTTTGAACTTGAATAAGGAACAATGGTGTCTAAAACATGAGTTGGGGCTACTGAGCCTTATGATTTTGAAATTAACAATTTCTGTATGGTTGCAGGTGTAATACATGATGATGGAAAATATTTGGGAATTGTCGGAGAAGAGGAAGCAGAGAGACAAAATCTGAATTATGTTTTAAAGAAGAAGGATGAGACAGGCATGTATCATCAGGAAACTCATACACAGTTGAAGGAAGGTAGTGCTTTTCAGCATACTGATAGACCCATAAGCAGAGGAATTTTGGCTTATATTGGTAGCCAAAAAAAAGCAAAAGAAGTTTACTTTGTAAACCTACGCAAGGTATTTTCTTTGATGAAGAAAGTGAAGATGTGAAGGAAGGACAAGACAAAGATCTTGTGAGATGTTTGACTGTAATGGGCAGCCAAAAAGAAGAACAGATGTTGGAGACTGTTATGCGAAAGTCTAGAGATGAATTTATACTTTTTAATTGTAAGGAAGATATTAGAGTACTAGAAGAGTTGTTGAGAGAGCCTAAAAGTGAAGAGGAAATTACAGCCAAAGAAGAAGAGATGCTGATAACATCTAAGGAGATTGAGGTGAGTTTAAATTTTCAAGTGTATGATGTAATTGTCAATGATGAAAAAGATACAAACAAGGATGTAATAAAGGAGATGGAGGATATCTTATCTTTTGAAGGTAAGAGAGAAGTACAAAATTAGTATGAATATGAACAAATTTTTGTCTTCAAAGACAATAAAGATGAAGGAGAATGGAATCATAATCAACAGCTGGGAGAGAATGTTATTGCATTCAGGGAGTCGAAAAGAAGTTTACTTTGTGAAAGTAAATTTGCAGATATTGAACAAAGGTTGTTTGGAAATAAGACAAAATTTCAGAAGCAACAAGAGGGTAAGAATGTAAGGGCGGTAGTAAGAATCCAACAACTTAAAAATGAATGTAAAAAACAACATTTTTAGGATGAGTGGACAGAGTGCAGCAACAATTGGCAAAGAGAGTACTAGTCAGAAGATAAACTGGACATAGAGATTGAAATAATAAGAAGGTTGATGATGAAGATGTCTCAGAAGAAGACAACAACAAGGAAGCAAAACAACAGCAAGAGAAAGATAGCAACAGACTGTGAAAGCATAATTAGTGGGGCAATGCAACATAAAGTATGGAGACCTAGAGAATAACAGCAACAACCAAAGATAGATTACAGAACAAAGTATGGGATCCAAGAGGACAAATATTGGAAGAACATGATCTGGAGATCATGCTTATTTTCTACCTTGGGAGTCTGATGTAGGATCATCATGGTTCGAAAAATTTGTACATTTATTAGAATCTAGGGGGTCTTGTGTTTTCAAAAGTGTTGGTTTTCCTAAGTATTTAATGTAATTTCCAATATTTTGAGTGACTTAGGTGAGACATTTAGAATAGGGTTTAGTTAAATATTAAGAGACATATTTGTAAATGTTCTCGAATGTAGGATAACATGAGTGATTGATGAGTGATCAGTGTAGATTGAGATATAATTATGAAATATTTTCAATATTAGATTAGAAATTAGTTCATGATTTATGGAGGATCCTTAGGATTTAGTTGAATGTTCAGATCTTCAAAGGATAAAGAAGATATTTTAGGAACTAATTGAGGACTTATAGAATTTTTATAATTTTTGTTGAATAACCTATGGATTTGAACCAAAATTGATTACAGAACCTTTTGTATATAATTGTAAAGACTCAAAGGCACAAAAAGTGAAAAAATGAACATTCTTAGATAGGAGATTTGATTTTGTAAGCCTAAGAGCATATATACAAAGAGAGGAAGAGAAAAAACCATGTAAAGCCAGATCAGGCCAAAGTTAGATTGTAAAACAGGTTTTTATTTGTATCTGTACATTTGTTTAATGAATGAAGAAATTGAATTCATTGTGACTGTTTATGTCATTCCTTTTACATGTTGAGTGATCCGTAATTGTGAATTTATGGTTCTGCGTGATAAACCATAATTAATGAATTCAAATTGAATGTTTAAAGTATTTCTGAGTGATAAAGGACTTATGACTAGGTAGAATATGAGCATATTCCAGTCTGGGAATTAATTAGCTGTGAGTAAAGTTGATGGAAGTAAAATTTTGCAGATAAATTATGTATCGGTTGAGTAATTGTGATTCAGAGAAATAAGACAGAGAGTATTTTGTATTCAAGTTTAAGATGGTGTAATGGAATGACAAACAAAGGTAAGCTTAGGAGAGATAGACTTTAAGTATTCCGAACAAGCAAAAGACGAGTAATGTAGAAGATACTGTGTTGTAGAGTAATGACAGTATAAAAAGAAGAATTTGACCATAGACCGAAGAACGAAGAAAAATTCAAAAAAATATTAATGCCTTTAAGGATAGAGGAAAAGTGCAGGAGAAATTCACATTGAAGAAACTCTAATAATCTAAGGAGGAGTCACGAAAGAAGATATATCAACAGAGCAGCATAAAGCAGAGAAAGTAAAGAAGGCAGAGAACACTTAGAAATCCCAGAGAGGTGAATTGATGAACAAAATTAAATAGAAGAAACGAAGATCTAAGAATCAACGACAGAGATCAAGTGCGGGCAGAAATGAAGGCAAGAAATTAAACGACAAAGATTACACAAGGAAAATTTGGAGAGTTGTGGGCGAGGACACGTGTCAGTGTGGCGCAACATCACATATCGGCGATTTTAGAAGTTAAGTTGAGGACTTCGCAAAGTAAACAATATAAGTTGTGATGCAATGAGATGGAGGTGAACGTGAGGACCATTGGATCGTGTAGTAGATCAACGACAGACGGTGAATCACATATTGGCAATTTTAAGGTTTAAATTTAAGACATCGTAGGTATGTTGTTTTGGTTGCGATGCAGTAAAGAATGAAATGTGAGATGCAATGTGGGTGACCACGTGTCGGCATAGTGCAAGAGCGTACCACAAGTTTTACGGTTTAATGTTTAGCACGTATGTTCATTTTTAAGTTCTGTGACAGGTGATGTAATGTGATTGGTTCAAATTATTGTGGAACCTACAGCTGAATGTTCCGTGTATATGTAAAGAGGTTTAAGTTATATGGAAAATCTTTATTAAAGTGAAGCACTATTGATTGCATAAATTATGTATGTTTGATCAATCTGAAATATATTTAATCTTCCTTGAATGTATAAAAGATTTATGGGGGCCATAAGCCACAGGTCTGAAGTATTTATATAAAGTGAAGTCGTGCACGTGATAAGGTAAGGTGAAGGCACAGTAATGCATAATGGTAAAGTGTAAAAACTTCCACATGCGTTTGATTTAAGTAGATAAGGAGGTCAATTTAAGGGGAGTACGTGTGGGGTTAATTCCACTAACCTTGCATGTGTTGATGTTTTTGTTAATTGTGACCATGGGGTTGCATCACCCCAGCTTATCATGAGCTTGGTCATTAGGAGGATGAGGTCTCCTTCTACAAAGAAACAAGGGGAAATTGACTGGTCAAAATGAGCTTTGACCCGATTTTTATGTGCTTCTATGACAAGAGCAGCAAAGCGTCGAGTTTCATCAAGCCTCTCTAAATATAGAAGACTCTCTTCTTCTGGTGAAGTATTAGGCAAAAATTCAACAAATATCTTGAGAGAAGGGATTTCACATTCAATCGGAAGGGTAGCTTCCAGACCATAGACAAGCTAGAATGGAGTGAATCCAGTCGCATCCTTCACTGAGGTTCGGTAAGCCCAAAGAGCTGAAAACAACATGAGATGCTAGTTTGACTTGTGCATCCCAATCTTACGTTGAAGCTTAGTGACGAGAACCTTGTTACAGCTTCAACCTAGCCATTGCCTTGAGGGTATTATGGCGTTGAGCTGTCGTGACACAGACCCAACTTATAATTCAACTCATCCATCATGTAATGAAAAAAATGAGAACCATGATTGGTAACAATGGCTTGAGGGACACCAAACCTAGTAATGACATGATTGAATAGAAATTGTGTGGTTGTCTTACCGTCAGCTATAAGTGTAGGCATTTCTTCAACACATTTTGTGAAGTAGTCAACAACGAAGATAATATAAGCATTCCCCCTGGCTGATTGAGGGTTACACATCATAAAATTGATTCCCCACTTTTCAAAGGGACCAATAGTAATGACAGGATGAAGGTGTGTGGGTGGCACACACATCTTGCATTGAAAAATCTGGAAATCGTGACACTTACAGACAGCAACAATGTAGTCTTTAAAGATGGTGGGCCAAAAATAGCTAGTACGAAGAATCTTCTGTGCAGTAGAATATCCAGACATGTGACCACCACAAGCGCCAGAAATCATTGAGGATCTTTTTAGCCTCCTCGAGAGTCAAACACCGGCGGAGAACAGAATCAACTCTAATGTGGTAGAGAGTATCTTCGACTATGTGATAAGGTTGTGAATGATGGCGGATGCGTCAACGAGAATCCTTAATCAACTCATATCGGAAGGTGAAAGTTTGAAGATATACGATGATATCACCGTACCAAGGATCGAGGGTGCTACTAAGAAAAAGTGTGTCGCCCGAAATGCATTCCTCGGAACGAGATGGAGCAGAATCAGAAGGGAGAGAGCAAATCAAATCGGCCAAAACCAATGACTTCTTCGATTTGGCGGTAGTAAACATAAAATCGAACTCTTGGAGGATAACAATCCACTTCGATTATTTCCCCCCTAGTAATTGACGAGTCAATATGTAAGTCATGGGGTTGCAATCAGAAATCAAGGTCACTGTGTGCAACAGAGTATACAGACGAAAACGTTGAACAACCTGAACAACAACCAACACCAACTTCTCGACATGTGCGTAACGTGTTTCAGTATCTAGAATATTATGAGACAAATAGTAAATGATGTGCTCATCACCATCATCGTCATCTTGCACCAGAACCATGGCAATAGTGCTAAATGCGGAAGCCAAATCAAGGGTGTAATTTCGATGATAATTGGGAGGACGCAATAGAGGAGAATTAATAAGCAACGTCTTCAGTGCATTGAATTATTTTTGGGAAATCTCATCCCAAAGGAATGACACGCCTTGTTTAAGTAATCACGTAAATCCTTTGGCCACTTTAGCATAGTTCGGTATAAAAAAATGCAGGAAGTTAGCCTTCCCTTGCAGACTCTGTAGCTGATGTAAGGAGGAAGGAGAGGGGAGATTAACAATAACTTCAACTTTGATGGGATCGAGACAAATTCCATCTTTAGAAATGATAAACCCTAAGAGCCTACCAAAATCAATGCAGAAAACGCACTTATGCAGATTGAGCTGAATGTTATAGCGTCGACAACGAAGAAATATTTGACGGAGATGATCCGAGTGGTCCTTACGATTAGCTGAATGAGCCAGAAGTTCATCCAAGTAAGGATGAACAATGCACTTGATATCATGGAAAGCATATGAAATTTCTCGTTGAAATGTAGCCCCGACGTTTTTAAGACCAAAAGGGAGCTTCTTATAGGCGAAAGTACCCCAAGCACAAATAAAGGCAGTCTTGTGTTGATCAACCGAAAGAATATTAATCTGGATGTACCCAGAAAACCCGTCCATAAGGGAAAATATCTCACTCCTAGCACAGTCATCAATGATCTGGTCAATAAAAGGAGTGGGATAATTATCCTTAGGGAAAGCATGGTTGATATCATGGTAATCTACATAGACCCGAATAGTACCCTGTTTCTTATCCACAAGAACAATATTACAAATCCATTCTATGAAGGGAATTGGATAAATGAAACCAAATATAAGAAGTTTTTCAACTTCACCTTTAATAGCGGCCGCCTTTCTAGGGTGCACAGGACGAAGACGATGGTGAACAGGCTTTGCACCAGGATAAGTAGGAATATCATGCACCATTATACTTGGATCAATGTCGGGCATTTCTTCGTAAGGCTAAGCGAAAACGTCGCGAAACTCGTGGAAGAGACTAGTATAGACCTCAATCTCATCGGGAGAATGGGTCACCCCAATATGGATGTTCTCGATAACCCTCGGTGTGATGGAGATGTCGATAGACATCGTTTGCGTGATGTTTCCCAAGTTACCTTGTGAAAATACTTCGTGTGTCAGGATGGGCGTCTGAAGCGGATGAGAAGGAACTTGAGAAGTGAAATTCTCAAGACAAGTAGACATGGCTCCAAGACCAGGAATGAAAGGGGAACGATGATGACTATCATCCCAAAGAGGATCCTTAAGAGAAAGTTTCCACGATGGCCTCATAAGTGGGAAATAACTCGTTTAAGGGATCAGGCGAATCCAAAGTGCTGAGCCAAGGGGATTGAGAATAAGTGTCAAGAGGCATACTCAAAGGAGCATGATCAGAGGGTAGAGGAGCCAAAGCCGAAATAAGTTCACGATAATCAATTTCTATTGGGCTTAACAGCATTGAGTCACCAAACGAATCAATCTGCTCAAGTGAAGGGGTGACCCACAGATCAGAAGACTTGGAGATCATGTTAACCTGAGCAGTGTTGGGCGGAGGAAGAGGAAAAGGACCCATGAGGGAAAGATCTTTGAAAATACCTGGCCATATTCTTTCATAAGGAGTAGCAATATGATCTGCATATGGGACGTTTCTCTCGGAAGACGAAGAAGTGAAAAAGGTCAACTAATCGATAGTGATGATCTTTCCTTCGTGCGGAAAACGAATAACACGAAAGAGAGTGGACGGAATGCACAGCATGGCACGAGTCCAACTGCAACCGAGGAGAATATTGTAACTGAGCTTGGCGTCAACGATTTCAACCTCAATGTTAAGTTTTTTCCCTTCTAACAAAATAGGTAAACTAGCAAGAACACTGAGAGGGCGAGATGACCTTCCATCAAAAGCTTCTAAAGTGTTTGGAGATGAAGTGAGGGCTAGAGAGCCAATGGCTTTCCAGCAAGCAGATGGCATGATGCACGTAGATGCACCCTCATCCATGACCACTCAATGGATATTCTTTTCATTAATCCCAACTTGGATGATTAGCGCAAGCTGGTGAGGGAGGCGTGGGACAAAATTTTCCAAATTGAAAGTGATAAGGCTCGAATCGGTGGGATCAACTCCACCGATGGTAGATAACAAAGTCTTCCGTTGAAGTGGAAAACTCTGAAGTACTTCCAATGCATACATAGCAGATGGCACCTAAGCCAAATCCTCAAAAATATTGTAATGCTGAGCAGTACGGGCATTAGGATTTTAGGAAGACTTACGGAGTACACCTTTGGAAGGTGGTTGTACAACTGGCTCAGTACAGGGCCTTTAAATCTGAATAGGGATAGAAGTAGGTGGGGGAGGAGGACCATCAGCGATTTCCTTCCCCGCTGCTTGACGCATTTCGGTATAATATTTCGATCGGGTAGCAATATAAACGGATGCAGAACCATTCATCATGAAAACCTGAGATCCAAATAGGGCGAAGGACTGAGGTTTCTCCACCAACTGGGTTTGTTGTGATGGGAAAGGCTCTTTAAGAACAACCAGAGTGCCTTGGGTGGCTTTGAGCAATCGACTCACTTCGGCCCATCGGGGATAGTCCTTGGTGTAATGCTCTTCATCACAAATCAAACAAGGGTACTTCAGTTTTTGTTGTGAACCATCATTAGCACAAGATTTATGTGAATCTTGTTTTGAGGTATCGGCTTTGGCCTTACCTTTACCCTTTTGTTTACCCTTGGAAGTTTTATCCAATGGATTGGACTGGATGGCATTCACTTCCGCGGTTTTACCAGAATTTGGAGGTGGCTAAGAAGTAGTGGCATTGGAAGGAGTAGATTTTTGCTTCGCGGGATTTGGAGAAGACTTATGAGAAGTCCGAGACACAAAATCGATGATATTGTCGATGGATGGCGTCACCGGTGCATTGGAAGTTCCAAGTCAAGGGGGATCAGGAAATATTTCATACAATGTGCTGAAATGAGAGTACACGAGATCAAGGTACTGGGAACGAGCGATGGCTTGTTCCTCAATAACACATGCCCCCATGGAAATTTCCTTGGAAATCAGAGCAACGAAGGAGGTAGTGAACCAATTAGTTAGAATCTAATCAGGAATCTCAAACTTGATAAAACAATGACAATGCCTCCACTCATGAATATGATAAGACATATGAGTATCTCGATCTTGTTTCAAGGATGTGAGGAGGTGTGTCCCAATTTCATACTGAACTGGTAACTGAAAGTGCGTGAGAAATGCCATGGCTAAAGAGTTGAAATCTTGGAAGATGAAGCGGGATAGTTCAATGTACCACTTGGCATCGGCACTAGTGAGAGTCCATTGGAAAATATGGAGTCGAATGGAATCGTCAACCCAAGAGTTAGAGGAACACCAAATATGGTAGGTCATAATATGCGCTTGGGGGTATTCTCTAGACTTGCCCTCAAATTTGAGAAAATTGGCAGGAATTTTAGTCGGAACTAGAGGCTAATATGGATTATGAAGGATAGGATCGTTCATCAACTTCGACACATCGGGCAGTTAAAACATAGCAAGGAAAGATAATTGAGGATTAAAAGGAATTGCAGGTCGTTGATAAAGATCAATATTAGGATTCCACCCAGGTTGAGAGAAATTCTTCCCCCATATGTTTTGTCCCGGAGGATTCGCTCCATAGGGGTTTTAAGCCTGATAGTTCTGCCCATACATGGGTTGAGGACCAGGATATTGATTCTGAGCATACCACTAAGGTCCTGTCTAAGCAACATATGGATTTTGTTGCGGAATGTAAGCAGTGCCTTGAGGTGAATTATATAGCAATTGAGTTTGACCTTGAGCAAGATACGCATTTCCTTGAGGCGCATTGTATACCATCTGGGATTGACCTTGAGGAACGTAAGTAAAGCCTTGGGGAACACTATATACCACCTAAGATTGACCTTGGGGAATGTAAGTGGCACCTTGAGGCTAAACGGGTTGACCCGGATACTGTGGTTGGACAGGCTATCCCTACAGAGCAGGTTGGCCTGGATGCTGAGAGCCACTGGGTTGCCCTTGTGGAAAAGGTTGGACCGATGGTGGGGATGGGTTAGGTTACCCCTGAAGACAAGGTTGACCCGAAATAGGACCGTAGGGTTTTCCTTATTGTACAAAAGTTTGGCCTTGCAAAATGTAAGGCTAGTGTTGTTGCACAAAAGGTTGTCCCTGTTGAGGATAGATCTGCCCCCAGGGAACATGAGATGCTCCCTGTTGAATATGAGGTTGACCAGTAGGACCATAGGGTTTTCCTTGTTGGACCGAAGGTTGTACCTGTAAGGGTTGTCCTTGCGGATCATAAGGTTGTCCCTATGGACCATAGGGTTGTCCCTGTTAGACCGAAGGTTGTCCCTGTAAGGGTTCTCCTTGTGGACCATAGGGTTGTCTCGGTTGGTATATTGTTTGATTGGGATCAATTGGAGTTAAATAGATGGGATTACCGTACATGTCATAATGATGCAGAGGATTACCAGAAGTTTACAACTACTGAGGACCCTAAGAGGCAAAATTATGTTGTTGAAAACCCTGAGAGGCAGAATTATGATGTTGAATGGCCAACAGATACTCATCGGATGTAAAACCACTAGGAATAGAAGTAGAAGCCATAGGCACACTACTAGCAGGTTGGGTTACTGCAATGTGAGGTTGTGATCCACTCACGATGGTCCTAACAAGTATCGTGGGATTAATAAAAATGGACCTAGGAACAACAGAAGATACTGACAATGACTGAGTCATAATAACAGCCAGTGCGGATGAAGCCACATCGACAATGGGTCGGACAGGAACAGAGGTTACAATCGTTGGCGTCATGGGAGTCAAGGGTGATGCCCTCAATACTGAGATAGCCGAGCTTCCCGAGGGAGTCGGTGTGTCGGACCATATCGGGTTCTGATACAACGATGCAATGCTAGACATGATCTGACCCAAAGTATGATAACCGCGTGGGAGAGATACTGGTTGTGAGGAAGGTTGACCTGAGACATAAGGAAAGTGCTCCAGAGGGAGATGATGATCTCCTATAGAAACATAAAGCTCTTCACTACTAACGGGACTCGAAGAATCCATGTCAAATGAACCCATTTTAATTTCGAAAAGGTGACGAGTAGTGCCAAGTAAAGTAGTGGCTAGTAGAGATGGTTCTGAAGTAAGAGGAGGGAAGTCTTCCTCATTCCCAAAACTAGACCAAGCGTCTTGAGGTTTCCAATTGATATAAACTGGCTCTTCAAGAGGATATCAGGTAGCGATAGGTAAGATACTCAGAAGAATAAATTGCCAAAAATCGACAGAACTAGTGGGCTAAGATGCTTCCAAAGAAACTTGAGGAGAAGGATCGCCACTAGGAAGCCATGAATAGGATGACGAAACTGGTGGTTCCACCACTGTGAATATGTTTCAAAACAGTAGAAAACTAAGATGAACAATTCGAGGCTTCACGATCAAATACTAAGGAATTACTTAAGAAAAATCCAAGAAAATATATTTAATGGGCATGTGATCGTAGGCAATTGATTTTATGACATTGAAACAAAACTCTGCAATTTCATATTTTAAGAGTCAAGAAACAGGCAAAAGGTGACTCTAGTCACTTTCAGGTTGAAACGAGCATGAAAGGACAAGTGCTCAAGGATATTTTCAATTTTAGAGAGTCACGAAAAGATCAAAATGACTAATCAAGAAATCTAAGCAGGAGGGTGTACCAAGTTTCCGTGAACTGCAATATACACCTTGGTGATCAACTGAAAGAGAAATGACCAAGGACTTAACGTACGTGTAGGCAGTCTCCCCGAATGTTGTGTTCGGTGTATCACGGTTACAGGGCGACAGAATCGGCTTCCTATAGATAAAGGATTGCAACCTATGAGGGTCTCCCTTTATATACTCGATAGTACGGGGAGCACAAGTCCGTGATAGCGCTGTCTAAAGCCAGATGGCAAACGAAAACTACTAGTTTTAACGACGCCGAAACACGTCACTAGCCTAGACCGCTAGAATATGTGTGTTAGGTTTCAATGCTTCCTTAGGTTGATTGAATTCATTTTAAAGTTTATCTTGAATTAATGTTGCGATTTAAAGGCCTCATCGAATGTGATCTCGAATTCTTAATGCACAACTATATGCAAAAGAAAAATCATTCTAATTCAATGAATGCTAGCTAAGAGAGGGATAGTGGTCTATAACAAAGCAGCAATCAATCAAATACAAGAGAAATTTCCCTAATGTATCTAATACAACCAAAGAAAAAAATGAAAAGCTCTTTCCTTGTTCACTAAAAGCTACTAATGCAAAAGAACATTTTTCATTTTCAAACTAAGAGAAAGAATGAAATTTTTTTCTTTTTAGATAAATGAGAAGCAAAATGCACTATTACACTAAAAAGAAAAATGGACACTAGTTTTTAGAAATTCGTCTAAAAAAATCTAAAACAAAGAGATAAATATAACACAAATACCAAACACACTCAAAACAAAGATGCACTCCTTCAAGCAAAAAGGGCTTCCGAACCGGTTCAGCGAGCAATGTAATCTATGCTCAAGGTGACAAATGGAGAGCTAAATGAAACCCAAGATGATCATTCAACAAACCAAACAAACGTAGAACCGAAATAAAATATAAAACAATCAGTCAATGAACTGAAACGACAAAGACAAAACTGACTCAAACTCAACTTAGAAGGCTCAGTGAGGAGAAAACCAAACAAGCGGTAGTAGACACCTAGAAATCCTAGGATGACTAACTCCATTGATTAGATGAGGGAAAAAGAACTAAGAAGAACGAGACAAGAGAGTCAAAACAATATCAGTGGACCAATTGAAAGATAAAAATCCAACCCAGAGGCAAGAGAAACGAACAAAACTCAGGAAAAAGGCTAAAATTTTAACTTACAGGATTCGTCGCATTTGTTTAGATGTAACCCGCGCTAAACAGAGGTTGGTGCACGTGTGACAAAAGAAACAAGCACCAATCGACACAACTATTCAAGCATTAATAGCGTTGAGCTAGAAAACCATGGGAAAAAATAAAAACCACTGAGCAGAGGTCAAACTTGACACTTTGCGACAGAAAAGGATGGCTAAAAACAATTAGACAGGCAAAACTAAGCAGAAAAACAATTAAACGACCAAAGTCGAATCGACAAGAAAAACACTAGACAAACAATGAGAGACAACAAACACACTACTCCCCAATGGAGTCGCCAATTTTTTATGTAGGTAAATCCCCTCTGTGGACAGAGGTGATCCCTATAGCCCTAGAGTGGGTCTAGCAACAAGGGAACAACCTGGACTTTTAGACTCCTAGCTAATAAATTAAAATGAGTTAGATAGATGACCTACCTTGGTCCAACGCTTTTGTTGTCGTCTGCAGTAACGATCCGCTGATCTTTGTCTTCACCTGTCACGGTATTTCAGTGGAAATATCCGTGTACCTACACAAGGATCAAGTGAACGATGACATCATATGAAAACATATTTCATTCATAGTTATTTGATTGGTCAAGGAGAATCAAAACACTTTGCATATTATCAAACACAAGATTGGAACCAGAAAACCAGTCTTGAATTAAAGATAAAGAGAAGAAGTTTACAACCAAAAATCCTTGACGTTGCATCCTCTTTCAACAGGTCCAATCAAATGCATCTCAAGAATTCATTGGGGATCATACTTGGTGAAGAAAAGGGCCTAAAATCTCTCTCAATAATGGATTCCTCTCTACTCTATTCTCACACTAGCTATAGTAAGCACTGTTCAGCTAGTTGAAACTATGTGAGAAGGATGTATTTATAGGAGAGGAGGAGGTGGTTTGGGATCACTCATAAGGTGGAAGGGAAGCCTTATCCTTTGGGAAGTTGCTCAAATGTAGGAAACAAGAAGCCAAAGGAAGGACTTTGACGTTATTCAGTTTAACACGCCATGATGACTCTGCTCACGAAGTGGTTGGGCATGGAAACTTCGTTTCTATTTTTAAAAAAATTCCAAAAATAGCTCGGCACGGGAAGTCCACTAAGACAGAGCGCTTATGGGCACGAGGCCCAGTGTTAATTTATCTATGGATGCGAGGCCATAACTTCCTACCAGCGCTGACCCAAAATCATATGTTTTTGAGAGTCTGCTCCAGGAATAGTCAACAGAGATATGGTTCTTCACGTGCCAAGGGATGCAATGACACTTTTTGCAAGGTATGACAATACATAGAAGTCACTGAGATGGTCCTCCAATATTCGGGATGGGGATTGCAGGGTAAAAAAATACTGTGTAACAGTGATACCATACACTGTGTGTCACCTCATCTTAAAAGTTACCAACAAGAGGTATAGTGTTTGATTTCACATTTCCAATATTTTAACATGATTTATGTTCATAGAATGCATAATGTAGTTACAGATGCATTAGAAAATACTATTGCTAGGTTATCACATCTAAGGGATGGTTTTTATATAGAGATTCCTTATAAGCCATTCGTCCCTGATAATATTACTAATTCACATATTTTTAATGATGACCAACAGATACTGCACTTTATGGTGAATGTCGATGTATTCAAGGATGCAACTATCGATGAAGATGAGCACGATAAGGATTTGCGGGATGTAGCGAGCACAAGAAAAGGAAACCTCATGGCGAAAGGCATGGTATCATTAGAAAATTTGTATGACTTGCAAAACTACTTCTGAGGGCCAGCGAATTCTTAGACCCATATTTCAACGATGTCAAGTAGGTAAATCAATTTGGGAACAAAAAAATATCTGAAGTTTTTCAATATTGGTACTTTTTGCACATCAATTTGTCAATCTTGGTACTTGTTGCACATCACAGGAGTGACAAGATTTCATCCACCTATTCAAGCAGTACTAAGATGTACTCACGTGAACGTATGTCGAGATCAAAACTTATGACACACGAATTATCTAGCATGTGAGCCTAATTAAAGAATGGGCCAAGCCATTTTAACAAAAGCTATGGAAGGTACATATGAAACTTGAGCCTCTCATTCAAAAGGAGTTAATGAAGCCACTGGATGCTCAAATCATATATAAAGTGCGACATTCTACCTGGGTATCAAACTTTGTCTTGGTAAGGAAGAAGTATGGGGAAATATTATAATGTTTTTATTTCCATAATATGAACCACACCTCAGACAAGGTTAAATACCCCATGTCTTCTATGGAACATATAATGCAAACAGTATCAGGGTTAGAATTTGTTTCTCTAATTGATGGATTTTCAGGCTACAACCAGGTTCTAGTCTGAAAGACTTAAAACAACATTTTTCACCAAGTTGGGAACGTTCACATTCAAGAGAATTCCATTTGGGTTGATTAATGTTGGTGTGACATTCCAACGCGCCATGGACATCACATTCTGTGGGTTGATTGGATAAAACGTAGTGGTATACCTCGATGATGTCACGATGTTTTGTAAGAAGAGATCTAATCACATAAGCCATCTCAGGAAAAATTTTGAGCAGTGTCGTAAGTATGGGATATCTCTTAATCTCAAAAAGAGTGTTTTCATAGTGTCTAAGGGTAATCTATTGGGCCACATCATTTATAAAAGTGGGATTAAAGTAGACCTGGATAGGGTCAAAGCAATTACGCATATTCCCTTCTGAGTGAAAAAAAAATCTATGCATTCCTTTATGGGGAAAATCAACTTACTCTATAAGCTCATCTCTAACTATGATTAGATTGTCAACCCAATACAGGAGATGGCAAAGAAGGATACAATATACAGATGGGATAAAAGGGAAAAGGATGTGTTTTCCCATGTCAAGCAAGCTATCACAAAAGAAGTTGTTCTTTACAACCCAGACTTCAACAAATATTTCTTTCTCTACACTTTTTCTTCTGATACTTCCCTAGTCGTTGTGCTTACGCAAAAGGATGATCAGAAAAATGAGCAACCCATATTTTTCATGAGCGCTAGTCTTCAAAGACCTGAACTCAATTATCCCGAAATTGATAAACATTCTTATGCTGTATACAAGGCAGTGAAGCACTTCCATCCCTCTCTTGAAAAATCACTATATTATATTTGTTCTTCACCCAGCAGTTAGATCACTGGTCGTTTGATCAGGAGCTCAAGTCCAAGCCATGGAAAAAAAACTCAAAATTTAAAATGTTTAAAATTGGTTGAAACCAAGATGGTTTCATAGGTCTCGTCTTCCTGATGTCGGCGCCGTAAACGGTTCGAAAAATGGACACCGTATGAAGAAGTTATTGCACTTTTAGTGGAGTGGGTCTAGCGGAGCACAGAGGGGCCAACCCTCCTCCCATGGAACCTCATCATATGACCAGTGTGGGAGCTTAATGATTAAGAGCACTTAAGGAGCCTAATCTCAAGTTTAATATTTAATTAAGCTTCAGTTAATTGAAGTTTAATATGGCGGAGATTCTGGAGGCGCTCCCAAATTTAGGTGGACTTCCACTTTTATTGGAGTTAACTGGTAGTTGCCCCACATTTAGTGGAGGAAATTGGGGCAAAGTTGTTTTGGTCATAACTTTCTCATTACTCAACCTTTTGGAACGAATTTTTTTTTGATTTCATATTTTCTCAGCATTTTGGACTTAATGGCGCAGGTTTCAGAGCCATTGGAGCTAATTTTCAGCCTGTTTAGCTTCAGAGAAGCTTTTTGAGCCACTAGGGCCATTTTGGGTTTTGAGTTTGGTTGAGATGTGGTTAACTTTTTTGGTTAAAAAAAAAGTCATTTTCGACTATTTCCTGCATTCCACAGCCATTAGAATAGGTCTTAGCTCTTTTTGAAGAATTTTAGAGGCCGAAAACCTTTAGGAGAGTTTTCAGGGCCACCATGGTCATTTTGGGGTTTGAGCTGTTTTGAAGTTGTGGTTATCAGTTTGAGGTGAACCAAAGCTCTATTTCAGATAATTTCAAACTTATGAAGCCATTGGAAGTGGTTTCAAAGGAATTTGAGGACTTCTACAGCCAAAAAATTTGCAGAGAAGTTCAAAGCACCAGCAGGACATTGATGAAGAAATCACTGTTTATGGTAATCTTTCACTGTTTAGTGAATTTGAAAAGGCATTGTTAGCTTTTTCCTGCCTTCTGAATCAGTTTATATATTCATATTTGTCTATTGAGACACTTATAAACTTGTATTGCATTTGAGAGCTTTTAATACAAGAGGACAAGCCCATTTTGGGAGGCTTGATCCAGGAGATGTAGCCCAAGAGTTGGGGTGAACTCCTATATTATATTGCTGTTGTGTTTTGATATTATATTACTGAATATTGTTGCTAATACCCATGTTAAGTTTCAGAAAAAAAAATTACACTTAAGATACATAAACAATGAAAAGACAAACACCATTTGCAAGCTAAATTTCTGCATAACGTCAAGTTTAAAGCAAGATCATTTTAATTAAATCTGAGTGTTTACTTCTATTATTTCTTTAGGTAGAGTCTGTAAGAGGGCCAGGTAGCCTCTGGATTCATCCTTTCTTTGAAAGGTTAAATATCCGGTAAATGCCCCTACATTCTATCTTTGTATTAGAAATATGAAGTTCTCACATTTTCAGATTTAATCTTAGAGTATTTTTGCACTCATTTACATAATTGAAAATGGATACCTTGCACCCTTTTCAAGTACCTTCCATTTTCAGATTAGATGGTATTAGAGCTTAGGTTAAACTTGGTTGTGCTTAGGTTGAGCATTTTCTTTTGTGCAAAAGGTGTTAAAACAGTCAATCTCTCTGTTTTATGGCTGCTTGATTAAGAAGGGGTCTTTACTGACATTTGGTTAAAAGCTTGTCATTTGTTGGAAAGCTTTGAGAAATTTTCTTTGGAATTTCCTTTTGTTAAATTGACCATTTACATAATGTCAACTTCTTCTACAACTGAAGTTTCCTCCTTCACGAGATTCTTCAATGATGACATGAAAAATGAGTTCTTTAAGGTGAAGGACATGGTGCAGATTCTCATTGAGGATCAAAGAGAAAGTGTTAAGCTTCATGCACAATTGTTGGCTATGAAGGATGAGAAGGAAGCAATTCTCCAAAGGTTTCATGACATGGAGAAACAACTCCTTCAAGCTCAAGAATCTTTGTCCAAGAACAAGCGTGAGGAAGAGGTTAATCGTTCCAACTTTTCTTCAATTTCCTCCATTGAAAAGTGTGTTGGTTCTTTTGAAAGACATACAAGAGGTATTGGGTCCAAATTGATGTTGAAAATGGGCTATCAAGAAGGCAAAGGTTTGGGAAAGCATGCACAAGGCATTGTTGAGCCTATTTATGTTGTGGAGCGTCCCAAGAATATTGGTCTTGGCTATGAGCAACTTAATGGTGAAGCTTTGAGCACATGCATTCAAGAATGTGATGCAAATTTAAAGAGAACCTTTGTTCCAAGTTCTCAAATGCATTTATATCAAAATTGTTCTAAGGATGATTGCCATTGTTTGAAGCCATCATTGCAGAAAGTAGAAGGTAAACATGTCACTTATGGCGAGCATGAAAATGTAAGCAGTTTTCAAGACAAGAACAGTGATGAAAGTTTGAAAAGGGAAGCTGTCTCCTCTACTAGTTCATCGTCTTTTGAACACAAAAAAGATGGACATTCCATGCAGCAAAAGAGGTATAATTATTCACGTGATCAATTTGATTATGTTTTAGCAAAGAATAATAATTATGCTTGTTCAAATGAAAGAAAATTTTGTTGCACATTTTGTGGTGGAGTTAACCATGTTGCTTCAAGATGCTAGTTGAAAAAGAAAGCACACAGGAAGTAGAAAAGGCAAAGAGAAATTTCTCAGAAAGTGCTTAAGAGTTGCACATTTTGTCAAAGGAAGGGACATGATGTCTCTCATTTTTGGTCCTTGCATCCAACAAATCGTCCAAAGCACATGCAGCTAGATGACAAAAATCTTGGCGTAAGTGGATCTATGGAGTCCATTATCAATGTGGAAATGAAAGATTCACATGAAGAATTGCGGTTGCAACAAAAGACGCCATGGAGTTGGCTTGGTAGGAAGTGGATTAAATTCTTAATGTAGTAAGTCATACTCATTTTGGACATGCAAATTTCAGTTTGGTATGCATGTATTTTAGTTGAAAATTTGATGCAAGATTTCATGTAAAAGCAGTTTCAGTTGAAAGAATTTCTTTGTTGTTGCAAAATTTCGCCATGGAGGTGTAAAAGATGAGTATGATACTCATTTATGTTGCAACAATGTCTTTTGGTTCAGCTCTTAATCACCCACATGTTTTTGGGATGATGTACGTGTTGGTATTTGAAAAGAAGAGTTGAAGTTGCACATGTACATAGAGGTTGTATGTGTAATTAGCGAACTGTATATAGTTCATTGTACATGATACATACAAATATGTTTGTCAAGATGTATCTTGTTGTTTATCGACTTGTGTCGATTGTGTCATCCATGTTTATCGACTTGTGTCGGTTGTGTGCACACTTTTTTTACAGATTTTGTGTGTCATTTGTATATCACATTTCATTGTCAACTGGTTGTTGATGTTGTATGTTGCACAAGATGCCTTTGGTGTCGTTTGGTGCAGAGAACGAAGTGTCAGTGCAAAGCAGTGCAAGATTCCATGAGTTGGAAAGGCATGCAAGCAAAGAGGGCACAAATTTCAGCAAGTGTCATTGCTGGTTTCAGTATGGCAGATTGGTATGGTGAGAAAACTTGGTCGAGATTCGGCGCAAGTACGTGGCTCATTCAGCAAAATTCGCCATGTGAATAGTTGGCAATTCAGGAAAATTTTTGGAGGCTGAAGAGAAGAGGATGTCGTTATTCTCTCATTTTCTATGCTACAATTCAGTTTTAGAATTTCAGTGAGCTTTTGGGGTCCAAAAGCCTCTCATTTGGGAGGTGTGATCAGGAGCTCAAGTCCAAGCCATGGAAAAAAAACTCAAAATTGAAAATGTTTAAAATTGGTTGAAACCAAGATGGTTTCATAGGTCTTGTCTTCCTGATTCCAGCGCCATAAACGATTCGAAAAACGGACATCGTATGAAGAATTTATTGCACTTTTAGTGGAGTGGGTCCGGCGGAGCACGGAGGGGCCAGCCCTCCTCCCATGGAACCTCATCATATGACCAGTGTGGGAGCTTAATGATTAAGAGCGCTTAAGGAGCCTAATATCAAGTTTAATATTTAATTAAGCTTCATTTAAGTGGAGTTTAATATGGTGGAGATTCTGGAGGCGCTCCCAAATTTAGGTGGACTTCCACTTTTAGTGGAGTTAACTGGCAGAGGCCCCACATTTAGTGGAGGAAATTGGGGCAAAGTTGTTTTGGCCATAACTTTCTCATTAATCAACCTTTTGGAACGAAATTTTTTTTGATTTCATATTTTATCAGCATTTTGGACTTAATGGCGTAGGTTTCAGAGCCACTGGAGCTCATTTTCAGCCTGTGTAGCTTCAGAGAAGCTTTTTGAGCCACTAGGGCCATTTTGGGTTTTGAGTTTGGTTGAGCTGTGGTTAACCTTTTTTGGTGAACCAAAAGTCATTTTAGACTATTTCCTACATTCCAGAGCCAGTGGAATAGGTCTTAGCTCTGTTTGAAGACTTTCAGAGGCTGAAAACCTTTAGGAGAGTTTTCAGGGCCACCATGGCCATTTTGGGGTTTGAGCTGTTTTGAAGTTGTGGTTATCAGTTTGAGGTGAACCAAAACTCTATTTCAGATAATTTAGACCTTATGAAGCCATTTGAAGTGGTTTAAAAGGAATTTTAGGACTTCTATAGCCCGAAAAGTTGCAGAGAAGTTCAAAGCACCAGCAGGACATTGATGAAGAAATCACTGTTTATGGTAATCTTTCACTGTTTAGTGAATTTGAAAAGGAATTGTTAGCTTTTTACTACCTTCTGAATAATTTTATATATTCATATTTGTCTATTGAGACACTTATAATCTTGTATTGCATTTGAGAGCTTTTAATACAGGAGGACAAGCCCATTTTGGGAGGCTTGATCCAGGAGATGTAGCCCAAGAGTTGGGGTGAACTCCTACATTATATTGATGTTGTGTTTTGATATTATATTTTTGAATATTTTTTCTGATACCCATGTTAAGCTTCAGAAAAAACAATTACACTTAAGATACATAAACAGTGAAAAGACATACACCATTTGCAAGCTAAATTTCCGCATAACATCAAGTTTAAAGCAAGATCATTTTAATTAAATCTGAGTGTTTACTTCTATTATTTCTTTAGGCAGAGTCTGTAAGAGGGCCAGGTAGCCTTTGGATTAATCCTTTCTTTGAAAGGTGAAATATCCGGTAAATGCCCCTATAGTCTATCTCTGTATTAGAAATATGAAGTTCTCATATTTTCAGATTTAAAATTAGAGTATTTTTGCACTCATTTACATAATTGAAAATGGATGCCTTGCACCCTTTTCAAGTACCTTCCATTTTCAGATCATCGTTAATCAATACATGGGTGAAAGAAGAGTGAACTAGATGACCAGTTTATAGGATTATGACTTAGAATTCAAACCAATTTACGTAATCAAGGGCCATGGTCTATGTCAACTAGCAATAGAAGCAGTGGATGCAAAAGAAGAATAAGATCCTTATGGATGGGAGCATGCAATTTAAATGTACAAATTTGAGAGAATGAATCCCACTATCATCACGAATTCTTGGTACACAAATGTGTGTCTATTCCTCAAGCACAACATCGTTCCATCCCACTTATTCGCATGACATAAAAGGGAACTTAGACTTAAAGCATTATGTTACTAGTTGGTGCATGGGATGCTTTATAGAAAGCAACATGATGGAGTACTTCCCAGGTGTTTGGAAGCACATGATGCAGAGAAGGTATTGTGTGATCTCCACGATGGATCAGTCGGGGGACACTTTGCGAGTAATAAAACTGTGCATAAAATCATGTGGGGTAGTTTTTAATGGCCTACCGTATTCAAAGATGCTCATGCTTACGCCCACAATTTTTCGGTCTGTTAAAGGTGTGCCGACCGAAACAAGAAGTCAACCACCCCATTATAGCCTATTGAAGTGGAAGAACCTTTTCAACATTCGGGCTTCGATTTTATTGGAGAAATATTTCCACATTCATCAAAGAGACACCTCTATATCCTCACTTATACGGACTACTTTACGTAGTGTGCAGAAGAAGTTCCGCTCAAACATGTGAATGATTAGAAAGTCATCAAATTCCTTCAACATAATATCATTTCCAGGTTCAAAATTCCTACTTCACTTGTTTTTTATAATGCAACATACTTTTCATTGCTAAAAATATATGATTTTTCATTATAAAATGGGATTGTATTGAATCATTTATATAATTATTATCTGCTGGGGAATGGTCTTGTTGAGTCCATGAATAAGAAGCTCATCTGCATCATAAAAAATTCCATATTATCTAAATTGAGGAACTGGCACTCCGCTTTGGTAAATTATTTATGGCCTGACCGAGTCACGCCAAAGACCTCTTGTAACACATCCCCTTAATTCTTGGTATATGGAAAATAAGCCATCCTACCTCCCAACATCTACTTGTCTTCTCTCCAACTTTCACAAGAATCCCAAGGCAAGCCATGTTTATTAGTGTAGTGTAGGATGGAAACTCTTCAAAAGTTGCATGAATAAAGGCTGAAAGAAAAATAATTTTTTTTACTTCACTAGAGTCATATCAAGAGGTGGTTCGACAAGAATTCTGTAGGGAAGAACAAATTCAGTGTGGGTGACTTAGTCTTGAAGTGGGACAAATCCAATGAGGAAAAAGGAAAACACACCAAGTTTCAATCCCTGTGGATTGGGCCATTCACAATCCACGAAAAGGTTGGCCAAAACACATATTGTCTTCAATCACTTGACGAGGAGATTTAATATCTTCCTGTCAATGGCCAAGACTTAAAAAACTACTTTCAATGATGATCTAGGGCTATGTCCTGCACTATGTAAATAGTCTTTCCTATTTTTTGTTTCTTTTTTTGTTTGCATTATGTGAATAAGTGTTGTGCATATACATATTTTGGATTCTTAATATGTTTGTGGCTAAAGTCTAAATATTCTTGTGACACTTCAACATTTGGCTAAACTTTCAATTTGTCTTCCTTGTCTTGGTTATGCCTTTTGGCCGATGAAGTTCCAACAGAAAACAATATCCTTCCGTAAGGATATTTTTGGTTAAATCATTAACTTGTGTCTATTCCAGAAACCTTATGCCTACACTCATTTCTTTATTTTTTGGTGTTTTCACACTTATCCAACTAGTAGAAGAGGAGAAGGGGAAAAATATAAACAAGCAAACCTAAATCAAAGGTACATATATGCTTCTCTGAAGGAACAACCTCTCCTGCTCTCAATAAGTCAAGATCCCTCTTCTGCCAAAAAATGAATAAGTGCCAATGCACAATCATATAAAAAAAATAAAAATAAAGTCAAAATAAGAGAAAGGCTTCCCGTGTTGAGAGGTGAAGCAAGGAACTTCATTGGGGTACTGACCAAGCTCGCTGGCAGTGGAGAATTTTTTTTGTTCCTATAGTGACACTGTCGGGGTACTGTCTAGGCTTGCTAGTAGCGGAGCATCACCAGGATGAAAAAGTATACTATGAAAATCTTAAGCTCACGAACTTCACTACCCTTCCCAACTTGAAACATTGTGATATTGTTGAATATTATGTTGTGTTCAACTGAAAAGTTATGATGGGGACCATGTCTATGCATGGGGTCAGTGGGAAGACCAAAGCAATCGACATGATGAATCAAACTCCACAAAGAACCAAGGCCCTACATGAAAATATTAACCAAGGAAGAGAAGTTGGAATTCTACCATTATGTCGCCAAGTGTTGTCACTGATACAACACCCTCCAAAAGTTTTTCATACACTCAATTTTGGAGCCTTCCTTGGTCTTGTTCATTGTCACCGCAAAATTTGAAATTCATTTCATGTGTTTTCTTAAAGTATTTTTCTCCCTTTTTCGAGTTAGGAAAAATGTCGTCTTTTCACATGTTGGTTATCGCATCTTGTACAAAAGTGTGCTCTAGTGGTTTCAAGAGGTCATTTTTGTGTAAATGAGTTTTTATCACCATGTAAACATTTGCTGCACTCACAATAGAGAAATTTTGAGGTCTAAAATCAGACTCCTAAGAAAAATGTACAACCAAAATAAACTTTATAAGAACTAATAGGATTCAAGATGATGATGTCAACCATGAGGGATGATTCACCATTTTTGGGGTAAAAAAGTAAAAATATTAAAAAATAATAAAATATAAAACTAATTTTTCAACTTGAATTTTCAACTTATCTCCCAAATGTTTTACTCAAATTTTGAGCTAGAGTACTCGTTGGATGCAAAATTTAGTTCCTCATCCAAAGAGTACCCATGTTGCATACTTTCGATGGACCCTTCTACATGAAAAATGAGAAATACATGAAAATACATGATTGCAATCATGTTTTTCATGTATTTCTTTTTTTTTGTGTATCAGGGTCCATCGAAAACATCCAACATGGGTACTCCTTGGATGAGGAATCAAATTATGCTTCCAGCAAGTGTTTTCATTTAAAATTTAAGTAAAACCATAGGTAGATAAGTTGAAAATACGAGTTGAAAAAATATTTTTTCTTTTTTCCCTCTAAAATTTGATGATGTAATATAATATTCTTTTATTATTTCCACTATTATTTTATAATTTCCTTAGGAAGCCCATTTTAAACCTCAAAATTCCCCTAATTTTTAGAAAGTTTTAAGCATGATCACATAGGTGTCGTCACGATCGTTGCAAAGTGTCGAACTTGTCGTAACTTGTCGTAAAGTTATCGCACAGAGGGAAATGAATTTTTCATGTATCATGGATGATCTATGTTTTTGAGTCATTGAAGTATTATAAGTGTGTGATCATAGTCAAAGTATCATCAATGTTCATTCTAGTCTCATCGATCCCACACATATCCATTTTCGGAAAAAATTCCCTACCAAGCAACCTAGCTTCACCCCAACCACCCTGAACTACACATTGCATAGTTTCAGTCCTCTAGTTGTGATATTTCCTCTTGGTACTACGAAATGTGCAAGTCCTGCCTCCTAGGATTGCTACATTGCATAATTTCTGTGCTCAAATACTTACCTTGACTCCCATAGTTGTGCAATTCCTCCTCCTAGTTTTTCCCTAACTACACATTATTCAGTCACTAGCCTCTAGATCACTCCCTGAGCCTCTAAAATGTAAAATCGTGTAATTTCCCAACCACCCTTGCCTCACGAAACTATGCAGTATGTTCATCCAGCTCCCATCCCCTCATCCCGTCTCACTGGCTCGCGGAACTACACAATTTTCTCGTCAGCCTAGCCTTAACTACACATTGCATAGTATAAAGGCTCAAGGATCACCCTTTCCTACTTTAACTTTGAAACTGCACATTCATTGAGCCCTCTTCCCAGCTCTCCATTCAATTCTGGCTTAGTCAAAGGATCAATATGAAAAATATTATACTAGGGGGTTTTCGGATTGATTTCATATTGTCATGAGTGAATTGAAAGAATAGGTACCCTACCATGCCATGGAAAGATGATGAAGAAGGAGATGAAGGAGGAAAGCATGCTAGAAGACACTCTTTTAGCTGAGTACATAAGTTGATCAATCAAGAGAAAGAAAATGGACATTAGTTTTCAACCACTATTCAAGACTTGAGATCATTAAATATTCCTTATCACCAAGCCATGCAAAGGTGAAAAGAAAAGAATCCTCAAGAAGACACTTAGCACTCAGTAGCAACAATGGATTGACATTTCCACATCATCAAGCAGTCCATGTCAGCAGTTTCATGTCATGTCATGTCATGACTGGTTACATGCCACACCATTGTGGCCAACAATGTAAAAGATGTTTCAGAAATAGTATTGTAAAGTGAAAGTCCAAAGGACATGTATGGAATATGAAGATTCATGTAAAGTTGAAAAGTCATAGGAAGTCAAACAATAATGAGGGTAGATGAAGAGTCAGAAGGAAGTTTAAGAATCACCTCCCCATTGTTATATATATCTCCTCATTGTAAGAGCAAAGGAATTTTCAGATTGTCTCCTCCCGCAAAGCATTAGAGCGATAAGCTATTTATTTTGGGGAGCAAGGAATGGCTCCAATGCTCGAATGCTAGAGCTAGTGATGTTCGTTGTATACATTTTTCTTGGAAATTTTACTTAACAACAGAAGCCTTCAAGGCCAACACATTCTTCATGCATGGATTATGAATGTTTGTAAGACTATTCTATGGATTTTTGTATTTCATGTTTGCTTTCATATGTGCTAAGTTAGTTGAAATATTTCGGTTATTTTAGTACTTCTCTTATTGGAAATGTGTTTTAATGGTTATTATTTTTGTTCCATCCTCGTGGGATATTTCGTAGGATATTAGACAAACCTTTCTCACTCATTGGTTGTAATGACTATTGAATCCCTTGTGGACTATTCCATTGGTTGTTAGACAAATCCTACTAGTTCATGTGTGTCTCTTCTTGGGTGGTACTATTACATCTCTTTTAGAGGCTCACTATTTTCCCTCTCTCCACAGTAGAAGAACTTGGAAACTCCTAAAACTGAACACTCACTAGACACACCCTTTTTCTTTTCGAAGGCACCATTGCATCCCTCTCACTTGTTGATAGTTAGAGCCAAGGAAAATCTTTAAGAATTCGAAAACTGGGCCATATACCGTTTGGGACTCCTACACCAAATAGTGTGAGGTATAATTGGGACTTCATATCGGGAAGATATATTGAATGTTGGCGGGTCCAACACCGTCAATAGGTATTTATGGAAGTACTGAGAGAAAATATGACTCACTAAATTCAAATATAAAATAATGTAACATGTTAAGAAAACGACTAGATTAAGTATTGTGGATTGAAAATATTTGTTAAATGCATTCTCAAAATTAGATCCCAAGGGTAACTGGCCTGATTTGAAAAGACAAATTGAGAGTTTTTAGAAGTAAAAGGAGCCTTCCCAAATAGATTAAGCCTCTTACAATTATATCTATAAAAAAATATTTTACCTCTTAATATATCTAGGATACATTAAGTGGACATTAACATCCATTGGAATCGAATATTGGATTATTTACGCATGCTCATCTTAATAATATATAGTAAAAAAGGATTGAATTTATTTTCAAAATGTTAATTTGAGTGAAGCTTGGACAACCTACTTACCCCACACTAATCCCACCATGATTGGCTTTGACCTTTCACTAGAGAAAATTAACTTTGAAAGGCAAAAAACAAAGTTTATTTTCAAAAATTGAGTTATGGTGTAAATGAAACTCTTTAAGTTTTCCAAATCCAAGGTTGGAAAGTCCAACAAGAGAAAAACTAATAAATTTCTCTTTAGAAACACTAAAATGTCACCAATAAGGTGTTGATATGGCATGATTGTGTATTGTGAGCAATGCTTAGGTGGTTGTTAGTGATTTTGACTTTTAAGCATGAAAACCTAAATTTGAGGGGGTTCTTGCTCTGATCTTGTTTCCTTGATCTTCCGCTAGCCTCTTTCTCATATGCTTGAGATCTAGTGGTGTGTTTATCTGCATTTTCTTGAATGTCCTTCATTTGTGGCCATTCCTACCAGTGAGGGGAAGACCTCATAATGGCCCACACCCTAGGCACTGCATATTCTATAATGACCTCATAGGAAAATGGAACCAAATAAGGAGTTTATGACTTTATACCAAAATCATTTTTAGGTAATATTTATGATCCTCTTTCTGATTTTCATGTTCAAAATTGAGTGGATGAGTATAATAATGCATG
The DNA here is from genome assembly GCA_034641835.2 of Pinus albicaulis. NCBI lineage: Eukaryota > Viridiplantae > Streptophyta > Pinopsida > Pinales > Pinaceae > Pinus > Pinus albicaulis. The sequence goes on along the minus strand of CM076574.1, from coordinate 67,311,813 downwards.
TTCTGATTGTAGCCAGTATTCATAGGTAAACATTATAGGTAGAATCCCAATTGAAAGTATGAATAGAATTTGTGTCTGGAAGCCATGGGAGCCTTAAAGATGGCATACTAAATAAATATATCTGGAATATTACTAAGGGATTTTAGATGTATACATTTAAGATGCCTCTAGTTTCATGTATTTCCCACAACAAGTGCCCTATATATGCAAGTTATATTTTCTCATTGGATTGAGTATTTATCAGTGAAGAGTTATTTACTTTGTTGCCTAGTTTGGGTAGAGTTCACTAAGCTACCAGTGCAATATTAGAAATTTTTTGAGAGGCTTGTAGAGCTTGTTGTGAGCTTAAGAATAAATTTCATCCTATGCCCAATAAGCCAATCTGCTAAAGGAGTCAATTCCATGCATTAAATCTCATTAAGTTAATGCTATGTTGCATGGTATTAAATGGTTGGATGGAAAATATTGTGGTTGACATTCACTAGAACATGGTTCAGCAACCATTATTCATCACCCTTACAATTTGTAACATGAAGAGATGGGAGCTAATATGCTACATGCTCCAACCTTTAATTTTGCACACATATCGTTCATTGGCTCTTATTTTTTAGGTTCATTGTAGGATAATGGTTTCTACCCATATCCAGTTCCTTTGGGTGTTCCTCAACTTTGTTTTTAGTGACTGGGAATTTGTTTTCTATTTCAAAGTATGTTAGGAGCAAGAGAGTTGCCAGTGTAGCTTACCCACTTGCAAAATTATAGCACACATAGTATTTTTCCACTCCTTGGTCAGTTTAGAAAGGTAATTTCATGGCATTATCTAGTTTGAGGTCACTCAGGAACAAAGGTATTTTTTGGGGGGGTGTTACAAGATGGTTTTTTCAGTGGAGGTAGTGGACAATATTTTTCTACTGATGATTCTGGTTCAGTTGGGAACCAAATATATTATTGGGAACTCCAATAGATTTTTGGGGATCTTAAAATCCATGAAGAACATTTGCATTGTAATTGATCCTCTATTTTAAATCTGGATTCTTAATTACATTAATTGGAACAACATATTTCAACACAGGTGGATGATATAATGGGTTCTATGATGGATTCAATGAAGAAAATAGCAGTGGATGAAGAAGAATCTAGTCTCCTTCATAGCCTGGATTTAAATTTTCTAAAAAGGGACCAGTCTGCAACATCAAATTATAGAATGGTAATTTGATCCTCAAGAGATCAAATGAAGGGCAAATAAATGAAGAATCAATTTTAATTTTGACAAGAATATGGCAACAATTGAGCAGGAAATTGAATCTACAAGCACATGCCTGGAGGATGCTTCCAGCGTTAGCACTCTATTAATTTTAATGTATTTTTTATTATAGTGAGTTTCAAATATCTCCTACAATGTATAAATTACTAAGGAAATATGTGCTATTTTGTTTAAAAACCTAGCTATTTTGTATTGTCGACTTGGAGTAGGTCTGGTTAAAATTGCAATGCAATTAGGCTCTTAACTTTATGAACACTACATGGATGTAACACTAGTTGTAGTTTTTTTTGTAGTCTTATATAATAGAACTTTCCTAGTTATTGTTATAATTCATAAAATTTTAAAAATAAATAACAAAAAACAAAAAAAACCCTTTGGGTTTATTTCTTATAGTTCTATGCATGAGGAAGAAAAGGGTATCATAGCAATGTTGTTGTCACCCAGGGGTCAGGTTTGTTTCCTATTCTATAGAGTAGAGCATTGGAATGACCTAGAAGCGAGTTTGGCTATTGCTAAATTTAGATGGCCACACCCTAGCCTTTGTTAATATTGGTGTTTTGAATTATGCAACGGAGAGAGTAATATTTTGAAGTTGAATAATTGATGACATGTTGGAGGAAAATTTGTTGATGTGAAAAGACTCCAAGATGCTTGAGTGCCATGAAGATAAGGAGTTCCCTCTTCCTCATCAATGGGATCCAAGGGAGAAAAAGGCTTGATATTTACAATTTAGTTTAGGAATTTACAACCCCAATGTATATCAAAAGCACAACTTTTCTGATCCTTGGATTACATTGTATAAATTTAGGAAAGGGAGGATCATAGCCCTTAAGCAACTTGATCGATTCATGCTCTCAAACCATAATGTTTTCACCTTTAATTGTCAGGACTCAAAGATCAAAGAAAAAATTAAGGTTCAAGTACTAAACTTTTCCAACTAAAATTCATATGGAATAGACGGTATGTAATATTTGAATGTAGCTTCTCTCATGATGTGTGTCATCGATTTCCAGCATTGTTTGTACATAACATCTTTGTATTTCTATTGTAAATCAGTTAAACTTATATATATTAATTGAATGTAATGTATCCATTTTACAAAATACCTCTGGAGCAATATATCCAAGTGTTCATGTCTTACCATCCATTTCCTTTGGATTCTATGCCTCCACATGAGCCACACCAAAATCAACTATTTTGATGGTTCAACATTTATCTAACAAAATATTTTATATTTTCACGTCCCTCTGTAAAATCTTCTTTGGATGAAGATAGCTCAAAATGTAAGCTTCAATCACATAAATGATAGAAGAATTAATAAAGGAAAACATCATGTAATTTCCAAAAGAACTCTGTGAATACAATCCAACAAGTAAGATTGTTATCGATCTTTATGCCAACACATAGTTGGATAAATCATAGTTTGATTTTAACATCCATAACAAGCTAAATTAGACTTGCGTATAGTAAGGTAACCACTAAAAAAATATTTATCCTTATTTTTAGGTTTAAGTAAATAAAAATCACCCTGTTGAAATATCTAAAGATAACTTAATAACAATTTTAAAGGTAAATTTATTTCGTCTATTCTCGATGAGAAAGTTTTGGAGTGTCCCCCCAGCAAGATACTCTAACACAAAGCAACTAAGTCCTTGAAAATTCCTGAATATGATTACCATTGAGAGAATTTTGTGTAGGTATTCTATGCTATAAAGCTCCATTGAAGCTCCACTAAAGCGCATCGCCAAACCATATTAATATAAATGTAGGCAAGCATCATAAGCTATTTATAATGTGTAACCACTATATGAATTCATAAATTTTCCATTTCGAAAACCCAATATAATAATTCAATGTCAATACTACAACTTTTCAGCTTAAACATGTTAGTTCAAAAATGAATGTAAGGAATATGCATTCACAAGTTTCTTTGAGGATTCCAGTGAGAGATAATTTTTTGAATCAACAGGTCAAATAGTAAATAGAACTAATGTGGCCCAAAAAAATATAACATTTTTCACATTCTGATGGTCAAGCTTGTGCCAAAAAACTACTTCTTGTTGAAATGATCAAACCCTTCTTTGGGAAATTTCTGGTTTTGTTTTGGTGCCTACTTCTCCCCAATCCAACAGTGCCACTATATAAATAGAATGAAAATGAGTTCAAAGAAAACACCCACAATGCAAATAAAATGAAAAATCATAGAGAGATAAGTCAAAAAAAGGGGAGCCACTGTGAAAGGGTAATGTCATCACTATTTCAAGGGAAAATAAAAGCATCATTATAATCAACAATATAAAGAAATTCCAACCGGACCTTGATTCACTAGTGAGGTCAATGGAGTATGAATATATTGAATAAATTCCATGTTCATTGTGATTTGTGCCCCCTGAATGACATGTTTCGAACAAGGATAAGGCCTTGAAAAAATCTCAATTGATTTTGGTAGAATAAATACCCCTCCAGATATGGTGTCTAAGCCAAAGCAAGTATATGTCATGAAGTAAAATCCCCAATATTAGGATGTGTTTTAACTTCCTGGATACAACTTACAAAAACAATATTGTATAAAGCATGACTCTAAATCTTCTCACTTGTCATAAGGTATCCAATGGAAGTATCATTATAACTAAAAATAGAAGAAAAAAATAAAAATCGTTGGATAAGAGAAGAACTTGAAACCAACATAGTGGGAGACACCAGCTCATTTACTCTAGAAGCCAGGTCTAGGGGGCAGTGTACCTTGGTTCGAGCTCTTCTCAGCATGATCATGATCTATACACTTGATGGTCCAGTGATGCAGCAACAGCTATTGGTGATTCCCGGGCGTGTGTGAGATGTCTCAACCCTCATGAGGGGGTGGCCCTGCAGGTAGCCCCCCACATGTCCGGATGACTTCTTCATTTCCACCCTTGATGCAGCTCCTCTCATTTGATGATATCGGCCTCAACCGCTTGTGGCACCTCTTCGATTTGCATGTATCAGTTAGAGTTTGCGAGCCCTTCCCCGAGTGTAGGGGGCATTTGGGTGTATTTGTATCTCATGTACTACCATATTATTGTATAAGTCCTGACGATTATTCCAGGCATCACATGTATGTGGGATTCATCATGTTATTTATCTGGCTCATGTTTAGGCCAACACATGCTTCATTATCACGTTCCATGGTTTTCTGGGCACTTTATTCTTTGTACTTTGTCTCGGCGGGCATAGGTATGCCTCCCCCGCTGCCTTTAGCATAGGTACCACTTCATACACTAGAGACTTGTTGCACCTGTAAGTCTCATCTCCTCAGGGTCTAGTCCTTTAACACATCAGACAACATTACACTTCTCTCTCTCACTTCCCTTTTGATATCTAGTGATTGAGCTCTTACAACGTACTTCGGTCATACGATTTGCTCCTAACACTCGTATGTTGGGGGGCAATCTGTTACACCATTTTTTTGGTCATCTAACCTATTATTATTAGATGAACCCAAGTACACCATGTAAGACCAATTTCACCCTACGTAAAATTGCTTTCACCATATAAAATAACTTATTTGGTCATATTTAACCCAAAATAAAGAAATTAATTAAATAAATCCTTATTTATTTAATTATTTCCTAAGAACAAGTTATTTAAATCATTATTTAAATAATATTCTTAGTTAAATTTGACTAAATCATCCATAAATAATTAAATAAACCATTATTTATTTAATTATATTCTCATCATTCCCCTAAAATGATAAATAAATCATTTATTTATTTATTATTTATAAATAAAGGAATTGACCCAAGTCAAGAATCATTTTCCCTCCAACAAATATAATAAAATATTCCTAAAAGGTGCTTCTAGAATTTGATTAATAATATTTTATTCATGCACCGAGTTCTAGACCGCCCCAATATTTTGTTATAAATAGGGGGGTTTTCCCCATTTATTAACCACCTTCATTGCATTAGATCACTCTGGATCTACTCTTGGTCACCATTTTCCATTTTTTGTGAACTCCCATTGAGTTCTATGTTTGTTTTTCTACACCACTAAGAGAGAGGAATGTTAGATCTGAAATACTGAGGAATTTCAAGAACCCATCCCACTGAGGAGAACCGGAAAACACCTTTCTTGTTTTCCTCTCAGGTGCCCCATTCTTTAATATAATATAAAATTCTTTTATTATTTCTTGTCTTGTCCATTGAATACATGGAGCCATATTATATTATCTGCTTAATATCTTGTATGCTTAGATCTGAATTTGTGCAGCAAACTTAAAGATATTTTGCAGCCATAATCAATGTTAGGGCTATTTGTTATATGTAGCTAAAGTGATCTTTTACTACGAAATATTCATACTAACAATTGGCGACTTCACACGGGTTTTCTTTTGCGACCGCTGTCGTTTTATATATTCCTGCATATCCAACTATTTTAGACCCTAGGGTTTCTCTCCCCTTTTCTTTTTTTCCTATTTTTATGGTATTTTTCACCCCTAAAACCCTCAAATAGTCAATTTTTTAACTTCCGTGTGTTTCTAGCCTTATTGCGCAGGTGACAAACATTAGCCGCAGCTGAGACGACAAATCTTTCTGAAATCTGCCGCCGAGAGAGCCGGATCTACAGGTCGCACTTATTGGCCCAAAAAGTGCGACCTGGCCTTGAGGTTGCACTTTTATGCCCAAAAACTGCGTCCTGGACTGCACACAGGTCAGAACCTGCGACCTGCCCTTTTTCTGCAAATTTTCGAGCACTTTTTCTGGGTTTGTCTGAAGCTTCTGTCAGGGTTTTCTAGCCTCTGTCTCTGCCCGTTTAGACCTGTTTCTGATCTGCTTTACTCAACTAAGAGGAAATATTTCCCCTTAGGGCTCTAGTACCCTCCACTTTTTGTGGGAGAGTCTTTGTTGTTTCAGAAGTCTGAATTCTCAGAGTTTCCACCTTATTTTTCTCAGATCTGATACCTCTGTTTCAGATCCTTTTAGATCAGCTCTTCTCCCTCTCAAATCACCTCATATCATTTTTTTTGGGTTCATTTCTAAGGCCCCTACCTTGTCTCTCCTAGTTTTAGCTGATCTCCTCCTTTTTAGAAGCAACCTTGCCTCTGTCTCTTTGTTGTTCTCTGCACCACTTTTCAGCAGATTTCTCCTTTAGATCCCAGTCCCTCCCGACATTTGATCTATTGGCCTCTCTTTAGCGTGCTCTGCTTAGTTTTTTCCCTCTTATCCACTAGTTTTGAGAGACCCGCCTTATTGGGTTATATTGATGCATTGGTAGCTATTCCTTTGCTGTTCTTTTAGTCTTATTTATTGCAGATTTATTTTCAGCTACACAACAGAATTTTTCTTTTACTCTCAAAACGTCTGGGTTTAAACAATTAAAATTAACAAACGCCACACACTGACCCTAAGTGAAGAAGCGCCTGGTTAACACCACCTGGCAAAGACTTTAAAATCAATTGTCACTGCACCTACTTGCCCTTGACCTCACTTGATTTTGTCCCTCACTGCCCTTGTCGGTTTTTCTTCTTCCCGTCATCATTGCGCCCCCAAGGCGCCTCTCCCAGAGACTTCTTGGCCTTCACCCTCAGTTTTCGATCGTTCAACTTCCTCCTTCCCGTCGTTCTCGAGTAAGTCCTCCCCTGAGTCCGCACTCCGACTCTTCTTCTGATTGTTCAGGTTCTCCCCCTACTTCTGGTTCTCCCCCTTTTACCTTCGTCATGTCTAGTTCAGGGCCTAGCCCTAACCCCAGTTCTACCGCTGGGTCCATTTCCAGTGGAACCATTATGGGACCTACCTCGACTGCCCCATTACTCCCTTATATGGCCGGCCTTAGTCTCCCCGATTTCAATCAGCTGATTAATGATCCTATTCACCACGATGTCAATTGGCCTGCTATGCCAACCAAGCTCCCCTCCGACATTCCTAAGTTCGAAGGCCTTGCTAGTGAAGATCCCTCCAACCATATTCGATCTTTCCACATGTGGTGTTCATCCAATTCTATTACCGATGATTCCATCCGTCTTTGGTTGTTCCAATGCACACTTACTGGCAAAGCTTCTAAGTGGTATGTTGACCAGCCCACCTCTTCCCATACCACCTTTGCGACCCTTGCCCGTGCCTTCTTATCTTATTTCCAGCTTCCCCCTCGTTATGACACCGGTATCGAAATTTTGACTTCTTTCCGTCAATCTTCTGCGACCCGCCTATACGATCATGTTAAAGAATGGTGGAGAAGAAAGGGCCTATGTCAAGCCCCTACCTTCAAAGACCGTGTCTATATGGACTGGTTCCTTCGCTCTCTCTTACCTCCCATTGGCAAAGATGTCGCATCCCACTTCCCTCAAACTGAAGAAGCCGCCCTCCAAATAGCCTTGAAATATGACCTAATCTATGCTCAATATGGTTATGTTTATACCGTCCTTCCTGACCTCCCCAGACCTGGTGGCACTAACGCACCGGGGGCACCTCATTCCGCCGACGGTATTGTTGGAGCTCTCTCTCATCCATCCACTCAACCTCCCATGAACTATGATTTTCCTGGGGGAGGGGGCACCTCCCCCTGCACTTCTCCCCCTCCCGGTAGCACACATCCAAGATCCGGCATGCCTCCTCTTTCCGCCCAACCTCTGGTTTACCACACTGTTACCCAACCTCATTCTCATCCACATCCACAGCCTAGTGCTCCAGCTCCTCCAGCATTCGCACTCCTGCCTCCCTGGTCTTCTCAACCCCTGCAACAGTAGTCACCGCCCCCTCAAGAGCAGGTGGGTGCACAACAGGGATTTGTGGCTACCCAACTACCTCACGGACCGGTAACCACTCACCATCCTCCATCTGGTACATCTGATTACCAGATCCTCATGATGAACTCTGACCAACCTATAACCGTCAACCTTAACCTTCAAACTCCATCCCGTCCGTACCCTCATCCTTTTGCTCCATCTGTCCCTGAGTCACCTTCTTCAGGTTCTACAGAGCCTCTCTCGATAACTAATGGTCCCTTGCATATCCCTCCGCCCAAAGCCGAGGTTCATACCACGATTCCTAAGGGTCCATTACGCCGCAATGCTACTTCTAACCAAGCTTCCCATTCATATAGCATAGTAGATGAGCTGGCCCAATCTCCTGCTGCCATTTCAACACTGGAACTCCTCCAGTCATGCCCCTCTCAACGAAAAGCTCTACTATCTGCCCTGGGTGTTGTAGATCCCGCAGATGACCAATTGATTGTTTTCGACGCCCATCAGTCAGAGTCTCCTCCTCTGCCTGCTTCCGTAGCTTTCCAAATCCCAGTCAAAATCTGGACCGCTAACATTTCCCGGTGCATCACTGATGAGGGGGCATCGACCTGTGTGATGACCGCTTCCATTTGGAAACAACTCGGATCTCCTGAGTTGGCCCCTCCCACGATCACTCTTCGAGCGTGGGATGGCCACGCCTCCCAGCCGATTGGCCTTTTTCGCAACTGTCCTATCACTCTTACGGGCAAGACTGTTTGCGTTGACATTGAAGTCATCAACGCCCCTATTGATTATAACATTATTTTGGGGTGTAGCTACACCTATGCCATGTCTGTTGTCCCATCCGTGGTCCATCGCAAGATGTTTTTCCCTCATAATGGAAAGATACTCACCATTGACTAGTTGATATATCAAGAGCCAAAATCTCAGCCCTCCCCTGAGTCGACCATCTCTTCTATAGCCACTATGCAAACTGTCGATTATTTGAACAGTGTCTCCCCTGGCGTCTATAAATACTCCTCCTCGCTTGGAACCTTCCCTGGTCTTCCTCCTCCTCCTGTCTCTGATCCCAGCTTAGCAAATGTTTGCATGATGCAATCGTCTCGGGCCAACCTTAAGCAGCCCACTTCGGCTAGTCAGCAACCTCAACCTCGCTCGCCGCAGCCTGCTCCTAGCCCTTCGCCTCAGCCAGCCGGACCTCTCCCTTCTGACCCTTCTCCCACTACTGATACCCATCCACCTCTCTACCCTCTTGAGTCGGTTCCACCAGGTCTCAACCATCTTGGAGCCTTCCCTCCTGGCCATTACCCCACTGGTCAGATACCGTTCTTAGCTCCCCCACCAGGAGTGTACATGGTACTTGTCATGGCCACCCTCTCTCTTCCTAACCTGACCCTTGGGATTTCCATCTGGTACCTTGATCCTCCAACCGCTACCCCGCCTACTCAACCCAAACTTTACCTTGCTTTGACCCCAGTTCAACCGGTCCCCACGACTTCTCCCGCTGCAACAGTGCCTCAGTCACCTCAACAGGACCCACCTCTTGTTGCGACCACTTCGGTTAAGAATGGCAAAGCTCACAGGGGGGCATCAAAGGATAAGGCTATCCCGACAAACCCTGCCCCTCCTCGGCCTCCAAAGCATACCATCCAGTGTGCTTTGTGTGATGTTGTCGGCCACACCACCCATACCTGTCCTGAACTGCCTCATCTCAAGCCCATGATTAATGTCACATTCCCTGAAACCTTTGTTTCTTCCGCGACCACGGCCAAGAACCCCAAGACTATTCACACCAACCACCCTTGTGCTTTGTGTGATCTCCATGGCCATTACACCCACCTTTTTCCCTGCCTCGAAGACTTCCGCACCTCTCTCACTGCGGTCCCCCACGTCGAGGCTAAGCGCAATGAGTTCACCTCTCCCTTATTTGCACGTTTTGCTTCGGCCGCACTACCAGACATGACTGCTCCCATTGACATTCCCCCTCCTGATGTCAAGATGACGGAGCCTTCGTCCACCATTTTCTACCTATCATCATCCATGAGACCCTCGGGGAACATTCCCTCTGAATCCTCCCCTGTTGTTTCGCTTGACCTTCCTTCAGCGATCACCTTGGGCTCAACATCGGCAGAATCTTTATCTACTTACTCTTCGGTCACCCCTTGTGGCGATGCGCATGTGAACCTCTCTTCTCATGATGATGAGTCAGGTAGCTTTGCCGTGTCAGGCGGTCTTTCTTCCACTAGTCACCCCATCCCCTATCACGATGACGACATTATGGAAGACATCCCCACCCCTGACTTTATATATTCCCCCTTACATCAAACCCATGGGTTCGAACCACATCCACCTTGCGGCCATTACATTGACACCCATTGTTTGGGTAAGGGGGCACCCATATTTGAGAGACTAAGAGAAGAACTTCTCCACAACTCTCCTAGCGTATCTGGTCGTGTCGACTCCAGTACCATTATTCTTCCCCCTTTAGAAGCACCTCTAGAGTCCCATATCACTTCAGATCACTCTAGGGATGATACCCCTTATCGTTCCTTCATCTTACATCATCAACCCAGTCTTTTAGGCATTGTTGTTGACCAACCTATATGTTTTCTAAGAGAGCATCAGTTCATTATCTCCCAATCCTATTTTTGGGATAGTGACACCATGTATGCCAACCCAGGAACTTAGAGTCCATTTTCTTCATATATACAGTACTACAAGAGATTGGTAATCCTCTATTTCCTTTCTCAAACTACATACCCATAAAAAAACAAATGGCACACCATTTCATTAAAATGTACTTAGCTTCACCTTTTTCTAAATACATTTTGGCATGATAACAACATGCTTGGGGGCACTTATGCCCCTCAACCATACAAATCCCAGATCTCAGCCAAAAACAGCGCTACCACCCCCTTCCTCTGGCAGGTCGCACTTTTCAGGTCATCTCCTGCGACTAGTCGCAGTTTTCTACCTAGTACCTGCTACCCTGGTTGCAGAACAGACCCCAAAAAGTGTGACTTGGCCTGTTTATGAGCTCTGGGTACCTGGTAGTTTTTAGTACCTTGACACTTCACCAGGACACACTTTTCCCAAGAAGGATCTCTTCCCCTCTCCTCAAAATCAGATTTCCTCACTTCCAACACTTGTACTTGAGGCACCACTTTGCCTCCATGCTTGTCCTTGTTCGTGTTGATTTTCGTCATGAGTTACCATCTTGTACTCATGTTTTCATGGTCCCCCATTGGACCTTTACTATGTGGCAGCACCATCGAGTCACCCTTGTTTAGAGCATCCGAGTTGAGTCATCATCTCATTTATGGATTCTATCCTGAGTCCCTTTGTATCCCACTATAATCCTCCATCCTTCATTGCTTGGTCCCTCTCTCGTGTCGCACATTATGGCCTTCAGTTCCATTGGCCCCTATCCCTCATGATATTGTGTCAGTCGCAGCCAAGGAATTCATGCCCTTTATGCTCTCACAAGGGAAGTCGTCCATCTGCTACTCAGTATCCCCCACTTCATCATCATCATTAGTGTCCGTCTATTTGTCACTCTACTATTTTCCCTCGTTCCTTCGTTGGGGTTCCCTTATTGCCTCACCCATGGTAGACCTACTTCTGTCGACATCAGCTCATTTACTCCAGAAGCCAGGTCTAGGGGGAAGTGTACCTTGGTTCGAGCTCTTCTCAACATGATCGTGATCTATATACTTAATGGTCCAGTGATGCAGCAGCAGCTATTGGTGATTCCTGGGCATGTGTGAGATGTCTCAACCCTCATGAGGGGGTGGCCCTGCAGGTAGCCCCTCACATGCCCGGATGACTTCTTCATTTCCGCCCTTGATGCAGCTCCTCTCATTTGATGATATTGGCCTCAACCGCTTGTGGCGCCTCTTTGATTTTCACGTATCAGTTAGAGTTTGCGAGCCCTTCCCCGAGTGTAGGGGGCATTTGGGTGTATTTGTATCTCATGTACTACCATATTATTGTATAAGTCCTGACGATTATTCCAGGCATCACATGTATGTGGGATTCATCATGTGATTTATCTGGCTCATGTTTAGGCAAGCACATGCTTCATTATTGCATTCTGTCGTTTTCCGGGCGCCTTATTCTTTGTACTTTGTCTCGGCGGGCATAGGTATGCCTCCCCCGCCACCTTTAGCACAGGTACCACTTCATACACTAGAGACTTGTTGCACCTGTAAGTCTCATCTCCTCAAGGTCTAGTCCTTTAGCACATCAGACAACATTACACTTCTCTCTCTCACTTCCCTTTTGATATCTAGTGATTGAGTTCTTACAACGTGCTTCGGTCATACGATTTGCTCCTAACACTCGTACGTTGGGGGGCAATCTGTTACACCATTTTTTTGGTCATCTAACCTATTATTATTAGATGAACCCAAGTACACCATGTAAGACCAATTTTACCCTAAGTAAAATTGCTTTCACCATATAAAATAACTTATTTGGTCATATTTAACCCAAAACAAGGAAATTAATTAAATAAATCCTTATTTATTTACTTATTTCCTAAGAAAAAGTTATTTAAATCATTATTTAAATAATATTCTTAGTTAAATTTGACTAAATCATCCATAAATAATTAAATAAACCATTATTTATTGAATTATATTCCCATCATTCCCCTAAAATGACAAATAAATCATTTATTTATTTATTATTTATAAATAAAGGAATTGACCCAAGTCAAGAATCCTTTTCCCTCCAACAAATATAATAAAATATTCCTAAAAGGTGCTTCTAGAATTCGATTAATAATATTTTATTCATGCACCGAGTTCTAGACTGCCCCAATATTTCGTTATAAATAGGGGGGTTTTCCCCATTCATTAACCACCTCCATTGCATTAGATCACTCTAGATCTACTCTTGGTCACCATTTTCCATTTTTTGTGAACTCCCATTGAGTTCTATGTTTGTTTTTCTACACCACTAAGAGAGAGGAATGCTAGATCTGAAATACTGAGGAATTTCAAGAACCCATCCCACTGAGGAGAACCGGAAAACACCTTTCTTGTTTTCCTCTCAGGTGCCCCATTCTTTAATATAATATAAAATTCTTTTATTATTTCTTATCTTGTCCATTGAATACATGGAGCCATATTATATTATCTGCTTAATATCTTGTATGCTTAGATTTGAATTTGTGCAGCAAACTTAAAGATATTTTGCAGCCATAATCGATGTTAGGGCTATTTGTTATGCGTAGCTAAAGTGATCTTTTACAACGAAAGATTCATACTAACACAACTTACAAAAACAATATTGTATAAAGCATGACTCTAAATCTTCTCACTTGTCATAAGGTATCCAATGGAAGTTTCATTATAACTAAAAATAGAAGCAAAAAATAAAAATTGTTGGATAAGAGAAGAACTTGAAACCAACATAGTGGGAGACATCATATACGAATATAGAGAATTCCTTTAATAATTGCATGGCTTACTCTCAGAAAGTGGCATCACCTCTTAATGACAACTTGGCTATAAAGGATATGAAACTTTGTGATGTATATAGTGTTGGCATAACATGATATGGGGTGTGCTCTATAAGCATGAACGATATACATCATGAAATGTGCATACATGCCAAAAAACTATAATCGTCCTATCATGTTTCACTTTTCGTAGATATGAATTCTTAAATGACAGACAAACAAGAAAAATGTTAGGTCTAGATGCACACTCAATGAAGACTCTCTTAAATTGGTGTTTCTTCAAGGAGTGAGGGGAAGAGTATATGGACACCTTAAATCTTTTAGCTCATGGCGATATCTCTCAATGTTCATATGAGGATATAAAAAAGGCCTTAAAAAATTACTCCAGATATTCCAACAAAAAGGAAAAATGGTGTAAAGATCCATCCTTCTCAGCAATTTTAACTTGTTGCACAACCTATTTCCATATTTGAGTTGGGGAATATGTTGGAGGACATGAAGACTGAAATTTTGCATTCTTTTACAATGAAAATGGATGAGATGCGGTTGAATATGAAAAAATATGAAACTAAGAAGGATTTGGCCATTTTCTATTCTAGATGTAGAAAGAAACATGATAAGAATAAATACCCTTTGGATACCATTGATATTTGTGGGATATGTGTTGATAAACATGATAAAGATAAATGCCCATTTATACCTCCCTTGAAGGAAGCATTGAGAAGTGAAGGCCCAGAAGAGCCCATGGAACTTTTGTTCTTTATGAATTAGAGAAGAACAAGACACTCTAGGCCTTTCCAATAGTCTTACAACCATGCAAATTATGATCCTTATCATAATAAGTATAAACATCTAGAATGCATATCAATTTGGAAAACCCCACTACCAAATGAACTCTCTCTCTCGGGGAAAAACCTTCAAATGTAGTCATGACAGGGTAATTATTTTCAATTCCACAGAACTGATCAATTCCCTAACCCCTATCCACCCAAAAAATGGAGACCCCAACAAGAACTACAAAAGAAAGGTCTTATGCTTGCACCTATAATTCATTCTATTGTCATGAATCCTCAAAATGATAGCCCATAATAATCGCCAAGAGCTCCAATAATACCAACCCAACCTACACCTTATCCAAAACAAAGGTAGGCCCAACCTATCTACAATACTAATTTTCTGAATTAATCACTAAATTTGGTCGAAATCAATGATGTTCACCTCAAGTTAGGGAAAACAACTTAGAATCCTCCACCTTCTATCATTATTGAACAAGATGATAGTTTTGAACCCCAATGGAAAACTAGAGATCAAGAGGAGAAAGATGATGTATAAGAACAACAGACAACAAGGATTTCACCTCCTATCCCACCATTTCCACAAAGATTGGAAGATAAGAAACCTGATCAAGCTACAACCACTCTGTTGACGAGCTTAAAAAAATGTATGTAAATATCATCCTTCTTTAGGCCATCAAATAAATACCCATTTACAATAAGTTCATCAAGGATTCCTACATGAAAGGGCCACGCAGAAAGGAAATAAATCCTCATATCATTCATGTATGAGACAACTTTTTGATATTATGCTCAAGAAGGCTGCACATCCAAAGTGTGTTGACCCTAGAGGCCCTCTTGTGAATGTCTATATAAATGATACTCCCATTACCAAAACTCTCATTGACCATGGAGTAGCTATTAATTTCATGATCAAGTTCGAGTTGCCTTTGAGGCATAATCCCAATTTTTTGCAACTAGCAGATACCTCAAATGTATGTGCAAAAGGAATATTGGAAGATATACCTCTATCTATTGATTCATGGGAATACCTTGTTTATTTCATTGTCTTGGAAATAAAGAAAAGGATCACTGGTTACCCTCTTATTTTGGGTAGGCCATGGTTGGCTACAACAAACGCTTATATAAGGTGCAAGGAAGGAAAAATGATAATACAAAATTGTTACTGTACAAAGAAACTCACACTATATTCAATTTTCAAACCTTCCTTGCCTTGAATCTTAACTTTGATTTGTTATATGATGTTTATATAACTAAAATAATTCCCTTTGGATGTGTTATCTTGGTTCCCTTTATTTTATGTAAAGGCATTATAATATATGACAAAAGGTATAGGTAAGTTGTCAAGGAGCCCAATACCACCATGAATCCATGAGAGGTGAAAATCAAAGGGAACCATGAGAAAAATATTTCTTTGTCAAATATACCTCTTGGACTCCCCACTTTTTTAACCGAATGTCTTAAAGAAATCTTACCAATGTTTGACAACATATGTTTAAAGGAAAAAGTAGCCACAATATGCCTTGTACCTAGTGCAAATACCAAGGTAAATACCTCACTAAATAATGATCATGAGTTCATGTCTTCGATTTGGTTTATTACATTATGTTTATATAAGCTCTAAGAATGTGTTACCATGGTTTACCTTATCTTATATAAATGAATTATAAAAGATTTAAGTCTAAACTAGTTTTCAAGGGGCACAAAGCCATTATGAGTCCACGATAGGTGAAGGGTAAAGGAGGAGAGGTAAGGAGAAAAGCGGGCCAAGGGAAAAATATTTCTTTGTCAGATATCACCTCTTAAACTCCCCACTTTTTTAACCAAGAATCTTAAAATAAAGGTTACCAATGTTTGACCATATGTGTCCAAAGGAAAAATAGACCATGTGCTTTGGAGTTTACATATGACTTACATGATCCAAAGTATAGGAGGTATGAGTTTCCTCTTATAACCTTCTTTTTTCACTTTTGAATGCAAATCGAATTATCTCCCACGACTAAAACCCATCCCCATGAATGAAACCTGAAAAATGGGAGATTTTAAACATGTTGTAAGTTGGTGGTTTGGTGTCTAGTAAGGGATGGAGAGTGACTGTATGATTGTAGAGAGAGAGAAAAGAGTATAGGGAAATTTATACACATGTAGGTTTTTACCCGCACATCTATGCTAATAACTAACTCTCACTAAACTATAACTAGCATACTATGTTTTCCCATATGGAAAACAACACTTGGACTCTTCATTCTCACATTAGAGCACATGATGGTATGGATATCCCAAGGAACTGTAGAGAACACAAGGAAAATATCTAAACCCATGTTGTGATTCACTGGAATAAAGAGATCCCTGGCTAATTGAAGGCTTCTTGTGATGCATGGAGTAACCTATAGTGAGAGAATATGCCCAATCATAAGCATTATGGATTTTGTTTAGTAATAAATAAATCCTATTAAACTTTTCTTTGCCCTTGTAGTCTCATAACCCAACTTGGAGTGGCATTTGCACCAAAGTCCTATAGTTGGGAGGTGCATCGCTAATTGGAAACTAGGTTGGAAAAAAAATATCTGAGAAAAAAAGACCATATATCTTTGACTCTTTTTTCTTTGTTTCTATTTATATTTTCATCATTTACTCTTGTGAATTCCCTTTAATGGAATGGTTTAATTTGATGGAAGCCTTTTGCAATTAAATATATTAATGAATTAACATTGGATATATATTGAGAATTCTATTTACCCTTGCATGGTTCTTCCTATAGTCGCATTAATATTTTATTCAATGCGCTATTGGAAGCTTGAATTTGTTCACAATTGGTAACCCAATTGATTAATTACCCACTAGTCAGCAAGGAAGGCTTGAGCGAGTACACCAAAACACTCTTTCAATGTCGGGTAACCTTAGTGGCTTGATGTCTAGGGGTGGATTCCTACTTCCAACACCCCCTTCCAACCCAGAGCTTCACTCGAGCCTCTTAGCTAGCCCACCAATCAGTCATAACCTATCTTTCTACTACCATATTGAAAAATTGAATAAGCTAGGAATCAAACCTATGAAATGCTCCTAGGTAGCAGGATGCTCTAACATTGAGATATATGCCCCCTTCGTAATGGGAACCCTTAGTGGTTTTATGTCAACATGTGAATTACTACCACCAACACTGTGCCTGGGAATAATTTTAGAACATGTCTTAGGTATGAATCGAAACATACAACATGGACATCATCCAACTTAAATATAGGGCTAAAGGATATCATTGTACTTGCAAGTTCACTTTCCTCATCACCTTTTTGTACAACATTCAGGAAGGACATGCAACAACATGAATGGGAACTTGATGAATAACTAAAACCAATGATTCTTGAAACACAACCCTATTGGCACCCTTGTCTACAATTTAGCCTCGCCATCTACAAAAAATATTTAAATGAACCATAATGAAAAAATGAAACCATGTGGACTCATGCAATAAACTTAATACTCCCTGAACCCCTATCTATGGGAAGACCAAAACACATGCTCTTTAAAAAACTAAACCCTGTGGTGGACTAAAAATAAAATCAGAAAGTTCCGTAACAACATATAATGGTAGAAAAAACATTGAAAATTTTAACAAATCCCATCCTTTGTAGATATGGTCTGATGTTTTTATTCTAGTCATTTCTCTTTGTGTCAATCCCTTCGGAGAATTGTAGCATTGAACAACGTTTGAGATCAATACTTTGCAGTGAGAAAAAAAATGTGAAACAAAACCTTAAGTGAAGTACCTTGTATCTTAGATATAGTGTTCCACCAAACAAGCCTAAAATTTGTATTATGTGATTTAAAGAAAACTAAATTGGGTTAATTCCTGCAAATATTATTCAGTTGAGCAAAATAATACCTGTGAATAAAACAAACTGTGTTAATTCCTACAAATATTACCCAGCTAAACCAAATAATACACGTGAATATTTTCCTAGCCAGATCTTGCTAATGTGTATGAAATCAAGCTTGATTTTCCATGATTATGTTGTCATCAGACTGCAAAATCCTTGGATGGAGCTTGAAACCATGTGGCAAGCATAAGCCACAGTAAAATGGATTTCCTAATAATGAAAATGAACAATGTAAAGAGTATGGTCATATAACATACATGGTTCCAATAGTATGTAGTGAACGACTTGTCACCATTCAAGTCGGTTCCCTTGTGCACTTGTGAATTTTTTCCCAGCCAAAGCCTGTTAATGTGTATGAAATTTGGCCTGATTTTCCATGATTATGTTGCCATTGGATTGAAAAACCCTTGGATGGAGCTTGAAACCATATGGCAAGTAGAAGGAGAGGTAAAATGAATTTTCCAGTAATGAAACTGAACAATTTAGTGAGTATGGTCATATAACATAAATGGCATCAATAGTATGCAGTGAACGACTTGTCGACATTGAATTTTGTGTCCCTTTTGCAATGTATTTTATTAGGTCTCTTTATGGTTCATTGGAAGTATTTTATGATAGTGCATTCTTGGTGTAAATATTATAGTTTTTATTTGTTTACATTTTTGTTAATTTTAAAGTTAAATCACTATGTAAAATGTTTTCTAATTCCCTTTCATAAATAAATAGATTTCATATGCTAATTTGATGTTTGGTTTAAATATGATTTTAAAATTAAATTATGATAATAATAATTATTATTAAATTTATTATTATTTTTATGATTTATAGTTTGGGTGGTTAGGTAGATTGTTTGTTTTTCTTTTTACAAGATTTCAATTCCTACATGAGACATATTGGCTTATTGTAATAAGGCTCTAAGATAGGCACCTCGTAGGATAGAGATCCACTCGTGTGTGCCTCAAGATATCTTAGTGCTTGATAAATACCAAGTTATTGTTATATCTAGCTTGTCAGTTATTATATATATATATATATTCTTGGGTTATAATGGTTGTCACTAGGTCTGATCGTAGGTCTAGCCTAAATCCCTTATTACTTGTAAGTTTAGATTATTGAAGTGACACAATTAAAATGGTGAACATAAAAGACTGATTCATATTATTGTTGTACTTGTTAAGTAGTCATATTTCTGTTCCTAGGCTAAATAAGTCATTCATGATAATCATTTTTAGTTGTATTAGTTATTAGCTAGTTGTATATTTTAACCCGGGACTAAATTAGTCATTTATGTTAGTAATTTTTAGTTAGGGCACCTAAGATTTTTCATTTTTAGTAGTATTTCACTTGGAAAATTTGTGGTGACTAACTTTTTTAGTCACCTAGTCACTAATTTCACCATTTTCTACTAGTTTCATCTCCAGCTCCATTCATATCTCCTTGTCTCTTCCTCCCTCACTTCCCCACTATATTTCTCTCTCTCTCTCTCTCTCTCTCTCTCTCTCTCTCTCACACACACACACACACACACACACACTTCTTCCCTCTCCCCCCCTCACCCTTCTTTCCTCCCACTCTTTCCCCACTCTAGCTCTATCTCTTTTCCTACCTATCTTATTTTTTGTCTCTTTGTCCAACCACCCCCTCTCTCTTTGCATATTCACTTGTCTCTCTCTCCCTCCCTTTTATTATCACTATACGTCCTCCCTCCCTCCTTCTCCCTCTCCCTCCTCCTTTCTCTATTTCTCTATCCCTTCCTCCCTCACTTACCTTCCTCTCCATCTTTGTTTATCTCTCTCTCTCTCTCTCTCTCTCCCCATTATTCATAACAACTCCTCTCTCTCTCTCTTCCTCTATTTATGTATCCCTCCCTCACTCACTTAGTCCAGTCTTCATAACAACCTCTCTCTCTCTCTCATGTGTTTTTTTGAATTTGAATTTTCCTTGGCGGGAATCCTACATGCATGATGAATTTTTGTCTTTTGATATATGCTTGAGTGCATGAACCTAGTGGTTTGGACCACAAATGCACGAAAACATCGATTTTTGAAAACACGCACACATACACATATATATTTGATGTTATTTTTCTCTAAGTTGTACATATCCATTGTCCATGAAACTATATGCCCATATAGAGTCGAATGTGTAGATTATAAACACACACACAAACATATATATAATTAAAATTATGAGTTTTGGAAAAATTGTTGTGCACAAGAACACTTCGTTCTCTATAACTCTATAAGTGTTTTAGCAAATTTCCATCATTCAGATACTCAAATGTTGCACTAACGAAAACATATGCATTATATTTGGCATGGAAAATAACATGAAAATGTTAGGGAAAAAAATTATTCACTTAGTTAGGCATAATTTCTATAAACAAGATCATATATTTGGAAATCCAAATCATTTTCCTACATTTCATATTTTTACACAATCTTCAAATTCATTGCATAATTAAGTCTAATTATCCCTCTAAGTTAATTTATTGTTTTTTCCTAGGTTTGCATTGTCACCAACATGTCACAAGACACCATCATTAGATTTCACCCACCTGTTAGTTTTGTATGATATAGTGAGAATAATCAGGGAAAATTTTAGGGGCTAATATTCGCAGGTGGGCTAATTTTCCCTTTTTTTCCAAAAAAAAAAAAGATTCACCAATTTCCATATTTTCTAAAAAATATTCGCGTACATTTTATAGTAAAATTATTTTACTTTAAAAATCGCCAAAATGTTATATACACTAATATAAAATCTTTAGAAATATATATATATATATATATATATATATATATATATATATATATTTTACAAAAATATTGCCAAACATTTTACAATTTGTATATTAGGGACTCGTAAGATTCGCCAAGGTTTTTAAACTTTAAGATAAACTTCCATTCTTAAAAATTTGCTTGAGAATAATATGATATAATTTGTGGATGGATTGAAACTATTGATTAAAAGGAATGTGAAGAAAAATGTGGTTATTAGGAAAGGATTATCATTTTGTTTTGACAATAGAGGAGATGCAAATGAATAGAAAGCATGAGAGTTAGTAGCATGATGAGAAAGCATAAAATATATTTTTGGGTATGAGCAAAGAACATGGATTGTCGTAGTGGGGTGGATGTTGATGAAAATTGTGAGTAAGATGTGAGTGAAAAACATTATAGCATGTCAAAAGAGAGTGGAGAGAGATTTGCAATAGAAGAATGCAAAGAAAAGATTAATGTAAAAGAGTTTGTGCAACAAATCAAAAAGGGGTAGGCAGTAACAAGTTCCCAAGAGAGTGTGTAGACCAAAGATCATTAGGGGAATTTTGAGGTCTAAAATGGGCCTCCTAAGGAAATTATAAAATAATAGTGGAAATCAGAATATAAGATTTGATTACATCATCAAATTTTAGAGGGAAAAAGAAAAAACTACTTTTTCAACTCGTATTTTCAACTTATCTCCCGAATTTTTTACTCAAATTTCAAGCGGAAGTACTCATTGGACGAAAAATTTAATTCTTCATCCAAGGAATACCCATGTTGCATACTTTTGATGGATCCTGCTACATGAAAAATTAGAAATACATGAAAAATGTGATTGCAATCACATTTTTCACGTATTTCTCATTTTTTGTGTAGCATGGTCCATCAAAAATATGCAATATGGGTACTCCTTGGATGAGGAATTAAATTTTGCATCCAATGAGTACTCCCACTCAAAATTTGAGTAAAAAATTTGGGAGATAAGTTGAAAATACGAGTTGAAAAAGTAGTTTTATTATTTTATTATTTTTTAATATTTTTACCATTTTATTTAAAAAATGGTGAATCATCCCCCATAGTTGACATAATCATATTGAATCCTATTGGTTCTTATAAAGTTTATTTTGGTTGTATATTTTACTTAGGAGACCCATTTTAGACCTCAAAATCCCCTAATATTTCTGTATCAACAACATATTTCTACATTACACTAACATATGGTGTTGCAAAAGAGAGTAGTCTTGTAGTAGTGAAGTTTGAAGGAAATATGCATGTTATCAAAGGTGTAACAACTGAAGATATTTAGATGGAAATGTTTGATTCCCATAATATTTCGTGTGGTAGATTTATTATAGGTGATTTAAATGTGTAGAAAATGAAAATAAGCTAGAACGTACCAAACAAAAGATGCAATAATTGCAATAGGGAGTGTTGATCATGAAAAAGTTTGGAGACGAAGAAAAGTACTGTGAAGTTTAAGATGACTATAGAAAATAATTTGCTTTAGTGAAAGAAAATTTATGTAAAGAGATTCTTGAGCAACAAGCATTGGTAGAATTTCTTGAGATGGAAGTAATGGTGCAAAAGTGGGAGGATGTAGAGACAATAATCACCATTAAGAGGGAGTTTTTTGAGGTGGTGAGACCCAATGAAGGATATTTCTAGTAGTTTCTGGAGGTGAATTGGTTGTAGTAAGTGTTAAAATATATGCTCATAATTATATTGAAAGTGAACCAAGAGAAGAAGATGGAAAAGTGAGCAAAAATGTGAAGAGTTATTTACAATTATAAATTCTAGTGGTATGCATTATAAAGAAGAAGAAGGAGGATGCAAAGCAAAGAAGAATGTAGGATGAGTGGTATCGAGTGTGGCCTAAACGGAAAGGAAAAAAAGGATAATGACATTTAACAATTGTTTTTTCAATGACCTTGTGAGTAGGATGGTCAATTTGTCTAGCTATGGGAGTTTTTTGTAGGACAATTCCTAGCACAAAAAATCTATCCTGCACATTTGATTTCTTTCAATGATTTATTTTCATGCTTGAAGGTACAACAAATATTTTCATCTATTATTAGTTTGTATAATGTCGATTTAATGTTCTGATATAAGTATGTGGCTATAAAAGAGTCAATGGCACCATGACATATATATTTGTCATAGTATAAATGTTCTACGAATTTTCCTTTTCTGACTAGTCAAAATAACATAAGGGATATTAGTAAATTACCTAACACCCGACAACAACTATTTTAGATTTGATGGAATTGTAGATATCAAATGTTAACATTCCACAATTCAATTTCCATAGTGGTATTCTAGGGCTTGAATTAATTTCTACATCAAAAACAACAATTTTATCAATCCAAAATTTCAATTTTAATATACATTACATTGTTAGATTTTGGTGATGATAAACAAGAAAAATTCAAATTCATATAACATTTAGCCTTGTTTTAGTTATTTTATTAAATCCGTTTTTGAAAAAAATTAATGTGACTTGTAGACTTTCCTACCCAAACTCCATATTGAAATTTTGACAAATATTGATATATAAAGAATTTTATTTAATATTTGAAAATTAAGATAGCTCTAAGAGAAATAAAATAGAGAGTAGAAACATAAAGATGAAGCTGATACTAGTTTTTTTTACTCTCATTTGATTTAGTTTGTGTAATAGGGATGATTTGTAATCTAGAAACCCTTGAATATACTGAATGTAAAAAGGTTCGAGAACATTATCCATTCATTCAATAAAGTGGATATAAAATTGGCGAATGTTTTATTGTGATATAAATTGTTGAATGTTGTGGTGTAGTTACAATTCCATGGTGAGTTTTTGTTTAATATTAGAATTAAATTCATTTGTTTTGTGTGTGTTAACTCAATCAACTAGAATCATTATATAAAATGGTAAACTCAATCAACTAGAACCATTTTCCAAAAGTATGTTTCTAGAGAGGTCATCCAGTTTCCATTTTGGAACTCATAGATTCTAACTTAAGTGAGTTGGATCAATCAATCCACCTTAGGTAGTTGATTTGATCAAGTCCCACCAATGGATCAACACTTTATCTAGAAATTATAAGGTTTGAGGTCCACCTTTCCTTAGTAAACTTAGAAGAAGTAATATTAATCAAATAAAATATTTTCATTTCAAACTTCATATTTTATATATATATATATATATGTGTGTGGTCTTACAATATTATCTAAAACTACTTCTTGGCCAAGAAAAAAAGTAACAGTTTAAGGTGAAAGACATCTCACATGAGTAAAAGCCTACATTCTTACGGATTGTGGTGTTGCTTTTCCTTGAATAAGAGTCATAAGATAAAAAAATTCATTGTTTAAAAATGTATTTTTTTAATATATATGGGAATCTCTTTTCTATTAAAATATAAAAACTCCTCCCAATAGCAATGAACATTTGATGAAATTTTTAACTCTAAATTGGTCTGTTTCATCCATGGTCATCCACTTTCCATTTTGGAACTCATAGATTTTAATTTAAGTGAGTTGCATCAATCAATCCACCTTAGGTAGTTGATTTGATCAATTCTTGCCAATGGATCAACACTTTATCTAGAAATTATAAGGTTTGAGGTTCACTTTTCCTTAGTAAATTTAAAGAAAGAAGTAATATTGATGAAATAAAATATTTTCATTTCAAAATTTATTTTATATATATATGGTTGTGCAATATAATCTAAAACTACTTTTTAGAAAAGAGCTAGTTTTTCACCAATGTTAAAAAAAGATTAAACATTTAAGATGAAAGGCATGATGAAAGACATCTCACAAGAGTGAAAAAGTTCAAGAATTGTAATGTTGTTTTTCCTTGAATAAAAATTATTAGTCAGTTTGCATTAATTAATAAAAATTAATCATAATTATTCCACAACTAACTTCAAAATAAATTATGATACATTTTTTCCCATACGAAAATCTCTTTTCTATTAAAATATATAAAACTATAAAACACTCCTGAAAATTTTAATTCTAAATTTATACCAAATCCAAATTATAGTCACAAATATAATTATATGGATTTTTCCATGATGAAATTTTAAAAGCAATGCCATCTCTAGAATTATTGAGAGAGGAGTGAAAAATGGAATTCTACAAGTTACTCTGCAAAGTTCTCTGCAGCTTATAAGAGCAACGCCATCTCTAGAATTATTGAGAGGAGTGAAAAATGGAATTCTACAAGTTACTTTGCAAAGTTCTCTGGCAGCTTATAAAAGCAATGCCATCTCTAGAATTATTGAGAGAGGAGTGAAAAATGGAATTCTACAAGTTACTCTGCAAAGTTCTCTGCAGCTTATAAGAGCAACGCCATCTCTAGAATTATTGAGAGACGAGTGAAAAATGGAATTCTACAAGTTACTCTGCAAAGTTCTCTGCAGCTTATGGAATTTCATATTCAAATAGTCCAGAAGACGTTCAAATTCAGGAGACAATTAATTTCACCGTACAAGGTAAAAACCTCTGAGATGGTTTGGAACTTGGGGTTTGACAAATTTGATAGAGAGCACGCTAATACTTTTGAAGACATTTTTTTTCCAACTGAAGAAATCATACTTGGAGCAACTTTCAAATGACATTATTGGACGGCTAGACATATACTTGCTTACCATTTTCAAATGACATTACAAATTCCGCGATAATCCCCATTTTGTTATGTGGCTGAGATGAGAAATCGGCTTTGAACGCGGTGACGCGGGCATTCCAGGTCGCTCCTCCACAGCGTACGCGACATGCCGAACGCCAATCGAAATAGTGTGCCCAATCGATTTTTTTTCCCCTTCTTGCATTTACACTGGAGATTCACATTTTCTGATACAAATTTACAGGGAAAGCTGGAATTATTGCCCCTCCTTCCACGAGTATTAGGATCTGTAGCAGTAATTGCCAATCCCCTGTCCAGCCGATTGTATATGGAGACGAGCTCAAAGGAATCATAGAGGGGACTCCCACAATCCCATTTGGACCCATCAACTGGGTCCGGTGGATTGTCTCTGTTTTCCATTTGCTCCCTCCTCTTTTTCTGCATTTTTTTCATGACTTTCGCAACTTTTTTTCCTTATTTTTGTTTGTATAAGTAAAATTAAGATCGAAATCCCTGAAAATAAGTGAAGAATTCACCAGAAACAATTAGCAAAATTCAAAACACAATAAATCTTCATCTCTTTAGTGCACACAGCCATTTTTCTTTTTCTTTAATGGCATTCATTGGTTGGTAGAGTGGCCTGAGTGACAAACGACAAATCACAAGCAAGATGCTTTCATCAACTGAGCTGAAATAATAGAATATTTGAGTAATGTAAAGGCATTATTCCCATTTTTTGACATGTACTGTTTTGTCGGTGTAAAATCTAATATCAAACTCGGAAGCTGCCAAAATCGCATTGCACCTTCCTGCTAAATGCCAGCAAAGCAGCCAAGAAAGTCACATGGTGAGGCAGGGAGAAAGCTGTTGACATTGAATTGAATGTGGAAAAAAATGTAGTGGGCAGAGGGGGGTCGTGTTCAGGAAATTCAATATGGTAATATGTTGTACGCGATGGTCAGAGGGTTAGATTCAACCAACTCAACATGGAAACCAGTGATATATATCTGAGAGAGTTATATTGAGCCATTTGGTTACTTGAATGAGTGTTAGTGATATATATATCAGAGAGTTATATTAGCCATTTGGTTATTGCACGAGTGTTGGTATAAGAATTTATTGATTTTATATTTGATAAATAATATATAATATATGGTTTTTCAACCGGGGTGCCACACGGAAGTTGATGGGAGACGTGCAGTGTCACGTGACGGCATGCACCACACGGTCGCTCAAGCATAAGGTTAATAGCCGGCTAGTAAGTGGTACGTTCACACGCCGGTTTATTATGGCTGCTGACGACATCGTTGGAAGCCAACTAACGCTGTCAGACCAACATGGGAAACAACGTCGACGTCATAAGGGGTTAATGACGGAAGGCGAGCATTGTTCTCGGGCGAAATTCAGAAGGAGGATAAATGTGGAAGAAGGTTGAAGGTTCGCAACTCCTGCTGGTTACTTGGTACGTGATGAATCTTGTTAGCATGAATATAGAGGTCAGTTGTCTGGTTGCTAACACAGTAATTTTTAGGGTTGACATTTATCCATTGCACAATTCGTCTACTCTCGTTCACTATCTTATTTTTATGGAGGAAACCAAAATTTAATGGGTTTGCATGCGGCTCATCACTGTGGGTGTCTGTTGAATTATGGTTTCTAGTATAGTTTACAGTCTCGTTTCTTTGCTTGCATGGCCCTAAATCAAGGGTATTTACAATTTTTTATTTTTATATCCCTCTGCTTAAGACAATTGCTTAATGCTCTAGTGATTCTAGTCTTCTCGGCCCCTGCTTTCGAATTCCCTGTCATGCTGGCTTAAACCCTGACAGTGCCTCGTTTGTGGTTTGTAATGAAGGAATGTTGGTTTATAATGAAGGAATGCAGGCTTCTGTGTCTTAGGCTTATGAGACAACATGCATGACCATGCAAGACTACCCTATTAATCGCAGTTGTGGTGTCCTTGTCCCTCATTCCATTCACCCTCATTTCATCGGTCAAGGTACGGGGTCTCTGCAGGATCTTTGGGAACAATTCTCTATTTTAAGGTCTCAGCCTATAGTCAATAGCCATAACACTAGTCTTAGAATTAGTTGGGTGGGTGATGGGAGCCTCTGTTCAATTAGATCGCACCCCCGTCCTCATGGGTTCTGGGTCTGGGATGTGCGTCGTCTGAATTTTACCCTCTCTCTGCCTAAGTTTAAATTATATAATTCTACCACCCTCAGCAGGAATAACAACGTTGTTTATTACTTGGTAACAAAGGCAGTTGTGAGCCCTATTTACTGTTGCGTGTAAACAATTATTGACTTTTTCTTGCCATATACAAACCTCTTTAAATTTAAAACAGGTGTTGCCCAATCACTGTCCGATAATTTGCAACAGAACAGTCTGGTGTATGTACTTTGGAATACAAACATGGTAAAAAGACAACCTGCCAAGCACTAGGTCAAGGAAAAAGGGAAACATAGACTTCCAAAGCCCACTATAGGGTCTAGCACATGAGGTAGAAACTAAAAAAAAGAGGTTATGGAAAACCTCTTCGATGTTTACTGTATAGGTAATCCTCCACAATTCCACAACCTTATTCAGGGTTGGGAGAGAGACTCTGACAATAAAGAAGAGGAGATAGATATATAGGAGGAAGCCATGGACTTCATTAAGGACCCTGGGAATACAAGAGGGAGACTGACCCTTTTTCATCAGTCTATTCACACTTACTGGACACTCAAATGCGTGTTGGCCAAGGCTGTCATGAGCCTACATGAAATGGGAGGAGATCCCCAAGTGGTTTTAGTTCTGCAAGAAATGAAAAAAGAGATTTAGGAGATCTGTGCTTCGCAACAGCATGCTATAGCTTGTCTTGGAAGAATTGAGCGACAGTTGCAAACAATGCATCAAGTGGATATGTCGGGCTCCAGTGTCAAAGACCCAACACCGATTGAACCTCAAATGACTGAATAAACATTTCCTTGGTATTCTGATGTATTTTGCAAATAACATTTACTGTTTACAGTTAGACTTTGTTAGAAATAGTAGAATGGACATAACGGTTTTTGGAAAACTGAAACTTTTTCAATATTGGATGACATTTAACTCTTTAAGATGGCCGACATACCTGGTTTCCTTGGGCAGGTTGAGACCGCCAAGTTTTGATCTGTTGCAACCTGCTTCTTTTTTTAAAATAGAAAATAGAAAGGTACTGCTAAATTTACAAAAAAATAAATAAATATACAATATATAGTAATATACTATATTATTATTATTCAGTTTTAAGGTTGTGATCAAGTTAGACATCAAATTGGTGTATGAGACATTTTTGTTTGTGAGACAAGGGAACCACCTCCAAAATGACGAAAGTATACATACTCTACTCCCTGTTTTGAACTTGTGATCTCTTAGGACGAAACACAAGCTCTTGTCTACGAAGGTATAAATAATCTACATAATCTACTCACTCTGGTTTTCAAGATGTGACCTCTCAGGAAGAAACACATGCTCTTAACCATTAACATTTAGATATAGTGGAATTTAAACTTTGTATTTTTTTTTAATCTCATATTTAATACATTCCTAAGGGGTGAATATCTCTATTTCATCTCTTACTTGTGACTTACTAACATGGTAAATTTGTGAGATTTCATCTTTCTCTTTCTTTTGTTTCATTTTTTTTTTTGAAATTTGATTATAAATTTTAATGTAAGATTGTATAGTTTTTATTATTTAAAATGTCTTTTTCAATGTATAAATAAATTCAACATTTTCAAAAATTCTCAAAAAACTTAAAACATATACATTACAAAGTTTAAGCTTATCCTTTAAAAAATCCTCACCTATTTTTAAACAAAATCAATAAAAAAATATAGCAAAAAAAAATCAAAATCTTTTCATAATCAAATTACATGGTTTTTATCATTAGATAAAGCTAAAATCAATCTCTTTTCCTTATTCTTTCATACGTTTCTTTTTACTTTATATTTATTTGATGGAAGATCATTTAATAATTTGTATTTTATAAAATAGAAATTTAAAAATTATATATTTTTTAAAATATTGTGAAAATACAACATAATTTAGTTGTCAAGTTCTTAGTAATGATATCATCACTAGTTTTTAATAGTAAATATAAGTTGACTCATCATTATTCATGAAAAACCACACCACCAAATACAGGCTGACTCATTATCTTTATTCAAGGAAAACCACATCCTTATTAAAAAAAAACCACATGCACCACCTAAAATTACCAACTAATCCATAAAAAAAACAAACTTTCACTTTTCTCAAATACCTCAAATAATTATATATAAAATATTTTTATTAATATATAAATATATATATTTTTATTATTATATATAAATATTAAATCCATTTGATAAATCAATAATCAATAATTGCTTACCTCAAATAATTATATATAAAATATTTTTATTAATATATAAATAAATATACTTTTATTATTATATATAAATATTAAATCCATTTGATAAATCAATAATCAATAATTTCTTTTGTGGACATATGCACATAAAGTCACTCTTCCTAGATGCCCAAATAATTATATGTAAAACATTTTTATTAGAATATAAATAAATATACATTTATTAATATATACAAATGTTAGGTCTCTTTGATAAATCAATAATGATTTTGTGTACATATGCACATAAAATTGTTTGGTGTCTTATAAATTAAAATATAACTTAATGAAATGTTGCTATATTTTTATGTTATCATTGGTTTCTTATTTTTGTTTTTTTAAATATAAAATAAATTAATCAACAATGTCAATCTTTATATTTTTGTCTCTACCATTTTTTAAAAATGTCCCTTTGCTAGTGGAACCCATCTTATATTAAATTTTGCAAATAAACTAAATATCATATTCCAATGCAAAAAGTAGAATAATTAAATTTATTGAAGTCATTTATCATGTAATATTTTAATAAATAAATTTATTGAAGTCATTTATCATGATAAATAGATTGGATATATTTATTTATTGAAGTCATTTATTAAGTTAGATTTCAAATTGAAAAAATAAATGTTTTTTTATTTTTATTTTATTTTTATAATTTGTGTATTTTAAGTGATTTTTTTGTTTTCTTTTGTTAATAAGGTTTATTTTGGTGAAAATTTGTTTTAAGGTTGAATAATTAATTAAGGTGTAAAGAATGGTTTAGATAGGACTTTTTTTTAAGAGAGATTGGCATAAAAGGATTTTGAGAATTATGGAGTTTGATGGAACTAAATTTCAACCTCCATAGGTACAATAATGCAATGTTAAAAAAATCTTCTATAAAGCTATGCTTTTCATTTTTATTTAGAAAATACTAATGGAGACATCGAAAGTTACAATTAGTTAGTGAAAATACTTCTTTGTATTTTATGCATTACTTCTGACAACACAAGGCTTTGTACATGTGAGATATAATAGTTTGAATCTAAAAAACTAAGGGGATATACATTTTTAGATGGATCGTGAGTTGCTCCAGAGAAAGTATGAACTCTTCAATTATTCTAATTAGTTTAAGCTTAGGCAAGTGGACCAAATAATGAATGTCTATTTAACACTTATAAAGGTTTGAGACAAATTGTGTCCAAGCAATATGAGCCCACGGCGAGTTCTTGTGTCATTGCCACCATTGTCAACATTTAGGATCTATATATAAGACACACATAGAAATTTATATTAAGTCATCATTGATGCCATGAATGGAAAAATAATGTTCCATTTAAGTGACCTAACATGTGGTGTTGAAAGCCATCAAATATGTTGATATCCACTTTATAAAATCAATGCTACATTAAATTTAAAGGGTCTCAAGCAAGTGGTTGAGATTTAGGCCCCATGGGATTGGATGGTTCAACTTCTTGGTATTGAGAACCCTTTAATTGATCATGCATGGATATGATTTCGGATAGATGGCCTTGAACTGAGTCTAGTTTGACAAGCTTTAAATTGACGAAAGAAAAACTTTGCTCGATAGAGGAATAAGTGTGGTCTATTTTGTGTTGCAACTCATCACATAGAGTTTTAGAGGAGATTTTCTAGTGACTATAGAGATAGGTTGTGCAAGAAAAAAGAACACCAGAGAGTGGTACCAAGGTTATCAATGGTTCTTTTTGGTTTTATTGAGATGGGTTCTTAGTAATGGGGTAAGTGGATCCACCAAAAAGGGATTATTGGGGAGTAGTACCATGATGATCAATGTGACACAAGGATTTTGTTGAGACAAGTCCCAAATAAGGGTGTGGGTAGGGCCTATACCTTTTTCTTACTCTTATATTTTTATGCTTTTTCCTAAATAAGATTGCACTAATTGAATACTCAAATTATTGATAATATAGTTTATGTAGGGATTTCATGGATTGATAGTAGGAATTAAGGTTTCTAGTGGCCAAGTGAAAAAACCTTAGATACATCATTTTATGTAGGGGTTTTTTGGATTAATAGCAAGGAGTAGTGTTCAAGGATCCATAGGATGAGGGAGTGTGGCGTGTTATAGGTTTGTGATATACATGTGGAGTCCAGTAGTAGTACTTGACCCAATTTATCAGGACACCAACTAAGGAGGCTTGATAGTACCCTTAGTTGTACTACCCAATTGACCAATTTGAGAGCAATCCTCATGAGTGTTGTTCTCGATGCCACTATCATAATAGGATGGCTAATTGGATTGTCTAAAGCTAGTTTCAAGTACACTTCAGACTTCCAATATATCCTAGGGTATTTGGAAGTGAAATTCTTCATACAAATGTCTTTTGATGTAATGTTACTCAAATAGGTATGTACATGGGTTTACATGGGCATTAAATAAAGTGAAACCACTTTTATTTCCTATGTGCATGCTTCCCCTATTATAAATTTATCCATTTTAATGACACATCATTATGTTGTTTGTAAATGTCAGATCATGTCTCTAGCCTAATAAAACAATCTAAAGTATGTGCTAAGGAAAGTTCTTTAAGACCACTTATTTTATAATGTATTAGTAAATTGAAAGATGCATTGAAGATATAATATATTTCACATATATATAATATAAAAATAATTTATTATAATACATTAGCCAAATAAATAACTAGATAACACAAAATGTTATACCTTTAATCATGGAAGCAATATCATTAGGGAATTTTGAGGTAAAAAATGGGCCTCAAAACAAAAAGAAATATACTAAAAAATTAGATTTAAAAGAAACAATAGGTTTGAAGATGATGATGTCATCCCCAAGGGATATTTTGGAGGGAAAATAATAAAACTGTTTTTTTAATTATATTTTTAGCTTTAGCCTTCAGGGGGGAGCTCAATTGGCGATGATTGTGAAAATGAAGTGTTATGTGTGAGGAGGTTCGAGGTTCAAATACCCTCGATTCACCTATGCCTACAAAAGGCGCATATAGGAACCTATAGGTTATAATGGTAAAGGTTAGAATCTACCATGTGTTACATGAGTACAAGACAATCAAGTTGTCAATTCCTCTAGATACAAAAAAATGTATTTTTGGATTTTTTCCCCATAGGTTTACTCAAAATTCAAGTGCATATACCTATTAGATGTGGAATCAAATTCCATGTTAAATGAATACCCATTGCATACTTCTAAGTAGACCCACATTGAAAAAAATTAAAATACATGAAAAAAACATATTCAACACACTTTTTTCATATATTTTCAATTTTTTTCGATGTGTGTCTACTAAGAAGTATGCAGAGTGAGTACTCTTTAGATGTGTAATTTGATTTTGCATCCAACGAGTATTTGCACTTGACATTTGAGTAAATTTATGAGGGGATAAACTAAAAATACAATTAAAAATGTAGTTTCCATTAGTTTTCTTTAAAAACTCACAATTCTTCTTTTATTATTTTAACTAATATTTTATAGGAGACCCATTTTAGACCTCAAAATTTCCCTAATGTCACTTACCTCTTCAAGGAGATAACCTCCAATTGAATATGGCTCTAATTACAAATAACTTCATAAGATACCTCATTATATTTCTTCTATTTATTTATATAATATTATCTACCTCCTAGGAACATTCCGAAGAAGAGAGTTTCTAGTAGGATAAACCTTCTAATAAGTCTCCTTACATTTATTGCTTTCACCCTACTACATGGGACTTGTTTGCTAGAGATGAATTTCATACAAAACAACCTATATATTTATGTAGGGGGATAGGGAGAGTAGTACCCTAATAAGTACATATATTAGACATTTCTTGTGGTAAGTAGTTATAGATGTCATTAAGTAAGCCTAAAGTTTCTCTAAATATTTAGAAGCTTGGTGTATAGAAAGATATTGATATTGACAAAAGAAAAGATACCTACTCCTTAACTCTACACCTCAATATACAAGTTATCAAATGACTATATATGATGACACCTTCATAAACATACACATTCATGAAATCCTAAAAATATATTATCCATGAAATAAACATTTTTATCATACCATAAACCCAAAAAGAATTGTCGCTTTATTAATCTATTCATATCTAATCATATATATATATATATATATATATATATATATATATATATATATATATATATATATATATATATATAAACAATTTAATCTCATCAAACCCCTCATAAAATAAAGCTACGATGGTAAAGTATCATGAATATCACATAGAATGTCATACATGTTTAAGCCCCTCTCCTCGAAAAAAAATTATGTCATTATGTAGATACTTATTTCTTCCTTAAAAGAAAGAGAGAGAAAAAGAAAATTAACTAAAATCATTAATAAACTATCTAACTCTCTATATACTTGAGAAAAAACCTAACTCTCTATATACTTGAGAAAAAACCTCCAATTCTTTGTATATTTCCCAAATATCAAAACTTATTATATTTGTTGAGAATTATAAAGCACATGTCCATGGTATTGTCTTTATATTTTACATCTTTTCATTGATGGATATAAGCGCACTCTTTATAATTTATTAATATTATTGTTGATGTTAAATTATATATCTGTTTGGTTTTGAACTTGGTACTTCTTAATAAAGAAGTATATCTTTTTAATTATTAGACTGATTTGAATTGTATTATCAGATAAGTTCTAAAAATATTAGTAATTAATGAGAATGCATCTTTTAAATTTTTGTATAGTATTTTCTTTAATTATTGATATTTGGAATTTTACAATAAAATTAAAATTTACTTTACATATCATATTTTTTTGTTTTTAACCTTAACACTATCATTTTTTTGGTAAAGATTATTGGAATGAAGAGTAAGTATGGTGAAGAAGTCAATGCCATGTAAAATTTATATAAGTTGTTAAGAGTTAAAAAGTTAGTAGGGTGCACCAAGTGCTTTATTTTGGAACAACCATAACTATAATATGATAAATTTTGCCATAGTCTAACTAGACTGCTTTTTTGCCCTGAAAATCATGGAAATTCAGGTCTAGGTTATAGCTATCAAACTTCAATATTTTGGATGCTCTAGAGGTTTTTGATGGTATTGAAACTATTTCCACCATAAAAAACACGATTCAAACATTATTACTGGAATATTTTTAATTTTTTTTCCTAATTCTGATCACTTTTGGCCATCCAAGCAATTCCTCTGCCTCCATAAACCACTCCATAAATTTATGAAATTTTTTTTTTTTTTCAAAATTTAATGATAAACTTTTCATGTGAAATTATATATTTTGTTATTTAAAATATTTTTTAAAACATATAAATGTAAATCACAAAGCTCAAACTTAACTTTTGAAAAAATGCTCGTGAACTTTTACACATTAATCAATAAAAAATTATCACTCAAAAAAATAAAAACTTTTCACAATTAAACTACATCATTTTTATCGTTAAACAAAACTAAAATCATTCTCTTTTCACTACTTTATTCTCTCTTGGGGTTGTTTTACTTTATTTGATTGAAAATCATTTAATAATCTTTATTTTAAAAATATAAATATAAAAATCATAATGGTATGTGAAATAAATTTTTTTATTTGTAAGCTATTTATTAAAAATGTTACGTCATAAATTAGTAATTGATGTACACATAAAAAAAATGTTTTTTGTTTGAT
Organism: Pinus albicaulis; assembly: GCA_034641835.2. Classification (NCBI taxonomy): domain Eukaryota; kingdom Viridiplantae; phylum Streptophyta; class Pinopsida; order Pinales; family Pinaceae; genus Pinus; species Pinus albicaulis. The sequence goes on along the minus strand of CM076574.1, from coordinate 67,276,257 downwards.
AAAATAAAATAATTTAATTTATTGTTTCGACCTGTGATGAGTGCTATAACAACCCACCTCATCACCATTTAACCAAGACTCCTCAGACGATTTTTATGTTATCATTGTTTTTTATATAAAATAAAATATAATTTAATATAATATTTTGAGACTCATAAAATAAAGTATAATTTAATATATTATTTTCACACTCATAAACCATAGTTTACCATAGTTGTTTTTTTATGTAAAATAAATTAATCTTTGTTTGAGAAGTCTATCTTTATTAATTTTTCATATACAAATTTTTAAAAATGTCTTAATGGAACCCATCTATTTTTTAAAAATGTCCTAGTTGAACCCATCCTATATTAAATTTTGCAAACTTGCATTCGAATAGTTATATTATTGAAATCATTTATCATTCTATATTTTAAGAATTGGATTGCCTATGTTAATTTATGGAAGTTATTTTGTAATATTCCTAATTAGCCCAAGCTAATAGGAATATTTCATTTTGTGTTAATTTTCTTAATTGATGAATAAAATGTAAAGGAGAACATAAAAACTCCTAAAAACATCTAAATAAATCAATGCCCAATGTGAATAGAGGCAAATCAGGGCTGTTTCAATACAATAAACTTGCATGTTAACAAGGGTTGAGGAGATTTACTGGGTCAACAGGACCAAATCATAGCACTGTCTAGATATAATGTACCTCATGGAGGAACAACGTAGTTCTAGAAGGAGGCCCTCATGTGAAAGGAGATAATTCATCAAGGTGGTTTAGGGTTTGCCAAAGCTCTCATCTTATAAAAGGAAGGGGAAGGCTCAAGAGAGGGTTGTTCATGATAATATATTTTTAGAGTATATTGTCTGCTTAGAAATATCTCATTCTCTTCGCTGTTTAGCAGAGAATTGTGAGGATTTCCTGTTTAGGAATTCTCTCTCCTTCCATTGAGTAGCTCTTAGAGGGCATTGTGTTTCTCTTCCACTATCAGGCATATGGCCAAGCTCCATCTCCCTTAGACAACGTAAATCCTGTGTGATTTACTTGTTTCAGTGAGCTGCAATAAATGGAAACACTAGATCTGCTCAGGTCTAGATTGTACTAGTACCTCTTCTCAGTGAGTGTGTCTTTTAACCTCCTGGAAGAGTGTATTAGTAGTTTGGGCTTCAGTTCTTGATCTTGGCATCAGGCCAATTTTGCTTCAAGTTTCTAGCACAGTTTATCCTCTTGGACTACGTTATTTCCAATTGCAGAGTTGCAGGGTATTCCGGCATTCAGTTGGAGAAGAAATCTCTGGTGTAAAGGAGCCTTTCTTTCACTGTGGTGATCCATGGATTGGGAAACCAATCCATGTATGTTTCAGATCTGATTCATTATTGCATCTACTTTATAATTTTTGAATCATTCTGTAGATCTGCTACAATAAAACTCAGATCTACTCCTATTCTTTCATGTATTGCTGAAATCCCCAAGGGAAATTTAAGGTAAAGACAATCTAGTGTATTGATCTGTTATAGATCTGATATTCTGTGCACAGATCTGTCTTAGATATGATATGTAATGTAAAGCTGCTACAGCCCCTGAAAATTACGTTGTATATTCTTGTTGCAGAGAAATAAAGTGTTGCAACACCTCATTCATGAGGGTTTCTCCATCTATTCTCCATTTTTCTCATGATCTGAGCAATAAACTCCATGATCTAATATAATACCATGTATGCATGCATATTCCATCATATTTCATCATAAACCCTCTGAAAAAGATGCTGTGAAAGCTTCAGTAAATTCTTCATTAGCTAAGCCATGTGGATTGAGCCTTTTCTAGCCATGTTGGGAGTGGGAGACCTGTTTAACTTAGCTAGAATGATTTGTTTTAGCTGAAATTTGATATGTGAGTCCCATATAACCTATTCTAAGGGATCCAACCATAATTTTCCTCTTTTTTTACGCAGATCTCTGAAATTTACCTTTTTAGGGCTCAATTTGTTGCTTTTCCCTACTTTTTGGATCTTAAAATGAAGAAGAAGTTGCTGCTGTAATATCAAATTATGATAATGTGTTTCTTGACACATTTCATGAGTGAATAGAGTGCTGATAATCTAGCATTAGATTTACTTAATGTTGCAGTCCCATTATTTGGCATTTTCTAGCCATTCTAGGTGTGGGAGGCTTGTTTATCTCACCTCGTTTGCTTGGTTTCTGATTTCCTCTTGGATTTGAATCTTAGATTATCAGATCTAAGAGATCCAAGGGCTAATCTTGTTTTTTGTAGCATACATTTATGAAAAATGCATTTTTCAGGCATGCCTTGCTAGCAATCCCAATTTGGGGATATTACACATTTATCAGGTTGGATTTCAAATTGGTATTGATTTTTTTTTGGTGGGTTTAATTTAGGTAAAAATTGATTTTTGTTAATGAGGTTCATTTTGGGTGAAACATTTTTTTAAATTTGAATAATTGAATGAGATGAAACTAATGGTTTATTATTAATTAAGGTGTAAAGAAGGGTTTAGATAAGATTTTTGAGGTAGAGATTGGCATTGGAATTAAATTTCAAACTTCACAAGTTTAACAATGTAATGTTAAAAGATTTCTTCTATAAAGCCAAGTTTTCCATTTTGTCTCAGAAAGTACTTAAAGAGGACATCAAAAGCTACATATAACTAGTCATTGGAAATACCTCTTTGTTTTCTAGGCATTAGTTTTGAGAACGTGAGGTTTTGTATGTGTGAGATATAGTAGTTTGAATCTCAAAAACTAAGGGCATATACATTTTTAGATGGACCATGAGTTGCTAAAAAGAAAATATGAACTCTTCAATTGTTCTAGTTTGTTTAAGCTTGGGTGAGTGACCCAAATAATGAATGTCTATTTCAAAATATTTATATAGGTTTGAGACAAATTGTGTCCAAACAATATGAGCTTGTTGTGAGTTCTTATGACATTGCCACCATTGCCAACATTTAGGATCTATATATAAGAAACCCACACAAAGTTACATTAAGTCATCAATGATGACATGAAGGGAAAATTAATGTTCCATCTAAGTGTTGAACCTCAAAAATGTTCCTAATTTGAAATCCTTTTCCATCATTTTTTCTTCCTTTTTCACAAATTCATGAACTCAATCAGTGATAATTGACATATTCCACATCTGAGAAGGCATGTAGATGATCTCTACTTTATATTGTAATGCTTCTTATTTAGATGCATTTTTGTAATTAGATACATAATTCATACAATTCTATGGCTAACCTTTGTTTTTGCAGCCACCGTTATTGTTTGACATGTTTTGAGAAGAAAATGAAGAGGCGAGTCATATGGGTATCTCTGAAATGGTCCACACATGGATCGTATCCCACTTACCTATTCGAATTCAAGAAGGAATCGTGCCTGCGCTCGTGGTCAAAGATCAATAAAGTAATGAGATCAATGGATGAAGACTCTTGATTTGCTCTTACGTAGCAAATCGAGAGAGAGACATGAAGAATTTGCTTCTAAATTGACTTCTAATTTTAGTTTTATTTTGCTATCCATAGGCGGAATTGTCTCAAACAATTAATTCAAAAACATGTATAAATACCGGTCTGTTGAAACCAAGAATGAGTTTAATTTTTGTGATAACACTGTGTTACGCTTTCAAACTCTGTTTTGCTAATAAAGAAGACCAGTTCTAGATCTCTGATGCATGAATAGTCTAAGTAGATTTCACACTTGTTCTGTTGCAGAGGGCTCTGCATGGAAAGGAGGTTTTTTTTTACAATTTTTTTGTAGTTTAGTTTACTGTCAATTTCATAGTTAACTTTCTTGTTGATTCATAGTTAATTTCTCGTCAATTCGTGATTAGATTCTCATTATTTCATAGTTAGATTCTCGCCGATTCATAGTTTAATTGCTCACTGTTTTGTAGTTTAATTTCATGTTTTATGAATTAGTTGTTTACATTTACAGTTGATTGTCTGATCTTAGGCTCGCCTGAATCATCTCATGAATGTGACTCAGTCATCTTCCAATTGAATAGATTTGTGCATTTGGTTATATAACAACCATATGCTTTAATATTAAACATGTTTTTTCACAATAAACACTATGTCGTTTCTTGCTTGCCTTAGTTAAATTCAATCAGCACAGTAATTTAATTTCATAGCAATAGACTTTATGCTTTTGTTCCATGGAATATAGAATAGAATTGGATTAAATTTATCTTTCAATCATTCTTATATTTAAAACTAGGACAGAGTTAGATTAGAATTGTGTTTTGATTATTTTAGAAGTAGATAAAATGCTTTTTTTTCATAGAATTAATGCTCTCAATGGATAAGGTAGAATATGGTTTCATTTTTTTCATTTTGATAGATAGAACATCATTTAAAGATCAATAGAATACAATCAGATTTAGAATAGTGCTTTGTTTAAATAATGAATTAGTTTAATAAGATGCTTTCCATAGATGTTTTGTCGGCCTAGAATAAGACTAACATAGCTCAGATTTTAACCATTCAAAGTTTGATTTATTTTTATGCAAATTAGATTAGTTAATTAACATTTCCTTTTCTTCCTTCTTTTAGATTTTATATTTCATTCATTAAGAGTAATTTGTAAATTAATTCCTTTTCTTAGAATAAAAAAACATTTCATTTTCTTCTTTCTTTAAGATTAAGTTTTCATCATCAAATTTCATTTAGATTTAGTTGTTCTCTAGCATTTAAATATTTCATTTAGAAGCTTAGATTTCATTCTTTAGATCAATTTCAGTTGTTAACCTTAGGCATACAATACAAAACCCCCAAAACAATATATAACATACACAATGAAGTAAGAAAGAAGGTCATCTAAGCATATATAGTGCACCACATTTCAACAGATTACTAACCTCAGTCGATAATTTATGATAGAAATTTAAGACATTACATTGAATAAAAAATTTGGTGTCATTGTCGGGGAAGTGTAATTAGGAAGCCTTATTTCTTACACCTAAAAGAAAAATGATATTCATAGAGAAAGCGACTCTAGGGGTAGATTCATAGCTAGAGATAGAAATTTGATTCCAACAACACCACTCACTCCACCAAGACCACGTAGTGCCAAACCACCATCTCAAACTAATATTCCATTTTTCACTACAAGACATAGACTCCCTGAAGTCTTAAGGTCAAAAATCCAACCAGGAGATTCTCCAACTACATCTACTGAGGCGGTCTTAGAAGAGGAAGATCCTAGATCTCCAATAGAAGGAGTAACCTTTTTCACCTCTACAGGAGAACATATTCTAGCTCAAGAGTTAGAGATCCCTAGTGAGGAAAAGAAGAAAATTTCTTCAATATTCCATTGATAGAAGAACTAGATGAAGAACAAATAATTCTATAGTTGGAACCTTACATTAGCTCTGAGGAATCTACAGTGTCAAGAGAGGAAGAAGGAGGAGGAGAAGTTCTGAATGGAGATGCATTAACAATAGGAGGAGGAAGAAGAGGTGGAGGATGAGGTGGAGGACACGGTGGAGGAATAGGAGACCATAACTCTATTGGATTTCGTATAGTTGATGAGGATACAAATGCCACAATGAAAAATATTTCACCTTCCATCCTTCCCAATTTCCATGGATTAAGGAGTGAAGATCCTGAAACATTTTTATTTGAATTTGAGGTTTTATGTAGATCCTATGACTATTTACAAGACTAAAAAATTGAAGTATTTCCTGCAACACTCAACGGTGTAGCTTTAAAATATTTCATGGGTTTGATAACAAAATCTATTAGGACATGGGATGAAATGAAAAGTGCATTTTTACAAAGATATTTGGATTATTGCACACCTATTAATAGGAAGGATGAAGTATTTAAAATGATGCAAAGAGAGCATGAAAACTTGGAAGACTTAATTGAGATATTCAATTACAATATAAAAAGAGCTAAAATGGAACACCTAGATCAAGATACTTTAAAATCTCTCTTGTTGAAAGCCATCAAAGATGAATGGATAGATATTATTAACATGATGGGAAAGGGAGATAGCTCTCAACTACCATTACCTAAAATTGCTGAATTATGCATTCATCTTTCGAGAGGAAAATAAAAAACTGGTAAAAATACAAGAGATCTTATTCTCTCTAGGGTGAATAAATTTGCAACTGGAACAGTAAGTAGGGAAGAAATTGGAAATATGCTAGATGAATTTAAAACAGATATCTTAGGGAGTCTCAGTGGAAAAATAGATACCTTGAAATTACAAAACAAGCAGAAATCTGAAACTGTTGCCTTAATTATTTTCTGTCCTAAATGTAGGAAGAAACATGATTTAAGAGAATATCCTCTTGATGTAAAATTCATAGAGACCTGTGTTATTTGTGCAGAAAACCATGAAACAAAAATATGTCCCTCTATACCAGGTCTTAAGGCTGTTTTCCAAGAAGAATTAGCTCCATCTCCAATAGAACCTCTTTGTTTTTCCTCTAGAAGACCATGACAGGGGCCACAAACTCAAGGTTTTAATAATAAAATGTATAATTAGCCCCCACCAAACAATTGTAATTCATCATGGAAGCCACCTTGGTCCCAAACTCAACCTTGGACACAAGGGATGCGAAATCCTTATGGAAAATACTCTCAGTATCACCAATATCCACAATCCTATCCAAACTATCCTCCCCAACATTTTCCACAACAAAATGAACGACCCCAATTCCAAAATCATAACCCAAAACTTTCATTACCATTTCCACAAAGACTAAATCAACTACCTGCCCAACCATTACCAAACCCAAACAATAAAAATGCTCAAATTGCTTATAACATAGAAGGAAAAAATTTTCCAGCTTATATAATTACTCCACTAGATCTTAACAATGTCCAACTTAGATCTGGTAGGATATTAGAAAGGAAAAAGCCTTATGTTGTTATTCAATAAAAATATGATCTTGATGAAGAATTTTCTCTACAGCAAAATAAAAATTCAGGAGAAGGGACATCCCTTCAAAAGAATCAAAATTCTGAAAATTAAAGATAAGAAAATCCAATAAACTTAAATCCTGTCATAGAGAAACCTTCAATATCTATTTCTAACCCTCATTTTCCTAAAAGATTACAAATCGATAGAGGGATAGAAAAATAAATTTTGTTGCCTAACTATGATTTTCTAGATGAATTGAAAAATGTCTTTATCAAAATCCCTTTGTTACAGGCCATTAACGTGATTCCTATTCTAATTAAAACAATACGAGAGTTGAGCATGAAAAAATCAGGAAGAAAAACAAAAGAAGTAAAAAGGATTCAGTTAGTAGGAAAATTTGATGACATTATGATGGGAAAAATAGCCATACAAAATATTTGGACCCAGGAAGTCCAGTTGTAAAAACACATATCAGTGGTATTGAGATTCCAAATACATTGATTGACTTAGGAGCAACCATAAAAATCATGAGAAAACAAACCATGGAACAACTTAGGCTTCCAAACCTTCAGTATACACCAACATTACTGCAATTATCATACAGATAGTAATCAAGCCAGATGGTGTATTAGAAGACATATATGTGTCCTTATACTGTTGGGAATAATTAATTGAATTCATGATCTTAAATCCCAAGAACAACCTAGGGGGACATCCATTAATTTTAGGAAGGCCTCGGTTAGCTACAACTGATGCTTTCATTAGTTGTAGATCCGATGATATGCTTATTTATGATGGTAATTCAATAAATAAATTCACTCTATATCCTCCAACAAAAATGATCATAGAAACATAAAAATGAAGAATGGATGGATGATGACAATGATATACAACCTCTCTTTACTATTTGTCATATTAGTGAAGAAAGTCAAAATTTAAATTCAATAGAAAATTTTGAAACATCTTCACAATGTGAAGATGAGCATAATTTTCAAGAACAATGAAATAATGAATACTTTTCATCCAGACATATGTATTTACATTCTATGGAATAATTTGGTAACTCTATAGTTGAAACCTTTCCAGGAAAATCTTTAAACATAAACAAAAACTTGGAGAAATTCCAACAAGAAGAGTTAATCAAAACATTGCAAAAACATTCTTCTGCATATGCATGGGAGTACACTGACATGAAGGGAATTAATCTTGACACTTGCATATATCATATCTACATCGAGGAAAAATCTAGGCCTATCAAACAACCTCAAAGAAGGATGAATACAAATATTAGGGAAATTCTGAAAGAAGAATTACAAAAGTTGTTGAATGTAAACTTCATTTATCCAATTTCAGTGAGTCAGTGGGTTTCTCCCTTGGTGATTGTACCTAAAAATAATGGTAAATGGAGGGTATGCATTGATTCTCGAAAATTGAATCAAGCTACCCTAAAATATCATTTCCCATTTCCTTTCATAGATCAAGTATTGGATACATTAGCAGGTAAGAAGTATTTCTCATTCTTGGATCATTTTAGTGGTTACAATCAAATTTAGGTAGCACCTAAATACCAAGACAAAACCACATTCACCTATCTGTGGGGAACCTATGCTTACCGAGTACTTCCTTTTGGATTGTGCAATGCACCTGCAACATTCCAAAGGGAAGTATTAGGAATATTATCTAATCTAATACATGATTGTGTGGAAGTATATATGGATGATTTTACAGCTTATGGAAATTATTTTGAAGAGGCTCTTGAAAAATTGGAAAAGGTTCATAAAACATGTAAAGAAGCAAACCTTCACTAATTCATAAAAAGTTCTTTATGATGTTTACTGAAGGAATTTCTTTAGGACATCACATTTCAGGGGATGGAATTAAAGTAGACTCATCCAAAGTTGAAGTCATCTCTAAATTATTAATTCCAAATTGTAAAAAGGATGTTAGAAGTTTTCTAGGTTTTATAGGTTACTATAGAAGATTTATAGAAACATTCACTAAAATTGCATCCCCACCCTTCAAATTGCTTACCAAATATTGTGAATCTAGTTGGAATCCTTATTGTCAATTGGCATTTGAAACTTTAAAAGAAAAAATATCCGAAGCACCCATATTAAGAGGACAAAATTGGAAAATACCTTTTCATATTTCAACAGATGCTTCAGATACAACTCTAGGAGTTGTATTCAGACAAAAATATTTGATCCCCTATGCCATCTATTACACAAGTAAAAATTTGACTCCTGCTGAGATAAATTACACTGTAATTAAAAAAGAGTTTCTAGTTGTTGTCCATGTTATCAACAAGTTTAGACACTACATTATTGTCTATGAAACCTTTATTCATTCAGATCATTATGAAATTAGGTATTTAATGAATAAATCTATCACTAATGGCAGAATCACAAGATGGTTATTACTCTTGCAAGAATTTAACATTACCATTCTAGATCGACCTGGAAAAGAAAGCACAGTTGTTGATTTCTTGTCTAGAATTCAAAACAACAAAAATGTTACTCCAGTAGAGGATAATTTTCCTAATCAATATCTCTTTGCAATATCTACTAAATCTCCATGGTTGTAGACATTGCTAATTACTTAGCTACAAGAAAATTACTAGCATACTTGTTTCCTAGAGAAAAGAGAAAAATAATTCAAACAAGTGCATTATACTCATGGGTTAATGATGAATTATATAAAATAGGTCCAGATCTCATCATCGGAAGATGTGTCTGAGAAGATGAAATACCTGAAATTCTAAAGGCATGCCATGATGAACCTTGTGGTGGACACTTTGCTTTAAGATATTATTGGCCATCCATCTTTAAAGATTCCAAGGGGTATGTAAAAAGGTGTGACTGCTATCAGAGAATGGGGAAACCTGTTCCTATAGATGAAATTCCCTTACACCCTCAAGTACTCATCGAACCCTTTGAAAAATGGCCCTAGACTTCGTTGGACCAATCAATCCACCATCAAAACAAAAGAGGTACATTTTGGTTTGCACTGATTATGTCACTAAATGGGTAGAGGCTAAAGTGATTTCTTTTGCTAATGAAAATGATGTCGTTTCATTTCTCTTTGAGGATATTTTCACTCGTTTTGGTTTCCCAAGGGAAACTGTGATAGATCAGGGAGCTCAATTTACATCTAGGATGGTGTAGAGGATTTTGGATGAATATAAGATCAAACATAGAAATTCTACTCAATATCATCCACAGGAAAATGGACAAGTGGATTCCACCAATAAAGTGATCGAAGCAATCCTCACAAAGACTATAAATCTACATAGGAATGATTAGGTAGATAGGCTTCCTGAAGCCTTATGGGCCTACCAGACTACATGGAGGAATAAAAAAGGACATACTCCCTATGAGCTCGTTTATGGGAAGCAAGTATTGTTTCCAATAGAATTCCAGATCAAAACCTTCAAGAAAATAGTGAGATTGGGACGTGATTTATAAGAAACTCAAAAGAACATAATGGATCAACTTAATGAGCTTGATGAGATCAGGAAAGATGCAGTTCAAAGAACTAGCCTAGTTCAACAAAAAAGGTCCAGATGGCATGATAAGTACATAAAATAATGAAAATTTCAAGCAGGAGATTGGGCACTTTTGTTCAATTCAAAGTTCAAAGACTTCCAAGGAAAATTTCAGACTCATTGGCTTGGGCCTTATGAGATAGAAAAAGTCTTTGACAATGGGGCAGTCAGGATAAGGAGAGTTGATGAAGAAAAGGTACCTCTTCTTATGAATGGACATCGACTAAAGGTCTATCATAAACCAATTACAAAGGAGGAATTTATTATAATTTTTCAAGACAATGTTGATATGAAGTTGGTGAAGAAGAATCCTTATTCTTCCCCAACTTAGTCTTCTTTTTACTTTTCATATCTAAAAGAATTAAAAATAAAATAAAATAAAATAATAATAATTAAGTATAAAAACCAATCAATGATTGGCATCCTTATACATAAAATACAAGGTGAAAATCAGAGTTCTGACATCTTATATTTTCTCCCATTCTAAAAATCCCAAATTCTGTATTCCCTTTCTTTTTATAAAGCAATAAAAGAAGTAGGTACAAATTTGCTACATTTCTATAGCTCTTAGAATAATCTGTATCTGTCATCACATTCTGCAGCTCTGTTACATTTTTACAGTCTGTTAAAGCAAAACATACTGAACATAAGCAATTGAAGAATCCATTTAAGATCATGCTGAAAAGACACCTGAGGAATCAACCCAAAAAGAAGATTAACAAAGGTTAGTTCCAAGGTATGTTACAATTTTTTTTTTAAATAATAAGGTCCAAAAACATTAGTGTATATAATTTAGATGATCATATGTTACCACCTCAATATGTCATCGTTAAAACTGATTATAATCAGATTCACATTAAAACTCCATAATTCGACCACTTCACCTGTATCATATCCCAGACTGATCAATACTGATTTCATTCATTAATGATTATCATATCTCATTCCATAACCCACTTATCCATGTTCCTAAACCCTCGCCCAAATATACATTTTTCCTACACTTCTCTATAATTTCATTTCGATACCCTTAACTCAGAGCCAAACCCCCAATCCACCTGGTCGAAGAGGAACAGTTCTAAAGGTGAAACTCCTTACGATAGAGACACGGGTCTAATAGTGAGAACCGATCCCGTGGGAGAAAAATTCATGGAAGGTTATCCACAAATGAAGGAAATGTTGTAGAAGGTGGAATGGCTCTAGTTCATAGAGAAGTTAGATGGGTTCCACAAGAGGTCACCAAGTCCTTTGCAAGAGCCTTCGGTGGGACAAAGTTCAAAATTGGGGACATAAATTTTTCGGTGACAGAGGCTTTCATAGTTGAAGCCACAAAACTTCTGAAAACTGGTGAAATATGGTTCAAGAGAAGGGAAATTCAAGACGAAGAATGGAATATTTTTTCTGAAGAATCCAGGTATGGACATTATTGTTTTTAAGAAGGGAATTACCAGTATAACACTCAATAACAAATGGAGGAACATGTTGTTAAATATATAAAAATTTGTTACTTGCGAGGGTAGGTTTGGTTGTATGTTTGTATACCATGCGAGACTATTAATGAATTTCATAGAGGACGGATAAATAAACCTCCCATACTTCCTACTAAACAACCTAAAGAAAATGTCAGCAAATGTGTAGAAAAGAGTCCACTTTATAGAAAATACCATGCATCATCGTGGACTGATAAAGATACTCATTGAATTTCATTTAAAGAGTATAGGAGACTCCTGGGAAAGTTTCCTAATCAAAAATCATTTTCAAGAAGAAGTTCCAGAACAACCTAAGGATGACAAAACCAAAAGAAGTAGGAGGAGAAAGGTTGATACCTGCATTGAAGACAAGTCCTCACCTCAACCATAGCAAGAAGAAGAAGAACTCACCATTGCATAATTAATGAAGAATAAGAAACAAAGTGGATTCAAAAAGAGAGGTAATGTAAAGGAAAAGGGAAAAGATACAAATTTAGAAATCTTAAGCCCTTCACAGCCAAGGAGAAGCTCCAGACTTCGTAAACCCTTGAAGAAGATATCTCCATAGGAACCAGAGTTTGTCAATTTAGATGAAGAATCCCAAGTACCATCGCCCATTACTGTCTCTCATATACACAGTCCCATACACAACCTTATACACAGTCCTATACACTCTCCTATACATATTCCTATACACAGTCCAAGCAGAAGGACCCCAGAAATTGACCAGACACAACATGAGATTTATGACTACATTGAGTCCTTGGAGAAGAGACATGCAGAAGCAAATCCAAGTGTTGAAGAGTTGTCTATAAGTCCACAAGAACCTCTGTTAAACACCTTCAAGCAATAAATCTATGACCTAGAGATACTGAAAAGGCACATCAAGCAAGAAAATGAATCTCTGAAGGAACATAATCACTTGGAAAAGGTCATCAGTGACAATATTAGCTTACATTTGGGGCTATGGTATAAAAATAATAAGAAACCGAAGAAAAGGAATAGCTTTCTTAACAATAAATTCATAAGCTTGAAGTAAAAACTCCTCATAAAGAAACAAAGAATGACAATCACTTAAACGAAAATAAAGAAGAGGAAGTTGGATATACTTGCAGAGGTATCAGAACAAATGCAGTAGAAGGTGAAGGCTCACAATTTTGGAAATTGCATGAGGACATGCAATGGTCTCTTAGTGGGGGTATGTTGAACCTCAAAAATGTTCCTAATTTGACATCCTTTTCCATCATTTCTTCTTCCTTTTTCACAAATTCATGAACTCAATTAGTGATAATTGACATATTCCACATCTGAGCAGGCATTTAGATGATCTCTACTTATATTATAATTTTTCTTATTATTTAGATGAATTTATGTAATTAGCTACAGAATTCATGCAATTCTGTAGATAACCTTTGTTTTTACAACCACCGTTATTGTTTGACAATGTTTGAGAAGCAAATGAAGAAGTGAGTCATATAGGTATCTCTGAAATTTTCCACACATGGATTGTATCCCACTTACCTGTTTGAATTCAAGAAGGAATCATGCCTACGCTCATGGTCAAAGATCAGTCAAGGAACAAGATCAACAGACGAAGACTCTCGATTTTCTCTTACGTAGCAAATCGAGAGAGAGCCATGAAGAATTTGCTTCTAAATAGACTTCTAATTTCAGTTTTATTTTTCTATTCATAGGCGGAATTGTATCAAACAGTTAATTCAAAAACCTGTATAAATACCGGTATTTTGAAACAGAGAATAAGTTTAATTTTTTTGATAACATTGTGTTACACTTTCAAACTCTGTCTTATTAATAAAGAACACTAGTTCGAGGTCTCTGATGCACGGATAGTCTAAGAAGATTTCACACTCATTCTGTTGCAGTGGGCCCCTCAAAGAAAAGGAGGGTTTTTTATAGTTGTTTTGTATTTTAGTTTACTTTCAATTTCATAGTTTAATTTCCTATTGATTCATAGTTAATTTCTCGTCAATTCATAATTAGATTCTTGTCGATTCATAGTTTAATTTCTAACTATTCTGTAGTTTAATTTCATGTTTTCTGAATTATTTGTTTACAGTTACAGTTGACTGTTGGATCTTATGCTCACCTGAATCATCTCATGAATGTGAATCTGTCATCTTCCAATTGAATAAATTCATGCATTTGGTTATACAGCAACCATAGGCTTTAAGATTAAACATGTTTTGGGCAATAAACAATCTGTCATTTCTTGCTTGCCTTAGTTAAATTCAATCAACATAGTAATTTAATTTCATAGCAATTGAATTTATGCTTTCATTCCATGGAATGTAGAATAGAATTATATTAAATTTACCTTTCAATCATTCTTAGATTTAAAACTAGGACATAGTTAGATTAGAATTGTGTTTTGATTAAGCTCTGTTTTCAGAGAATTAATACTTTCAATGGATAAGGTAGAATAGGGTTTCATTTTTCTCATGTTGATAGATAGAAAATCATTTAAATATTAGTAGAATGCAATTAGATTTAGAATAGTGCTTTTTTTAAATAATGAATTGGTTTAATTAGATGTTTTCGATAGATGTTTTGCTAGCCTAGAATAAGTCTAACATAGGTGAGATTTTAACCATTCAAAGTTTGATTTATTTTTATGAAAATTAGATTAGTTAATTAAAATTTCCTTTTATTCCTTCTTTTAGATTTTATATTTCATTCATTAAGAGTAATTTGTAAATCAATTCCTTTTCTTAGCATAAAAATAACATTTCCTTTTCTTCCTTCTTTAAGATTAATTTTTGATCCAAGCGGATATTGGTGGCCACCCACCTATTCCACTTGGGGTGCCACCATTGTCTCTTTCATTTTTTCAGTTTCAGCACAACTTACTATTTTTAGCAGTTTTTCAGGTCTCAAACTTCTAGAGCCATTTTGAGGCCCTAAACGATGTTTTTTGGCCATTGCACTTTCGGAAAATATGATTGCATTCTAGAATCAATATTTATAGTCAGTAATTGTAGTCCTCAGATAGATTTTTCTAATAATGTATCATGTGCATCAAACGAAGATAGTATGCCAAAGTTACGACCTCGGGAAGTTGAAACACCAATTTACCCAAACGGGGCCCATGGTTTTGGTGCTTCATCTCCTAGGGTTAGGTTTTTGGATGATTAGGGTTTTCCATTATTTCTGTATAATAAATAGGCCCTTGAGCCTCATTGGAACACAGTTCAAAAGCCTGTATTTGCCACATCTCTTCTTAGAGATAAGCTACCATCGCCCTAGCTAGTTTATTTCCATTCTGTCTGTAAGCAAATTTCAATTCTTTGATATTAATGAAATGAAGTCTTATTTCCGCTGAATATTTGTATTTATGGTTATATGTGTATTCTGTTGCGTTCCTTCATAAATCCGGATCAGTGGTATCAGAGTGGTTTGCTTTTTCTCAATCCTTCTTTGAATGACCCCAACGAGGTCGGGGTATAGGGAGTTAGGGTTTGATCTGGTTGAACCTTTGCAAGATCAACCTCACAAACCCCGATGGCCACCCATGGGGGACGAAAAGAAAGATGAGGGAGCAGGAGATCCTATCAAAATATTTCTCGAGGAGGCCCTCAAAAAACAAAGGAATGCGATGATGGATAAATTTCCCTAGATCCTTCAATGACTGCCCACCAGTGGTGCATCTGCATCCTATAACCACTCTGGAGGCATGAATCCCTTTAAGGTAAAAGTAAACTTTGACATTCCCATATTTGAGGGTCAAATAGATGCAGATGTCATAGATAGATGGTTGAATCTATTAGAAGGACATTTCTCGGTTCATGACTTTTTAGATCGAGAGAAGATTATTTTTGCACTCCTCAAAGCTACCCCCCATGTCAAGGCTTGGTGGGAAACCTATTGTGAAAAAAAATAAGAGACAGAACCCTTTATATTCTAAGTCGTACCCACTTGGAATTATTTCCAAGATGCCATCAAGGAACAATAATATCCCGTGGAGAGCTATGAGGACAAGTACATACAATGGATCATGCTGCAACAACAAAGGGATCAAGATGTGCATGAGCTGATGAATATGTTCCATACCCTACGCACAAATTTAGGTATCAAATATTCAGAGAAACATTTGGTGCTAAATTATCAAAGTTTTCTGCACATATACATTCAAGAGGAAATAGAGTTCCTCGACATCTCCTCACTCGGTACAACATAATGGTATGCTGCCAAGATTGAGCAGAAATTCAAACAAAAGAAGTGAGACTTTGGATCTGCGAATCAAAAGTAAGGGAAAGGGAACCCTAAACCACAAAGCAAAGGACAAAGCCAAGGCATGGAGGCCCAAGACAACCTGCCAAAGCCACAAGCAAAGAACAACCCTGCGAAGCCAAATAAGGACACAGGAAAGTGGTGTGAGTTCCATAAGAGCTCCACTCACAACACAAGTGAGTGTTGGGCTAAGAAGTCACTGGTGGCCGAGATGACGGATTCTGAATCAAATGCATGCTCTGACTCGGAATCAAAACCTAGCAATTGGAATGACAAAGGGAAACAGATTATTGATGCAAAGCCCAACACCACTATTACCACTGCGAAGATCAAGAAGGAGGAACTAGAAGATCCAGAGGAGGAGGAGTGTCTCTTCCACTCCCAAATGTGGGTAAAGGGTTCCCTGATATAGTTCATTGTCGACAATGGGAGCCAAAAGAACCTCATTTCAACAGACGATGTGAATTTTTTGGGCTTGCTTACCACAACACACCCACAGCCATACACCATTGGGTGGCTTCACCAAGGACAGGATCTCTGCGTCAACTAGCAATGTCGCCTTCCCTATAGCATCAAGCCCTTCACAAATGAGGTATTATGTGACATTGCTTCTCTTGATGTTTCTGATGTATTATTAGGCCAACCATACTTGTGGAAGCGACATGCTGTGTATGAGTCTCGACCTTGCGTTGTTATTGTAATATTCCCATTTTAGCACATGGCTAAATGGAATATTAAATTTTTGATTTTATCACATTGCAGCTAAATAAATGGGTAAAGGAACCCATTCTTATTGAAGACATGAATAAAATCCTACATGATGTGAAAGGGATCATCAGAGTAGCTTCATTTTTCACCCTCAAGTGTGAAAAGGGGAAAATGCATGAAGACAAGGTCATGTTTGACCAAGTCAATAACGCAGCCATAGGATGAGTGGATGACTTTATGAGACAACGTAGTGTGAATGAGTAAGAGGATATTTGGTGGAGGAAACCATAATGGATGGGGCCCATGGAGAGAGAGATTTTACTTGTTTAAAAGGAGGGCAAGACAGCCATTGCTATACATGCTTGTATTATTCATCTCATTGTCTATTCAGACACTTTTGCATTCTTTGTTGTTTAGCAAGAGTTGCGGGGAGGAATTCCTATTTAGGATTCCTTCTCCTTCTTGAGAGGCCTCTTCAGGGATTGCTCAGATTTTCCTCACATCCAGGCTTGCGGCCAAGCATCCTCCATTGAGACAACATTATTTCTACAGTAGAGTAATGTTGTGTTTCTCGGTGTTGTAGTGAGAGTTCACTACATCACCTCCATCAGCTATTTTTAGAGGAGGAGCCTCTCTTCCCTTTGAGATATTAGATTCTATATATTCTGGAGCTTATTGTAGACTTTGGCATCAAGGCCAAGCATTTCTCTTCACCAACAGTGTAGTCCTTTCTCTAGACTGCATTATTTCTGAGTGTGTTTGTAGTGGAGACTTGCTCCACATGTTTGTAGGGTTAGATATCAGGTGAAAGGATTAGCCTTTCATTCTAGAGATCCATTGGAGGAGATCTTGTCATTTATTGCAGCATCTTCAGTCTTCTCCATTTTTTTCCATTTCTTGAGTTGCTGCAGCTACCCAGCAACTCCGACATTTCTGCAGATTTTCCATTTTGTGTATATTTCAACCAATTCCTTTGAGGACTGTGTATTGTATGTTTCCAGGGATTGAGATCTTGCTCCCACTTCTTTATTTGAGCCACATATTGTTGTATCCATGTATTGAAATTATTTGCAGCATTTCTGCCTCATGGATTGCGCAGTCATAGCCAGGGCCTCTTTTATATAGCAGTATTTCTCCATCTTTCATGTATATGTTTCATTGAGGTTGAATTGCCTAGCTTGAGAGATCATTTCCTCAAGATATTGTATACATTTGTTGCTACTATAATCTAATGTAATGGTTATGTGGATCTTCCAGCATTTTGGTTTTAATTCATTCACTGCTATTTTCTAGCTCATGTTTATGTATTTTTGATCTCCACATTGGTAATATATTGAGATATTCCCAACTGTGTAGCTGTTCCTAATTTGGAATATTACAGTGGTATCAGAGCATGATCTCTGGCTCAGCCTGTGAGTCTCAGCCAAAGAATATCAATATGATGAAGAGGATGAGTTTACTCTCATCCATTTTCAGATCCAGAGGAGACCTCTCCAAGGAGGTCAAGAAAATTGAAGAAGGAGAAGAGGAAGGACCATGCACTTCCTACTCTCACAGAAAAGAAGACCAAAAGCATGAAGAGCACTTGGAATTCGAAATTCTAAGTGAATACTTGGCTGAATACTAAGCTCAAACTAGATCCTTCCAAGAGACTCTAGCTTTTCCACAATTTATTCAGTAGAAAGAAGAAAGAAGACCCCACAACAATGAGATGATGAAAGGCAATAGATTTCTATTGTCCACATTTGATGGATCACTCACATGTAGAGCAGAGGTTTGGGTGAAGAAAATAGAGGATTTCTTCTTCATACATCCTGTAGTAGATAGAGAGGCTGTAGAAATTAAAACGCTGCACCTTGAAGGTGAAGCAAAGAATTGGTGGATCAACCACCTAAGCCATACAAGGGTTTATACTTTTGCTGAGTTTTCTCAAAGAGTGATCAGAAGATTTGGAAAAAGGAGGGAGGAGCCCTCACCACCAGCTGATGAGGCATGTACCAACGTTTTCGAGACCATGGAGGATCAGCCTTCATCTTCAGTAGTTTGGGATGCCAAGACATATGAGGAGGAAACTCTTGCAGCCCTGTAAGGAGCTTCCACAATTCACCAGGGTATTCTTAAAAATCCATCTCTTATCATTTCAACAAACACTTTGGATGGGTCTACATCATTACATGCAGTTGACCTAGAGTAGCAGAATAGCACTATGTTGTACAAAAGCAGTGATGGAGGAAAGAGGAACCATTCCTCATGTGAGCACTCAAAGAGCAGCTTCATTCAAGAAGCCATGAAGGAAGCAGTGAGAAGGAGTAGACATCTGGAGATAAGAAACTCTTTCTCCTCTCTAGATGAAACTCTATCAATGAGCATGCCACATCTCAAAGAGAGACTTCTACTGGCAGCAGATCCAAAGCCTCTTTGGTTTTGGAAGGACATGCATGAGGAGGAGATCTCACAGAGAGATTTCAGTAAAGGTGCACTCCCACACATCATGGAGTCCAAGATTCTTCATCAGTTTGAGGAGGTTCTTCCCTTCTCTCAGGAGCAGATAGTAGATGGAGGACATCTTCGGATGGATAACATCTCTCATGACTGTGTTGGAAATTCCTTGAGCCATGCACATCATGATGGGAGGTTTTTGCCTACCACCTATTTGGATCCTCATAGGGTCAAATTGATCCTCAAGAAGATTGCATTTCAAGATCCCATGAAGTGAAGCAATATGATTTGGGATGATGGTAGCCCTCATGGGAGGAGTACCAAGATGAAGGGTGGAAGAAGACATCCACAATTGGTTGAGTGGATGTGGATGGTGAGCAAGAAGCTGGTAAGCTACCTACAGATTTATGATACTGGGCAACAGGAGGCTTGGCTGCACTGGTTAATCTTGAAGGAGTTTGGCCATCACTTGGCATACACTCTTTCCAAGGGTATTATGATGGAGAAGATGTGGCAGGATGCTGGCATCATGGAGTAGAAAAGAGTATGGATGCATAGTGATGATGCAACATTCATATCACTCACTATGTCTTCATCACATGTCTTGTATGATGAGAGCATGAGGAAGCAGCAAAATCTTTTGTTTCTTGGGTTGTTCTATGGAGAGCAAGGAAAAATTTTCTCTCATTCCTTATATGATGTTGTAGGAGTAGGAGATGGCACAATCATGGTGCAAAGGGGATACTCCTTGACCTTCGATGAACAGGAATTACTTCCACTTTGGGAGAGATTCCATATTTGCAGCAACATTTTTGGAGGGTTTCCCATCTATGCTGAGGGAGCTGAGGGCAATAACGCTGTGCCATCTAGAGACTATCTATTGCCTCATGCAGAGGAAGGAGGAGATCTTGCTCCAGGTATAGGGATTCTTGCATCTTTGCAAGGAAGTCCCCAGGATCTCAAGTATGGAGATCAAGGCACAACTCATGTTTTACATGTGCCATTTTTGAGGAGGTGTGGAACCATGGAGACACAAGGAGGAGATAGGGAGGATGACCATCATGATGTGATGAGGAGCACCCATCCCTATCTATTTTATGAGGTTGATGCACCTAAGAAGGTTATTGGATTGCGTAGTGGAAGCATGGACAAACTTGTTCATTCATATATTCAGTCATCTCTTGTTGAGGATGTCTCATTACATGGAGAAATTTTTCCTAGGAGACCACTGGACCAGTAGAGGAGAAGGGATGCTTCACATGTTGAGGCACCATTCATTGATTTTAGAGGAGTGGAGTGCTCCCAGGATCATTTTTCTTGCATTATATTGACAGATTAGCATATGAGGAGATGCATAGATCATGTGCAGATGGTGGAGTTAGCATAGCCACCTCTTTTCTCTTTGAGGATGAGAGGAGACTCATTTTTTAGCCACTCCATTTGCATACACAAAAATTATGGTAAGGGTATTGTTTATATGCATGATGATTTGTATATTCATCCCTTAACCATATGTGTACAAGATGTTGCTCCAAGGAGGAGCATTCTTTTTTCTAGACCCCATGGTCTACTTGAGGCCATGAGCACTATTGGTGACCACTCCCTAGGAGGACTTAGGGAGGAAATGTATTTTGGAGGACATGCTCACCTTGCACCATACATCATGCACTTTATCCATACATTTGAGGAGAGTAGGATAGCAAGCACGTGGTTGAGAGGCCACACTTTTTGTCATACTCTTTTGCAGTTGAGGGTCAAACTACATTGGTTACAATTGAGGGACCATTTTCCTTCTCCCTTGCCACCCATGACAACAAGAATGGTTCTCATTATGGTTCATTATGTTGTTGTTTTCTTTGTATTTTTTGAGAGCATGATTTGGGGAATGACACATTGGTTGGATGTGTCCCTTGGGGGAGAGATCTCCCACATTATTTGCATTGCATGTTCTAATGGGAGCATGAGAGCACATGTGGCCACTACAAAAAGACATTTTTTTCCATTTGAGGTGAGCCATATGATTGAATGGATGCCATATGGTGGTGACTTCCAACTCATCACATATGAGATGATTTGGGACAACATGTTTCATAATGCTAGAGAAGAGATCCTTGGAGGTCTAGTCTTCATTTTGCCACTTGAGGGCAACAATGTTGCAGCCCAATATCAACATATACTCTGCAATTATCCTAAGTGGAGAGTAGGACAATGTGGGGTAGGCTATTTTGTCTACCAAGATCAGATTTTTAGCCAACCTACATTGCATGAGCCAATGGTGGAAGATGATTGTCAAGAGTTGCCATGTTGGGAGGTAACTCAATTTGTATGGATGATTGCTTGGGGGATGGAGGATCTACATGAGGAAGATGTTCCTCAACATATTTCAGACTCCATGCCTTGGGTGGAGATTCTTCAGTTCTATCCTTGTAGTTGCTTGAGGACAAGCAACATTTGGGAGGGGAGGATTGTAATATTCCCATTTTAGCACATGGCTAAATGGAATATTAAATTTTTTATTTTATCACATTGTAGCTAAATAAATGGGTAAAGGAACCCATTCTTATTGAAGACATGAATAAAATCCCTCATGATGTGAAAGGGATCATCAAAGTAGCTTCATTTTGCACCCTCAAGTGTGAAAAGGAGAAAATGCATGAAGACAAGGTCATGTTTAACGAAGTCAACAATGTTGCCATAGGAGGAGTGGATCACTTTATGAGACAATGAAGTGTGAATGAGGAAGAGGATATTTTGTGGAGGAAAGCCTAATGGATGGGGCCCATGGAGAGAGAGATTTCACTTGTTTAAAATGAGGGCAAGGAAGCCATTGTTATACATGCTTATATTATTCATCTCATTGTCTATTCAGACAATTGTGCATTCTTTACTATTTAGCAAGAGTTGTCGGGAGGAATTCCTGTTTAGGATTCCTTCTCCTTATTGAGAGGCATCTTGAGGGATTGCTCAGATTTTCCTCACATCCAGGCTTGAGGCCAATCATCCTCCATCAAGATAGCATTATTTCTATAGCAGAGTAATGTTGTGTTGATGGGTGTTGCAGTGAGGGTTCACTACATCACCTCCATCAGTTATGTTCAGAGAAGGAGCCTCTCTTCCCTTTGAGATATCAGATTGGAGATATTTCAGAGCTTATTACAGACTTTGGAATCAAGGCCAAGAATTTTTCTTCACCAACAGCGCAGTCCCTTCTCTAGACTATGTTATTTCTGAGTGTGTTTGCAGTGGGTACTTGCTCCACATGTTTGGAGGGTTAGATCTCAGGTGAAAGGATCAGCCTTTCCTTCTAGAGATCCATTGGAGGAGATCTTGTCATTGATTGCAGCATCTTCAGTCTTCTCCATTTGGTTCTAGTTCTTGAGTTGCTGTAGCTATCCAACAACTCCGGCATTTCTGCAGATTTGCCATTTTGTGTATATTTCAACCAATCCCTTTGAGGATTGTGTATTGTATGTTTCCATGGGTTGAGATCTTGCTCCCCCTTCTTTATTTGAGCCACATATTTTTTTATTCATGTATTGACATTATTTGCAGCATTTCTGCCTCATGGATTGTGCAGTCATAGCCAGGGCCTCTTTTATATAGCAGTATTTCTCCATATTTCATGTATATGTTTCATTGAGGTTGCATTGCCTAGCTTGAGAGATCATTTTCTCAAGATCTTGTATACATTTGTTGCTGATATAATCTAATGTAATGGTTATGTGGATCTTTCAGCATTTTAGTTTTAATGCATTCACTACTATTTTCCAGCTCATGTTTATGTATTGCTGATCTCCACATTGGTAATATCTTGAGATATTCCCAACTGTGTAGTTGTTCCTAATTTGGAATTTTACAGTTATTGTCACTTTTGGAAATAAGCTGTACAAGATATGAGAGGTACCACTTCCTGCTGCTATCTCTTTGGTTACTACAAAACAATGTAGTAAGATCATTTCCCAAACCAAGAAATTTGTTTTTGTGATGATCTGCCCCCAGGCCAAGAAGAAGATTATGGCCACAACCTCTAGAAAGGGATACTCTGCACGAAAACAACAAATGGACAAGGTTGTGGAGGATTACAAGGACATCTTCACCTCACACACAGGGGTTCCTCTGCACTGTCAGGTCAAGCACCCCATTGATCTGACCCCAAGTGCATCGCTACCCAATGGACCGATCTATCGGTGCTCTGTTATGGAGAATGATGAAATCAAGAGGCAGAATCGGGAGTTGCTACAAAAAGGTCACATCTTCCCAAGTTCATCGCCTTGTGGTAACCCGATCGTGTTGGTACAAAAGAAGGATGGGACTTGAAGACTCTGTTTTGACTATCGGGCACTGAGCAAGATCATTGTACATAATAGGTACCTGATCCCACAGATTTATGACCTTCTGGACCAACTCAAAGGGGGGGGGGAATATTTCAACAAGATCGACTTGAAGTCAGGCTATCAACAAGTACCAATCGAACACTCTGATGTGTGGAAGATGACCTTCAAAGCCAAGGAGGTCCTATTCGAATGGCTGGTCATGCCTTTTGGGTTGACGAATGATCCGAAAACCTTCATGAGGTTGATGGATGACATCTTGTAGCCATTCAGCAACTCATTTGTAGTGGTGTACTTGGATGACATTCTGATCTTCATCCAGAATTGGGAAGATCACCTCCACCACATTCGACAAGTCCTCCAAACACTGTGGCAACACAAGTTGTGTGCCAATTTGAAGAAGTGAAATTTTGGCATGACCTAGGTTCAATATCTGGGATACATTATTGATGAAAGAGGGGTGCATGTTGATACAACCAAGATCTAAGTAATTCGAGATTGGCCAACCCCAACCTCTCTAACAGAGCTTCACAGCTTTCTGGGTCTTGCTAATTTCTACCGCCAGTTCATGTTGGCATTCTCTCATATCAATTGGCCCTTGAATCAAGTCACCGAGGGAGGAGCGAAAGAAAATTTATTATGGTCGAAATATCAACAAAATGCATTCATATAATTGAAACATCACCTCTGTTATACCCTAGTGCTCACATTACCAGACTTGCAACAACCATTTGAGATCGAGATACATGGCTCTGACTATGCTATTGGGGTAGTTCTTACTCAACAGGGGCATCTTGTGGCATATCACAGTGAGACATTGTTTGACATGGTTCGTAAGTATCCCACTTATGACAAAGAAATGTATTCCATTATGTAGGCTTGTCGACAATGGAAGCGTTACATTATGGGGAAGGAAAAAATCATCCACACAGATCACCAACCCCTGCAGTTCATACAGACACAAGGGAAGTTGCAGAATGATTGCCATAAAAAGTGGTCCACATATCTGTAACAATTTCATTTGAACATCAAGTACAAGAAGGGTAGCACCAATAATGTTGAAGACTGCCTCATCCGAACACTGATTGTGGTGCTAACCACCGTTATCAAATCTTGTGGGAACAAGACTTCTGATTGGCCGCTTCTCTACAAGAGCGATCTAGAACTCGACCACACATACAAGGCAGTCTTAGGGGGTACACAAGTTCCAAATTTTCACCTCCAAGATGCATTGTTATGTCACCTGGGACACCTTTGCGTTACTTCAAGCGAGCATGCCAAGATGATATGAGAAGGACACTACAGTCGAGTCACTGGGCATTTTAGGGTCGAGAAAAAAGTGATAGTACTATAGAAGTATTTTTATTACCGAACCTTCGATAGGATGTCAGGAAGTACATCAGATCCTGCACTACTTGTGCCATTGCCAGACTAACCATCAAGAAGCAAGGCCTCTATACTCCTCTACCTACCCCTAGTCGACCTTGGGAATCCATATCCATGGATTACATGTTAGGCCTTCCTTCTACTAAGCATGGAAACGACTGTTTTTTCGTGGTCGTCAACAGATTATCGAAGATTGCCATAATGGCAACCTCCAAGAAGAATATCATAGTAGAAGCCACTACTAAAATCTCATTTGAACGAGTGTGGGTGCACTTTGGAATCCCACAGTCGATCATATCAGATCAGGATAGAAGGTTCCTTAGCACATTTTGGTCCAGCCTCTGGTCAATGTTGGACACCAAGCTCACCAAGTCCACAAATTTCCATTCCCAAACTGATGGCCATACAGAGGTTGTCGATAGGATGATTGTACACATTCTATGCATGTAAAATTAAAAGCATCCATGCACATGGGATGAGAACCTTCGCTATTTACAACACAGTTATAACCGAGATCTCCATAGCTCAACCAACCACAACCCCTTTTAGGTGGGCTTGGGATTCTAGCCACTATGTCCCATTGACGTAGCCAAGCCATTTGCAGCTACTCAGGCCGATTCGGCTCATGACTAGTCTGAAGCCGAAAAATTAAAAATCTTCATCGATCGCATTCAACACATCCGCCAACAAGTTCATGACATATTAGATAGATCCAATGCTAAGTAAAATCAATGACATGATCAACATCGGGTGCCACACAACTTCCAGGTGGGTGACAAAGTGTGGCTACATTTGCAGAAGGAGCGCCTCATTAGAACCCTCCGCAAGCTTCACCCGCTCCGATATGGGCCATACACCATCACCAAGGTTGTAGGGAACAATGCCTTCAAGCTCATTATTCCACCATTCGTTGGTCTACACCCATTATTCAATGTGGACCACCTTTGTCCCTACTTCCCACCTTTACTGGACACCTTTGACATTGCAGAACAACTCACACCAAAAAAGTTAAACCCAGACTGCATGGAACAGGCCACCATAGATTGTATCATGGACATGCAAATCAATAACACTTGCGTGGCGAACTCCTGCACCAAGGCAAGTGGTTCACCAGGGACCAAATTTAGCAGAAGTTTCCTCATCTCATGGAGGAACTCAACGCAATGGGGACCATTGCTTCCTAAGGGGGGAGTAATGAGACAGGTGGATATTGGTGGCCACCCACCTATTCCACTTGGGGCCCCACGATTGTCTCTTTCAGTTTTTCAGTTTTGGTACAACTTACTATTTTTAGAAGTTTTTCTAGTCCTGAACTTTCGGAGCCATTTTGAGGCCCTAAACGACGTTTTTTGGGCATCACGCCTCTGACCAAAATGATGCTGTTCTAAAATTTATATTTGTGATAAATAGTTGTAGTCCTCGGATAGATCTTTCTAATTATGTATCATGTGCATCAAACGGAAATAGTATGCCAAAGTTACGACCCCAGGAAGTTGAAACATCAAATTACCCAAACAAGGCCCATAGTTTTGGCGCTTCATCTCCTAGGGTTAGGTTTTTGGATGTTTAGGGTTTTCCATTGTTTATCTATAATAAATAGGCCCTCGAGCCTCATTGGAACACAAGTCATAGGCTTGTAGCTACCACATCTCTTCTGAGAGATAAGCTACCAACACCCTAGCTAGTTTATTTCCATTCTGTCTGTAAGAAAATTTTAGTTCTTTGATATTAATGAAATAAAGTGTTATTTCTACTGCACTTTGTATTTATGGCTATATGTGTATTATGTTGCGTTCCAACATAAATACAGATAAATTTTTCAACCATATTTGGATTTTATTTTCCTTCTTCTCTTTTTCTTGAGTGATTGTTTGGTCTTATGTGCTTATTTTATTTCGAAGAGGTGGTATTTTCATTTGTGGTTATGCAAGCTGTCACCTAAGAAGTTTATTTGGGTGTGTTTTATCTGTTTATTTTCACTCCCTCTTAATTTTTCTAGGCCTTCCTACCTTTAGGGTTTGGTTTTTACCATTATAGAACATTGACTCTTCTTGAGACATTATGCTACAACCCTAGATTGTTGAAATTAACTTCATATTTTTCAATTTTTGGTTTTCTTGTTTGATTTCTTGAGAACGATTTTTTGGCTTTGGATTCCTAGATATTATGATTTTTGGGTGCTTTGTGTTCTAGCTTGGGGAACTTTTTGGCCTCTTCTCGGTTTGTCTTTTGGGTACAAATTCTTATAAATTTGGGGTTTTCATTTAGTGACTAGTGAGAGGTGCATTTTGTAGGAATTTGTGTGTTTGTAGTGAAAATACTCTCACCTTTTAAGTTTGAGGGGTTTCCGCAGTGCATTATATTAGATATCATTTTTTGGATTCAATTGCATTAATTTAGTCATTCATATATGACCATTTCCATGAGAGGTAGTCGTAATTGACTAATTTCTAATGATTTTTGAATAGTCCACTTAGCACTCATTGCATCGGGTGATGCTCACAGGGATGAAGAAGTGGGATTGAAACTAGTGAAATGAATCACATAGCGTCAATCATCACTTCCAGGGCTTGCACCCGGTAACTAGGACTTCTCGGGAGGTCACCTATCCCAGAACTCCTTTGGCTCAAGCGTGCTTAACTATGGACTTTCCCCCCCAATCAAGCCCACTTGCCTTGCTACCCCATTTGAAAAACCTTAGCAACTATTGTGCCTCATGAACCATTCAAGAAGAGATCCCTTTACTCTTATTATTTTAAGTATGAGGGGTTTTCGCAGTGCATTATATTAGATATCATTTTTTGGATTCAACTGTGTTAATTTAGTCATTCATATATGACCATTTCCATGAGAGGTAGTCGTAACTAACTAATTTCTCATGATTTTTTAATAGTCCACTTAGCACTCATTGCATCGGGTGATGCTCACAGGGGTGAAGAAGTGGGATTGAAACTAGTGAAATGAATCACATAGCGTCAATCATCACTTCCAGGGCTTGCACCCGATAACCAGGACTTCCCGGGAGGTCACCCATCCTAGAAATCCTCTAGCTCAAGCGCACTTAGCTATGGAGTTTCACCTTCCTGTAGTTTGAATTCATAGAACTGAAATAGAATTTTTTAGATAGATACATTAAGGTGTTACTAACAAGATTCTATCACACCATATAAGTTTCACACCACATCCCAATTGTGTAAATGATAGCCATTAAAATCAAAATTTTAATAAAATTCACTAGACTTATATTTTCTTTCCAATGGTAGTACACCAACATCAGTGTAGGCTAGGTTTCGGAGATAGGTGTGGGAGTAAACCACTCCAAAAATGTAAAACTAACTTAGCAACCTGTAGTAGGGAGTTAAATCCACTTGCAGTAGTGTAGTCTAGGAATCCCATTCTAACACAAGGGTTAATCACGATGTCACACTTGGCCTAGGTGAGGTGACATACCCCATTTCGCTGAGTTTCGGTTGGTGAAGATTGTATAATTTGCACGTATTACAAATGGTGTTATTAGAATTTTGTTGTAGCAATTGGGGGAAATATGGGAGGAAACTCACAAGGAGGTTTCATATTTCTGCTATCCTACCCTTGTGTGTGAATCTGGCTGATGATATCCCCCCAAGAAGTGTTATTGCTCGTGAAGACCTTAGTGATCATTCTTCTAGGGCTCATACACAGGTGTAGGGTCAGGATCGCCTTCTCTATACTTGGGAAAAATATTAGTCATACTCTTTCAGTCCTCTTAGGGGGTGACCCAAGACAAATAAGGGCACTTGGACCAATTTCACAGCTAAAAGGGTTGGGAATCAGGTCGCTAGTATAAATGTCCCATCGCTAACTTCTTTGTATTTTGTTTGTCTGTGACTAACTTGTTAGGATTTTTCTAGTGTATGCTCCTTGGCCCAAGTCAGCAGTTTGTGTTTTATGGAAATACAAACCTACGAATAAGTATGCTTTCCCTAAGTGGGTGGTTCACTTAGAACAATAGAAAGAAATATATCTAACCTTTTCCTTAAAGTGAATAGATAAAGGGAGATAAACCTACTTATAATTTGTTCGCTTTCCCTCGCCTCCCTCCATCGCTTTCGTCACTCTAAATCTAACTTAACTCACTTGATTGATACCTTCCATGGCAAACAGAAGACAAAAAAAACATAAAGGCAATATGATCTATTCAAGTTAAACAAATTGAATCGATTAAACTCATTAATACACATATAACATCATTGAAACGTGCATTAGGAAGGAACAAATGTCTTTATTATGAAGTAGAAGGAAGAGTAAAACCAGTTGGTCGATTCATTTTCACTCATCCAACTTGAGTCCTATCCTCAGCACATCCAACATCAACAATCTAGCAGCATCACAGTACATGAAAAACACCTTCAAGAGTTGATATCTCACCAACATAAAGGCTACTTAACACAAATTCTTGCTCTCTTGTGCACTATGTTCAATGCTCTATTTATAAGTAGAGGAAGGTAGTTTGACATAAATGAATCATTGAATGGATTTCCTAAAAATGGATGAAGAGGTTTCCTTTTTCATGGGAATAGGAGGATAAGAGGTTTAATGACATCATGGGTTCAAAATTAGAGGCTATCAGATGAGGTGAAAGCTAGAACATTTTCTAGAAGTCACTAGAAGTAGGGAAGATTACCGGAATCCAATGAAACATTCTCTCCCAATCGACGAATGCACTCCAAAGTGGGCCTAGATCCTCTACAACACAACCTTGCATGGATTAGATGATCTGCAAAGTAGTTACAACTGTCTAGGGGTGCGTTGATGGCTCAATGGGGCACTTCAACTGACATCTAAGAAGTGAAAAATTCATGAAGGAAGGCCATCATTAATGTGATGACTTGTTTAGGGCATGTAGAAACCAATTTAGAGTATGATAGACCCTTATGAATACTAATTTGTGTTTTTGGATGATGCCCAAATTGGCCTGTAATAGATTCCCCCTAAAGCATGAAGTCAAAAATGATAATGTTGAGTGATTTTATTTACGACATGATGAGGAGGAACTAAAGTGGACAACGACCTGCATCAATTAAAATACATTACATCGTGATATTTGTTCATATTGTACATTAATTTCTGAGGGAGGGATATCCCATACTCAGCACATAAATTATCATAACATCATAAAGTCCTCTACAAATATAGACCCATGATAGGATGACCATTTGAATAATGACCATCGTACGGATGATTTGGTACTTCTCTTGAAATCGCAGCTCGAATGGATGAAACTAGATTCGAGGTCTTCTATCTTGTTCACTCGATCGCTTAAAGTACGAGTCTAGCCATGCAAATATATGATCTGATGTCGAACATGGGAAGACACTGTTTGATTACCAACCAATGATGTGAGCCATTAGTAGACACGAGAGAAACCACCGTTGATGATAATGGATCTCAAGGTAATGCAATACATTCTTCATGGTGTGAATAGATGGTTTGATGTTGAATACCATACAAAGTCTTTCGATCAAAGGCCTATGATGTCAACCTGTCGTCGGAAGCGAGAAACCCATTGTTGATGTAAGCAAGCTCCAAGGTACTGAAAGGTTGTTTCTAAGTCAACTTCCTGGATGATGAGCTGATGTCGACAGGAAGCGACCCATAGCAGGAGGGCATTGATGCTTCCCCCATCAACAAAACGAAACGAGAGTAATTATTTTGGAGACAAAATGTGACTGATGAAGAAATGTCAGGGATAGCGGTCATGAAATGAAGGTTTATGAGTATTGCAAAGGATTAGGAATAACTAAGTGACCTATCTTGATTATATCGGTGACACTGAATGGATTGGAAACATTTGACCCAAAACCGAAGTGATGGATGGTATGATAGAGCATAGGTATGATAGGCCGTCAAGCAGATTACACAACCCAAAAATCATGGAGATGAAGTGAATAAGTGTCATGTTCAAGAGCGACTTGCTACCATAAAGTATTTAATCCCTTTCTAATTTTCCCCAGTCATTACTGACCAGTACCTCTTTATTTTTTAACAAGCTTGAGGAGGATAACATATTCTTGATATATAATTCCACCCTTCGGGTGAATCCATCGCTATTTTATGCTTTAACGAGTATAGTGAAGTTGAAAATCGACCTTGTCATGATGGACAAGTTCATCACTATTTGATGCTTTAACGAGTCTAACAACAGTTAAGACTCAATCCTTTTTAATATTTAGAGAGTTTTAAAAAAGGACTAAAATAAAACTCCACAAGTTGGTTTTCATATAATAGTCCCCCGAATCCAAAAAAAACGTAAAATAATACATGAGAGAACCTCCTAGTCATGTTTGACTAGGGTTTTAATTTTTTGTAATCACAATCTATCTCAGTCTGGAAAAGGGTTAAACTTATACTGAGTAGATATCATTTCAATTCCTTTAACGAGATCGAAAGAAAAATCGCTCGTCAATCTTTTCATATTTTGGGAGTCTGAAAAGAGCTGAAAGAGAACTCCAAGGGGGTTCCTTTTTCGTATTTAACAAATATCGAAAAAGAGGTGCACTTTAAATTCCTTTTCATGTTTAACAAAGCTCAAAAAAGAGATAAAAGTATGCTTTGAGTTCCTTTTTTCATGTTTAACAAAACTCAAAAAAAGAGATAAAAATATGCTTTGTGGTTGACTTTCAATTTAATTTACAAGTAGGAAAAGACATAAAGAAATCAGCATTTTCATGTATTTTACTAGCATGAAATATAGCAAAAGAATCTCATGATTTTCATGATTTTAATGAGTCTTGAAAAATATAACTGTAATGGACTCGAGATAGGTTTAATTTTTATACAAGCTTGAAACATAGGAAAAATTATGCTTGAAAGTATTTTCATTTTTACATAAGCTTGAAACATAGAAAAATGTGGTTGAAATAGGTTTGCTTCATTTTTACACAATCTTGAAACAAAGGATAAATCATGCTTGAAATAGGTTTGTTTCATTTTTACACAAGCTTGAAACAATGTAAATATCATGCTTGAAAGTGGTTTCATTTTTACACAAGATTGAAACGTAGAAAACCGTGCTTGAAATAAATTTGAATGCCCCCTGCAAGAGAACATGCCTCCCAAGATTCATTTCACTCACCTAAGTAGACTATTGGTTACTAATAGTTGTATGGAATGAAGGTTCATGTACGAGATCATATTAAAGACTCGAATTAATTAGGAGAGGATTTGTTTCATTTTTTAACAAGCTTGACACATGAAAATAACTATGCTCATGGAACCTTGTTTCATTTTTTAACGAGATTGAGACAAGAAAAGGAACTATGCCCATGACCTAATTAATTTTTTAATAAGGTTTACACAGTAAAAGAACCATCCTCAAGACCTGATTCATTTTTTAATGAGGTTGACACAGTAAAAGAACTATCCTTAAGGGAACCTGTTTCATTTAACGAGGCTGACACAATAAAAGAACTATCCTCAAGGGAACCTATTTTATTTAATGAGGTTGACACAGTAAATAAACTATACTCCTAACCTGATTCATTTTTTAATGAGGTTGACACAGTAAACGAACCATCCTCAAGAGAACCTATTTCATTTAATGAGGTTGACACAGTAAAAGAACTATCCTCATCACCGAGTTCATTTTTTAACATGGTTGACACAGTAAAAAAACTATCCTCATAATTCACCTAGCCTATCTATTTAAGAATCATTGAAATATTCCTTAAGTTAGATGAAGTGGAAGATATTTTCCACCGATGTTGCAAGCGACGGTAATGAAAAGGTGCCCATTAGGGAAGGATCCTTAAAGAGTCCTACACCAATGTTCTGAGACTCAGGTGTCATAAAAAACATCGAATATGAAGCAATAGTAGATGTTTTCACAACTGTAATAGATGGTACACTCTGTGATGCTGTCTATTCCATGGTTAAATAACCCAACAAATACTTTAACAAATCTATGGGAACTTGTGAGTGAAAAGGATCAATGGAATCATAGTAGGTCAAACGAGGAAAATATTGATATAAATGAAGCACCGAACCAAAATGAGAGGGAGTCGAAGGGGTTGTATCTTCTTGAAGTTCATCCTCTATCAAAATCAAACCAAGTGGAAGCACTTCACTGTCAAGCCCGAGATAAATTTCAAGCGACAAACTCTTCGGTAAAGAGGAAAACTTGATGGTTACAAATGGTTGAGTATTAGATGGTTGCACCAGAATAACTTCTTTTTTTTCGACTTCGGGATCAACTACTAGATCGAATTCCAGTTGAAGAATCTCGAGTTAAGGATTCACCATTTCACTGGATTGAATTTCAGTGTACTCAGGTAACTGTGAGATTTCTATCTCGATAGTAGCAGATAAACTAGGATGAGTCGAAACGACTCAAGACTCAGTATTCAAAGGATCAGATGTCTTTGGTATATCAGATTATGTAGCACCAAGAGTTCCAGAGGTACCAGACTCCGTAGGGCGAGCATGCCTTCGCCTACTAGAAGTAGCTTCTGGTGGTAACGAAGGTTTATTCTTTGTCCTATGCAAATGACAGCGAAGGGTTTGATATTATTCCATGATTTCTGATTGATTTTATACAAAAAGAAAAAAAAAAACAAAAAGAGGGTGATACTAGGAAAACATTTACCAAGCAATTGTGAACTGTAATATACTGCCTCAGTAAACCAAGGACTTATTATACATGTAGGCAATCTCCCTGAATGTTGTGTTTGGTGTATCACAGGTACAAGGCGGCCAACTCGGTTACCTATGGATGGTAAGAAACCTAAAGTTGTCCTACCACATATACATGAGGTACGTGGAGGCCCAATTCATATTAGCGTTGTCTAATGCGAAACCACACAGTGAGAGCATCCCCTTATACTTTTCATACTAGAACACCGCTGGATATACCTGAAATTACGTGGGCGAGCTCAGATATACTTATGTACGTGGAATGAG
Source organism: Pinus albicaulis (assembly GCA_034641835.2). NCBI lineage: Eukaryota > Viridiplantae > Streptophyta > Pinopsida > Pinales > Pinaceae > Pinus > Pinus albicaulis. The sequence goes on along the minus strand of CM076574.1, from coordinate 67,242,316 downwards.
GTATCACACTCGGAATGTATCGCAGAAAATTAACGATAGTTTCTATGTTTAACGATGCCAAAACAGGTCTTATTATAACCTAGATCTCTAAATGTTATCGTTAATTTTACAATGATCTTAATTAACAGTTTGTATTTCAAGTTCAATGGGAGATGTATTGAACATTTCTAGAATGAAACTAGAATGATAAGCATTCGTTTCAAATTGATTTTTGACAATGAAAAAATAGATAGTAGGGATAGAGAAATAAAATAATTTTCAATCATCAATGAGCAAATCTAAATGCAATTTTCCCTAAACTATTCCCCAAGTAGCACTCACAATCCCCAAATGCAAATGCATGTTTTTCTTTTAAGTTTCCTTTAAGTTTTGATGAACGGAAAATAAACTAATGCACAAACAATCACTCAAAACTTTCAAGAGAAACGAAGACTGAAATGAAAATTCCTCTTTTCGAAAATAATGAATTGATTAAATGTAAAATTTAACTTTGGAACTATTCACAATGATAAATAAAACAAAAAGAAAAATTGATCAAACAAGTCCAAAGTGAGGCAAGAAGAGTGAAGGAAAACTGGTCTCTGGAGCTATTCAGTCACTCAAAAATTTAGCAAGAAAACAATGACATGAATTGGAAAAAGACAAAATAGATATATTTTGGTTGGTTAGAGGGGCAACAGACTCCTAAGTGGGATACAGTGTGTTTTAGAGCACTGTCCCTAGGCCAACAATGCTATGTAGAGCAGTGTGTCAAGACCAATAGTGCGTTGGTGCCAGAGGACTCTCTGAAAAAGAAAGTAATCACACTACTTTTGAAAAGAAACATTCAAATGACTAAAAATAAGCAGGTAAAGTCTACAATATGTTGATGGACAAGGAAAAAACTACTACGGAAGATGCATCATTCCCCATTATGGTCACCATTTTTTTTTATGGAAATATTAACCTACAGATAAGTATTCTTTCCCTAAGTGGGTCGTTCACTTAGAACAACATAAAGAAATATATCTGACCTTTTCCTTAAAGTGAATAGATAAAGGGAGAGAAACCTACTTGTAATCTATTCTCTTTCCCTCACCTCCCTTCGTCGCTTCCGTCACTCTCAATCCAACTTAACTCGCTTGATTGATACCTGCCATGGAAAACAAAAGGAAAAAAACAACATAAAGGAAATACAATCTATTCAAGTTAAAAAAATTGAATCGATTAAACTTATTAAATCACATATAACATCATTGACACGTGCATTAGAAAAGGAAAAAATGTCTTTATTATGAAGTAGAAGGAAGAGTACAACTAGTTGATCAATTCGTTGTCACTCATCCAGCTTAAGTCCCATCCTCATCACATCCAACATCAAGAATCCAACAGCATCACAGTACATGCACAACACCTTCAAGAGTTGATATCTCACCAACTTAACTCTACTTAACACAAATTATTTCTCTTGTGTGCACTATGTTCAGTACTCTATTTATAAGTAGAGGAAGGTAGTTTGACATATATGAATCATTGAATGGATTTCCTAAAAATGGATGAAGAGGTTTCCTTGTTCACGGGAATAGGAGGATAAGAGGTTTGAGACTTCATGGGTTCCAAATTCATGGTTATCAGATGAGGTGAAAGCTAAATAACTTCTAGAATTCACTGGAAGTAGGGAAGATTCCTGGAATCCAATGAACAATTCGCTCCCAATCTACTAATGCACTCCAAAGTGGGCCTAGATCCTTTGCAACGTAGCTTTTCATGGGAGTAGATGTTATAAAAATCAGTTACAGTTTTATAGGGGTGCGTTGATGGCTCAATGGGGCACTTCAACTGGCATCTAAGTAGTGAAAATTTCATGAAGGAAGACCATTAATGTGATGACTTGTTTAGGGCATGTAGCAACCAATTTAGAGTATGATAGACCCTAATGAATAGTGATCTGTGTTTTCGGATGATGCCCAAATCGACCTGTAACAGTTTGGCCTTAGGGGTGTTTTTACTGACTTGTTTTAGTTTATATACATTTATTCACTTGGATAAACCCAATCGTCGTTAGTAACGTCAAATTCATGGTTTTTCTCATAAAAGAGGTGGAATTTTTACTGCTACTTAGAGAGTTCTTGTTGGTGTTAAAGACTTAGACCAACCCATATTTGTGGATTCTATACCTAATCCTTTAGGTAGTGACTTAGTTTCCATCAAAACATCGGCATAAAACTCAACTTCTCTTGCTAATCCACCTTTGACCGATCCTTTAGGACTAGAGTTACTGTGGCTGAGCCCTAACAGTTCTACACATGCCTACACATGTGTTTCTTTTTTCGTGTTTCTTATGGAGGAGGTTAGTTCCTCTTTACCCTCTACATCTGCAGTATCAACTACCATGTCATCATTTCCACCACTAAATGTGGCTATACATGCACCTCCTTCCACACTTCTCACATCCTCTTGGGGCATTCCACTATTATCCTCTATGGCTCCTACAAATTTCCCTAGTGTTCCTATGCCTACTCCTTCATCTACATCGACTATGGAAGTTAACCCTAGTCAGCCTATAGGATCAAGGATTTTTACTCCCACCTTTTCTTAACCTATTGTTTTTGTTCCACAAATGGGTATGGAAACATCGAGAAATGTGTAGGGAGGATCATTTGTTGCTCATAGATAGTTTGGGGGAAACTTTGCTTCTAATATCTCTCAATCCAAATATAGTTCATTGTTTGGAGGACACCACCCTCTAATACTTTTCCTAGAGTGTCTAGTTTACCTGGGGGGAACCTTGTTGTTACCATCGTCACACCTATGAGTCATCCTCCTTATGTCAGTGTTGTTGCATAAGGTGGTCCATATTTTCCTATCAGATACAACCTCATTAGTAGCCATGATTTTTGGGGTCTTTTCTTTTTCATGGGAAGTTACCTTAGGGGGGAAGCTCCATACACCAGCCATGCTGGCCGACATCCTTTACATGTTGGGAAATTTTTTGACCATGTCCAATAACCTATTCCTAAAAACTAGTATATGAGGGGACCTCATGGATAGTTAGGAGGCTCTCGGTCCTATGAACCATTTATTCAGCTTCATAATCCCTTTTTATCCTCTCTTGATTTACTGGATTTGGCTAAGATGACAAATTACCCCATCTGACACGATCCTTGTTGGACACCCATGCATACCAAGTTTCCTTTTGATATGTCCAAATTTGAAGAGAAACATGGAGAAAATCCATCAACTCACATCACCACCTACCATTTGTGGTTTTCATCAAATTATTTTGTGGATTATTTGATTCAATTGTGTTTTTTCCAACGCACACTGACTGTAGATGCCCCTAAATGGTATATCAAATTGGATAAGATTTCTCACAATCACTTTTCATATTTGGCCCAAACCTTCTTAACTCATTTTTAGTTACCGATGAGGTATGAAATCAATTCTAAAATCTTTTCCAATTTGAAACAAGATGATGCCACCCTAATTTCTAATCACATCCATGGGTGGTGACATTGGAAGAGTTTAGTTTGAACCAAACTTCTTGATGATATCTTATGTAAATGGTTCATTGATCGTTATGACCTATGATAGCTAAGGATGTATCCATGCTCAGGGATATTACCAAGGAACAAGCCATATTAACTTATAAAAAACTAGATTTGATTTATTTTCAGTCAGGTATGCATTATGAAGTACTTTTGAATGCTTCGACACTCTTCTATTAACCCACCTAAACCAACCCCGGGATCACACACTGATAGTGTGCTTGGTTCCATTTCCGATTCTATAAGCCAATTGTTTTCCCAACTCAAGAAATTGATCATGAAATCATAATCCCCAACAAGTGAGCATGGCTCTGCAAAAGCACGCTCTTCTGAGAATCCAACCAATGTTCTAATGGTGAAGTCCGCAACACTTAAGAATAATCAACAACCTGGTGGGAAGGAGAATAAAAAGAACAAAAAAAAGAACCAAAATTCTCAGGAGAGTCAACCAAACCCACCAAATAAGGTATTGGGTACATCTAAATGTCATCTTAATATTAATCTCCCTTGCAAGATTTCCCAAGGTGAACACTTAACTCACAAGTTCCCTTGAATGGATGAAGTTCATAGGATTCTTGCACCACTGCCTGCTACCCAAAAACCTATTATTTTAACTCATCCTTTCCTTGAAAAAGAACAACAAAAAATGGTTTCCCATGGTAATCCACCTCCACAAGGGGGAAATGAGGGGCCTTCTTTCCATCCTGCTCCTAATTTTCCCATCCCTATGTTCCAAGAACGCGTTGATGTGACTACATGAGTCAAATATTACGATCCTCCTGAGTAGATTTCCTCTTCTAAGGACTCAACCACCTTGACTACTTCCAATAGAACTCTCATGCTAGATAAACCTATGGAGCCAGTCTATTTCCCACATGAGAGTTTCATTCACAAGGCTACACACAACCCATATGCGCAGACTTCCTAACATTAGAGTATTGTCTAGGACTTAACCTTGGCTCCTTGTGCCATGTCTTCTTTGGAGGTTTTTCAGAGTTTCCCTTAGCAACGCAAAGCCTTGTTGTTTGTGATCGATGGAGTGGATCCCACTAACTCAAACCTTATCACATTTAATTTTGACAAGGTTTTCATTCTACTTTCCCACTAAATTGACTTTTAGATTACCGTGTGTGTCTTTAATAGGGATGTTCATTGCACTTGGGTGGATGAGGGCTCTTCCACTTGTGTCATGTTAGCATCATGTTGGAAATCTCTCTATTCTATAGCACTCACCAAGTCCACTAATACTCTACAAGAATTTTATGGGCATCATTTCGTACCCAAGGGGGTTCTTCCTAAATTTTCCTTTGAGCTAGGAGGAAAATCTGCCCACATCAATGTTTAATTCATCGACCTTCCCTTCTATTATAACCTACTCCTTGGTCGTAATTGGTTGTATGTTATGACTACATTGAATCATCCATATTCCATATCCTTTTATTTCCTCATGAAGGCAATATTATTACCATTGACTAACTAGACTATTGTGTGTCATTAACTCAACTTGCCACTACGGGGAATTTCGTCCCACTCCTTGGAGGGAACCTTGAAGGTTATGAGAGTGTTAGAGCAGGCTTTCTAAAAGCTCATTCCTTATTGGTAACTTTCCTTAATTACCACCACCTGAAATTCCTTCATCCTGTGTTAAATATCTTATGCATATGATCTCTTCTAACACTTGTGTACCCCAAAGAAATACTGATCCTTGGGTGTTGTCTCCTAATCTTATGGAAGTTTATCAAGCTAGTGAACATCCTTCACCGCCTTTAGTGGAAGATATTTCCTCCTCTCCAGTCCTATCAATAACTCCTAACACTGGTCAAAAAATCCATCCCAATATGGAATATGAATATGATCATTTTCCCACATGAGCCATCCCTCTACCTCTTCCCCATGACCCCCTTGATGATGATCCTTCTTCTTAGAAAGTCATATTAGAAATAATGTATTCACCTATTGATAATCCTAGGGAGATTATTCATATTGATGTCTCTAATCTCCCAGATTTGGAAAAGGTAGAGATTCAAAAAACAAATCTTGAATCGTCCTAGGGGGCATCTCCTCAACCCTACTTGGAAGTTCCATCCTTGGATCGAGTCAAGTCTTGGGTTTCTAATGATGAACTTAAAAATGAATTTTCCAACTCCTTACCACCTTTTGATGAGCATATTGTACCCCCTTTATGTCTTGATCCTCCCTTATGTCCTCAGGTTAATTTCGAGAGAATGGCTATGTTAGAATGTCCCTGGGATGGTCAACCTTTCCAAATTGGGAAGTTTGACTTCCTTTGGCATGGACCCACATTGGAAACCAATATGGTCCCCACACCCTCCATAAGTTCACATATAGAAACACTTGGCTTGTGCCTTATTTTGGGCACATGTAACATACCTTCTTACTTCCCCAAGGTAATAGAGGTTTTACTAGTGAATCGAGTCCCCATTGTTCGGTCATTGTAATATCCCATTTTAGGAATAGCTAGCAATCCATGGTTGGAAAACGCATTTTCTAGAAATGGAGGTAGCAGGATTTGATACCAAGACTTGGATCCCTTAGACAAATATGTCTAAGACCAAAATCCAAGATTTGGGATCAAATAAATCCTTCTAGGGTGGTGACACAAGCCTCCCACACCTAGTTCCCTTCAGAAATTTCCCAAGGAATGGGGCTGCAACAATGTATGAACATACAAGGAATTCTCAATGTTATTTTAATGAGCCACGGCACATGAAGATGTAAATAGTTGAAAAATGTATAATATAGTAGCAATAGAGTACAATTCTTTGAGGAATCACTCCCTCAAGCTAGGCAATGAATGCCTCAATAAGACATGTACACCAAAGGTGACAAAACACTGATATGTAAATATGCCCTAGCTATGGAAGTGCTGTCAATAGAAGGAACTACAACATGTAATATGAAAATAAAATGATATATCAATGATAGCTCAAGAAATTAGGGGGAGAAAGCTTTGAACCCCTAAAAACAATAGTACAACAATCGTTAGAAGGATTGGCTACAATATAGGTACAAAATGGGAAAATACAATAATGCCAGAGTTACTGGGTAACAGCAGCAACTCATAAAAAAAATAGGAGATTGATGAATATGATCTACAATCTGAAATAGCCTCCTCCAATGGATCTCTAAAGTGAAAGGCTGATCCCTTCACCAAAGATTTCCCCTCCAATCAATCTTGCAGTCCCTCACTGCAAATATACCATGAGAATAACACAGTCTAGGAGAGATGTTGCACTATAGGTGATCTGGAAAAAATTGGCCTAATGCCAAGATCTACAAATCTGCCCAAGAACACTCCTCAATGATCTCCCAATGTAATGGAGATCCCCTCCTTTGAAAATCACTCTTCGAAGTGGTGTTGTGGAACCTCCCCTTGCAACACTCAGCAACACAACCCAACCACCAATGGAAACTGCGCTGTAGCTAAATGAAATGCTTTGGCCTCAAGCCAGGATATGGGGATAATGGAGTAAAATCCCTCAAGAGGTATCTCAAGAAGGTGAAAGAATCCTAAATAGGAATTCCTCCCGACAATTCTTGCTAAGCAGCAAATAATGCAAATTGTCTCACTTAACAATTGAGATGAACCATACAAGCATGAGAAACAATGTCTGCCTTACCCTTCTCTTATACAATTGTGAGCTCCCTCTCCATGGGTCCCACTCATTATGGTTTTCATCTTCAAGGAATATTCCCTCCTCTTTCTTTGTGCTGTCCCACAATGTGCTCTCCACCTCATGCCACTGCGCTGCTTGACTTGGTCAAACTTGACCTAGCCTGCAAAAGTCCCTTTTCACATATGGAGGTGTGAAATCAAACTCCAAAAGTGATCCTCCTTCATGATAAGAGAATTTTTATTCCCTATAGATAAAATGAATGGGTCTCCTACCCATTTTATTCTTCTCCTAAGTGAAAATGGCAAAAATTAATATTCCACAAAATTTGGAATATTACAGTCCTCCCCTCTCAAAGATTTATTGTCCTAAAGCAAGTACAAGGATATAATGATTTATTTCCCCTTAATTTCCCTGTAGCATCAATGCATGATAAAATCCTCCAAGAAAAGTATGCCATATCATTAATCAAGTTTCCAAGTTGTCCCTCCAACATATGTAATCTAGCCTTTGGTGAACATCCCCAAATAGCTATCATGTACAAACAAATATCCATGAAGGAAACAATGGGCTGTCTAAGGGCCTCCTTGAGGCATGATATCTGATATATAATGGGACTCATCATCCCCATATGAATATTCCATCCCCAAGCAATCATCCATACAAAATAAGTTGCCTCCCAGCATGGCAACTCATAGAAATCTCCCTCCACCTTGAGCTCCGGAAATGAAGGTGGGCTGAAAATATGAATATGGAAAGCCTCATAAATTGCCCCATGCTATCCTCCTCTCCACTTATTATAAGTGTGGAGTGTGTGCTGATCATGGGCTGCAAAATTATTTCCCTCAATTGGAAAAATGAAGAGCAATCTTCCAAGGATTTCTCCTCCATCAATGATAATTCGGCTGGCCCAAGATATTTCATCCATGATGAGTGGGACATGATCATCATAGAATACCCCAATTACATGTTTTCTGTAGGTTATACCATATGAATCAAGGTACAAACATTGTCTCATAGGGTTACAACACAACCTCATCCACTGCAGCTGCAGAAAATAACATGGCAAACATTGTACAGAAAATATCACCTCTACTACTGAATAGTAAATAGATGACTGAATCAGAAATACACAATAAAAAACATGCCCATATACATACAATGGATGGATATCATCATCAAATTCATGGCCCGCCTCAAAATAAGGCAAATAGGTGGCTGTGGTGGCCATGTCTCCCCTCATGTTCCCACTAGAACATGCAATGCATAAGCTATGGGGATCATCTCCCCTCAAAGACACATTCAACTCATGTGTCAATTCACCAATCATGCTCCCAATAATAATATAGACAATATAAAAAAATGGAAACATGCTCCTCATCAAAATAGAGGAAGTACTAATGGTTTCATATGGTGCCGGAAAGTACCAACAGTCTCCCAAGAGTGCATAATGTAGTTTTGCAAAATGTTGCTCAAGAAATGTACAAGGAAATTTTTTTTGAAATACAATGCTAATCAATGAATTATCTGAACATGTGTAGAATGAAAAATAATTTTCCCAAGGCCATGTAAAATATGGTTGTCTCCATCATATGGTTTGGCCCAACTTTGCTTGTCGAGCAACATGAAAAATCTGCCCCTTTGAGGAGCCATACACTGCAACATAATGATAAGAATATGTAAATAAGAAATTGTAAACACAAGGCTCTTACCATAATATGGAATTAAGATGATATATGGATCCATGTATGTGACCCTACTTCCAAGTGTCAGTTCTGTGAGCTCATGAAAAAAGTATCTTGTCCATGCCAATCTTTGTCTCTTGACATGCTCCTTGTCAAGAACACCTCTGGTGATGCTGCTGCAAATATGAAGCTCCTCCCAAGATGGAAATGCCTCCTGATCAGTCCAAGAAAAGGAGTAATCCCTTTGCACTATGATAGTTCCCTCCTCTACTCCTGCAACACCATACATCATATGAGAGCAAATCTGCTTGTGCTCTCTCCAAGACAGTTCAAGAAATCCCAGTGCTTGTTGCCTCCTCATGCTCACATCATGTAACTCATGTGATGAAGGTATCATGAATGATATATATAACATATCAGCTCCATGTATCCCTACTCTCTACTTCTCAATGATGTAAACATATTGCTACTTCTCCTCTACTCCCACCCTCCTGGAAAAGGGGTACACCAAGTGATGGCCAAACTCCTTCAAGAGGAGCCAACACAGCCAAGCCTCTTTCCGCCTGGTATCATATATTTGCAAGTGGGAAATCAGCCTCTTTCCCTTCATCCATACCCACTTAGATCCTTTTGGATGTCTTCTTCTTATTCCTCCTTTGGTACTCCTCCCATGAGGGCTACCATTCTCCCAAACCAAATCTCCTCCCTTGCATTTCATGGAAGATTGGAATGCAGCTCCTTGGAGACCTCCTAAAGGAGACCTCTCACCCATGACTGTGTTGGATCGATGAGGAACCAAATTTGATGGAGGTAACATCTCCTCCTCACCCATGTTTAATAACGCTGCTAATTCCTCCAATGGCGTAGCAGCTGTTTCATCCTCCGGTTCAAAATTTGTTTCATTGTTTTTCATGGGGGTGTCATGGTTCACTCCATCCTCCAAAAGTTCACACTCCAACCTAAATGGCTGAACGAAACTCAACCAAGATGCATGAAGATGAGATTTAATCTCCTCCTTAAACCCTTTTCACAACGTAGTGCAATCATGGTGCTCTAGAATAGAAAAGTGTGTATATTCTTGGATCTCTACATGTGAGTTTCCACATTCCTTTAAATTATTTGCTGAAATGAAAAGTGGAACTTCACTCATACCTTGGTGAACCTTGGGATATTCTTATGGGGCTACAATAGTTGTCTCCTCCAATGCAATGGATTCCTCCTCCATAGATTGAAAAGGCTTCCCTTCCAAAGCGGTGACAACGTTGGTGCAATTCTCCTCTCTTGGTGGAATGGGTTTCTCTTCCTTTTTCCTTCCTCCATCAAAGGTTTGGATCAACCTTTGAGAAAATTCTGCAAAAGAGCTCACCCTTGAATGGGCCAAGGGTTTGAACCACCAAATAGAGGCTTCATCCTCCATGTGCAGCGCTGCAATCTCCACTACTTCTTTCTCCACCACTGGATGCAGCAAGAAAAATGCCTCTAGCTTTTTCACCCAAGTTCTAGCTGAAGTATCCCCATCAAATGTAGACAATAGGAACCTATTGTCTCTGATCTCTCTTTTGCCATAGGGCCTTCTCTCCTCCTTATATTGAATAAACTGTGGGAACGTTGTAGCTCCCCTGAATGTTGTAGAATGGGATTTATACTCACTCAGGTATTGATCTAGAACCTGATGATCCAAGAATATCTCATGCTTGCTTTCTTTTTGAGAATAGGAAGTGCATGGACCTTCCTCTTATTATCTTTGCTTTTCCTCCTTGGGGGGAATCTTCTTTGTTCTAAAAATAGATGATATCAAGATCATCTTCTGCATCATATTCTTCATCTTTTTTCTTGGGCTTGAAGGCCACAAGTTGAGCTAAGAAAGGTGCTTTGATACCACTGTAATGTCCCTTTTTAGGAATAGCTAGAAATCCATGGTTGGAAAATGTATTTTACAGAAATGGAGGCAACATGATTTGATACCAAGACCTGGATCCCCTAGAGAAATGTGTCTAAGACCAATATCCAAGAGTTGGGATCAAAGGAATCCTTCTAGGGTCGTGAGACAAGCATCCCACACCTAGTTCCCTTCAGAAATTGCCCAAGGAATGGGGCTGCAACAATGTATGAACATACAAGGAATTATCAGTGTTATTTTAATGAGCCATGACACATGAAGATGAAAATAGTTGAAAAATTTATAATATAGCAGAAATAGAGTATAATTCTTTGAGGAATCACTCCCTCAAGCTAGCAATGAAAGCCTCAATAAGACATGTACACCAAAGGTGACAAAACACTGCTATATAAATATGCCCTAGCTATGGCAGCACTGTCAATAGAGGGCACTGAAACATGTAATATAAAAATACAATGATATATTAATGATAGCTCAAGAAATGATGGGGAAAAAGCTCTCAACCCCTGAAAACAATAGTACAACAATCCTTAGAAGGATTGGCTACAATACAGGTACAAAATGGGAAAATAAAATAATGCCGGAGTTGCTGGGTAGCAGCAGCAACTCATAAAAAAAATAGAAAGAGATGGATGAATATGATCTACAATATAAAATAGCCTCCTACAATGGATCTCTAAAGTGAAAGGCTGATCCCTTCACCAAATATTTCCCCTCCAATCAATCTTGCAGTCCCTCACTGCAAATACACCATGAGAATAACACAGTCTAGGAGAGACACTACATTGTAGGTGAGCTAGAAAACATTGGCGTGATGCCAAGATCTGATAAATATTCCAAAGAACACTCCTCAATGATCTCCCAATGTAATGGATATCCCCTCCTCTGAAAATCACTCTTCATAGTGGTGTTCTGGAACCTCCCCCTGCAAAACCCAGCAACACAACCCAACCACCAATGGAAACTACGTTGTAGCTAAATAAAATGCTTTGGCCTCAAGCCAGGATATGGGGATAATGAAGTACAATCCCTCAAGAGGTATCTCAAGAAGGTGAAAGAATCCTAAACAGGAATTCCTCCCAGCAATTCTTGCTAAACAACCAAGAATGCACAATTGTCTCACTTGACAATTGAGATGAACCATATAAGCATGAGAAACAATGGCTGCCTTGCCCTCCTCTTATACAATTTTGAGCTCCCTCTCCATGGGTCCCACTCATTAGGGTTTTGCTCTTTAAGGAATCTTCCCTCCTCTTTCTCTACGCTATCCCACAATGTGCTCTCCACCTCATGCCACTGATCTGCTTGACTTGGTCAAACTTGACCTAGTCATCCTGCAAAAGTCCCTTTTCACACATGGAGGTGTGAAATCAAACTCCAAAAGTGATCCTCCTTCATGATAATAGGATTTTTATTCCCTATAGATAAAATGAATGGGTCTCCTACCCATTTTATTCTTATCCTAAGTGCAAATGGAAAAAATAAATATTCCACAAAATTTGGAATATTATAGTCACGGAAATGGGATTAGGAGGCTCTCACCATCAATTTTATTATTTTATTATTTTCCCTTTTTCATTAAATTTTCTCAATCACTTTTACATTTCCTTGTTTTTATTTCTTACTCATTAAGAATGGAGGTCAGCTATCCGTACTGTCACGCGGTGACTCACCATGGGCTCGTCTAACTAACAATTGAGCAGATTGGTCGACACATCATCTCTCTAATTCACAATGCTACCTCACATCCCAAATGCCAAAGTTATCAAGCTTTGAATGAGTCATGGTCGGCCCATCCTAAGGGATCATGACCTTCCTTCCTCCCAACCACCCGACCCCTGACCTTCAACCTAGTCGGTTCAGGGTATCAATTGCACATCCTTTTGTCAGCACACAACCAACCTACTGACCTCTGACTAGGTTGGGGTCATAATTTCTCTCCTTTTGTTACCACCACAGTGTTAGTTCTAGCCTATGACCTCTCATTTGTTTGTTTGGCTGTGTGGACCCTACAACTAGTCCAAATCGATTTCTTCTAACTAATCACATGAGAGGAGAATCCGACCACTCCAATTGGAATCCTTCTTGTCGAAGTTTGTGATCTGCAAGGGGATAAGTCTATCCAATCCTTCCTATAATTTCAAGGTTTCACTCCCTTACAACGCAATGAACACCCTTCTCTCATGATTCTATGATGGCCCGCTCAAGAGACTTTGACTCTGCACCATACAATGACTTCAGCGACGATCTCTGCACTCTCCCCGGAGACTGTATACCAGTGCATAGGCTTCTTTGAGCTGGTCTTATCGATCATGGCTTGGTCTCAAAGGTCTAGTTTTCCTCTATATATCCTTCAATATATCACCACTCTGTTAGATTCATATTAATACATTCCACGACATTACCCCTTCCGAGATTGGGTGATAGTTGTATTGAGGGGTTCCTATTTCGCGTGCCTTCCCTCCCTTGGGGAAGAGAATTAATCAAATGGTGGTATAGGTTCTCCGACATATAATACCTACCAGAGGCATGGCTCAAGCTTCTGGGAGGCTTCCACCTCTCCTGCTCCATGCCAATAGCTCCAGATTCTGCGTGAATTCCACAAGAAGTTCCTCAACGCTGCTCATGTGTTGTTAGGGCATTTGGCTATTGGAAGGGACTCGTAGTACTCATAGCCAAAATACCTGTGAAGGGAATGGAGGTGAGTCTGCAAAAGTAAGGTTAAATACCATTGAAGTAGGATCCTTGGGCATGAACGGTCCCGAGAACACTCACTTGATCCTTTATATATTTCTTTCCTGCCAACACAACATTTCGTAAGAAAATTACCTCGATGTATATAATGACCGAATCTAGCCAAAAAGGGTCTTTCTCATAAATTGTACATTAATAAAAAGGGTCTCGGAACCCACTTCTTTTTAACTATTCATGGTTTGGGCCTGAAATAGATCATTGATTTCATTAAATTTCACTACTGTATTATTTTTAACACAGATAAGCATATTATTTAGAGTAAGATTATGCCTATGCTCTACAACTTAGGCACCACTATTATGGGGATCTTGTTTCCACTTTGTAACTTTAGATACTCTATAATTTCCATTACTTAGGCTATTGACTTATTTACTCTTAAGTGCAAGCACCACACTCATGTACACATACATATACATATACATATTCAACATACAAATCAGGGAAATATCCCTTCATGATTTCACCACATGTGCACACACAACAACACAATTGTGGTTCTTGTTTTTCCATATGTATTACAAATTATAATTCAACATATTCCATTAATTGCAAGTAGTATTAAAAAATACTTATCTTTTAGTTTGTAGGAAAATTGAGTTTGGGATAATGAATTTCCACCCAACCATAGACTATTGCAGCCACTGCTACCTGCAGTTGTCACCCCCAAGCCAGAATCCAGAGTCTGAGGGGGAATGCTTTCTTCTGGGACCACACTCAAGATGCTATATAAGTCAAGGACTCCAGAGGACCTCTTGCCTCAATCCCCACTATTGTTTACATCCTTCTTTCCTACATGGGGAGTCCAGAGGTGCCCAACCTCACCCCCTTGTGCACATACAATTTTTCACCCCCTCCTAGGGAGTCCAAAAACCACTATACCAGTCAAGGTAGCAACCAGGAACTGTGAATGAAAATTCCTCAATATCAGATTTAGGGTGGTCTCCTCCCAAGCTGTTATATGGATTCAGAGTATCTTTCTCAACCCACAACCTCCATTGAATCCCAAGCTATTACGGGGCTCCAAATATTTCATTCCACCCATTTCCTCTAGGGACCCAAGCTATTACAAGGTTCCAGAGACCTCTTATCTCAATCCACATCCTCTAGGGATCCAAGTTGTTATAGGGTTATAGTAATCTTATCGCAACCTACAAACTCTAGGGGACCTAAGCTGTTATAGGGTTCCAGAGACTAGCACTCAACCCATAGCCTCTAGGGATAGAAAACTGATCCCATTATCTTCTCATCTCTTCTCTTCATCGTTTCTTGCTAAAATATTTTTCTGGAGGTTCACTTCTCGTCCTCTCCTCAATCTGCTTCCTGAATGGAAGAGAATACTTTTCTTCCCTAGTGGAAGAGATATCTCTTCTTCCCCTATGAAAGAAAACATTTTCTTCCCTCACCTATCTCTTGTTCGAATCATTCTCTCCCCTCGTCTTCAAATGCTTCTACTCTAGGAGTTCAAGAGTACCCTCTCCATTTGTTCTCTATATCTGTTTTAATTCCTCTGCTCCCAAGTATGATATTCTCCTTTTTTTTGTTAACATTTATGTCCCCTTCTTTTACTGCTTCGTCCTTACTGTTCGCAACCCTTCATAAATGTTTTCCTCTTTGCTTCTTTTTTTTTTGCTTAAGTAAGCATGGGCCTGAGTAATCTTCCTGAGTCCATTTAATTTCAGGATCTAGTACCTTTACTTCATGCACCAACTAACCTTTAATGGTTTTCCTCAAGTTCATGTTTCTTCTTAGCACAATAAACCATAAAATCCCAAGTAATAATTCTCCATCCCCAACTTTGGAATTTGTGTCCCTTGACTCATTTCCATTTTTCTTTCATTTAAAACATAACAAAATATTTACATCATTTTTACAATGTGGCTCATATGAGAACCTTCGGTAGAGCTATCACAATCCCATCCCCTTTGAGGAAACGTCTCCCTCGGTGCTCATTTACACCTATATAGTACCATAACTAAAATGGTACACATATTTTTCCATGGAGATTTATACACATAGCTCTAAACAATATTTACAATTATACACACTTTTTTTAATAATCAAACAATAAGGATAATTAGCTTTCATGGCATCGACAATTTCCCACATGACCTCTTCTAGCCTAAAGTGATTCCATTGCACCTTGACTTGCTCTATGGCCTGATTCTGGAGCATGAGACTCCTCTAGTCCAAAATGCACATTGGTTCTAGTTGGAACTCTCCCTCTGGTTCCACCTGTAGCACATACCAATCAATCACATGATTAGAATCTTGTACATATAATTTAAGTAGAGAAACATGGAAAACATCATGAAATCTAACTTATGGAGGTGAATCTAGTCTATATAATACTGGTCCAATCCTCTCAAGAATACTATGGTTCCAACTTGGCACATGTTCCCATTTTTATAGAAATTTTCTTGGGTTTAATTCTGAGGTAAAAATGTTCCCCCACTCTGAACACTTTTTGCACCCTATGCTTATCTTCATAGATTTTATGTCTATCCTATGTCACTTTCATATTTTTATTTTTGATCGAAACTTGTTGTTCCATATCCTTAAGCATATTATATCCTATATGCACTCTGTTAGCTGGGAACTCTAGCTAATAGGAGTATTACATTTCCTACCACAGAATGCCTCAAAGGGGCTCATCCTTATGGACTCTTGGTGTTCATTATTGTATGAAAATTCCACAAGTGGAAGATATTCTTCCCATTTCTTGGGTTGATTCATTACATACATCCTTAACATGTCCTCAAGGATTTGATTAATATTATTTATTTTCCCATCTATTTGTGGATGATAGGCTATACCAAATGTTAATTCTGTTCCCAACCCTACAAACAATTCCTTCCAAAACTTGGAGGTAAAACTAGCATATCTATCTGACACAATATTCTTGGGAATGCCATGTAGTCTCACAATCTCCTTTATGAATATTTTTGCTATATCACTAGCGGGATTGGTGGATTTGATTGCCACAAAATGAGCTACCCTGTTAATTTTTTCCACTAAGACCATGATTGCATCATGATTTTTATTTTTTTTGGGAAATCACGTGATGAAATCCATATATACAATGTCCTATTTCCATTCTGGAATAGGGATTGGTTGCAACAATCCTACTGGGTGTTTGCATTCAACCTTTACCTACTGAAATTCCATGCATATTGCTACAAAATATGCCACTTATTTCTTCAGATTCATCTAGTGATATTACCTTTTGACAGATGTGAGCATATTTTGATACTATAATGTTCCAAATTTGGAACAGCTACACTATTAGGAATAACCTGAGTTATTACCAATGTGGAGCTTCAAAAAATAATGAGCTTGGAAATGTAGACCATATCAATAGATGTAAAATAACATCACAACAACATATGAAAGAACCACAGCAACAATATGATCTATATTCCCCTTCTCGGGTAGGGAAATGCAGCCATATAGAGCATAAAACAACTGTCTTCAGAAAATAACGCTGTAAAAGTGAGAAATGGGACTTGGATCCCTTACTAGACATGATTTACAACTCTCATGCAGAATTTGAGGTGAAAAAAATCACTCTAGATCATATAAATAGATCTCTGAAGACTATGCAGCTAAAATAAGACAAAACCCCATAGCCTAGCACATACAACAACTACTGAAGCAAGGAATATGTTATTCTAATGAGGGTTTCTGTAGAAAATGAAGAAATAAGTCTGATATTATACTTTTATTAATCAAACACTAGAGAAATGGAGGTTTAAACTCTTATACAACAAAAAAAAGATACTCGGCAAAGGTTTTTGACAGAAAGCATGTACAAAGTAGCAATGCAGAAAATAACGCAGTTTACTGCAACATTGTATTAAAAATGACTGAATATGACATATTAATGCTAAATAATACAAAAAATTTCCCTAGGCCTTCTTATTGGAGCTCCTGGAGGGAAATAAGCACCTCCTCCTCAAAGAGTAGCATACAATCAAAGGGTTCAACTCTACTGTTGTTGCCCCTGCATAGAAGACATAGTTTACTGAAGGAGACTACGCTGTGGCTGAGTGTAGATGAATTTCCCGAATCCAAATGCTGAAATGAAGCTCAAATCACTCTCCTTTGATCCCTTGAGCAAGCTGATCCAAAGAGAGGATGGAATTCCCGCACAGGAATTCCTTGCACTAAGCAATGTAGCAACTACGGATAAACAACTGAAGCATGCAAGTGGTCTCAAGACCAAAATAGTTGAATACATGAATGAATCTCCTTTGATGCTATGCCTTCCTTTTATCTTTGGTGAGCCTCCTCACCCTGGACCCCACACAATGTTGAGGTGACTTCTTCATGAAGCTTCCTCCTTCAAGACTACGTTGCCCTAGCTAGCTTCCCTCCTCTTTGTGACAACGTTGTTGACTTGGTCAAATGGAACCAATCCACCTGCAATGCCTCTGTTCATACTAAGGGATCTTCAATCCGGTTCTCATATGTGTGTCTAGGATGCTCCATGTTCACATTGAGCTAGTTTACTTGAGTGTTTCCTTCCTCCTCAAGAATGCATGTTGATTTAGTCAAACTTGACTATGTCCCCATATAATTTGTCCTTGTTCACACTTGGAAGTGTAAAACAAGCTCCTGAGGTGATCTCCTTCCTTACTAAGGTGGTATTTATTCATAATTTTTATTGTTCATGGGCCTCACCCATTTATTCCTCTCCTAGGTGAAATTAGCAAAATCTAATGTTCCAAATTGATTTGTGCAAATTTTGGAACATTACAGTCCTCCCCTCCCAAGTGTTGCTTGTCCTCAAGCAACTGCCAGGATAGGATTGAAGAGAATCTTCTTCTCCCCTGTAGCACCCTCATAAGATGAAGTATCCCAAGGATCAAGGTGTTGCATCATCAAGGTATCTCCAAGTTTCCTCTCCCAAGTGTGTAAGCTATCTAAATAGTTGACATTATATGACAGTAGATCATCCATGGAAGCAACAATGGGCTGTTTGAAGATCTTCATGAAGCATGAGGGTTGATATAGGTTGGGACTCATCATCCCCATTTGAATCTCTCCTCCCCAAGCTATCAACCAAGCAAAATAATCCACCCTCCAAAATGGTAACTCATGCAAATCATCCTCCACCTGAAGCCCCGACAAAGTAGGTGGGTTGAAATTCTGGTCATGGTGGACATAGTAGTCTACCCCACGTTGCTTTCCTCTCCACTTAAGACAAGTGTAAAGGATTTTCTAATCTTGGGCTGCCATCATGTTGCCCTCAAATGGAAAGAAGGAAGCTAGACCTCCAAAGGTCCCTCTCCTAGCGCTGTGCATCAAGCTAGCCCAAACCATCTCATACATGATGGATAAGAAACCATCAACATATGTCACTCCATCCATCTCATGGTCCTCCTCATAAAGAGAAAATTATTTTGCTGTGGAGGCCATGTCTCTTCCCATGCTCTCCTTAGAGCATGTAATGCAGAAAGTGTGGGGATGATCCTCCCCCAAGAACATATCCACTCTATGTGTTCCTCCTCCAATAATGCTCCTCATATAGGTAGGAGTAATATCATCAAGTAGGATCATGATCAACATCATAATGAGAGAAATACTGAAGGTTTTATGTAGTGCTAGAGTGTACCAATAGTCTCTCTAGTGGTCACAGTGTAGTCTTCCCCACTGCAGCTTCAGGAAATGGTATGGCAAGTTGTCTCTTGACAAATGTCTTGTTGTATAAGTCATCACACCCACTAGTAAATAGTAGATGGCTGGATATGTCAATTGAGCACACAAGAAGCAACCATATACTTGCCCTGAATCATACAATAGATGGTTGTCTCCATCATAATGGCTGGCTAAAAATATACCATGGAGCCTAAAGAGAAATTTTCCCCTTTGGAGAGCAATGTATTGCAAGGAAATGGTAAGAGTATACAAATATTGTGTTGAACAATCAATAAGTGAAAAAATAGAATTCTTACCATGCGATGGAAGCAAGATGGTGACAAGATCCATAGATGAATCCTCTATATTGGTATGCCATATCAATCTGAAGAGGAGTGAATCACATGCCCCATGAAAATCCTCCTTCTTATTCTTGGACATCCAAGTCAAGGAGAACATGCCATAGTAACCAGTGAGTTCATCCACCACTCTCTCAATCTCACCTCCTCTATGCCCACTAAGTGCATCAAATATGAAGTGATCCTGGGAACACTCCACCAATAAGCTCACGCACCCAAGTAGTAGATAGGATCCTTCCAACTCATAAATCCATCCTCTGACATGTTCAATGTCAAGGACTCCTCTCATAATGTTGCCATCTCCTCCCATTACAACATCATGCAAAATGTGAGAGCAACTCTTCCCTTGCTCTCTCTCAATCCTCCAAAGCAAAAAATGTCTTTGCTGCCTCATCATACCTCCATCATACAACTAATGTAGTGAAAACAAAATGACCATATAATCATAATGCATCCACACTCCTTGCTGCCCCATGATGCAAGTACTCTGCCAAGTATCTTCCTCCCTCATACCCTTGGAAAAAGGATATGTCTCATGATGGCCAAACTCTCTCAAGAGTAGCCACCGCAGTTTTTCCTCTTGCTGCCCGGTATCATAGAGTTGCAAGTAAATTTCCAGCTTCTTTATCTCTATCCACATCCACCTATCCATCGATGAATGCCTCCGATAATTCTCCATCTTGGCACTCTTCCAAAAGAGGCTACCATCCTCCCATATCAGATTTTTCTCCTTGCAATTCATGAGATGCTGAAATGCAACTCCTTGGAGACCTCCAAGAAAATATTTCTCATCGAAGATTATCTTGAACCCATAAGGATCCAAGTGGCTTGAAAGCAAAGCCTCCTTGTTGCTACTTCTTAACAGCACTGTAACCCTCCTCCAGGGTGTTCTAGCTATCTCATTTTGCTCCTGCATGAATTTGTTTGGAACAAAGTTCACTCCATCCTCCAAGAATTCACACTCCAACCTCAAGGGTTGTGTGCAACTCATTAGTGATACATGAGGTTGATGGTTCAAATCCCCCTTGAACCCTTCAGGCTTGCACATCGCAGTGCAATCTTGCTGCTCTACCTTAGCAACAATGTTTGATCATGGGCCATATGAAAGCATATTTCCACCATTCTTAGAAAGATTTGTTGTAGTAAGTAAAAGTGGAAATATTCCCATACCTTGGTGAGATGCAGGAACCTCTTATAGTGCTACAAGGGCTCCTTCCTTCCATGTCATGGCTACTCCAACTGCTAGTGTAGAAGGCTGCTCTCTTAAGGCTATGATAGCGCTGGTACTTGCCCCCTCCCATGGTGGTGTGGGCCTACTCTCATCTGATATTCCTTCATCAAAGGTTCTGATCAGCTCTTGAGTGAACTCAAAGAAGGAAGTCACTCTTGTGTGGCTTAATTGACTACACCACCAAGCATTGGCTTCACCCTCCAGGTGCAGTGCTGCAACTTCTGTTGCCTCTTTCTCTTCCACTAGATGAAGTAGGAAGAATGCCTCAAGATTCCTTGCCCAAGATCTTGCTGTAATTGACCCATCAAATTTATACAATAGGAATATATTGCCTTTGATCTCTCCTTTGCTGCAAGGTCTTCTCTCTTCTCTCAGTTGAATAAACTGAGGAAAATCTAGGGTCTCTTTGGAAGCCATAGGTTGGCACTTGTATTCTGCCAAATACCCACTCAGGATTTCATGCTCTAAGTGGTCTCCTTGATTTTCACTCCCTATATGAGAACAAGAAGTGCATGCATCTTCTTCTGCTTCTTGAAACCTTCTAGAGATCTCACTGCAACTCTCTCCTCCTTGAAACCCTCTTGGAGTTTCAATGAATTTCTCTTCTTCTTTCTTCTTATATATGAAAATGGATGAGAGTAATCTCATCCTTTCCATAATTTTTTCTCCTCTTCTTCTTATCTTCTAATTGGATCTGAAATCCACAGGCTGAGCCAAGATGGCAACTTTGATACCACTGTAATGTTCCAAATTTGGAACAGCTACACTATTGGGAATAACCTGAGTTATTACCAATGTGGAGCTTCAGAAAATCATGAGCTTGGAAATGTAGAGTAGCTCAATAGATGTAAATTAACATCACACCAGAAGATGAAATAACCTCAACAACAATATGATCTATATTCCCCTTCCCGGGTAGGGAAATGCAGCCATATAGAGCATAAAATAGTTGTCTTCAGAAAATAACGTTATACAAGTGAGAAATGGGACTTGTATCCTTTAGTAGACATGATTTAAAACTCTCATGTATAATTTGAGGTGAAACAAATCTCTCTAGCTCATATAAACAGATCTCCCAAGACTATGCAGCTAAAATAAGCCAAAACCCCATAGCCTAGCACATACAACAACTATTGAAGCAAGGATTGCGTTATTATAATGAGGTTTTCTGAAAAAAATGAAGAAATAAGTCTGATAAAATACTTGTATTAATCAAACACTAGAGAAATGGAGGTTTAACCTCTTATACATCAAAAACAAGATACCCGGCAAAGGTTTCCGGCAGAAAGCATGTACAAAGCAGCACTGCAGAAAATAATGCAATTTACTACAACACTATATTAAACATGAATGAATATGACATATTAATGCTAAATAATATAGAAAATGGCCCTAGGATTTCTTATTGGAGCTCTTGGAGGGAAATAAGCACCTCGTCCTCAAATATTAGCATACAATCAAAGGGTGCAACTTTGCTGCTGCTGCCCCTGCATAGAAGATGCAGTTTACTGAAGGAGACTGTGATGTGGTTGAGTGTAGATGAATGGCCCCAAGAAAAATTCTGAAATGAATCTCAAATCACTCTCCTTTGATCCCTTGAGTAAGTTGATCCAAAGAGAGGATGGAATTCCCGCACAGGAATTCCTTGCACTAAGCAGTGCAGCAACTCCAGCTAAACAGCTGAAGCATGCAAGTGGTCTCAAGACCAAAATAGCTGAATACATGAATGAATATACTTTGAGGCTATGCATTAATTTTATCTTTGGTGAGCCTCCTCACCCCAGACCCCACACAATGTTAAGGTGACTTCTTCATGAAGCTTCCTCCTTCAAGACTGCGCTGCCCTAGCTAGCTTCCCTCCTCTTTGTGATAGTGCTGTTGACTTGGTCAACTGGAAACAATCCACCTGCAATGCCTCTGTTCATACTAAGGGATCTTCAATCCAGTTCTCATATGTGTGTCTAGGTTGCTCCTTGTTCACATTGAGCTAGTTTACTTGAGTGTTTCCTTCCTCCTTAAGAATTCATGTTGACTTAGTCAAACTTGACTATGTCCCCATCTAATTTTTCCTTGTTCACACTTGGAAGTGTAAAACCAGCTCTTGAGGTGATATCCTTCCTTACTAAGATGGGATTTATTCATAATTTTATTTTTCATGGGCCTCCTTACCCATTTATTCCTCTCCTAGGTGAAAGTAGCAAAATCTATTGTTCCAAATTGCTATGTGCAAATTTTGGAACATTAAAGATACCCTGGGTGGCTTGACTAAGGCTTAACATGGAGTTATTTCATTATTATAATTTTTATTTCATCATCATTAAGCACATAAATTCTCCCTTTAAACATTACTAAGTTGTCCTCAGTGAGATGAGATCCTTCATTGATCCGGATTTATGCAGGAACGCAACAGAATAAACACATAACCATAAATACAGAGATGCAGCGGAAATAACACTTCATTTCATTAATATCAAAATAACAGAAAGATGCTTACAGACATAATGGAAATAAAATAGCTAGGGTGCTGGTAGCGAATCTCTGAGAAGAGATGTGGTGGCTACGGACCTCTGAACTGCTTTACAATGAGGCGCGAGGGCCTATTTATTATTGAGAAACAATGGAGAACCCTAAACATCCCAAAAACCTAACCCTAGGAGATGAAGCGCCAAAACTATGGGCCCGTTTGGGTAAATTGGTGTTTCAACTTCCCAGGGACGTAACTTTGGCATACTATCTCCGTTTGACGCATATGATACATCATTAGAAAGCTCTATCCGAGGACTACAGCTGTCGGGACGAATTTTATCGAAAAATTCGCTGGCGCTTTCATACCCAAAAAACGTCGTTTAGGGCCTCAAAACGGCTCCGGAAGTTCAGGACCCGAAAAACTGCTAAAAATAGTAAGTTATGCCAAAACGGAAAAAATGAAAGAGACAATGGTGGGGGCCCAAGTGGAATAGGCGGGTGGCCACCAATATCCACCTGGATCATTCCTCCCCCCTTAGGAAGCAATGTTCCCCATTGCGTTAAGTTCCTCCATGAGATGAGGAAATTTCTGCTGAACTTGGTCCCTGGTGAACCACTTTCCTTGGTGCAGGAGTTGGCCAGCTTTGACAACCCGATATAGTTGGATCTTCTGCTGGCGAGTGTTCTTGATTTACATGTCCATGATGCAATCTGTGGTGGCCTGTTCCATGCAGTCTGGATTTAACTCAGTTGGTGTGAGTTGTTCTGCAATGTCCGAGGTGTCCAGTAGAGGTGGGAAGTAAGGACGAAGGCGATCCACATTGAAGACTGGGTAGAGACCAAGGAATGGTGGAATACTGAGCTCGAATGCATTGTTCCCTACGGCCTTGGTGATGGTGTACGGCCCGTATCGGAGCGGGCGAAGCTTGCGGTGGGGTCCAGTGAGGCGCTCCTTCTGCAAATGTAGCCATACTTTGTCGCCCACCTGGAAGTGGTGTGGCACACGGTGTTGATCATGGCGCTGTTTGTACTTCGCATTGGCTCTGTCCAATATATCATGAACCTGTTGGCGGATGTGTTGAATGCGCTCCATGAAGCTACTTGCTTTGTCAACTTCAGACTGGACATGAGCTGAATCGGCCTGAGCAGCTGCAAACGGCATGGCTATGTCAATGGGACATAGTGGCTGGAATCCCAAGCCCACCTGAAAGGGGCTATGGCCAATTGAGCTGTGGAGAGCCCGGTTATAACTGTGTTGTACATAGGGGAGGCTCTCGTCCCATGTGCGTGGATGCTTTGAGTTGTACATGCGCAGAATGTGTACAATCATTCTGTTGACGACCTCTGTCTGGCCATTTGTTTGGGGATGGAAAGCTGTGGACTTGGTGAGCTTTGTGTCCAACATTGACCAGAGGCTGGACCAAAATGTGCTGAGGAACCTGCTATCTCGATCTGATATGATAGACTCTGGGATCCCAAAGTGCACCCACACTCGTTCAAAGAAGAGTTTAGCAGTGGCTTCTGCTGTGATATTCTTCTTACAGGCCGCCATGATGGCCATCTTCGAGAATCTGTCAACGACCACGAAAACACAGTCATTTCCATTCTTAGTAGAAGGCAGGCCAGACATGTAATCCATGGAGATGGATTCCCACGGTCGACTAGGGGTAGGTAGTGGAGTATATAGGCCTTGCTTCTTGATGGTCGGTTTGGCAATGGCACAAGCAGTGCAGGATCTGATGTGCTTCTCGACATCCTTTCGAAGGTTCGGCCAATAGAAATGCTTCTGTAGTATTGCTACTGTTTTCTCGACCCCGAAATGCCCAGCGACTCGACTGTAGTGTGCTTCCCATATCATCTTGGCACGCTCGCTTGAAGGAACACAAAGGTGTCCCAGGTGACATAAAAGTGCATCTTGGAGGTGAAAATTTGGAGACACCATTACTTTGAAAGTGCCTTATAAGTGTGGCCGATGCAGGTCACTCTCTGAAAGAAGCGTGTCAGTCTCGTGCTAAGAGTTGAGCATGGTGGTGAGCGCCACGATCGGTGGTCGGCTGAGGCAGTCTGCAACATTATTGGTGCTACCCTTCTTGTACTTGATGTTCAAATGAAGCTGTTGCAGATATGTGGACCACTTCTGATGGCGATCATTCTGCAACTTCCCTTGTGTCTGTATGAACTGCAGGGGCCGGTGGTCTGTGTGGATGATTGTTTCCTTCCCCAAAATGTAATGCTTCCATTGTCGACAGGCTTGCACAATGGAATACATTTCTTTGTCATAGGTGGGATACTTGGGAACTGTCTCAGACAATGTCTCACTGTGATATGCCACTGGATGTCCCTGTTGAGTAAGAACTGCCCCAATAGCATAGTCAGAGGCATCTGTCTCGATCTCAAATGGCTGCTGCAAGTCTGGTAAGGTGAGCACTGGGGCAGAACAGAGGCGATTTTTCAATTCTTTGAACGCCTTCTCTTGAGGTTCCGACCAAAAGAATTTTGCTCTCGCTCCTCCTTTGGTGACTTGACTCAAGGGCCAAGTGATATGAGAGAATCCCAACACGAATCTACGGTAGAAATTAGCAAGACCCAGAAAGCTGCGAAGCTCTGTTATAGTAGTCGGGGCTGGCCAATCACGAATGACTTGGATCTTGGCTGGATCCACATGCACCCCCCTTTCATCAATAATGTATCCCAGATATTGAACCTGGGTCATGCCAAACGTGCACTTCTCCAAATTGGCACACAACTTGTGTTGCCGCAGTGTTTGGAGGACTTGTCTGATGTGATGAAGGTGCTCTTCCCAAGTCTTGCTGAAGATCAGAATGTCATCCAAGTACACCACTACGAATGAGTTGGTGAATGGCCGCAAGATGTCGTCCATCATTCTCATGAAGGTTGCGGGAGCATTCGTCAACCCGAAAGGCATGACCAGCCATTCAAAAAGGCCTTCCTTAGCTTTGAAGGAAGTCTTCCACACATCAGAGGGTTCAATTGGTACCTGGTGATACCCAGACTTCAGGTCGATCTTACTGAAATATTTTGCACCTTGGAGTTGGTCAAGAAGGTCATCAATCCGTGGGATTGGGTACCTATTCCGGACAGTGATCTTGTTCAGCGCCCGATAGTCAATACAGAGTCTCCACGTCCCATCCTTCTTCTGTACCAACACGATCGGGCTCCCACAGGGCGATGAACTTGGTCTGATGTGACCTTTCTGCAACAGCTCCTGAATCTGCCTCTTGATTTCATCATTTTCCAGAACAGAGCGTCGATAGATTGGTCCATTGGGTAGTGGCGCACCTGGGGTCAGATCAATCGGGTGCTTGACCTGGCAGTGCAGAGGAACCCCTGTGGGTGAGGTGAAGATGTCCCCGTACTCCTCCACGACCTTATCCATTTGTTGTTGTCGTGCGGAGGGGCCCTGTCTGGAGGTCGTGGCCACAGTCTTCTTCTTGCCCTGGGGGCGGATCATCAGAAAAACGAATTTCCTGGTTTGGGAAATGAGCTTACTACATTGTTTTGCGGTAACCAAAGAGATAGTCGTAGGAGGTGGTACCTCTGGTATCCTGTACAACTTATTTCCCAAAGTAATAATAACAGCACGAGGTCGAGACTCATACACAGCATGAAGCTTCCACAAGTATGGTTGTCCTAATAATACATCAGAAACATCAATAGGAGCAACGTCACATAATACCTCATCCGTGAAGGGCTTGATGCTATAGGGAAGGCGGCACTGCTGGCTGACGCGAAGATCTCGTCCTTGGTGGAGCCACCCGATGGTGTATGGATGTGGGTGAGCTGTGGTCGGCAAGCCCAACCGCTTCACAGCGTCTGCTGAAATGAGGTTCTTTTGGCTCCCATTATCGACAATGAACTGTACAGGGGGGCCCTTTACCCACATCTGGGAGTGGAAGAGACGTTCCTCCTCCTCTGGATCTTCCGGTTCCTCCTTCTGGACCTTTGTAGTGGCAACAGTGGCGTTGGGCTCCGCATCAATAATCTGTTTCCCTTTTTCATTCCCCTTTTCAGGTTCCGATTCGGAGTCGGAGCATGCATCTGACTCAGAAGCCCTCATCTCGGCCACTAGCGACTGCTTGGCCCGACACTCACTTGTGTTGTGAGTGGAGCTCTTATGGAACTCACACCACTTTCCAGTGTCCTTCTTTGGCTTTACGGTGTTGTTCTTTTCTTGTGGCTTTGACGGGTTGTCTTTAGCCGCCATGCTCTGTCCTTTGTTCTGCGGTTTGGAAGCACCTTTTCCTTGCTTTTGATTCACGGATCCAAAGTCTCGCTTCTTCTGTTTGAATTTCTGCTCAATCTTGGCAGCATACCGGTATGCCGTACCAAGCGAGGAGATGTCGAGGAACTCCATTTCCTCCTGAATGTATCTGTGCAGACAGCTGCGATACTTTAGCACCAAATGTTTCTCTGAATCTTTGATACCCAACTTTGTGCGCAGGGTATGGAACAGATTCGTCGGCTCGTGCACATCTTGATCCCTTTTTTTTCGCAGCGTGGTCCATTGTATGTACTTGTCCTCATAGCTCCCCACGGGATAGTACTGTTCCTTGACGGCGTCTCGGAAAGAATTCCAAGTTGGTACGGCCGAGAACAGAGCGGGTTCTGTCTGGTCCTTGTTCTCACAGTAGGTTTCCCACCAGTCCTTAACATGGGGGTAGCTTTGAGGAGTGCAAAAATAATCTTCTCCCGGTCTGAAAAGTCATGAACAGAGAAATATCCTTCTAATAGATTCAACCATCTATCTACGGCATCTGCGTCTATTTGACCCTCAAATATGGGAATGTCAAAATTTACTTGTACCTTAAGGGAGAGTCGCAACTCCGAGTGGCCTGCGGATGCTGAATCTTGCCGCCGTGAAGCGTGGATTGAAGGATGCGAGCAAAGCTATCCATCCATCGCGTTCCCTTTGTTTTTCGAGGGCCTCCTCGAACAATATTTTGATAGGATCTCCTGCTCCCTCATCTTTCTTTTCGTCCCCCATGGGCGTCCGTCGAGGTTTACGAGGCTGATCTTGCAAAGGTTCCACCAGATCAAGCCCTAGCTCCTTATACCCCGAGCTCGTTGGGGACATGCAAAGAAGGATCGAGAAAAACGGGCAGCTCGATACATGATCCGGATTTATACGGGAACGCAACGGAATAAACACATAACCATAAATAAGAGATACGACGGAAATAACACTTCATTTCATTAATATCAAAAGAGAACCGAAATTTGCTTACGGACAATGGAAATAAAACTAGTAAGAGATGCTTGAGCTCTGGTAGCTATCTCGAGAAGAATGTGGTGGCTATGACCTACGAACTACTTTACAATGAGGCGCGGGCCTATTTATTATGGAGAAACAATGGATAACTCTAAACGTCCCAAAACCTAACCCTAGGAGATGAAGTGCCAAAACTATGGGCCCTATTTGGGTAAATTGGTGTTTCAACTTCCCGGGGACGTAACTTCGGCATGCTATCTCCGTTTGACGCATATGATACATCATTAGAAAGCTCATCAGGGACTACAATTTGTCGGGGCCAATTTTATCAGAAAAGTTATTTGAGCGCTTTAAAATTACCCAAAAAAGCGT
This sequence comes from Pinus albicaulis, assembly GCA_034641835.2. Lineage (NCBI taxonomy): Eukaryota > Viridiplantae > Streptophyta > Pinopsida > Pinales > Pinaceae > Pinus > Pinus albicaulis. Next base: position 67,213,520 of record CM076574.1, on the reverse strand, counting down.
CGTTTAGGTTCCCAAAACGGCTCCGGAAGTTCAGGACCCGAAAAACTGCTAAAAATAGTAAGTTATGCCAAAACGGAAAAAATGAAAGAGACAATGGTGGGGGCCCAAGTGGAATAGGCGGGTGGCCACCAATATCCACCTGGATCATTCATCCTCATCCCTTTTCTACAAATTTTCTTTCAGTTGATGGTACTTTCATCCAACTGTACAACACTTTTGATTCTTTCTTTTAGATCTATTGCATACCCACTTACTGCTGCCAAGAGGTTTACTTGGATTCTCCTACTCATGGAAACACCAACCTTGTTTTCATTTCCTTTTATGTGCTTAATCTCAAAGTCAAACTCGTTGAGCTTGGCCAACCATATTTCTTATCTAGCATTCAAATTCAGCTATCCAAAAAAATACTTGAGTTCACTATGGTCTGACATGCGCATGAACTTCCTACCAAGGAGGTAGTGCCTCCACATTTTCAAAGGCTAAAATATAGCAGCCAATTCTAAATCACGTGTCACATAATTTTTCTCATGTTTGTTTAAATTTCTGGATTCATAGCACACTAATTTCCCTTCTTGAATTAAGACTCCAATGAGTCCCTCTCTGCATGCATCTATACACACTACAAAATATTTATCTGGATCTACGATTCTCAGCACTACCACACTAGTGAGAAATTGTTTCAACTGCTCAAAGTTTTTTACACATTGTGTAGTCCATTCACATCTTTTCCCTTTCTTATACAAAGTTTTAATGTGATGACTGATTTTAGAGAAATTCCAAATATATCTCTTGCAGTATCCTTCCAATCTCATGAATGATCTAATCTCATCCACATTCTTTGGAGTTTGCTACTCCCTTATGGATTTTATCTTTTCAGGTCAACTAATATGCCTTCCTTAGAGACCATATGCCCTATATAGTGTATCTGTGATTGGAAGAAGTCACACTTGCTAAGATTTGCATAGAGATTATGTTCTCTCAATAGTTGTAACACTGTAGCCAAATGATTTTCATGTTCTTCTTCCATTTTTGAATATATTAAAATGTTGTTAACAAACACTATGATGAACTTATCCAAGTATGGATGTAATAATTTGTTCATCAGGCACATGAATGTGGTTGGGGAGTTAGTGAGTCCAAAGGTTTCCATTGCGAATTCATATTTCCCATATTTTTTTATGAATCGAGTTTTATTGATATTTTCCTCCTTAATTCTCACTTCATGGTAGCCTGACCTTATGTCAATTTTAAATAAAAATTCTTCTCTTCTTAATTGGTAAAAGAGATCATCAATACTTGGTAAGGGGTGCCTTTTATTAATGGGTAATTTATTCAATTTCCTATAATCAATGAACAATCAAATGGTTCCATATTTCTTCTTTACAAACAATACTGGTTCTCCCTAAGGAGACACACTTGGATTTATGTAACCCTTGTCTAGCATCTCCTTCAACTATAATTTGAGCTCAACCAATTCTCATGTGCTCATTCTATATGGATCCTGGGATGCTATTGTTTCTCCTGGCACTAGCTCGATAGAGAAATTTATCTCCCTATGAGGAGGATATCCAGGAACCTCCACTAGAAAAACATCTGCATACTGTTGCAAAACAGGGTACTTTTGAATTAATTCAACCTCCTTGCCATTTGATCTTACACCAAATTTCTTGCCATAGAAAACTTGTACTACAAACAACATGCATCTTTTTATGTTGCTACGTTAGGCTTGCATAACAGTGAAGAAAGTCACTGATATGGGTTTTTCTTTAGCCAAATATTATTATGTCCAACATTTCTCTTGGCCTACCAGCCGCTCCTAATCTCAATTTTGTGTTTTTATTATTCATAGCAGTGTCCTAATTTCTTGATAGCATCCTTCAGGGTTTGGGGTTCCAAAAGTTTGATTTTATCTCTGAATACCAAATGCAACCTACTGATAAACTGATGAATCTTGACTTTCTCATCCTTAAGATATGGTATATACCTCAACGATTCCAAACAATTGGTGACATACTAATCATTGGTTAATTGACCCATTTTGAGTTCATAAAAATATTTTTTTTCTATCATAATACCGCTCAGACAGGTATTGTTCTCTAAAGATATTTTCAAACTCTCCCCATGTCATATCCTTAGAAATGGCTCTAACGTTCTTGAAGTAATCCCACATATATTGACTTTCCTTTTCAAATTTTATGCAGAAATCATAACCTTCATATTCTCGGAATAGTCATGTATTCTGAAAATTTTCTCCATTCCCAACAACCTTGTTTTTGAATCATCTCCCTTCTTCACATCCCTATCAAATGCAGGTTGCTTTTCCTTATTAAAATCTTCAGGAATATTATCCTTTTCATTTTCCTTTATTACTGAGTGATGGTGATTTCGAGAATGGTTATGCCTCTGGAAATCTGATTTAGATGGTAAAATGGAGTACTACACCTATGTGTTGGTACCTTCTCTTGTAGTGCTCAAATATTCACCTCCTAGTATGGTGTCCTCACTTCCTTTCTTCTGCCTTTTCCTGGACCTAACATCATCTTCTTCGTTTGTGTTTTCTTTACTTTCTTAAAGGATTTTTCCATCTATATGACTTTCCCTCCTTTCAGATTTCCTTTGCCTCTGCCAATATAAGAGACTTTGCAGGATGTTTGTGTTGAAATCTTCTTGCCTTTATTTGGCTCTTAACAGCCTTAAATATTCTCACCTCATTCCTTAGGATTCTCAACGTTTTTATATAGTATGGGGAATGAATCCCTCCCCCTTGGCCAACTGATCTCTCTCCTTAATTAGTTTTGACCCCATCAATTCCATGTTCTGATTGATCAAAATTGTATTCAACCATTCCGGTCCTCATCACCACGAAATATTTTGTTTAATGTTTCTTCTGATGTGATTTAAATCACAAAAAATGTTATATAAAAAAATAAATAACCCAAACTCAGGGTCATGGTTTACCATGCAGACTTCTACTGTGACAAAACAATCATGTTAGTGTGCCAAAACACTTATAAATCATATACATCAATCCTTCAATATCTTCATCGTGATAATCAAAACAACAAAATATAATCATGACCTATGACTACCAAAATAAACAACATTACCATGATATTATTCTCAAACAACTTTCATTAATTCCAAATTCCTGCAAGGCAGGGATTAGTAGGTTAATTCGTGTTTTAACATTAGACAGTTACTTAGTCAAATCCTTTTCTCCATTATTTTTTTATCACTTTCAAATGACGAAGCCCATCAAGTCTAGATTAACTTGGATAGCTATGATACAACTATTTATCGTACCCCTTTAATTCCCTAAGGTAAGAGAGTCATTACTGATGAATATGGTCCCCATTTTCTAGTCATGGAAATAGGATTAGGAGGTTCGCACCCTTGATTTTATTATTATTATTTTTTCCTTTCTCAATGAAGTTACTCAATCAATTTTACATTTCATTATTTTTATTTCTCATGCATCAGGAATGACAGTAACCTACCCCTACTGCCACACATTGGTTCACCATGAGCTTGTCCAAAAAACAGGTGAGTAAAATGGTCAGGACATACATGTATCTCTACTTTACAGTGCCACCTCACATCCTGATTTCCTGACCTCCTTACCTCCCACTAAGTTGAGGTCGAATCATCCTAAGGGCTTAAGACCTTCCTTCCTCGTGACCTCCTGACACCTAACCTTCAACCTTGTTGGATCGACGTATCAATTGTGCATCCTTCCGTCAGCACAGGACCCGACCTCTAGAACTCTCACTAGGTCAGGGTCAGAATTCCTCTCTTTTTTTTTACCACCACAACATTGGTTCCTAGTCCACGTCGATTTCCTCTGACTAATTGCATGAGAGGATAATTTGGCCACTCTAATTGGAATCCTTCCCACTGAAGTTTCTGATATGCAAGGGGATAATTCTATCCAATACTTCATATAATTTCAATATTTCGCTCCTTTACTCTGCAACAAAAGCCCTTCCCTCACCATTCTATGATGGAACAGCCAAGGGACTTCGACTCTCCATCGTACAATGCCTTCGGTGGTGATATTTGTGCTCTCCCTAGAGAATGGATCTACTGCTGCGTAGGATTCATCGAGATCGTCTTCTCGATCATGGCTTGGTCTCAAAGGTCTAGTCAGCCTCTACATCTCCTTCAAGATCTAGCCACTCTGCTAGAGTCAGATTAATACATTCCACAACATTACCCCTTCTGAGATTGGGTGATAGATGCATTTAGGGGCTCCTATATCATGGGCCTTCCCTGCCTTCATGTAGGAAATTACTCTCATGGTGGCATAGGAACTCCTACTTCTAATACCTACCAAAGGCTTGAAAAAATATTCTAGGATGATTCCACCTCTCCTGCTACATGCCAACAACTCCAAAGTCCACATGAAATTTATAAGTAGTTTCTTAATTCCTCTCATGGGTTGTCTAGGAATTTGGCTATTGGCCATAGTACTCATAGCCAAAATACCTATGGTAGAAATGGAGGGTTCTGCACAAGTAAGGTTAAAGACCATGGAAGTAGTATTGATGGGCACGACCAACCCTAGGAACACTCCTTAATCCTTCATATATTGATTTCCTGCCGACACAGTAGTTTGTAAGCAAATTACCTTGATGCATACAATTACCAACTCTGGCCGACATAAGGTCTTTCTAATAAATTATACATTAATAAAAATGGTATTAGAACCCAGTTCCTTTTAACTGTTCATGGTTTGGGCCTAAAATATATCATTTATTTTATTAAATTTCACTACTGTATTATTTTTGACATAGATAAGAATTTTATTTAGTGTAAGAGTTACAGGGCTCGAAAGACTAGCACCCAAACCACATCCTCCAGGGACAGAGAACAAATTCCCTTCTCTTCTCTTCTCTTATCTTCATCGTTACTTACTGAAATCTTCTGATGAATGTTTTCTTCTCATCCTCTCCTAGGTCTACTTCCCAAACGAAAGGAAAGTATCTACTTCCCCCACATAAATAAGGTCTATGCTTCCACCATGAAATAAAATCTCTACTTCCCTTGCCTGTATCCTGTTCGACTCGTTCTCTCCACCGATATTTGAATGCTTTTGCCCTAGGATTTTGAGAGTCCCCTTTCCATATGTTCTCTCTATCTGTTTGAATGCCTTCACTCCTGAGTTCAAGGGTATCCCTTGTTTTTTTGGTCAACATTTTTTCCCCCTTCTTTTGTTGCTACCCCTGTAGTGTTTGCAACCCTTCATAAATTATTTCCTCTTTTCTTGTTTTGTTTGCTCAAGCAAGCATGGGCCTGAGTACTTTTCCTCGACTAATTTAATTTTAGGAGCTAATCCCTTTACTTAATGCACCAACAAACCTTTAATGGTTGTCTTTAAGTTTAGGTTTCTTCTTTGCATAAGAAACCATAACATCCCATGTATCAATTCTCCATCCCCACCTCTGGAATCCATGTCCCTTGACTCAATCCCATTTTTTATTTCATTTCAAACATATAAAAACATTTACATCATTTTTACAATGTGGCTCATATGATAACCTTAGGAATCATTGCCACAACACACTTTAGCGTGACCTACTATATGATGTTGCACTTGTACATATTGTACATTGGAGTGTTATGCTTAATCTAATTTTTGGTTTGGTGTGTGATGTGAGTATTTTTCATGCCTTATTTATGCCAAAAATCCAAAAAAATATATGGTGACATTTTTTCTTAATACATTTTTAATTTCTTTTATTATGTACTTTAACCATGGGCCTAGTATTTCTGGATGGCTTTTACATGATAGGGTGGAATTATTGGGTGCGTGTCATATTATTTACACTATTATAAGTAGGTGCGAAGTGGGTGCTAAGAGGAAGGTGGTAGCCCCCCTACTCTTACGCTGGGATAATTTTAAGGATGGAAGTTTATCTTAAAGTTTAGATACTTTGGCGAATATTATTAGTCTCCAATATGGAAATTGTAAAGATTTTGTAGAAATATTTAGATATCCAATGATCTTATATTAGTGGATATAATATTTTGGCAATTTTTAAGGTAAAATAGTGGTGTACTATAAAATTTTGGTGAACCATTTTAGAAAAAAAATGGAAATTGGCGAATATTGTTTTTAGTAAAAGCATGGAAAATTAGCCCACCTGCGAATATTAGCCCCTAAAAATTTCTGTGCTCTTTCTCGGGTGCATCAGGGGGGTCACAGGGGGGCGACAACCCCCCTTGTTGGGGGATTCACAGGGGAGAGGTAGCCCCCCTGCATCGGGCCCAGGGTAGCACCCCAGGAAATTTTTTTTGGACCCTATATTAGGTGGGCGGACCTGCCTATGGTTTTGTGCATGGTTTTGCACATGGTTTTGGGCATGATAGTTTTCTTCTCATGGTATTTTGTAGATCCGTTCAAGGGAACTATGATTATGTTCTAATGTAGGGTTAATGGATTTTGGTTTATGAATGCTTCGACATGTATATATATGTGTTGTAACACTAAAGGGAATATAATGGAAAATCAAGCTGGTAGTCCCAGTTTGGGATCCAGGGGAAAATATCTGCGTATATCTGTGTTGGCTTGAGGGGCCCTAACCCAGGTTTGGAGGTGAAGGTTTGCTAAAAAACCCTATACTACTGGCCCTTTCAGCAGTGCCCTGCTTTCGCAGGCAAAAGTCTCACTCGAAGTAGTATGGGAGGGTGCTAGAACCAGGTTTCCGCACCCTGGGAGAGGGAGGGTAAGTCAGGCAGAGTTGCGTTCAACTTCACAAATGTCAGACCACATATCATAGAACCTAGATCTATTATTCCCTTCGCATCCACATGTGCAATACCATATATAGTCACAATAAATAACAAATACAGGACAATAAATCAACTATTACAGCTATTCTTGCCTAAAGTCTAATAAACATATTTAGATCAATTGGCAACACAGCATAAGTACTTAACACAGTTACTGGCAGAGCTCAATATAGTCATATGCATAACATAACAGATCTAGATCATAGTATAAACAGGTAACACAAGTACTTTCACAACTTAAATCAATGACACAGAGCATACATCATCAAATATCAAAGATTCATAAGTCTAATAGATTCAGATATTCAACAACCTTTCGCATTCATTAATCCTTCAGATCCTTTTACAATACCCAAAACCCAACCTGCGCACACAACAGTAGGGTCTGCACACAGCAGGACTGAGGATCTTCGTGCACACAGCCAACAGGAGTCCTTTCCCCAAAAACCCAAAAAAAATCTACTAATTCTCAATTCGCACCAATCTTAGTTCAATCTCTACCTTAAAACTAAAAAAGGTTCAATTACTTATACCACTTTAGCCTATGCATCCAATGTTCTGCAAACTATGGTTTGCGGACTCTTGGTCTACCCTTGACCCATTTACAATGCATTAGGGGCTTTGACTCACCCCAAAACCCCTGCGTTAGACTAAATATAATAAAAAATATACAAAAATGCACCAGATTCACAGCTTTTGTAGGAGATCCTATTCCAACAGTTCCCCAACACAATATTTGTGACTCTTCTCGAGTCGCTGTGGTGGTGGGGTCTCCACCTGTGTGGGCAGTGCATTGACAGCTACGACTAATGGGGGTACCATTTCCCGACTCTGAGCAGCAGCGCTCTGTGCAATATCGACAAGCTTTTGCAATGTCGGTCCCTTTGTCGCAACCATTACACTCTCCAATGTCTAGTTTAGTTGTTTCACGGCACCATCAACATTTTGTGAGAGCTGGAGGGTTGCGGCAGCCCAAGGCTTCAAGCGTTCTTCGATAACATGCTTCTTCTGGAAGAGTCCCTCGATCTCAGCTTTGAGGGTTTCGTTGGTCCTTAATCACACCAAATGCTGTGCACGGACCAAGGTAGGTAATGTAGCCTCGATCTTCTCGAAAGCTTCCTCCTTTTGTCGCAAGTCTTGATTTATTCTCCAAAGGACCTGATTGCGCTGGACCTTGGTCTAGAGCTGCATGGTGTCTTCGAGTAACTGGGCCCCCTGAGAAATCTGTCCTATAATGGTGTTTGTAGCCGCAGTTACTAGCTCTGCGCATTGGGCTCGTACCTTCGGGGGTGTCTCAGGCTGTAGTTTGGCCTGTAAGTCAGATATTTGCTGCTCCAACTGTCTCTTAATGACATGCATCTTCGTCCTAGAAGCCTTAAATGTTGCAACCAATCCTTCCACTTTAGCCCGAGGGGTGGTTGCGGCCAGGATTTCTTCTATAACCTCTGTGCAAAGCTGGTGGATCAGGATTTTGAGCTTTGCTTGTTGTGCGACAGAAAAGAGTACTTCTGCATTCTACTATGTGATGTTCTATTCAGACATGCCAAGTTGTTGGTGTAATTGTTGGTCCCGATGGTGAATCTCCTGAAACACCACGGTGTGGAGACCCTGTATGCTCTGTGGGGTAGCTTGGTAAGATTGAACTGCACTCCTGCACCTTCTTGGAGCTGGATCTCCTGGTTCGGCGAACCGATCACAAGGGCGGAGCTAGGTAAGGGATAAAGACGACTTTATTTCGTGGCTAGTGCTTGACTGCTAGATGCCAAGGGAATTCATCCCTGAGCCATGCTGGTCTGTATCATGTCTATCTTTAGCTGCAACATTAGAAGCTCTTCCTGGATGGCATTGATCACAGCCTTCTGGTCTTCCTCTAAAGCTACCCATTTGTCTTCGGTGGCCAGTGTGATGGCATCTACGATTTGTTCGAGATCTCCATTCGTCAATGTAACCACCTCATCTTGTTCCTTTTGCTGGGCGTGCTGCTTCTTTCAGGGTCCCTTAACAGGCTCATTTGTCTGCTTCGTACCTCCGACGTTTACTTCCTCTATGCCCAACTGTGAATCGACCTGGGTTTCAGCCTTGGTGTTCTTTATGGTGGTCTGCTTTGGCTGCGTGTCCTTTTTCGGGGCTGCGCCTGACTCTTTACTTGTGCTTCCAGTCTCCTTGGTGATAACAGGTGGGAGTACCTGTGTCGTGCTAGTACCGGTGGTGTCCCTTGCACTAGTTTTGAATCCTATCTTCTAAGCGAGAGGCCATAGCCCAATCACATTGTCAATTTCCTCATCTTCTACCATATAAGGTAGTGACGTCCAAGTTTTATCCTTGTGGCTATGGAGCTGAATGTTTTTCATGGTAACCTGGAATGCTGTGATACTATTGTATTTGTTATATACTGTTGGGATAGCCAAGGTCGAGAATTGATGGCTGCGGCCATGCTACTATGGAAGAGGACCTAGAAGACTTGGTTATATTCTATGCAATGCACATCCTTGGAATCCCTCAAATGGGCATACTGGGCCCCTTTGCACATATCTAGAGGGAGCTCGGGGAGGACCGACTCCGCAGGGGTTTCCCAGGCAACGAGGGCTATAAGAAATAGTAGCCAGGCATAGCAGAAGGCTTTTCCATGCTCCTACAATTCACAGACGTTAGCTAAGAACTTGTCGCATAAATATTGGGCCCAATTGAGGCAAACCCCCTTCTCACACTGAACGTCTAGCTGAATGAAATAGGTAGGGATGGTTGCGACCTGGCACTTGTGCATTAGCTTGCAAGCTAGTAATATGGTGCCCATCTGCGTAGCCAGGTCACTGATGGAATTTATGATGAAGCCCTGCGTATTCCTTTCCACATGGTAGGTCTTACACACATATTTATGGGTGTCCCCTTCATATTTCTTGCCCACATGCTCCAAAGGGTGTGGTTCATTCATGGGAAGGCTCGTGATTCTGTGGACCAATGCAGCATCTATGGGGACCCTATCCCGAATCCATAGGTAACCATTGTGAATTAGGGTGAGCAGTTGTCGGTCCAACCAATCCGTGACGTTATAATGGCCAAAGTGGGGCATACATAGTAGGTTCAAGAGCCCAGATTTGGCCAATCCACTTACCCAGTGTTGAGGAATGACTATGACCCCATCGTCCGCGTAAATTGTGTCAAAGTACAAGTAATTCACCAAGTCGTGATCATCAAATTTAACTTCATGGAGCTTCCCACAGGGGTCACTCAAGACAGGGACTTCTCCCGAGATTAGCTGTGTCTGCAGATAGGTAACTAGGCCATCAAGGTTCTTTGGTGTGCGCGTTGAGGGCTTGCGCAGCCGGATGAAGGGAGGTAACCAGTTGATCGGATTGGTAGGCAGGGCTTCCTCCTATGTAACCTGAGCCTGAGGCATTGCTTGTGGGGACTTGGTATGCCCTGGGGAGGTCCTAAGCTTCCTTGAAGCCCATTTCACAGCTTTGGGGGGCTTCTCGGAGCCCTGTACCTGCTCTTTTACCTTCCTTGTGACCGAAGTTGAGGGCACTTCTTCATCCACAGACCCGATTTCCATTACTTCCTCAACTTCTGGGGCAGTAGGTGTAGAGGGCTCAACTGGGTTAGTGGCTGTCATCCTAGTGTAGAAAATGAATCCCAACTCTAGGTGGCTACTATCAGTAGGGGGAGGTTGATTCAACATGAGAGGGACAATGCAGACCTGAAAAATCTTACAGCTCAAGATCGCGTGAGGTAAGGAGGATAAGTACAAGTTATGCAAGTGAGATGGAACCCTTGTTTGAGCTATCCGACCCTTTTTATAGCACCTACGAGCATCCAATGGTAGGGTAAACTTGACCTGGAACTTACCATCAGGTAAACGGTAAAAAATCCTCAAAATCTACTCCATTAAATGCCAGTGGCTTGCTCCTTTTAACGGTAACTTTTTCTTTTTACCAGATGTTACTATGCCAATGGCTAATTTTCGCACCTCCTGTGTGCTTGGAGTTCTTGCTACGCTTGGCTTAAATACCTGTGCCTTTTGTGTATCTTCCCCCAACACAAGCTTAAGCCCTAAGTACTTCAAACCCAAAGATATGTTCACTCGGCTTGTGTCATCGCAACAGAACCAGGCTGCCTTCGTGGGAAAATATTTTAGAGGTGCTATGATCACTACATATTTTTGAAAAAACTTTCTGTAATAACCTACGTGGCCTAGAAGTGAGCACAACTGCCCCTTTGTTGCAGGAGCTGGTGGATATGTAATATTCACATCCCCAATTTTAGCCAATGTGGGGTGCATCTCAGTGCTATCCGTTCGCAGCCCGAGTGGTCCGGTAACCGTTTGCACCTTTTTCAACTCTAAGTCAGGACCCTCTCATGGATCGTTCTTACCTTATTTTGGGGCTAGGCTATAGTATTTGACCATGCTTGGTGTCCATGGCTCCTAATTGGGTATTTCAGGTGCGACACATAGGTGCGATTCACCCCATGCTACACTATCAATGTTCTGCAGAGCTGCGTCAAGCGCCTCTGTCCCGCCTATTAATTAAAATGTGCCTAGAAATTCATCCCTCAAAGTCTCCCAGTGGTAGGTGTGCCGATGGAGCTCCACATCTAAGTACCATGCAGTGGGAAGTGGTCCCAGGGCATGAATAAGCAGATGAACCCACTCCTAGGTAGTTCTATCTCATGATTGTTTCATCCAAGCGAAGAGATATCTACATGGATCTTCGGGTCCAAGGAATGTTTTGATTTGCACGTCGGCTGGGACCTCAAATTGTAGGATCATCATATTTCAACACTCCTCCCAATCCTAGAATGCCTCCTCACGCGTTGCCCACCATTACGCAGGTGATCCACGCATGGCCTGCTTACAGGCCGATAGCCGTCGTTCTTGGGGAACCTCAGCTTTAAATGCTCGTAAAAGTCCCTAACATTACCAAAACCATTGAAATAAGGTAGATCTCGTACCTCTGAGGAGATACAATGAAAATTCTTCGTGATTTGAAGACATCGCAGCGCATAGACATCATGTAACCAGTTTTGCCAATTCTCTATCTCCCCATTAGAGTTGGAGAAACATTCACTATCCTTTTCCCAGTAGATTACCCCCTCCACCATAGGGTTGATCCAATATTCATCTCGCACAGTAAATTTATAGATGTGATCCACATCCTCTTCGTCACACACTGGTTCTGTGTATCGTTCGCCTTCCATAGGATCTAATGGTACTATTACCCTTGTGTCGTTATTCTTGAATACCATGCTTCTATTCTTTAGGTTAATGATGCCTTCCATATCATTGGCCCAATACAAGCCTAGGAGCATAGGGTAGGGGTCCACATCTTCGACAATCTAAATTACTTCAAAGTCAGCCCAGACCTTAACCCCTGCGATATCCACCACAATCTTTGATAGTCTTCCCAATGGTATGATCTTTTGTTGATTGGCCATACGCAGCTCGATAGTATACCATTCCAACTTAGGTTCCCCCATTCGTTTCTAATTCTGTTTAGGTAATACATTCACATCTGACCCTAGGTCCAAAATAACTTGATGCATCTCATAATCACCGATCTGCACAGTCAACCGCATCTCCCTACCTATGCACTTCTTATACCTATAGAGTTTGTGTACATCCTTAACTTCCAGAGGGAGGATAGGTCTGTTGTGCAACTATGTATCAATGCCTAAATGTTTTACACAACCTTTGGGTTGCACAACAGCTTCATACATGCCTGTAAAAACGGTTTGACCTCCTCATCTACCTTGATATCTTCAGGCGGCTGCGAAGTAGATTTCTCTGCCTCAACAAAGTCTTTGCGAGCTGCGACAAATGTGTCCTTCTCCCTTGTTAGATCCAAACCATCCTGTTTGATAACAATTGTTCAGATCATAGGCTCGGTGGTAGTTTTCTCCCCAGGCCCCCTGGTGGCCATCCCACTGCGTGTTACGACATTCACGCTTGGATCTTTGTCTTGTATTTCGGCCTCAACCCTTTGCACATTTTGCATAGGTGTCAGATACTTTTATTGCTTCTTCGCTATGAAGAATGTATAGTCTTCAATCGCATGGTCCAGCTACCTACAATACTAGCAGGACTGTCTTGTAGGGTTTGGAAAATCCCTGGCAAAGCGCCTTACCTCTCCATAGTTATAACAGATTAGTTTCCATCGTCCCCGACCTGCGCTTCCACCTCTTCTGCCTCCCCTACCCCTTGCTGGGGAGCCCCCTGGGCTCAAGAGGGATCTTGGTGAGGATGGATCCGACTGCACCCTATAGATATTCCCTCGATTGATCATCAAATAATACGTCCAGAATTTCTGTTCACCATGTCCTACCGACCTACAGAACCTGTACCATTGCTGTTTTAATTCTGGGATGTATGCAGCAAGGCAGGGACAGTGGTTTGTGTCGTGCAGCCCTACAACGCGGTAATAATCGCACCATAGTGCCGGCCCACTTGGTCCTATAACTTCCCTAGGGTGCAATGGACTAGGTCCCCCGACCTGCATGTATTTTGTTAACAGAGGGCAGTTATCCTTGGTGTGACCATTCGTCATGCATCGTATGCACCATCTTTCAGGGCTAGCCTCTACGCCTCACTCCTTTTGTAGGTTTTGGATCTCCATGTGCATCGCCTCCAGTTTTCCTTGGATATGTTGGACGCCTAGCTGGGTGTCATCTCTAGGTGCAGCTTCTAACTTCATAGCAACCTCCAGGGATTTTTCCGGTGATTTGAAAGTTTGGTTACTCATAGGTATGCACAGGTGAGCCAACAACATAGCAATGAACCATTCCATGTGCTGTCTATCATCGTACTGAAATCCTCCTTCTCTGATCACCTTCTTCAGTCATTGATTGGTCTCCCACATAGATTTAGAAGGCCCTTGCTTAAAATCCTTTAGATCAACCACTATTTGAGAATAGGACTTAGGCTTCTTGAACTATTGTTTCAAGGCGTTCTTGATCTCGTCAATGGTTGAGTTTGCATGATGCCCGATGTATCCCATTTACCAATCCAAAGCTCTTCCTTCGAAGGCAAGGGACAACTGTGCCCTCTTCACCACATAACTAGCTATGTTCTGCGCAGTCCACACCGATTCTATGACAAACTAGAATTGCTCCATGTCTTCATCTCCCACACACTTAAATGTAGGAAAATTCATGTGCGCAGCCATGTCGTCTTGTAGTGGTGGAGGTGTAGGTGAATTCTTACACCTACGCTGGTTTGAAAGTAGTGTGGTTCGAGGACTCTGCGCAACTGTTTCTCTTACCGGGTTGTAGACAGATCTACCTCCTTCTAGGTTGATCCGATAGTATTTTCCACTTCCCATCGTACTCTCATTCAGATCATAGGTCATTCATTCGGTGTGGCTACATAGAATACTTTTTTTCGCATAGTAATATCTTAATCAACAATTGTAAAGTCTTTAGAAACTTACCCCTAAATCCTATTAGGTCCCTATATTACTAGTATAGTCCCTTATTGTTGTTAATGTAACCCCCTTATTGTTATTATTGTACCCTTGAAACCCCCATATTGTTATTATTGTTCCCTTAAATTATTATTGTTAAGTCGGCTAGGATTACATTGTGGCCCATGGACTCCTATATATAGAAAGGAGGTTTTGTAATTTGGATCATCCAAGAATTGTTCATTCATGTAATGTATTGGAGGTTTCCTCCTCGAAGTGGCTTATTTCTAAGGTGTTGATATCTCTTTTCTTCTCTTTTTGGAGGTCGTTTCACAACATTTGGTATCAGAGCTTTGAGATTAGAGGGTTTTTCTGCTCCAAATAGGTCATCGTGGAATTTTCGCTATAATTTTTTTTTCTACAAAGGTTCGGAAGCTGAAATTTTTAGAGTGCGAAGCCAAAAACCTAAGGAACATCATCACAAAATTTTAGATCTTGGTTCGTAATATTTTCGGAGATATGATCTGTGCAATTTAGGTCATTTTGCAGGCTCCTGAATTTAACCTAAACAGGTCATCGTGGTATTTTCATAATAAATTTTTTTCTAAGAAGGTTAAGAAGGAAAAATTTTTAGAGTATTAAGCGACAATCCTAAGGAACATCATCACAAAATTTCAGATATTGGTTCGCAACATTTTCGGAGATATGATCTGTGGAAGTTATGGCTTTTTTAGGCTCCTGAATTTCATCTCAAAGAGGTGATTGTGGAAAAATATTCATAGCTCTCTATCTGAGTATCAGATTGGAATGCTGTAAAAAGTGATCAAAATTACATAGACTATAGTTTTCTGTCTATCAATTTCAGAGCCAAAAGAGGAAACAGTGACACATGGTAAGTCATACAAGTTCGCTCTACTGAACCAGTCCAAAATTGGGTCATTGTGGGAGATTGGACATAACTTTGTCTTGAAGAATCCAAATCAGATCAGACCTATGGCATTTGAAAGAAGCTTTAGAGGGCTACTACAGGGCTAAATTTCAGATATTGAGGATCCGCAATTATAGAGATAATTCAATTTCAATATCAAGCTCCTCAAAAGCAAGTAAAAGGTGTGTATTTTTTTTTTCCAAATTGCATAAGTCTTGCTTGAATAATCAAGTTGAATTGATTCCAAGGGCATATTGTAGAATAGATATCAGTATTGGATTCTAAAATGGCCCTAAAAAGAATTCAACACCCATTAAGCCTTTAGAAAGCTCTACTATGACTCATGAAGACGAAGAATGACAACATGACATATCAAAATTACAAGAGCAAGGGCAACAAATTTCGCTCTCGCAAAGAGAAACAAAAAATGACATGGAAGTTTTGAAGAAAGGCATGGAAACTAAGATGGATGGTTTGAAGAATGACATGGAATCTAAGATAGATGGCATGGAAGCTGGCATGGAATCTAAGATGGATGACATGGAAGCTAAGATGGAAAACATGAAGAATGATCTAAAAGAAGACATGGAAGGTTTGACGAAGTTGATACAAGAAATGTTTCCTAATGGTGAAAAGATAGTAGAGGAAACTCATGATGAGAACAAAATAAATATTAATCGTGATTTCATAAAATCTGATGTTGGTGGGAAGAACCACCATATTCCAAAAATGGATATGAGGAAGTTTGATGGAAAGGATCCTGTAACATGGATACTACAGATGGAGCAATATTTTGATCCCCATAATGTGCAAAACACAAAAAAGGTACGCATTGCAGCTTTACATTTAGAACAAAATACATTTGTATGGTATCGATGGCTTTGCTCCTGTAAAAAAATTGTCACTTGGTCAATTTTTACGGAGGAAATGATAGCACATTATGAGGATACAAAGAGCAACACCTTCTTGAGCCAATTGATAAATCTCAAACAAAAGGGTTTAATGGGGGATCACATTGAGGACTTCCAAAAATTGAATATAAGGGTAACTAATATTCCAGAGGAACACAGGATTGATCTCTTCATAGGTACCTTAAAGGATAACATCCAACATGAAGTTCGCATTTTGGAACTTGATTCATTGGAGAAGGCATTCAGGTTGGCAAGAAAAATTGAATGTAAAATTATGGCAACAAGGAAGCCTACCACTCACTTCTATAAAGAGGGAAGTGTTGCTACTCCTAGATTTCCACAACCTGCAAGGTTGACACCACAACAATTGGAAGAAAAAAGAGCAAAAGGGCTTTGCTACAGTTGTGATAGCAAATACACTAAAGGTCATAAGTGTGCTGAGAAGAAATTATTTTACATAGATTGTGAAGAGGAAGAAGAAAATTAACAAGAAGAGGATATACACCAGGAACCAGCCCTAGAAGAGGAAGAAATGAATCCGACCATATCGTGTAATGCACTGGCAGGAATTACCACTCCTCAAACTCTCAAGATAGAAGGACACATCAAGAAGAAAAAGGTAATAGTGTTGATTGATTCAAGTAGCACCCATAATTTTATTCATTGTAAGGTAGCCAAGGAATTAAATTGTTTCCTATACCCAGCACCAGAATGTCAAGTGATGGTTGCAAATGGAGGAACTATAAATTTCTCTCGAAAATGCCATAATATCAAGCTAACCATGGGGGAATATGTATTGACTATTCCAATGCTTTCCATTCCTATGGGAGGTGTTGATGTTGTACTAGGAGTACAATGGTTACAATCTTTGGGGACGGTAGCTTTTAATTTTCAAGAACTTTCTTGAAATTTTTTTCAGAAGGAAAGGAAGTCGAATTACGGGGTATTGAAGGGAAGCCGGGAAGGATAATAAGCTCTAATGTCATGACAAAGCTTCTAAAGAAAGAACAACGAGGCGTAATTGCACAATTATGCTCACTAGAAGTTCCGACATCAAAATCATCTATTTCTGCAGATCTCCAAAAAGTATTGGACAATCATTCCAAGGTGTTTGAAACTCCCAAAGGACTCCCACCTATTCGTGATCATGATCATGCTATTCATTTGATTCCAGGAAGTGTTCCTCCAAACATCAGGCCTTATGGATATCCTTATGTCCAAAAGAGCGAAATTGAACGTATGATTGCAGAAATGTTAGAGGCGGGTATAATTCAACCTAGTCAAAGTTCTTTCTCTGCTCCTGTAGTATTGGTACACAAGAAGGATGGATCATGGCGCATGTGTCCTGATTATAGGGAGCTCAATAAGCTCACCATTAAAGATAAATTTCCCATTCCTATGATTGATGAATTATTGGATGAATTACATGGAGCAATTTATTTTATCAAGTTGGATCTTCGTTCAGGATATCATCAAATTAGAATGAAGACTGAAGATATTCCAAAAACAACATTTCGAACTCATGAGGGTCATTATGAATTTTTGGTCATGCCTTTGGCCTTACCAATGCACCTTCTACATTTCAAGGGTTGATGAATTCCATTTTCAAACCCTTCCTTAGAAAATTTGTGCTAGTATTTTTTGAGGATATACTAATCTACAACAGGTCTTGGAAGGATCATGTTGAACATGTTGACAGGGTGCTCAAACTATTGCAGGAGAAACAATTATATGCAAAAACATACAAATGTTTCTTTGGAGTACAAGAGGTGGAATATCTGGGTCATATTGTATCTCACGAGGGTGTTAAAGTAGACCCTAACAAAATTAAAGCCATTAAGGAATGGCAAGTCCCCACAACCATAAAGCAGTTGCGAGGATTTCTCGGGTTAACAAGGTATTATCGCAAGTTTGTTAAGAATTATGGGAGAATAGCAGCACCTCTAACAACATTATTGAAGAAAGATGCATTTTCATGGATTCCTGAAGCAACTAAGGCCTTTGAACGTCTTAAAGAGACAATGTGCCTAGCACCGGTCTTAGCTACACCAGACTTCACAAAAACCTTTATTGTGGAATGTGATGCCTCAGGAAATGGAATTGGTGCAGTTTTAATGCAGGAAGGAAGACCCATTGCTTTTGAAAGTCATCCAATCAAAGGAAAGTATTTAAAGAAACCTATTTATGAGAAGGAAATGTTAGCAATACTGCATGCACTAAAGAAATGGCGAACTTACCTAATGGGAAGACACTTCAAGGTAAAAAATGATCATGATAGTCTTAAACACTTTTTGGAACAAAGACTATCTTCAGAAGAGCAGCAAAAATGGGTCACAAAGATGTTGGGTTATGACTTTGAAATAATCTACAAAAAAGGGAAGCTAAATGTTTTTGCAGATGCACTCTCAAGAAAGAATGAAGAGGTGGAAGCATTGCTTTGTGCCATTTCTATTATCCAACCAGATTGGATAACCGAAGCAAGAGATGAATGGAAGAAGGATGAAGAAGTGTGGACACTCATTCAAAAGTTGCAGCAAGATCCTATTACATATGATACATTTAGTTGGAAAAATGATTCCTTATGGTACAAATATCTCTTATATCTTTGTAATAATTCCCAAATAAAACAAAATATTCTTTTGGAATTGCACACTTCTCCTTTAGGAGGACACTCAAGATTTTTAAAAACTTACCACACGGTGAAGAAAGAATTTTTTTTGGATGGCCTTAAATCTGATATTCAAAATTTTGTGGAGGAATGTTTGGTTTGCCAGCAGACTAAAGTTGAGACAATTAAGACCCTGGGTCTTCTACAACCTTTATCCATTCCAAGTCAACGTTGGGAGGAGATTTCAATGGATTTTATCACAGGTTTACCTAAGTCTGAAGGAAAGAGTATCATCATGGTGGTAGTTGATAGACTTACCAAGTATGCACACTTTTGTGCATTATATCATCCATTTAAAGCAAGTACAGTTGCTACTACATTTATGGACACAATTCAAAAGCTACATGGAAACCCAAAGGTTATTGTGAGCAACAGAGATCCCATTTTTACTGGAAATTTTTGGACGAAGTTATTTTCTTGTTTGTGTACTCAATTAGCTCATACCTTATCTTATCATCCTCAATTCTATGGTGAAACTAAGATAGTAAATAAATGCTTGGAAGGATATTTTCGTTGTTTTTTATCTGACAAACAAACACAATGGATCAAGTGGTTACCTCTAGCTGAATGGTGGTATAACACTTCCTTCCATACTGCAGCAAAAATGACCCCATTTATGGCACTTTATGGATATCATCCACCATCCATCACATCATCTTTAAGAGAAAATTTGAAGGTTCAAGCAGTGGAAGATCACATCGAGCATCAGCAAGAAGTTCTCCAACTCTTAAAGGATAACCTGAATTTGGCACAAAATCGAATGAAACAACAGGCAGATCAACATCGCAGCGAGAGAAGTTTTGATGTAGGAGATTGGGTATTTTTATGACTGCAACCATACAAACAAATGTCCCTCAAGCAAGCTAAGAAGGATAATAAATTATCGCCAAAGTACTATGGTCCTTACAAGGTGTTGCAAAATATTGGTACTATGGCATACAAATTGGAGCTTCCTACTTCTTCACAAGTGCATCCAATTTTCCATGTTTCATGCTTAAAGAAGGTTATAGGTGAAAATCTTCCAGTTCAAACAATATTTCTAGAACTTGATGAGGAAGGAAAAATCATATTGGAACCTTAAGCGGTCATGAAAACAAGAACTCGACAGCTATGAAATCGATCAATTTCAAAGTATCTCATCAAGTGGAAGAACTTACCCACTGAAGATACTACATGGGAGGATGGGAATTTTATACAAAAGCACCCAGAGCTACTCAAGCATTGAGGACAACACTTTTTTGAAGGACACAGGCATGTTAGGTCCCTATATTACTAGTATAGTCCCTTATTGTTGTTAGTGTAACCCCCTTATTGTTATTATTGTACCCTTGTAACCCCCATATTGTTATTATTATGCCCTTAAATTATTATTGTTAGGTCGGCTAGGATTACATTGTGGCCCCAATAGGATTACGTTGTGGCCCATGGACTCCTATATATAGAAAGGAGATTTTGTAATTTGGATCAGCCAAGAATTGTTCATTCATGTAATGTATTGGAGGTTTCCCCCTCGAAGTGGCTTATTTCTAAGGTGTTGATATCTCTTTTCTTATCTTTTTGGAGCTGGTTTCACAACAAATCCTTTGAAGAATATTCGCTCTGCTTCAGAGTAGGAGACGAAATGATCGATGGAAAATTCTGTCACGAATCCTCCTCGCACGTTATCCACCCAATGGTCTATTGTGTGAGTGATGGTGTTATCAGCCTTCTCTAATTGTTGGATCAATTATGGGGTCCACTGTGTGAATCGCTCGTCCTTCCAACACTTCTAAAATTTGACCAACCTTGCAAGCCACTCCAGGAGCTCAATTGCAATGGTTACAAAGAAGATCTTGTAGATCTCCGTGAAAATATACTTATTTTTCCACTCTTCAGTGGTCAAGCTCTTACTACGGTTTTCTTTTACTGCGAATTCCTAAACTTGCTCTTCGAACCATTCATCAGTTTCTTTTCTTTTAGGTTTCCAATACGGCCTTGGAATTACCTGATCCCTCTCTCAAAATGCTCCCAGTCCTAGCAAGGGAACCATTTGTTAGCTCGAGGGGTCCTGACCCAAGTTCAGAGGTGAAGGTTTTCCAATAAACCCCTATACTACTAGCCCTTTCGGTAGTGACCTGTTTGCGCCGGCCAAAGTATCACCCGAAGTAGTATGGGAGGGTGCTAGAACCAGGTTTCTGCACCCTGGGAGAGGGTACGTAAGTTAGGTAGAGCTGCATTCAACTTCACAAATATCAGATCGCATATTACAGAACCCAGATCTATTAGTCCCTTCGCATCCATGTGTGCAATACCATATATAGTCACAATAAATAACAGATATAGGACAATAAAGCAACCATCGGAGCTATTCTTGCCTAAATTCTAATGAACAGATTCATATCAATTTTCAATGCAGCATAAGTGCTTAACACAGTTACAGGCGAAGCTCAATATAGTCTTATGCATAACATAACAGATCCAGTTCGTAGTATAAATAGGTAACACAAGTAATTTCACAGCTTAAATCAATGACAAAGAGCATACATCATCAGATATCAAAGATTCATAAGTCCAATAGATTCATATATTCAATTTCCTTCTACATTCATTAATCCTTTAGATCCTTTTACAATACCCAAAACCCAACCTCCACACATAGCAGCAGGTTCCGCACACAGCAAGACTGAGGATCTCTGTGCACACATCCAACATGATTCATTTCCCCAAAAACCCAAAACAGATCTACTAATTCTCAATTTGCACCAATCTTAGTTCAATCTCTGCCTTACAACTCAAAAAGGTTCAATTACTTATACTACTTTAGCCTACACATCCAATGGTTTGCAAACCATGGTTTGCGGACTCTTGGTCTACCCTTGACCCATTTACAATGCATTAGGGGCTTTGACCCACCACAAAACCCCTGCGTTAGACTAAATATAATACAAAAATACAAAAATGGACCAGATTCACAGATTTTGTAGGAGACCCTATTCCAACAATCTATTTAATGTTTTATGCTCTTGCTATTGTTTATTTTCTATTTTTGAGAATTCGTTTGCAGATAATTTCTGTGCAGGATTAAAACCTACAGGAATTTCTATTGTGATATCCATTGGACCTTAGGTGCATTTCTCTTGATCCTAGTATGTAGGGGTAGGTCACATATCACTGTCACCAACGCATTATTGACCATAAGTTCCATCATTATGCCTTATGTTTGACCCCATTAATTTGCAACATTAGCCACTCTTCTTTATGCAAATTGTAGCTTGGCAGTAGAGCCTACTTGATCATGGATGCCCTAGTGTTAAAATTATGCAAATGTGGTGAAATTCCACTTTGGACAACTCATATGATGAAGATAATAATTCCAACAGATTCCTCTTTTCAAGAGAACCAAAGTTGATCCAAATATCACCCTATTTGGTTAAGCAAAAGTTGATTTTTGAATTTATTTATTTATTGATGTATAATGGAATGGGTTGGCCTAAGAACATGTCGAATTGATTAAGTCATCCTTAACCCTAGGTGAACCCTCATGAAATCCTATAAATAGAAGTGACCTCAAGCTCATTCACACACATTTTATTTAGCTATATTCTACTCTCTTATTTTGTCTTGGCTCACACAGGTTTAACAAAAGGAGTTCGCGTATGATATGAAATCACATGTGAGAGGCTTTCTCTGATATAGGGTTTTTTGGATCTTAGCTACAGGCTTTATAAAGAGGTTTTTCTGCCATAGCTGCAGACACAAAGTGCTATGGTAGCATCTAGGGTTCCATAGCCACAAGCACAGAGTGTTATGGGTGCAACTAGGGATTTAGAGGAAGATCGGGTTGTGCTCACCCATAGCCATAGGCACAAAGTGCTATGGTAGTAGCCAAGAACTCATAGCCATAGACACAAAGTGTTATGGGTGCGGCTAGGGCCTCAGAAGGCATATCAGGATGCACTCTTCCATAGCCGCAGGCATAGAGTGTCCTGATAGCGACTATGGACCCATAGCTGCAGGAACATAGGCTCAAGGGTGCCTCTAGGGCCTTAGAAGGCAGATTAGAGCCTCAAATATGAAGCTATAGTTCTCCAAAGATTCATCTCAGTGACAAGAGTGTTCAAAAATATTCTACAGGAAGTGAAAGTGTATTACAATTCTCAGAATCATGATCCTTCAGTAGAATTATGTTTAAGTTTATACTATGCATGTGCTAGGTGTTTTATTGCATTATGGATAGATAAATCAATGTATCATTGTACTCTTGTTTTCTGAATTATTTGAAGATTATCTAAGAAGAATAATTTGAAAGGGTTTTCCCCACAGTGGGTTTTTCCTTGGTCTCGGACCAATCCTGGTGCCTCTATGTGTGCACGCTTTTCTTCTAGTTTTCTCTTTATGTTCCGCTACATAGATGATGATGATATTATTGTTCTTTGTACATAGTTTCATATGTTGATGGTTAATAGTGTAAATCCAAATAATGATATACTTATATGGGGTGAACTTAATGTGTTAATGAATAAATGTAACTATCATAACCAAGATCAATGTAGCCCTATGAAAAATTAACATATAGCACCTTTTTGCTGTCTTGATATCCATGCAATAATTTTATTTTCCTTATGGAATCCCTCCTTTTGAACCCCCATGACCTAGAATATGAGCCTCATGCCTTATTCTTAGTCATTATTTGGTTATACCCTAGGAGAATTCCACCACCTTTATCCCCTATGATTTTAATTTTTTATCATCCTATTTTTGCGCCATGATCCTTGGTTTTTTCATTCCATTGTCATCATTTGCTTGGCCTACCATCTAATTTCACTTGGTGTTTTACCCCTTTACTGGAGGAACCATTGTGATGAGTGGACCTATTAGCCAATGTATTGACCTATTCATATATGTTTTGAGTAGTTCCACCATGACCGAAACCATTCACTATCCTTTATACCACTTATTCCTCTAGGAGGAGTTCCCTCTAAGATCTTTTCAGACTCAACTTAGAAAAGATTACTGAGTGAGCTTGTCTCCTTCATGCTTGTTAAATTACTTTAAGGGACTTCTATTCCATATAATTTTAATGCTTTGAGTAGAGTAACTACAAAAAAGGAATACTCTAGTGTATTATGGCGAGAAGGTTCTCCCTTGTATTGTTTTATCTATTTTTCAGGTTTGGGGTATGTTGGAGCAGGGTCACCTGGGTAAAGAATTTATGATAAATTTTGGATAATTTTTTGTTGTAAGCGCTACGTGAAGATATCAAGGGGATTTGGGCTGAGTCAAACTCCCTTAACTAGCGTAATGGGTAAAATGGAAAACCATGAGTCTCAAACCATGGTTTGAGACTATGGTATGTGCGAATTTAGAAATATATAAAT
The DNA here is from genome assembly GCA_034641835.2 of Pinus albicaulis. Lineage (NCBI taxonomy): Eukaryota > Viridiplantae > Streptophyta > Pinopsida > Pinales > Pinaceae > Pinus > Pinus albicaulis. Next base: position 67,189,467 of record CM076574.1, on the reverse strand, counting down.
ATATAATAGTTGAGTTAAGAAGAGAAATATATATACGTGAATGAATGATAGATAGATCGATAGATGCTTATGTTTTGATCTAGTTTTGTGCCGTCTGGGTAGAAATGCTCTTGTTGGCTGTGTGCGCAGAGACCTCATCCCAAGCTGTGTTCACAGACAATGATATTGTGTGCGTAGAAGGGAAATATTGTATCGATTGAATATATCTTAATAAAGAAGGAAATTTGGGAAACTATGACGTTATATGATTGTAATAGTGACTATATTGGATTTTTTATGTGAATTATCTGTTGCTTATTATAGATATGTATCTTTTCTGTTGAATATATATGTGTTTCCATAGTTGTTAGCCACATTGGTACATTGCATTTATGTACGAGTATTGTTATGTTTAAGAATTAGATCGGAAGTATAATAATATATATGCGTAAGGGTTTATTTTGTAACAATCTGAGAATATGTAAAGGATAAGTCTGTTTATTAATATCTAGGCATGCACATCTACTTTACTGTTGCCTGTCATTAGATATAGTCTCGTGAAGTTGCGCACAAGGCAGTAGGTATTAGATATATTGGATCCACATAAAAAGCTCCCTTAGGGTATGGAAACTTGGTTCCAACACTCCCCCCCCCCCCCATATTACTTCACATGAAACTTTGGTCTGCGTAAGCAGATCACTGCTGTAAGGGCCAGTAGTTGGAAGGTTTTGTTGGTTGCGCGATTACTCTGAACCTGCGTCAGGACCCCTCAAGACAACAAATGGTTCCATTGTCAGGACTGGGATCATTTTGAGTGAGATTTGATGTGTCACTCGACACATAATGAACTGCAAGATTGGCTTGAAAATAAGATACATGAATTTTCGATCCACGAAAAAAGAAGCCCTAAATTTCCTGCTGAAGATTGGGCACAAAGGTATATCTACACCGAGGTCCACAAAATTTTCTTTTCTTCCTTTGTGACTGAGTTGCAATAGTGGTTGTCTCAACTTTCTGAATTCCAGACCTATGCAATGGAAGGCGTGATCACTAAGTGGACCCCAGAGTTGGTACAAAAATAAGAGAAATATAGTAATAAGATTACCTGCGCAATAGATCACTAGATCGTTAGTTTTCTAGGAGTATTTATGATTGAATTTTCTATTGATAAATTTGAATCATATTCTGAAGCCGAAAGAATATTTTTCAAGGGCCCTAGAGGTAAGTTCCCACGCTCTCTAAAACTGTGGATTAAAATGCTATTGTGTGAGAAGGGTACTCTGTGCAACCATATTGAGTGAATGTCTCGTAGAGGCTCGACTACACACAGTGGAAACACTTACAGAGTAGATATAGAAGAAGCTTTTGTTTATAGCCCTCTCAAAGGTAAATTTTACAATGACGAGGAGTCTGAAATCAATATTTCTGGTGAATATGCGCACTTAGAAGAAGAGGAATTGCAAGATCATGCTAGTCTTGGGTCATTGGCTATATTTCAGATCCCATCCACTCCACTTCCAAAATCATATCACTCTAAGAAGCCATCTACTCCACCTCCACCTCCACCACCAGAAGCTGATATGGTTGCTTCCATGAAATTACCTAATTTCCATGGCATCAGGAACGAAGACGTGGACCAATTTTTGTTTGTTATATACATTGTATGGAGAGCACAAGGGATAAATAATGATAATGTTAAAAAAGTGCAACTGGATACTACATTTCAAGAACGTGTGATGGAGTGGTACATATGGTATGAAGCGATGAAACCTAATGCAACAATCAAGAATCTAAAGGCCGCATTGAAGGAACAATTCAAAAAGCCGAAGTCATATGCTCAGTGTGTGATTGAGTTAAAGGAAATCCACTAGGAAGTGAATGAATCCATATGGGAGGTAGATCAACAGTTGAAGTGCATCATCAGAGATGGAGGATTTACTGTTGGTGATACGTAGCACAAAGAATGGTTCATTGCCATGCTGCTATTGCATCTATGTCGATCCTTAAATCGATAGAAGATTGCGATGGAGGCTGAAGCTGTGGAGATTGCAATGAAATTAGAAGCCTTGCCTTTCCTAGTTGCATAGGCTGGGGATCAACAGATTCAAAACCAGCTAGCTGCACTACACTTAGAGATACAAATATTGTGCCAGTAAAATGAGAAGGACATATGCGTAGGTGTATGGTGTATACGTTGTAAAGTTGAAGGGAATCATAAATATCAATGTCCTATATATAATAACTATCTAATAGTTCAAGGACCAAGCACAATTAAGAGCGTGGAAAGACCAAGTGGAACTCCCACATTACGTTGCATGATTTTTCAAGCCACGAGTATGCACAAAAAGAAATTCTACCCTATCATTAGTAAATATATCCCTGAGCTTAAAAAACCTTTCTACAAATTTTTCCGATTGGTGGGACATGATGAGTAGAACTTTCACAGCTTCGATTTGATGATTGAATGAGTTGTCTTATATAGGATGTATTCAGAAGGACGAGAACCAGGGTCACCTGCATCGCCATCTAGACATGGTGGATTACAAGACAGAGGCCGAGGAAGAGGAGGAGGAGCTGGTTGAGGAAGGGGACAACTCATCTGCTATAACTTCGGGGATGTTGGTGATTATGCACATGATTTTCCAAACCCAACACAAAAATCCTACAGGTATTGTAGACAATTTGTTCATGCTATTGAATATTTCCCTGTATTATTTGTAAGGATGCATGAAAAGAAACTGTAGACTCCCACTCAAAATACTCAGATGGTACGAGCGGAGTTGTGCAAAAGAAGAGCTGAGTGTGAATATTGTCACTAGAAGTAGTGCAGAAACTGGTGAAGATAAAGGAAAAAAACTTGATACTGATCTCTGGATCTGGAAGGCACCTGAAAATAAAGAAGGATTCAAATTTTAGAGGGAAAAGGAGAATTTTGTATAAGTGAATAACAACTTCGCAGAAGCAGACACGTCGACATCTAAAGCATCAAGAAAACCTATGGATGTGGTCAAAGGCGATGCAGAGTTAAAGCACTTCATGCAGGCTTGTATTAAATTGTTGTTCAATAAGAAGGTATAAGTCAAGAACCTCCAAGAATTGATAGACCAATATGCAGAGAAGTAACAACCCCTGATAGAGCATAAGGTCGTCAATAAGATTTATGATAATAAATGATGGACTAGGTGGGAAATGTGCTTAACTTCTTAGATCAATGCATATGAAATGGATCAGGTCATCTAGGATTTAGGGTCTAATGTGAAGAGCTGAAGGATAGGATGAGATGAAGCCAAAATGGGTGCATATATTCATCCAAACTTTGGGGAAGGTGCCTAGGGACTGGTATCTCAAAACTGAGCTATGGTGAGGAACAAATAAATGGATTATGCTAATATAAATTTTCATCCTGACCTTTAGTTTTGAAAGTGGGTTTGAATTCCTTGATGAGGCACTATAGGATATTTAGGAAGTCCTATTTGACACCACAAAGTCGTTGGTAGAACGGGTGTTGCCAACATGGGACGCGCAGATGAGGGACATCATGGACTATCAAAATATTTCAATTGAAGATAATGAAGAAGACCCAAGCAACATTAATATTCCTGATTTTGAAGGAAAAAATGCAATTTTTCGGCCTATGGTTGAGTTACCTGATATAACCAAGCCTCTGAAGATTAGACAAGTCAATATTAGCTTAGAGAAACAACCAAAATTAACAAAGATAGGAGACTACTCAGATGATGATACAGTGGGAAAGGTCATCGAGCTATTGATTGAATATGTGGAGCTCTTTCCTACAAAATTTTCTGAACTAAAGGGGATAATAAGAGACCTTAGAGTAATGAAGATCACCTTGAAACTAGATGCGTGACCCGTGAAGCAGTGCCCGTATAGGTTGAATCCCAAATACAAGAAGAATGTCAAAGAGGAGTTCAAGAAAATGGTGGCTTCATGGATCATTGAACCAGTAGAAGAGTCTGATTGGGTAATCCCTAAGGTGGTTCAAGGAAAAAACACCAAGAGAGAAATACGTATTTATGTATATATGTGCAAATTTAATGATTCTTGCGTGCATGACCCATTCCCAACTTTGTTCTTTGATGAAATATTGGATAATGTGGCTGGGCAAGAAGGTTATTCATTCACATATGGATTCTTTGTATGCCATTAGATAAATATTGCGCTAGAGGTAAGAAGTGAAACAACCTTTGTGACAGAATGAGGATCCTTTCAATACATAGTCATGCCATTTGGTTTGAAGAATGAGCCAACTATATTCTCGCACGTAGTAGTAGCTGCATTCAAGGAATACATCCAAAAATTCTTAGAAGTATACTATGATGACTGGACTGCATTTGGATTATTTAAGAAGAATGTGTCGAGCCTATGTCTGATACTGGATACTTTTCAAAAATATCAGATCTTTCTCAACCTCAAGAAGTGTGTATTTTGCATCCCTTTCAGGATCTTGCTCAGTCATATTATTTGTCAAAAGGATTGATGGTGTGTTATAAGTCAGTTTCGGCATCATTCCCAATGATCTGGTTGACTAGGCATCATCTCCAAGACCAATGTATAGGGTCTATCATCTCCCTAACATTTCAATTGCTACATGCCCTAAGACAAAGAATAAGACAAATCAATCAAATACTTTCATCTGCAAAGGTTTCCAAAGTTTGAAGTTTATAATATATCATATGAGAGATCACCAACACTGCCTCTAAAGGGACTAAGTGCATTGCATATGCAAGTAGCCCCATGCAAGGCTACTCTGCAAAGCACTTCTCGACATCCATGGGTGCGTTGGTCACATTGGGAGCGAAATTCTCATTGTTTCGGAATCTCCACTTGGCCAGTGCCTTCTAGAAGAGTTCACATGTGTCAAACTTCGAATCCATGTGTCCATTTGACATCTACAAGATTGAGAACATGTCTTGCATATTATTGGAAAGTCATTTATTGTAAAACTACCTTAAGCTCCTCTATAAATTGAGCAGAAAGTTTAGTGTTTGACAAGGAAGAATTTGTATAAAGAAATTTTGGTGGAATTTCAATTGAGGGGATTGATTTGAGAGACATGTTGATGGATATATCTGCATTGTGATGAGACTAGGATGTTGCTGGAGATGGTGACAGTAAATCAATCACTTGGTTGTAACCCCCCCTTCTATCATCAATAAATATTACTACTTATTTTTCCCTATATGCATCTGTATAAGTTTTTATTTTCAATATCATGATTTCTTAGTTGATGTATATGGTTTATGCTTTATTTATTTAGCTAAATAACTTGAATAGAAATTTGTATTATTACTATCTCTTGCTATCTAGTGTTCATTCTTGCAGGAAATATTTTTCACAGCCCACTAGAATTTGAAGCTACAACAAAAGCGATAGAAGGAGAGTTTGGAAGCACTTGGATCCCAAGTAGGTTCCTTATTTCAATTGTGTGTCTATTTACAGTTAGGAAATATAGTCGTAAAGTCTTTGCCTATTGTTCTAGATTAGCACCTGTCGAGGGAAGAGTGATTTATTCGTAATTCATAATTCCGCATAACAAATTGGTGACTCCGCTGGGGAAACTACTGTTTATCCTAGGTATTTTAGCCTCTGATTTTCTTTGTTTATTCACCCAATAGTTATTACTCACAAAGATTAGGATTTTTGAGATCCAAATTTGCAAAGGAAGTGTGTTAAACAGCTGCATTTTTCCTTTTACATTGCGCACAACGCACTCTTGGATAGGACACAGTGCTTTTCATAGCATTTTCTCCCTTTCAGGCTTGCGTTGCAAAGCACTGTCTCTCTTTAGAGACCACGTTGCCTCTTGAAACCATCCAAATTCCCTTGAATTTATATTTTCTGTTTGTTTCAATTTGTTTGCTGTTGTGTTTTGAAAAGCCCGAGCCTCATATTGACGAGTGAATTCATCTACCTCTTCATCCTTTGAAATAAAATTTGTTCAATGTTTGTTTAAAGCATTTTTCCTTATCATTGATGAAGTGATTTCAAAGTATTTTTATTGTTGCATTACATCCATTTTCTTTTGAAAAAGTAAATTGTCGTAAATTCTTCGTTTCCTGATAGGAGAAATTGTTGTTTAATTCCTCATTTTTCCTTCAAAAGAGAAATTGTTGTTTATATTCCTCATTTCTCAAAAGGTAAAAGGCATTTGTTTTTGTTGATTTAGTGCACTTAGTTTCTTTTTTGCATTTATAACATTAAAGGAACTGAAAATAAAAATATGCATTTGCATGTAGTGGTTTGTATGTTTTGCAAAAGGAACAATTAGGAAATCTGTATTTAGTTTGTGTTCTTTGATTTGTTTGCTCGCAAATTGTTTTCTCTTTCCCTTTAGTAGCTAGGATTTTCATTGAAAAATTAAAAGTGAAAGATTGCTTATCATTCTTAGTTTCATTTTAGGAATTTCCAATACATCATCGTGGTGAACCTTTGAAAGGAAAATTGTTAAACAAGATCAACATAAAATTTATCTGAATTTACCTAACAAAGCATTTGAACCATAAAAATAACATTTAGAAGGTCTAGGCTAGAGACGTGTTCTGATGTCATAAAACATAGCAGCTGTTGTTAACTTGTCTGTGATACATTATGAGTGTGATGCCTCACTCCACGTATGTAAGTATATCGTAGCTCGTCCACATAATTTCAAGTATATCAGGCACTGTTACAGTACGAAAAGTATAAAGGGGTGCTCTCATTGTGCGGTTTCGCATCAGACAGCGCTAATATGGACTTGGGCCTCCATGTACCTTCGGGTATATTTGGGAGGAAAAATTTTAGGTGCTATCCATCCATAGTGAAAAGATTCGGCTGCCTTGTAAATTGTGATACACTGAACACAACATTCGGGGAGATTGCCTACTTGTACTTATTGGTTTACCAGGAGGTATTATGCTGTTCACAGTTTCTTGGTAAGCCCTTTTTCCTAGCATTACCCTTTTATTTTGTTTATTTGTTTTTGGTTAAAATAAATCAGTAATTGTGGAAGAACAAAATCATTTCCCCCATTGTTCACGTAGACTAGCATTAAAACCACCTTTACGACCATAATTTACTTATGGTAGGCGAAGGTGATCACGATCTGCTGAATCAAATAAAATTCATACCTCTGGTGAAACATCATCTTCCCATAAACCAGAGTTAACTCAAGTTGTTTCTACACATCCCAGTTCGTCTACTGTTATCGAAACGAAGTCTTCACAACTACCCGTGGTCACGATCCATCCAATCAATGAGACCATGCCTCCTATACCTGACGTTATTCAACCAGAAATTGATCCAGATCCTATCTCTTCTTTTCCAAAACATCTGAGTCTTGAAGTCGAACAACCAGAAGTTGTTCCTACCTTGGTCATCCCACAAATTTCTATAGCTATTGAATCTCCCATATCACACAATCAACCACCTGAAATATACTTTGGGCCTGACGGTGAAATACTTCCACCTGGTTTAATTACGATTGAAGGAATCCCACAAGACGGGACACCTTTAACTCCAACCCATTTTTGGGAGGAACTTTACCTATACGAGTCTTTTCCTTAATCAACACCATCTTCTTTTGTTGATCCTGTTCCTATTCAAACTCCTGTCGATTTAAAAGGGTATACATTTGGTCAAGTAACCATGCCTGAACCAACATCTTCGGTTAGGCCATCTATTCCAATTACGTCAGATCCTGCCCTAGCTACCCCATCGATGTTTAAAACTTCACCAGAGTCATATTTTCATGGTGGCCCTAGGGTCCCATTAGGTTACAAATCATTATCTGGAATTTTCTCTAGTGCATCTTCAAATCCGTGGACTTTACCAATGTCATCATCCGATATTTTAACTGATAATCCTATAGTGAGTACTGAACAACTTGATTCTTTATACACATCTTCAGGGAAATAACAAGCCGGTCCTTCTAGGTCTATTCCTTAAAGTACCATATCAACTGGACTCCCAACATTTGGAGAGCAATATTTTTTGTCTTATTATCCTCCTCATGTTGGGGGGCAACAATATGATAGTACTTCATCACTTTTTGGTCAACCTAATGTCGAAATAAATGTTTGTTAATGGTAGCCCACTCTACCTATCCAACCACAAATAGTTGTACACTCGTATCAACCAGTTCAACCTCTTACACCCACATCATTTCCACTTGCCAATACATATTTACCCCTGTTACAGAATCAAAATGTTGTACAAAAACCTTATTAAGCAGGTCCTTCAACTCAATATCCTCAAATGTTGGTTCCACAGATTCCAAATCCTTCGATTAATTTACAACAACCTGTATCCATAATTATTTATTCACAAGCTGGTTTACCATTTTATGGGATGTCACAACCGCATCCTGGTTATACCTATCAACCGAATCCAAAATATCCTAATTTGGGTTATAACATTAGTGGAAAGAACCCTTGGCAACCGCAGGCATAAATGCCTGAAAATTCATTTCAACAAGTATCATATCCAAGTTTTGGTCAACAGAATCCTCAAGTGTTTGTTTTTCAAAACAACCCCTATCTGGGTTACCAACAATAGATTCCTTATGTTGGTGCTCAAAGGCCTGTTGCTCAAGCAATTCCATCTTACCCTGGCTATGCTCAACCTGACCTTAATAGATGGTTTCCCTTTGTTGCAACTTTAGAGTTACCAGATTTAAATCGGATAACTAATGATCCAATTAACTATGCTCCTTGGTGGTCAGTGATACCTCATAAATTACCCTCGGATATTCCTAACTTCAATGGAAACCCTGGAGAAGATCCGTCGACTCATGTTATGACTTATCATTTATGGTGTTCATCAAACTCCTTGAATGATGATTCTATTTGACTATGTCTTTTCCAGCATACGCTCACAAGTCCGGCTGAAAAATGGTACATTGAATTACCTAGAGCTTCTTTTGATAATTTCACTGCCCTAGCTATTGTCTTTTTGACTCATTTCTAGTTACCCATCAGATATGAAATTGGAACGAAACTCTTGACAAATTTCAAATATACTAATGCTACTCACATCTCTGATCATATTCATGAGTGGCATCGTCGTTGTAGAATTGTTAAGACATTTGTTTCGGATCAGCTCCTTGCTGAATGGTTCATTAAGTCCTTGTTACCATCTATAACTGAGGATGTGGCTAAGGGTGGCATCTTTACAGAAGAGCAAGCTATTGCTTGTGCCTAATATTTATACTTGATTTACACTTAGTCTAGCATGCTCTATGAAAAAATTCCTAACGCGCTGAGATCTAATTTTACTGTTCCTACTTAATTAAAGGACTCTCATGCCAGAGATGGCTTGATTAGCACTGCAAGCACACATCACACTACTGAATCTGATCCTTCTCTTGCTTCCGAAATTAATGCCATGTCATTTGACAAAGGAAAAAGTGACAAGCAACCTGAAAGTAAGAAAAAGGGGAAATCTAAGAAAAAGCAAACTTCTAACCCGCAGGAAAGATCATCTAATCAATTGTCTGGACCTAGGAAACCTCGTTATCCTTGCATAATATGTAATGAGGAACAATTTGTTCGGTATTGTCCTCACCGCGCTGAAGTCTCAAAAATCATCAATGCTTCCCATCCGTCAACTGTGTTGAAAGGCCCATTTCCAAATCTGGACACAAATATGGTTGCTATGGATCTAGCTCCTAGTTCCCAAGTGTTAATGTTATCTACCAAAAAAAATTCAACATATATTTTGGTGTCAACACGTGATAAATATTATGGTAATCAGGCCACTGATCAACCTACTACCTCGACAATGAATCTGTCTATGGAATCAGTACCACCTACTGCTATTCTTGAATTGACAATCAAGCCACCAAAGGGAGTAATTCACAAATCGACATATAATCCTCGAGCAAGAGCTACACAAAATTATAATATAGTTGAAGATTTTTCTCAATCCCCTTCAGCTATGTCTTCTCTTGAGGTATTACAAAATTGTCCCTCCCAAAAACAAGCTTTATTGTTGGCTATTGGTGGCATTGATCTGACTGATTCTAATCTTGTCGTCTTTAATCATACATGCTATGTGCCACAACTACCAGAAGAATTTGCATTGTCCATATAAGTAAATGTTTGCATTGTCCATATAAGTAAATGTTCTCAATCACCTTGTTCATTGCACTATTATTGATGAGGGAGCATCTACATGCATTATGTCTCTAAATTTTTGGAAGTCACTTGGCTTGCCATGCTTATCTCAATCATCAATGACGTTGAAGGAGTTTGATGGATGTACATATAAACCTTGTGGTATTATTAATAACCTGCATGTTGAATTAGGGGGAAAAACAATGAATATTGATGTTGAGGCTGTTGATTAACCCCTTGACTATAATATTCTATTTGGAAGGCCATGGGTATATGCAATGACTGCAATTGTTTCTACATATTTTAGAATGATTTCCTTTCCACATAAAGGTACTATCATAGTCATTAATCAACTATCCTTCTTTGCCTCCACTTCACAGGTAACTGGAAGCGTTCCGTATATTCACATACCCCAACTAGAACTTCAGAACATTGGTGTAGGAATCTTAAATTATTCCACTCTTATGGGAACCTTTGCATTATCGCCGCCTATGACATCGACAAAAATTGCAAGTATAGAGACATTCTACATGATCTCTTCCACTCTATCTGGCTTAAGGGAGAGTACGGGTGATTCTGAAATTACTATGTTGGATGATTTTATGCTACCCATCCTATTGAGCTGGAATAGAAATCAATCTATCTGGATTGGGCGGCAAATCTGAAATCAACGTTGCTGAGTGTTTGGGTTGATCGTTCCTTAGATTTTGGTACTCCTTCTGATCCTTTTTCCTCAATTTTCTTTACAGATGAAAATATTTTGGAAGCCATGATGTCAGAAGGAGAACCATGGGAATATTATCATCATCGTTCCCATCTTCCTAATTATGAAGAAAATTATATTAGTGAACTATATCACCCATCAATCAACAATTTCTTTTCAAATTCTTTAACCATTAATGCAGTCGATTTTGAGAAAAATCTATCAAATATTGAAGAAACAATTTCTATTCATATTTCGACCAAACCTGGCGTTGTAGAAAATATTCATGTCGGTGTATCTCGTTCTCCATCAGAACTTGAATCATATCGCTCTCTATTTCGTGAATTCCATGATGTATTTTCTTGGTCTTACTAGGAAATGTAGGGCATAGATACTAGTATTGTTGAACACACTATTAATATGTATCTTGATGTCAAACCAATGTGTCAACGACTTCATCCTGTTCATCCAAAGAAAGCCGATGCCATCAAAGCAGAAGTTGAAATTTTTTTGTGTGTTAGTTTCATATACCTTGTTCTGCTAATTGAGTGGGTTTCTAATATCATTCCTGTCACAAAAAAGCAAGGAGCCATTAGAGTGTGCGTCAATTATTGGGATGTCAATCTTGCTTGTCCAAAAGACAACTATCCTACTCCCTTTATTGACCAGATTATTGACGGTTGTGCCGGATGTGAAATCTTTTCATTCATGGATGGATTTTTTGACTACAATCAAATCAATATCCGCCCAGAGGATCAACATAAGACATCATTCATCTATCCCTGAGCCACATTCACTTATAGGAAACTACTGTTTGGTTTAAAGAATGCTGGGGAAATCTTTGAGAGAGCAACGGACTATGCTTTCAATGACATCAAGCACATTGTTCAACCTTATCTAGATGATTTACTAGTGCATTCACGAAATCAAAATGATCACCTGATGCAGTTGAGAGCCATTTTCTTACGCCACCGACACTACAAACTACGCCTCAATCCACATAAATGTGTATTTGTGTTGGTTCTCATCATTTTCTTGGATTAGTAGTCTCGAAAGAAGGAATTTGAATAGATCCGTTGAAGGTTCAAGCTATTATTGATTTTCTCATGCCATAAAACTTACTTCAGATACATAAACTTCAAGGAAAGGCTAACTTCCTAAGAAGGTTCATTCCAAATTACATTGAAATGGCTAAAGGATTTACTCAACTATTGAAAAAAGGGGTTCCCTTCCATTGGGACCAAGTTGCGCAAGCTTCTTTTGATGTTGTCAAGGATACTCTTGTCTGAGCTTCATCAATGTATCATCCTAATTATCAAAATGATTATTTCCTATATATTGTTGTGGCTGAAACGACCATTGCTATGGTATTGGTCCAAGTAGAATATTGAATTGAACATCCAATCTATTATTTGAGTCATAATCTCAATGATACAGAAGTTAAGTATTCATACATAGAAAATATTGCCTTGGAAGTTGTTCAAGTTGTCCAAATATTTCGCCATTATATTCTGCTCTGAAAAACCAGTATCATTTCAGATTGCAAACCCATGACTTATATCTTATCACGTCAATTGCTGGGGGGGAAATATTGAAAATGGATTGTCATTTTTCAGGAATTTGATTTGGAATTCATCAAATCAAAGTCAAAGAAGTCTTTAGTTTTAGCTGAGCTTCTCTGTGACCTTCCCTCTGATAGTACTGTAACTACATCGGAACCATCAATTCCTAATGAGTCTCTCTTTCTAATCAGATAATCTCATCATTGGTATGGGGATTTCATCATTTATCTCCAAACTCAAAATTTTAGACCTCATACCTCTTGCTCTCAACAACGAAATATTTGATACCAAGCCAAATATTATCTAATCGTCAGCGATACACTTTATCGTCGTGGTGTCGATACCATTTTAAGGAGGTGCCTCACTCATGAGGAGGCCAAAAAGGTGTTAAATGATTGTCATGCTGGGGCTTGTTGTGGAAATTTATCAAGATATGCTATCACAAAGAAGATACTCCATTCCGGTTACTTTTGGCCTATAATTTTTTGAGACTGCATCCTCGTGGTCAGAAGTTGTCATGCGTGCCAGATTTTTGACCAAAAAATCCGCAAACTGCCAACACCAATGTGTCCTATTGTCTCTATGGGACCATCTTCGAAATGGGGTATTGAATTCATGACATGTAACCCTCATTCATCTGGGGGGCATGGTTATATTATTGTCGCAGCCGCCTATTTTACCAAATGGGCCGAAGTGATGCCTACATTCAACAACACAGAACAGACATCTTCATTGTTTTCTTTAATCATGTTATTGCATGGTTTGGGGTCCCATAGGCTATAGTTATAGATCATGGGAAGAATTTTTGCAATCACATGATGGCTGAATTGACTGCCAAATTAGGATTGTAACATGATAATTCTAATCCTTATTATCTGAAATCAAATGGACAAGTTGAAGCTATCAACAAGATTCTTAAACGTATGCTTCAACGAATGATAGGAGATAATAAAAGAAATTGGAATTTCATCCTGTACTCTTCCTTGTGGGCGTATCGAACCTCGGTGAGAAACGCAATTGGATTTACTCCTTTTCAATTGGTGTATGGTCTGGAATCTATCTTACCAATCCAATGTGAAATACCGTTGTTAAAAATCGTAATCGACTTGTTACATAACACCTCATAAGAAGAAGCGTGTCTCCTTAACCTCATCCATATTGATAAAACATGTCGTGAAGCTCAATTGGCCAACGAATCACATAAGAGATGTATAAAGGCGCAATACGACAAAAATGTCCAGCCTCGCATTTTCTCAGAGGGCGACTTGGTCCTTCTTTACGATCAAGAAGCTGATGTAATAGGTATAGGAAAGTTTGAGCCATTATGGCATGGCCCATATATTGTCAAAAGAGTTCTTGCTAAGGGCGCCTATTAGTTGGTTGATTACGATGGAGTTCCATTGGCGTAGCCTAGAAATGGGTTGTATTTGAAATTTTACTATGCTTAATCATGAGCGTAGTAATTGTTTGTATTATATTGCATATATATGTTGTTGATTTGCATTCACTATCTTAATTTGTTTTTAGATTTATCTTGACGTTAGTAATCCTCTTTACATTTCATCACAAATGTTTGAATATTTGGAACCCTTTATTGGATATGGTGATGGTGCTAGCCATAGTACGCAGAATCTATCCTCTACAGCGTGGGCCATTTTCACTTTGAATGTTGAGTTAGTGATTTTTCAAGGGATTTGTATTGGTAGATCGACGAACAATATCGTTGAGTATAGCACATTGATCAAACTTCTCTCTGATGCCATTTAATTTGGTATTAACCTTATCATCATAAGGTTAGACTCACAACTTGTGGTATTACAACTTACTAGTGTTTATACTATTAGAAATTCAACATTGAATAGACTTTTCCTAAGAGTTCGACTTTTGGAAAGACACTTTGATTTTATTCAATATCAACACATTTCCAGAAATTTGAACACATTGACTGATTCATTAGCTAATCACATTTTAGACAGATATTTGCAACACATGTAAAGAAAACATTCACATCATTGAATAGGATTGCACAATAAACATAGGAAAAAATTGAAATCATATAGATAGATAGTTATAGGTTTTTACAAAAAATTGTGCCCAAGACACATTGGTCATCTGACCTCAAAATGTATGCAAAATGTCACAAGTAAACTAGTGGTGCTTGTGGTAACATGTTATAGATCTAGTTATCCTACGTAGTAACCGCATCCAGCGGCTAGGAACCCCAATTGTGTGTCACTGCAGTCACATGGGTAGCTCTTTGATCCAGAAATATGGAATCCCAAAGGCCAAATCCTCTATGTGCTGCCGAAGCTCAGCCAGAGTCTCAGCCATATCAAGATCCTGAAGGACTGCTCTCCCAACAGCCCTCTTTGCTAGCACATCTACTTCACGCTACGTTTCCATTACTGGTTGAACACGACCAACATTTTCATTACATCAAACATTTAGTTTAGTCTTGGGAAAACATCAAAATACAAAAAAATTGTATAAACCTTAGGAAAATAAAAAAAAATGGTCAAAACATTCTTACCCATTGCACCCCATTGAGCGCCTTTTGGTAATGCTAAATCTAGATCTCCTTGGAAATCAACGCCTGCGTATGCATACTCATCGATGGCGACAATCTGTCGCTGGAACTAGGCGAAGAATGTAGTCAAGAACACAATGGTATATTGGTCTGCATGCCTACCCATAAGTTCCACCCATCTCTGCATCTGCGGATCTATAGGATTAGACACATCCAATGTCACATGGTGTGGCTGCATCACTGGAATTCGTTCCAAGGCGAAGGATATAAGGATAGAACCATAACTGAAATTCTTGTTCCTTCCTCCCTTTGCTTTGTTCAGTTGTTCCTTTATCTGAGAAAGAGCAGCTTTAGACCAGTTGAAGACTGTTGGCTCCATAAAATCTAGAGTGTACTGCATATACAATCTATTCACTACATGTAGTGTAATGGTGCCGAAAAGTTTTGCGATCATGAAAAGGATAGTTCTCAAAGGAAAATCTCTAACATCTCTGATGTTTATCTTTCCATCTTTGCTTGGCTCTACCCTTGGATAACAATGTTGCAAAACATAATCTCTCACTGTCTCTCGTCCAACAATAGACCCTAAGAACGAAATAGGTAAGACTCTCCTCAACAAACCTATAAGAAAGTATACATCCTCAACTGTTATGGGAACCCCTTGGTTCTTAATATGAAATTCCTCAATAGCTGGATCCCATGCTCGAACTAAGAACTCCAATAGTTCTATTTGTTACCTCATCCCTGACAATTTGAATTACTTAAGTAGTCCACAATCTCCTGGGGCTCTTACTATACCTGGATCATTTAAGGCAATCATATCATGTCCTTCATTTTATCTTTCCCTCCATGTAATCATCATTGTAATCCGATGGAAACCTGAAATACAATCATAAGATCCATTAGATTCAATTCATTGCAAAAAATTAGGTAGATTTTGGGCATAATGCAAGAAACAAAAATCTAGATTGCACCCAACACACTCCCTAACAAGAGACAATGCATTGTGTATGCAAGTAACCTTCACTATACTTGTTATGGATGCAGGTTTCGACATTCAAGGGTGTGTTTCCCTCTTTTTGGGCATAATTTACCCTAGGGGCCTTAAAACCCTAAAAAATTGCAGAAATTGGAAATAAAATGAATACTAAAGGAAAGAGGAGATTCATATCACTAACCTTGATCAAATGACAATGAAATCCGTCCACAGAAACAATCACAATTAGCAGCTAAAGTTCGAGGGAAAAATTAGGTTTAGAGCTCCAAAATGCAAATGGTAACTATGGAATGGTAAAAGTGAATAGTGAAAATACTTTTAATAGTCGTTTAATTATTTGCAAATTGAATTTATTTCTATGACTATGGTTTTATTATATTTTTTAATCATGAAATAGGCATTTTTAATCTATTTGATGTTGTTTTGAACAGGTCTTACAATTGATGAAAATATTAGTCGTGAAGATTTATTTCAAGAATTATTTGACCACAAAGCATACTTTTTCTCCTTATTTTTTGAGCTTTGTTAAAAATGAAAAAGGATTTGAAGCGTACTTTTATCTCTTTTACGAGCTTCCATAATAGCGAAAAAGGAACCCCTGGAGTATTCTTTCATCTCTTTTCAGAGTCCAATAATGTAAAAATATTGTCAAGCACTTGTCTTTTCGAGCTCGTAAAAGTAAATGAATTGATATCTACTCAGTATAAGTTTAACCCTTTTCTGGACTGAGATAGATTATTTACGAAAAAGGAATACCTTGGTCGAACATGAATAAAGAGGTTCTCTCAGATATTATTTTACACTTTTTCAGATCTGAGCGACAACTTTAGGAAAAATTACTTATGGAGTTTTCTTTCTTCCTCTTTTTCAAACTCTCTAAATATGAAAAAGGACTGGGCTATCACTGTCGTTAATATTTTTAAAACATAAAATAGCGACGGGCTTGTCGATCATGGTAAGAATCGAGTTTCATTCATCACTAGACTCATTATATTATTAAATAGTGATACATTATTCGCTCGAAGGGTTGAATTATAGATCAAGAAAATGTTATCCTCATTAATCTTGTTAAAAAATAAAGAGGTACTGGTCGATAAATGACGGGGGAAAATTTGGGAAAAGTGAGTAGAATTCTTTATGGTAGCAAGTCTCTCTTGAACATGACACTTCCTTCACTCCATGTCCATGACTGTTTGGGTTGGGTAATCATCTTGACGGTTCATTCATACCTATGATTCATCATACCTTCACTTTAGTTTTGGGTCAATGCTACCAACTCATCTCAGTGTCGTTGATATGTGCAAGAGAAGTCATCCAGTGAAAAACTCATCCTTCTGAAATACTCGTAAACCTTCATTCTCATGATCGTCATCCCTGAAAATTTCTATATCAAGTCATACCTTTGTTTCCAAAATCAGTAACTCTAGTTTCATAATAAGGTGGATTCCTGTCGATGACAAATCATTACCCAGGAAGTTCACTTAGAAACATCAGATTCCAGTACCATGAGGCTTGTTACAGCATCGACAAGATCCTCACTTTCAGAATTTTGACCGAAATATTTTGTTTGTCGTTTGACATCAAATCATCTATTCATGGCTTACGAAATGTACTGTAGTACCTTGAGGGCCATTGACATCAATGGTGGTTCTCTTGCATTTGTTAACAACTCACACCATTAGCTGGTGATCAAATGATGTCTTTCCATGTTCGACTACAAATCATATATTTACATGGCTAGACTTGTACCTGAATGACCGAGTGAATGAGATAAGAAGAACCCAGATCTAGTTTTAGCCATCCAGGCTGCGATTTTAGTATTTTTGTACACATCATCTGTACGGTGACGTTACATACAGATTGTCATTCGAACATGGGCCTATATCTATAGGCATGTCTGCATTGGGCAACATTCCAAAGACAACGACTTTATGAGTTATGTACATGTTATTAGATTTTTTATGTGTTGAACATGGGAATGCCTACCCTCAACAATTATGATCAAGAGGATATATCATGATGTAGTGTATTGTAAGATTGATGCAGGTCACCAGTCCGCTTCATCTCTAGCCCATCACAGTATAAAGCATATCAATCAAAATATTGTAATTATTATTCTGACTTCATGCTTTAGGGGAATTTTTATAGGTCAATTTGGGCATCATTCCCAATGACCTGGTTAACTGGGCATCATCTCCAAGACCAATGTATAGGGTCTATCATCCCCTAACATTTCAATTTCTACATGCCCTAAGACAAAGAATAAGACAAATCAATCAAATAATTTCATCTGCAAAGGTTTCCAAAGTTTGAAGTTTATAATATATCATATGAGAGCTCATAACACTGCCTCTAAAGGGACTAAGTGCATTGCATATGTAGGTAGCCCCATGCAAGGCTGATCTGCAAAGCACTTCCCAACATCCATGGGTGCGTTGGTCACATTGGGAGTGAAATTCTCATTGTTCCGGAATCTCCACTTGGCCAGTGCCTTCTAAAAGAGTTCACATGTGTCAAAATTTGAATCCATGTGTCCATTTGACATCTACAAGATTGGGAACATGTCTTGCCCATTATTGGAAATTCATTGATTGTAAAACTACCTTCATCTCCTCTATAAATTGAGCACAGATCTTAGTGTTTGACAAGGAAGAATTTGTATAGAGAAATGCTGGTGGAATTTCAATTGAGGAGATTTATTTGAGAGACATATTTATGGAGATATCTGCATTGTGATGAGGATGGGATGCTGCTGGAGATGGTGACACTAAATCAATCATTGGGTTGTAACCTCCCCTTATATCATCAATAAATATTACTACTTATTTTTCCATATATGCATCTGTATAAGCTTTGATTTTCAATATAATGATTTCTTATTTGATGTATATCGTTTATGCTTTATTGATTTAGCTAAATAAATTGAATAGAAATCTGTATTTTTTCTATCTCTTGTTGTTTATTGTTCATTCTTTCAGGAAATATTTTTCACATCCAGCTGGAATTTGAAGCTACAACAAAAGCGACAGAAGTAGACTTTGAAAGCACTTGGATCCCAAGTAGGTTCCTTATTTCATTATGTGTGTCTCTTTATAGTTAGGAAATATAGTCATAAAGTCTTTGACCTGTTTTTCTAGATTAGAACATGTCTAGGGAAGAATGATTTATCCGTAATTCATAGTTCCGCATAACATGGTGGATCCAACAAAAAATTCCATCATTTTTAACCCAGAGGTTCTTGCAAATGTAAAACTGTCGCGCTCAATTTTTGGGCACATATGGTATTATAGGAATTTTATTCATGAAGTGAAAAAATGGGGGCCTGCTGGAGCAAGGTCTCCTAGGTAAAGAATTTTTGATAAATTTTGGATAAGATTTAACTGTAAGCACTATGCGCAGATATCAAGGGGATTTGGGGCGGGTCAAATTCCCTTAACTATTGTAATGGGTAAAAGAAAAAGCCATGAGTCTCAAACCATGGTTTAAGACCATGGTATGTGCGCATTTAGAAATATATAAATATGTAATAGTCGAGTGAAGTAGAGAGGGGATATACATGAATGAATGATAGATAGATCGATAGATGCTTATGTTTTGATCTAGTTTTGGGTTTTTCTGGGTAGAAAGGCTCTTGCTGGTTGTGTGCGTGGAGACCTCATCTTGAGCTATGTGTGCAGACTCTATTTCTTTGCACAGAAGAGAAATATTGTATCAATTGAAGATCTCTTAATAAAGAAGGCAATTTTGGAAAACTCTGACATTATATGATTGTAATAGTGACTGTATTGGACTGGTTATGTGCATTATCTGTTGCTTATTATAGATCTGGAACTGTTCTATTGAATGCATATATGTTTCCATAGTTTTTAGTCACATTGGTACATTGAATTTATGTGCAAGTTTTGTTCTTCTTAAGCATTAGATCTAAAGTATAATAATTTATCTGTGTAAGGGGTTATTTTGCAACAATATGAGAATACACAAGGAATAAGTCTTTTTATTACTATATAGGCACGTCCATCTAATTTAATATTTTTCTTTCATTAGATATGGTTCTGTGAAGTTGCGTACAAGGCAGTAGGTATTAGATTTGTTGGATCCACATCAAAATCTCCCTCAGGGTGCAAAACCCGATTCCAGCATCCCCCCATACTACTTCGAGTGAGACTTTGGTCCGCGCAAGAAGATTTGATCCAGATTTATGCAGGAAAAAAATAATATATAGAAATAAACATAAAAACAGAGATGCAACATAAATAAAACTTCATTTCATTAATATCAAATAACAGAAAAATTCTTATAGACATAATGAAAATAAACTAGCTAGGGCGCTGATAGCTTATCTCTGAGAAGAGATGGGACAGATATAGGCCTCTAAAATGTGTTAAAATGAGGCTCAAAGGCCTATTTATTATTTAGAAACAATGGAAAACCCTCAACATCCAAAAACCTAACCCTAGGAGATGAAGCGCCAAAACTATGGGCCCCATTTGGGAAAATTGGTACATCAACTTCCTGTGGGCGTAACTTTGGCATATGATCTTCGTTTGACACGCTCAGTAACTCTTTAGGAAGATATATCCAAGGAATACAACTTTTGAGGTTGGAAAAATTAAAGGAACTTCCTAGTTGCTCCTAGTTTTCCCAAAAAACATCATTCAGGGCCTCAAAGCAGCTTAGGAAGTTCAGGAACCGAAAAACTGCTAAAAATAAAAAATTGTGCTATAATTAAAGAAACTAAAAAAATGAAAGAAACAATGGTGGGGGTCCAAATGGAATAGGTGGCTGGCCACCAATATCCAACTGGGTCTTTCCCTCCCCCTTAGGAAGCAATGGTGTAATATTCCTAATTAGCCAAGCTAATAGGAATATTCTATTTTGTTTTCATTTTCTTGTTGTAAGAATAAAATTGTAAAGGAGGATAAATTAAACTCCAGGGAAAATTTTAAGGATGGAAAATTATTTTGAAGTTTAAAAAATTGGCGAATCTCACTAGTCCTTAGTATGAAAACTATAAAATGTTTATTGATGTATTTGTAATATTATTCAAATTTATAATGATACTATATATATTATCTATATATTGTTGGCGATTTTTAAGGTAAAATAATTTTATATTGTAAAATTTGGGCGAATCACTTTTATAAAAAAATGAAAATTGGCAAATCTTTTTTTTGTAAAAACCATGGAAAATTAGCCCACCTGCGAATATTAGCCCCTAAAATTTTCCATGTTAAACTCCTAAAAACAACAAAATAAATACATGCCCATGTGAACAAGGCTAAATCTAGGCCGCTTCAGCAAAACACCCTTATGTGTGAAAGGGATTAAGTCATTTGACTGGGTCAACTGGACCAAATCAGCATTGTTGTCTAGATACATTGAACCACCCAGAGGCCTAGTGCAGTTTTAGTTGGAGGCTAATCATGTGAATGTAGCTAAATCATTGGGATGGTTTAGGGTTTGGCAAAGGTTCGATATTATTTAAGGAAGAGGAGGAAAACATGAGAGGGGTTGTTGATGTTATTATTTTTGAAGGTATTGTCTACTTAGAAATCCCTCATTCTCTAGCTATTTAGCTAAGAATAGTGCTGCTTAGCACTTGGGTGTTCCTGATCGGGAATCCCACCTCCTTCCTTGAGAGGTCTCTTGGAGGAGTCCTACATTTCTTGACCACTATCAGGCATTTGGCCAAGCTCTTCTTCCAACTACAATGTGGATCCTATTGAGTGTTTATTTTTCCTTGTAAGCTGCAGCAAGTGGAGGCTAGATCTATTCAGATCTAAGCCATTCTAGTGCCTCTTTTTAGTGGGAAAGCCTTCTATCCCCCTGGAAAGAGAGTATTGGATGAGGAGAGCTCATTTTCAGATCTTGGCAGCAGACCACATCATGTTCTAGAGCCTACAACGTAGTCCATATTCCAGAACTGTGTTATTTGCAAGGATAAAGTTGCAGGGTCTTTTGGCACTTCAAGGAGGAGAGATCTCTAGTGTTGGGAATATTCCCTCCACTGTGGTGATCCATGGATTACAGATATAATCCATGTTTTATTCAGATCTGATATGAATACTAATGTATTAGCTTTATAAATTCTGAATCATTCTATAGATCAGTTGCATTAGATCTCATATCTACTCCATGTACTACATTTTCTGTTGAAAACCCCAAGGGGCTTTTGAAGAGGAGACTCTATAGTGTACATATATGATATAGATCTATATTTTTGTACACAGATCTACTGTAGATCTGAAGTGTAACTTACAACTCTTTTCAGCTAATAAAAATTATAACACTGTCAAGCTTGTACAGTCATATCATATGGTTGTAGCCTCTTATTTTGGGCATTTCTTCATGTAAAGTTTCCTGTTTTTTGTTCTATGATGTATGGGCTTCAATAAAATCTTGAAATTATATTTTAAATGTCATGATGGAGCCTAAATATTTGTCTCATGCATATATTGGGCTGAACTTCGTTATTTTCTGAGCAGTGTGGTCACATAGTGCTGTAGTCCCTTCTTTGGGTAATTTTCTAGCTCTACTAGGTGTGGGAGATTTGTTTAACCCACCTAGAAAGATTTGTTTCTAATCTCCTCTTGGATTTAGGTCTTAGATCCTCATACCTAAGGTATCCAAGGGCTGATTTCAAGTGCTTTAGCATCCATTCTTGAAAAATGCATTTTTCAAGCATGCCTTGCTAACAATCCCAATTTTGGGATAATACAGTGGTATCAGAGAAAATATCTTGGAATAGCTTGTGCTTTGCTTATTGAAGAGCCAATATGTATTTTCATGGAAGAAAAATACTGATGAAGAAGTGTAGTTACACTAAAGACACAGAAGACAAGGGTCCAAACCCCTCATCTGGAAGATTGATTGGGAAAGAGTTTTCTAAAACTCTATTCCAAACTATGCATGAGTTGAAGAATGAAAGTGGGGCAGTGAGGAATGAAAGACCAGTAGATATCTTGGAGAGGTTTGCACATCAAGGAATTCCCACTACTTCATCTAATGTGTGTGAGAATTCAGCCACACAATTTGATCTACAACGTTGTAGCATGCCTACATTCCTTGCAAGAGGAGAAGAAAAGGGAGAGACACCAAAGGAGGAGACTCTTGGTGACTATCTCCAGGAATATGAATCTTAGTCTAAAATATTTAGAGATAATCTAAGCTTTCCAGAGTTTTGTTAACTCAAAGAAGAGAGAAGATCCAGTAGAACTATGAGGAGAAGAGGGTGCATGCAGCACACCTTGGGTAGGACCTTCCTACCTACTTTTGATGGGTCACCTGAGAGATCAACCAAGTCTTGGGTAGAGAAGCTGGACACATAATTTCAGCTGCATCAAGTCTCCAAAGAAGAAGCCATAAGAGTAGCAGTTCTACACCTCCAAGGTAAAGCATATGCATGGTGGTTGTTTGAGTCTTCTTCATTGAAAAGTATAAACATCTCTACTTATGCAAAGTTCATTAGGAGGATAGTGAAGAGATTTTATTCTATGCCATCTGAAAACTCTTTGGGTACGCAAACCCAGCCCAAGGAATCAGAAAATTTGCATGATATGGGAATATCCATAGAGGTAACTCCATTTCAGAACATTGTTGAAGGAGTTGAAGATCTGTTACATGATTTACCAAGGGCAAAGGACTTACTTCAGCAAGAACCTCCTTCTCAAGAAGAAAACATGAGTGTTCCTCTTTCAAGAAAGGATCAAGTGAAAGGATCTCTTATTGATGAGTAATGCCCCATTGATGAGGAGAAGGGAGAAGAAGAACTGAAAGGTTCCTCCAACGCTGTGATAGTAGGAGGAGATCTCTTTTTATTGAGAGATGGAGCTGAAGCTATTGCTTCCACTAAGAGGGCTCTTGTATCTTTGCAAGAAGGCCCCAAGGATCCTATACATAAAGAAGATAAGCAACATGTTTCTATGATGATAGACAGAGAGACAAAACAAGAGAGCACCTTAGACTATGAAATCTTGCATAAGGTGGGTAATGAAGAAGAAGACAGGGGAGTTTCTCCAACTTCTCCTCATCATGATACTTCCACACAACAATTAGAGATGGATTTTCACAGTGGAAGCAATCATATTATGTTCCCATCTATTGTTCACATGGGAATGAGCCATGAGACATCATTATCTTGTGTTATACCACTTGGGAGACCACCTGATTCAGATTTTATGGAAGATGTTTCATGCATTGATGCCCCTTTCATAGATCCAAGGAGGGAGGGAGCATTAGGAGACCATTATTCAGTGCCGAGAGAATGGGGAAAGTACAAGGAGAGGGAAAGAATTTTTCCCTTAACATCACTATCCATTCTCTCATCTCATACTGTGCTGAGAGAAGATGTTGCAAGGATTAATGATGACACCATCATGAAGCAAGGAAGGAAATCCTTGAATTTGAAGACAATCTTGTTTGGAGGATCCTCTTCCATACATGATGAGAGATGGTGGTCACACATGCATACTTTGGCAAAAACAAGGAGGTTTTGGATAGATGGCAGCCTTCCATGGGAGGATAACTTCCAAGAACTTCCATCTTCTTTTGAGCATGTGCATGAGTAAGGAAGGCAACAAGGAAGGAATGGAAGCCTTACACCTTGTAACTTTGGCATGGGATATGTCAAGGAGAAGAACCACAACATGGAAGACACTTCAGATGACACATTATCAGCACTGTCATTGTTGGGCACATTATATCCCTATTGGAAATCCCAACTGTTGGTGGAATATTCCAAGGATCTTCACACTTGCATGATTCTTGATGACTGGTTGCATGAAGGGAGCTATTCAACCATTTATGGAGTCGTCTATAATCATGGTAGGATCTTCTTGTCTAGAGCCTCCAAGATCAAGGAGAAGCTACTACAGAGGGCTTATGAAGAGTTCCATTTCAGCCACACCTATTCTATGAAGCTCAACAATATCATTTTGAGGAGCTATTATTTGGAAGGCTTTGAAAGAGAACTATATCAGCATTTTCAGATATGCATGGAATTTGTGGAGTTGGAGCAGCAACATGACTCTAAGGGAGAGTTAAATCAACCCTCTCTTCCTTCCCTTAAAGAAGAGAGTAGATCTATGCACCACTCCATTGAAAGAAGGAGAATTGTTGGTGAAGAGCATGCTCTTAGTACATTTGTTTTATATTCTGATTTCATTCATTCTTACACCATGTTTTTTTAGGCCATGACTCCAAGAAGAAGTAATATATTTTGTAAGCCTCATGGCCAATATTGGGTCCCAAAGATTTCTGAGTGGGGCCACTCCCTTGGTAGGACAAGGGAGATTTTTCATCATGATGGGTGCTTCCCAAAGGCACCAAATATATCTCCCACCTTCAGCTATGGTGAGATGGTAAGGGCGGCAAGTAAGTGGTGGGAAAACCACTTACCATGTCTTGATTTGATTCAGGCAGGGGATGCTCTACGCTAGTTCCACATATGGGACTATGATCCACCTCCATGTGCACAAATTTTGATTGTTGGCATATTGTTTTGATCCCATATATTGATGATGTACATATTCTTTTCATGGGGATGGATGAAGGAAGGAGGGAAGGCATGTATGTGCCCTATGGGATGACTACACTCCCTGTACTTTCTATTTTATATTTCAGGGAGGGCATTGGGAAAACCATGATTGTTTCAGGTGATTTATTGCTTCCTTATGAGATGAGCTATTTTCCTCTCATGAGAAAATTATTGGGGCAAGTTATGGATGGATGGTTTGGTGATAACTTAGCTTATGAGAGAAACTTATCTTTTTTTTGTGACACCAATGGAGAGAGAGATGAATTGTAGCACTCACCTTATTAATTGCTTGAGGACAAGCAACATTTTGGAGGGGAGGACTGTAATATTCCTAATTAGCCAAGCTAATAGGAATATTCAATTTTGTTTTCATTTTCTTGTTGTAAGAATAAAATTGTAAAGGAGGATAATTAATTAAACTCAAAAAAGTAGAATAAATACATGCCCATGTGAACAAGGCTAAAACTGGGCTGCTTCAGCAAAACACCCTTATGTGTGAAAGGGATTAAGTCATTTGACTAGGTCAACTGGACCAAATCAACAATGTTGTTTAGATACATTGAACCACCTAGAGGCCTAGCACAGTTTTAGTTGGAGGCTAATCATGTGAATGCAGCTAAATCATTGGGATGGCTTAGGGTTTGGAAAGGATTCCATCTTATTTAAGGAGGAGGAGGACAACATGAGAGGGGTTTTTGATGTTATTATTTCTGAAGGTATTGTCTACTTAGACATCCCTCATTCTCTAGCTGTTTAGCTGAGAATAGTGTTGCTTAGCACTTGGGTGTTCCTGATTGGGAATCCCACCTCCTTCCTTGAGAGGTCTCTTGGAGGATTCTTGCATTTCTTGAAAACTATCAGGCATTTGGCCAAGCTCTTATTCCAAAAACAATGCAGATCATGTTGAGGGTTTGGTTTTCCTTGTAAGTTGCAGCAAGTGGAGGCTAGATCTGTTCAGATATAAGCCATTCTAGTGCCTCTTTTCAGTGGGAAAGCCTTCAATCCCCCTGGAAAAAGAGTATTGGATGAGGAGAGCTCATTTTCAGATCTTGGCAGTAGGCCACATCATGCTCTAGATCCTATAATGTAGTCCATCTTCCAGAACTATGTTATTTTTAAGGAGAAAGTTGCATGGTTTTTTGGCACTTCAAGGAGAAGAGATCTCTAGTGTTGGGAATCTGCCCTCCACAGTGGTGATCCGTGGATTACAAATCTAATCCATGTTCCATTTAGATATGATCTGAATACTAATGTATTAGCTTCAGAAATTTTGAATCATTCTACAGATCAGCTACATTAGATCTCAGATCTAGTCCACGTACTACATTTTCTGCTGAAAACCCCAAGGGGCTTTTGAAGAGGAGACTCTATAGTGTACAGATCTGATATATATCTATATTTTTGTACAAAAATCTGCTCTATATCTGAAGTGTAACTTACAACTCTTTTCATCTAATAAAATAACACTGTCAAGCTTGTACAGTCATATCATATGGTTGCAACCTCTTATTTTGAGCATTTATTCATGTAAAGTTTCATGTTTTATGTTCTATGATGTATGGGATTCAATACAATCTTGAAATTCTATTGTAAATGTCATGATGGAGCCTACATATTGGTCTCATGCATATATTGGGCTGAACTGCATTATTTTCTGAGCAGTTTGGTCACATAGTGCTGCAGTCCCTTCTTTGGGAAATTTTCTAGCTGTACTAGGTGTGGGAGATCTGCTTAACCCACCTAGAAAGATTTGTTTCTGATCTCCTCTTGGATTTAGGTCTTAGAAACTCAGAACTAAGGGATCCAAGGGCTGATTTCAAGTGCTTTAGCATCCATTCCTAAAAAATACATTGTTCAGGAATGCCTTGCTAACAATCCCAATTTTGGGATATTACAAATGGTCCCCATTGTGTTGATTTCCTCCATGAGATCTGCAATGTCGGGTGTGTCGAGTAATGGTGGAAAGTATAGACGAAGGTGATCCACATTGAACATTTGATGTCGGCCAAGGAATGGGGGAATGATGGGCTCAAATTCATTTTATCCCACAACCTTGGCAATGTTGTATGGCCCATATTGGAGCAGGAAAAGCTTGTAGTGGGGCTCAAAAAGGTGCTCTTTTTGCAAATATAGGCAAACTGTGTCACCCATCTGGAAGTTGTGTGGCACCCGATGCTGATCATGTCACTTCTTGTACTTGGTATTGGATTTCTCCGAGATGTCGTGGCCCTACTGGTGGACGTGCTGGATGTGTTCAATAAATTTGGTTTCTTTATTAGCCTCAAACAGTACATGTGTGGATGTTTTCTGTGTGGCAGCATCAGGTAGTCGTGTGCCTAGGGTCAGATCAATGGATTGCTTGACCTGATAGTGTAGAGGAACCTTTGTGGGTGAGGATAAAATTTCCTTGTATTACTCCATGAATTTTTCCATTTACTTCTACTGTGTAGGGGAGCCCTGTTTGGATGTTGTGGCCATAATCTTCTTCTTTCCCTATGGGAAAATTGTAATGAAAATAACTTTCTTATTGCATTGTTTTGTAGTAGTCAAGGAGATGGCAGGAGGCGGTACTACCTCCAGTATCCTATACAATTTATTTCGCAAAGTAATAATAATAGAACAAGGCCTAGACTCATACACAACATGTCTCTTCCACAAGTATGGTTGGCCCAATAATATATCAGACACATCAAGAGGAGAAACATCACACAGTACCTCATCCATGAATGGAATAATGTTGTACGGAAGGTGGCACTACTGGTGGACGCAGATATCTCTTAGATATCTCTTCCTTGGGGAAACCACCCAATGGTATACGATTGTGGGTGTGGTGTGGTTGATAGGCCAAGTTGCTTCACAACATCTACTAAAATGAGGTTATTTTGTCTTTCGTTATTGACAAGGAATTGTAGTGGAGAACCCTTCACCCACATCTGCAAATGGAAGAGGTGGCCCCCCTCCTATAGATCCTCAAGCTCCTCCCTCTGGAGCTTGGTGGTGGAAACGATGGCACTGGGTTCCGCATCAATTATTTTCTTCCCTTTGTTAATGCCCTTGTGTGGTTTTGACTTAGGATCAGAACATGCATCTGATTTGGGTGCCTTCAGTTCAGCCACAAGTGACTGTTTGGTCTAACACTCATTTTTGTTGTGAGTGGGGATGTTATGAAATTAAAACTACTTACTTGTGTGCTTATTTGGATTTGTGGCATTGTTCTGAGTTGCCCTGCTTTGGATTTTCCCCTTGTTTTGTAGTTCAGGGGCGCCTTTCCCTGGCTTCGTATTTGCAGATCCAAAGTCTCGCTTCTTATACTTAAATTTCTGCTCGATCTTGGCGACATAGCAATATGCTATGTGAAGCGAGGTAATTTCGAAGAACTCTATTTCCTCCTGAATGGATATGTGGAAAAAGTGCGGTAATTGAGCACCAAATGTCTCTCTGAATCTTTAATAAACAAATTTTTGCATAGGGTATGGAACAAATTGGTAAGTTTGTGCGTATCTTGATCCCTTTACTACTGCAGTGTGTTCCATTAGATGTACTTGTCCTCATATCTCCCCACATAGTAATATTGTTCCTTGATGTAATATTAGAATGAATTCCAAATGGGTGAAGCTGAGAACAGAGAGGGTTCCCTCCCATCCATTTTCTCATAGTAGGTTTCCCACCAGTCTTTGACATGGGGGGCGACTTTGAGGAGTGAAAAAGTAATATTTTTTCTGTCAGAGAAATCATGGACTGATAAGTACCCTTCCAGAAAATTCAACCATCTATCTATGATGCCTGCATCTATCTAACCTTCAAATACAAGAATTTCAAAGTTGACCTATACCTTAAAAGAAGTGGCACCTCTTAAGTGGCTGCTCGATGCGTATGCACCGTCGATGGGCAGCCGTTGAAGGATCTCGGTAAAGTTATCAATCATTGCGTTCCTCTATTTCTCGAGGGCCTCCTCGAGCAATAATTTGATAAGATATCCTGCTCCCTCGTTTTTATTTTCTTCTGCCATGGGATTTTTTCAGGGTTTGCGAGGCTGATCTTGCAAGGGTTCAACTAGATCAAGGGGCATAACTCATACCCTGACCTCATTGGGGACATGCAAAGAAAAACAGAGAAAGAGTAGACTGCTCTGATTCCATTGATCTAGAATTATGCAAGAAAAAAATAATATATAGAAACAAACATAAACACAAAGATGCAAAGTAAATAAAACTTAATTTCATTAATATCAAATAACATAAATATGCCTACAGACATAATGTAAATAAACTAGCTAGGGCATTGGCAGCTTATCTCTAAGAAGATATATGGTGGCTACATGCCTCTGAACTATGTTACAATGAGGCTTTAAGGCCTATTTATTATTGAGAAACGATGGAAAACACTAAACATCCCAAAACCTAACCCTAGGAGATGAAGCACCAAAACTATGGGCCCCGTTTGTGTAAATTGGTACATCAACTTCCCCGGGGCGTAGCTTTGGCATATGATCTCCGTTTGATGCGCTCAATACCTTGTTAGGAAGATATTTCCCAGGACTAAAAATTTAATGTGAGAAAAATCAAAGGAAACTCCATTTTTCTCTCATTTTCCCCAAAAAATGTCGTCTAGGGACACAAAACAACTCTGAAAGTTCAGGACCCGAAAAACTGCTAAAAATAGTAAATTGTGCTATAATTAAGGAAACTGAAAAACTGAAAGAAAAAATGGTGGGGGTCCAAATGGAATAGGTGGGTGGCCACCAATAATATCCTGGATCAAGATCACTACTGAAATGGCCAGTAGATGGAGGGTTTTTTTGGTTACGCGATTACTCTGAACCTGGGTTAGGACCCCTCAAGCCATCAAGGTCTAAATTTATGAAAAAGGAACCTATGTAGCATAATTGTCTTCTCTTTCATGCTCATTAAGAAATGAAGGAGATTAAAAAGAGAAAAATGGAAGGGAACGCTTTTTTCTATTATTCATCAAAATGGTAGCATTGGTCGCGTCTCCCTTGAACATGGCACATGTCTGCATCATTATCTCATAGTTTGGTTTTAGCTTTCCTAGTAGCTATACCATACATATGAGTCTGTCTACTCCTCTGGCTGGTTACTCTTTTAGTAATATGGAGCATTCCTAAATTTCTCCTGCATTGTTTCATGATATCACATGGTGCTCATTATCTATGCTACCAAGTCACTTTTGTGTTGTGTTGTTATGCGTTCAAGGGAAGTACCAACCTATCTCGGCCATTTGCAGTTACCTGTTGAAATTTTTGAGTCAGCCATCCTTGTGTCAGTTATACTTCATCACTTCATGAATTCATCCATCCACTACATCATCTTGGTATATTCCATGTGGATTTATGGGGGATACATCAAGGCCCTCCTTCAATAGATCTTCTCCTATCGAATTGATGTCATTATCTAGGAGATTGATCTAGGAACTAGTAGTATCTTAGAGCTTGCAGAATTTAGTGGAAATATTCCTCGCGATTGACAATGGGTTTACATAATTGAATCCTCGTTAGTCGAGTTCACTAGTGTTCTATTTCAGCTCATTTATTCACACTTAGTGGATTGTACTAGCTACCTTGGGGTCCATTTTCCTCGTTGGTGGATTCCCTCACATCTATTACTAGTTTACCTCATTGACTAGTAATTATACGGTTTCTACAATGCTCGACATCAACACATATATTTTCATGTTTTATATTCATACCATTGTGGTTATGTTGAAATCTCCAGGTTAGTGACATTTCACTCTTATATGGCGCCTTCCTAGGCTACTTTGGAGTTATATATCATTATGTACTTTGAGGAATATTCTAGGGAATCATCTTTATGTTATGTATCCATAGTCCTATTGATGTATACTATGACATAGATCCACTCTATATTTTTTGGTACTAATTATGACTTTCTTATTTGTCACAAGTATCCACTATGTATTAGTTATGGCCATGTCCTAGAATTCCATGTCATGGATCCATAATGTATGTTTTGTTGACCATGTTCAATATCTATTCATGAACAAGGATGGGTATTCCCACCTCGGGGATGATATCAACATATATGCTACTTCAACATTTGGATTCTTCCAATCCTATTTCTTGAGCTTTTTTGTAATGTATTCTAGCCATGAGTTTATCTTCTAACCTCATGCATTAGGCGAGATCTATTATAACCCTGTTTTCCATTCCATTATAATGAGATAAACCTAATTTCAATTTACCTTGGTTGTTGGCTAGAAAGCAACCCATTTTCAACTTTGAGACATTTACTTCTATGGGGGTTTTTCCATTTTAAAAGAGTAAAATTACATAATTGGGAAATTTCTCATAATTATTTTTCCAAAATATTATAGTTATGAGATAATAATTATTTCATAATTGACAACAATTGAGAAAAAATCATAATTAAGAATTTTTTTTTACATATGTTTAGATAAACTTGACCCACTTGTGTATGAGTTTGCTTGATGTTTATTATTGGAGAATATTCCTAACTTCTCTTCACTCTAAGAGTCTACATTCATCCTCCTTGGAGA
The DNA here is from genome assembly GCA_034641835.2 of Pinus albicaulis. Taxonomy (NCBI): domain Eukaryota; kingdom Viridiplantae; phylum Streptophyta; class Pinopsida; order Pinales; family Pinaceae; genus Pinus; species Pinus albicaulis. The sequence continues at coordinate 67,157,515 of CM076574.1, read as the reverse complement.
CTCTTTGGTCCTATATATATTGGTCTATCCTAGAGGGTCGAGCTAGTAAGAAATATTTGGAGAGAGTATTTTAGTATGATGTCAATCTAATTCTAGTCCATACATCCTTGAGGTCATACTTCTCATAGTGGGGAGACTATCGAATCTTGGAGAGGAGATCCAAATCTAAAGGTACACATTTGTTGTAATTCTATTTTTTTTATGATTAATGAAATTACATGTTCCCTTTCGTGTAAATGTATTCTTATGGTTGATTATACATGTTAATGCTTATTTGAGCTAACTATATTCTACGGAAGGCTATTTGTGGTCCTTATTTGGTGGTACATATGTGCATGTAGTATATCAATTGTAGGAGGCAAGATCTCTTGGTTGGAGCATATACTTTCTACATTGAAACCAACACACTTAACAAATCTGTGAGGGTTGCAGGTGTGAGCTCAAACCCTTAGTGTAGGTCCTATATGCATGATTGATTGTGTGAGCATATAGATAAGGATTTATATCTATGATTGCATTGGACATTATTTTTTTTGTCTAGCCACTTTTCCAAGGCCATAAGGTTGCAGAGAAATACCTCCTTGTGTGTGAATTTTTCCACAACACCTCTAGTGAAATTCCATTCAAATCATCAATGCCACCTTTTTATAAACTTTCAAAACCTCTCAATATAAGTAATCCAACACACACATGCACACACACACACACACACATATTGTGTAAATAAGTGAGTGCACATATTAATAATCCAACATATATGTATATATGATTCTTCTATATATATGTAATAAATGTGAATTGATTCAATAGTCCCCAAAGTGTATATATATACACAACCAAAAATACATTTGTAAACAACATAATTATGAATAAAAGAATGAACATATCGATAATCCTAAGCACATATATATAACCCTTGCCTTGTGTTGACATCAGACCTACATACCCAACAATTTGTTGATGGTTGATCATATGGAATCAAATTAATATATGTAGGTGTCATAAAGTTTAGATGGGTGAAACAAAACCCAATTTTTTATTGAAATTATAATACTTTCATATATGATCATATATGATGGATATGGATAACAACCTAGTCGTAAACAAATGTTTTTAGGAAGAAATTTTAAGTTGTATTATGATTGAAGCACGGATGACGAAAATACCTAATTTTATATAAAAGGAATGGAGCCTTGGCTAATAGGCAATAATAATTAGCAAGTAATGAAATTCTATTGTTTTATGTAGTAAATGAAACATCATCATACAATCCTTATAATGCACCCGATTACATAATAAATAGAACAAGTCCACACTATAAATAATAATAATAATAAAAGACTGTACCAAAAATAGAATGAACACCCACTCCAAAGGAGAATAATAATAATATAGTTACATTTTGATATTTTAAACAAGAAGGATGGCATACACAATGCATCAAAAAAAGACTCTTGCTTCAACCATTTTATGACCAAGTGGGTAGGAATGTATATTTCTACCTTACACTTCATTATCAACCCAACCAATCAACCATGTGTGTGATTGTGGGAGCTATAAACTTGCAGTTTAGATGTGTAATCACAGAGCAGACCACCTAAATTCCCGGCTAGAAATAAAGTTGGGATGTAGCCTAGTCAACATGCATTATTTTCTCAGATTTATGAACATACATTTAATAAAAGAGGCACAAAATACCATGATCACACACTATAACATATATGTTTCTTATCCAAACTATCATAGAGAACGAAATTAAACATTCCAATAATTTTCAAAATAGTTTAACTTAATATTCAAAAACATAAATAAAAAAATTCACTTATATAGATGGTTTTTATCAAACAAATAAAGGAGGGACTTCCAATCTCCTCCCCACCATAAATCAACTTCACTGTGAACTTTCTTGCATCTAATCACCCCTGAGTTGGATCTAAGGTCTGAGGAAGTTGCAGGTGTTTGAGGAAGCATGATGAGAAATGGATGTTTCCATAACCCTAGAATGGAATGAGTCCCCCCAGATATCTTGCTTTATGTTGTGAGGTAAGGATTTAGATTATTTTTTGCACCCTGTGTAGAGGTCTAGAGGGTACTTCCTTCAATCTTTGGATTGTAAGGTGGAAAAAATCAAGATTGGTGTTTCAATGGAAATCGCAAGGATTTGTTTCTCCATGATATAGTGTTCGATAAATCACCAGAGAGTCAAAGGAATGACTAAGATGATCCAAAAGATAACAATCCCATATGATTCAACTAGCAACATGAAATTGGATTTACACTATCAGGAAGAGAATTGTACCTTGCCTCCTAGCAGTTTGGGGACAGATATTGAGTTCATATCAGAGTTCTTATGCTCCACATGAAAATTCTGCTCCATCCACTCTCAATCTCAGCACCTGCACGCAATCACAAGCATTCAAGGATGAAAAGAGATCATGCTCGGTAGATTGTTAGATAAAAAATGATATAAAAGAATCACAAGATATGAAACCTAATTATGTAAAGAAGGGAACATACATATTCATTAATTTGATAAAAATGATACAATTATTCTATACCTTCGCTCCAACATCTCCTCTCTATGATCCGACTAAGTTTCCCCGCTAGATTCAATGAATGGGAATGCATAGAACTCACATAGAAATATGGCCTCAAAATATTTCTATATGGGGAAAAAGTGGCAGCATAAGTTCAATATCTCATCACATCAAAAGTATGGCTCTCAAAAACTAGCCTAACCCTCTCAAACGATCCAGTATAAATAGGTAAATGATAGGTCTCGGGAGGATGAATATGGATGCTCAAGACAATGACAAGTTATAGAAGCTTCTAATGGATGAGCCTTGGATAGCTCGAATAGGTGAGTAATAAAATTTATCTCCTAAGGACCAAGTTATTTTGGAAGATTCCCTTGGTTGCAGGCACATAAAGGGTGGATTAGGGCCTTATTTTGAGGTATAAAATGGGCCTCCTTAGCAAAATGTACAACCAAAATAAAATTTATAAGAAACAATAGGATTCAATATGATGATGTCAACCATGGGGGATGATTCACCATTTTTTAAGTAAAAGGGTAAGAAGATTAAAAACTAATAAAATAATAAAACTACATTTTCAACTCGTATTTTCAACTTATCTCCCAAATTTTTTACTCAAATTTCGAGCGGGAGTACTTGTTGGATGTAAAATTTATTTCCTCATCCAAGGAGTACCCATATTGCATACTTTTGATGGACCTTGCTACATAAAAAATGAGAAATACATGAAAAAGAATGATTGCAATCACGTTTTTCATGTATTTCTCATTTTTAGCATAGTAGGATCCATAAAAAGTATGAAACATGGGAAATCCTTTGATGAGGAATTAAATTTTGCATCTAATGAGTACTCTCACTCAAAATTTGAGTAAAAAATTTGGGAGATAAGTTGAAAATTTGAGTTGAAAAGTAGTTTTTTATTTTTTTCCCTTCAAAATTTGATGATATAATCAAATATTATTATATTATTTCCACTATTTTTTTATAATTTCCTTAGGAGGTCCATTTTAGACCGCAAAATTCCCCTAATGGCCACAGGCACAAGAGGCCTAGATAGTGGCTAGAGGCCTTTGGCCATCAGCACAAGCTTGCCATGTAGTGACTAAGGGTTAAACTAGAAAAAACATCACCCCAAGTCAGGAAAAAGGAATCTGGCTTTGAGGGATAAGGGTTTGTGATACAAGGGTAGAAAAATAGACTGATAATAGTTTCCCCCTAATGCATGAGGTTAGAATGAGAAGCTGATGCTTGAAATATATTATAATCAAAATCATAGGTCAAAGTGGTAGTGGGGAAATAAATCCAAGGATGCAGATCAGAAAACACTGAAGCTAAAGTCTCAACTGTGCTGATAAAATCCCTGAGGCGAGAATACCCATGCTCAGTCATAAGAAAATACTGGACATGGCCACCAAACATACACTGCAGATCCATGAGGGAAAGTGCTATAACATGGACACGATAGAAATACAATGTGGATCCATGTGACTCAATGAAAAGAGCATAGCCAATAAAAATAAAATCGTGGATCCATGTCACAATATATATCAGTAGGACTATGGACACATAACAGACAGAGGGGTGTCTCAAATAGACCTCAAAGTACATAAATGATACATAACTCCAATGCAGCATGGGAAGGGTGGAATATAAGAGTGGAATGTCCCTAATCTAGGGCCTTCGACATAAACCTGATGGTATGAATCTACTCATGCGAATATATGAGCTAAAGTTGTGCAATGGTAGAAACCAATTTATTACCAGCCAATGAGGTAAACCAGTAGCATATTTGAGGGAATCCATCTATGAGGAAAATGAGCCCCAGGTAGCTAGTATAGTCCACTAAGTGTGAATAGATGAGCTGATGTCTAACACTAGTGAACTCGACAAATTAAGAGTTAATGATGTAAACTCACTATCGCTCATGAGGAAGCATTCCAGTCAGGTATATAAGATCCAAGGTACTACTGGTTCCTATATCAAGTTACTGGATAATGAGCTAAAGTTGAAAAGAGAATATACATCAAAGGAGGGCCTTAATGTATCCCCCATCAATTGACACAAAGATTGTTGGACATTGGGTTCAACGCTCCCCATGTGTTTCGCGACATGGACTAACTGCCTCTCATGGATCCTAACTCTGGTGATTGTAGCGGAAACTAATGCCTACGGGTTTTGGTCTAATGGCAATCGCGATTCCAACAATTGGTATCAGAGCTTGGTTCCTTCAATAGCAGTTTAATAGCTGGAAGGAGGTCATGGAGCATACCAAGAATGGTGTACCTCCATTCAATGAAAATAATTATGCGCTCTGGAAAGGAAGAATGGAGGTATATCTCTTGGCGCAAGGTTACGAAGTATGGGACACTGTTCAAAATGGATTTACATCAACCATGGATAAACAAGGTAAGAATAATTTGGTAAATGATGCAAAAGAAAAGAATATTATTATCAGTGGACTTATTGAATTTGCTTATCATAAGGTGTTGGCTTGTAAAACCACCAAAAATGTATGGGAAAATCTTGAGAATATATATGCAGGTGACTCAAATGTTAAAGAAGCAAAGCTTCAAATATATAGAACAAAATTTGAGAAACTCAGAATGAAAGAAGATTGCAACATTGTTGTATACTTCTAATACGTTGATGAAATAACCAATACTCTAGAAGGATTGGGAGAGCCAGTTGACGAGAAGACTATTATATGGAAGATTCTTAGAGTGTTACCAGGGAGATTCAACCCAAAGGTATCGGACTTAGAATACAGTGCAAATCTGGACAAACTCAGCAAAGAGGAATTACATGGAGTTCTCATAGCATATGAAATGAGACTTGATGAAGAAGAGGGTACTTCAAAACTAGAAATTGTGTTCGTTGCATCTAAGAAAACCAATAAGGACAAACAACCTTCAATTGAAATGACATGAAACTGCAAGTGTGAAGAAAAGGGAGATGACGGAGAAGGTCTTTCAGATGAAGAATATGCTTACTTTATGAGAAAAATAAAAACTGGTAAGGGAAAATTCAAAGGTAAAATTCCATTGATATGTTTCAGTTGTGGTGAGGTTGGGCATTTCACAACAAAATGTCTGAACAAAAGTGATGGCAACTCAAAAGGAAAGAAAGGCTTTAAGAAATTCAACAAGCAAGGAAAAAAGAGAGGATCCAAAAGGAACTTTCTCTCTAAAGAAGATAGCTCATCATCCGATGAAGAAAGTGACAGCAAAGAAGAAGCCAATGAGAGAGTATTTTTTATGGCCAAGCACAATAAACCCAAGCAAAATAAAAAAGAGGTATCAAACAACGAAGAAGAAGGATGAACCATAGAAGAATTTTATGAGGAAGCAATCAAGCTTACTAAAATATCTCAAGGCGGAGAAGGTCCGTTCCAATACTCTTGAAGAACAAGTTCAAGGTCTCAAAATTGAAGTTGAACAACACAAATGCATTGAAGAGTCACTTCAAAAGAAGTTGGAAGAAAGCAACCAAGAAAGCGAAGAATTAGAAACTGAAGTAGTCTTGTTGCGTGAGGAAGTGAAGAAAGGAAAAAATATCCAAAACTATGCCAACAGCTCAAGGGCATTGAAAGAACAACAAACAACGACCTTACAATGACAGAACTGGCATCGGTTATAAAGAAGAAGAAGCAGGACCTTCTACAACAAAATACAATGAACCTATGAGATCTGACATGCATGTAGACTTCATTGGACAAGATTCGCAAGAACAGCCTTGGATGGCAATTCCTCGACGAAAATTTCCATCCAGGTACCAACATATTGTTTATGGCTAATGTTATTCATGTGTAAAATTTGGTCATAAAGTTGTAGAATGTCGCACGTACCCTAGGAAAAAATAAAATTATAGGAGATATGTCAAATATGAACCTCCCAGGGCTCAGCAAAACATCAATAGATTTGAACATTTAAGAAATAATATTGAATTTTACAAATGTCGAAACTTTGGACACATAACCAAAAACTGCAGGATTGAAAATGCTCTAGAAGAATCTTCGAAGCCATAGAACAAACGAACATAGAAGAAGAAAAAGACTAATAATTGTGCTCTCGCTCTCAAGGCTCAAAACAACAAAGATGTGTGGTATGTTGATAGCGGTTGCTCAATTCATATGATTGGAGATAGAAATAAATTTGTATCTCTGAAATAAAATAATGATGGAACTGTGTCCTTTGGAAATGATGGATCTTCAAATGTTATAAAATCAAGTATTGTCACTCTCGGAAGAAAAGATTCTCTAACCAAGAATGTTCTATTGGTTGAAAACATGAATCACAATCTGCTCAGTATTGGACAAATGTGTGATCAAGGACACACAATACTATTCAACTCCACAAAATGTGAAATCAGGAAAGGCATGTATGGTGAAATTTTGGCTACAACAAGTCGAGCTCCAAATGAAATATATGTTCTGGATGAAGCAACTAAAGCATGTCTAATAGTTAAAGAGGATGATGTAATATTTGGTAGAAATGATGATAGACTAAGTAAGAAGATTTCTACAAAGGTGCAAAGTGATTTCATGGTGTCTTTTCTTGGTGAGCTGACATAATTCTTAGGGCTTCAAATATATCAGCAAGAGAAAGGAATATTTATATGTCAAGCCAAGTACATCAAGGAAATTCTCAAGAAATTTAAAATGGAAGATTGCAAACCCATTTTTACTCCAATGGCAACATGTTGCAAATTGAGAATAGACGACTTATCTAAGGATGTGGATCAAAGGTTGTACAGATCTATGATTGGTAGTCTTCTATATGTAATAGCCTCCCAACCAGATGCTATGCAAGCAGTTGGACAAGTAGCAAGATTCCAAGAAGCACCAAAAGAATCACATATTATTTCCATCAAAAGAATTCTTCGATATCTAAAGGGAACAACAGAATATGGCTTGTGGTATCCCAAGGGTAACAATCTCATTATTCATTCCTTTATAGATGTAGATTGGGAAGGAAGTGTTGATGATCATGAGAGTACTCGTGAAGCATTGGAATATCTTCGCCAGAAGCTTGGGATTCTCCCAAGTTCTCATTAGATTTTCCTTATTCAGAATATAAAGGGGGAGTGGAAGTGTGTACAGCTCCATAGGATGGTTGTGTGTCAGGGGGAGTGGAAGTGTGTACAAGTCCACAGGATGGTTGTGTTTCAGGGGGAGTTACCCTTTTCCATTGATGTCAAAGGGGGAGATAATCTTGTAGGAAGATGTGTCATGATCGCAGGGGGGAGTACTTGTGTTGCCATCAATGCCAAAGGGGGAGATAGTTGATCAGCGGTTGTCACTGATGTCAACCCAAGTAGCACTGGGGGCTAACCCAATATTGCATGGGAATTTTGACCTACCAAATTACTATATTCTGTTTCAAGAATTCTTTTGATGGTTTCTACTTGTCGAGATGTTTCCGTTGATATATGGCACACCACGTAATTCTTCACGGTTTGAGAGATATTCATGTTTGAAGTTTATACCCCCAGTTAGTGGGCTGAAACCCCATAGGGTTGTGGCATGGGTCATTGAAAAGTCATAATTAATATTTTTTAAGCTCCTAAAATCCCTCCCATGCTCACTTTTTGAAGCCACTCTCAACCTAAGAATTTATATAAATTGTGATCCTCATTTCCTCTTTATGGAAGGGATTTCGCCATATGAAACAGGTCATCGTGGAATTTTCGCTCTAACGTTTTTTCTACGAAGGTTCAGAAGCTGAAAGTTTTATGAGGCAAAAATGAAATCCTGAGGAAGCTGCTGTGAAAATTTTAGATCAAGGTGCGCAATATTTTTGGAGATATGATCTGTGGAAGTCAGGATTTTTGCAGGCTCCTGAAATTCATCTCAAGTAAGTGACATTGGTAAATTCATCATAACTCTTTCTCTGAGTATCGGATTGGAATTTTGTAAAAAGTGGTAGATAGTGCACATAATTTAGTTTTTTCTCTATCAATTTTATACCGAATGAATAAAAAGTGATACGTGGCACGCCGTACAAGTTCGCTATGCTGAAACAGTCCATAATTAGGGCATTGTGAGAGATTGGGTATAACTCTCTCTTAAAGAATCAAAATTGGTTCAAACCTGTGGCATTGGAAATATGACTTAGAGGACTACTATAGGTCCAAAAACTAGATATTGGGGATCTGAAATAACATAGATACACCAGATTCAATATCGAGCTCCTAGAAGGAAAGAAAAAGCTAGATCATGTGTTGTCAAGGGTTTCAAAGGAACAGACTTTCTAGGGCAGTAAAGCAAAGCAAGGTGCAGCAGAGGGTAGCATGACAAGAGCAACAAACAAGGTGCATAACAATAGCAAGAAGTTCATCTTATGAAGTCTTCAAGTGGGTAGCACTGCATAAAATCATTGTAAAGGTATCATTGTACTAAGTCATTGTAAATACATTATTGGAAAAATTGTACTAGTGTCTATCTGCCAAGAGTTGAAGAGGCAGTGTTGGGAGGTCTAGGATCATCATTAGGTGGTTGTGTCAAAGTTGGGGTTATGGTCTAGTATATCTTCTTCTTCTACATCATTCTATATCATTGTAAAGTGGATCATTTTCCACACAGTACGAGGTCCATTCTTCTTTTATTCTTCTATAGGGTGGTGGGGTGGTGCTAGGGTGAGTTGTAGCTCATTGGGTGTTGAGGCATCCGTTTAGTTAACTACTGAAGAATCTTGGGTGTTGGAGTGTCCATCCAATGGGAGCTAGAGAAGAATTCTTTTCTAGATTCTAGGAAGTTGGAGCTTTATTTTCAATTGGAGTTGAATATTAAAGAATTATTAGAAAAGCATTAGGTGGTTTTTGTCCCGGAGTGGGTTTCCACCTTAAAAACTGTGTGCATTTGTGTTCCTCATGTTTTATTCTATCATTTTACAAACATTGATAATAATTGAAGATTAACTAATGCTCTAATTGAAAGGAATACTGATTCACCCCCCCCCTCTCAGTATATCCAACAATGACTTCCCTTGAACACATAAAAACAAGACATAAGAGTGACTTGGAAACATGAATAAATGATCACCATTTGAGATCATGCAATGATGCAAGAGTCATTGAGGCATTGTTGGGTCAGAATTGTGAATTATAGATAAATCACACTTCCCTATACAGGTGCTAGTCTAGAAAAATAGGTGAAATACTATACGACTATTTCTCCTAACTCAGAACAAATACACATAGAGGATTGGATGCTTACTTGTTCAGTCACTTCCAAATGGCTCCTTTTGTCGCTTCCATTGTAGCTTCAAATTCAAGCGGTTTGTGAGTTGAATGCTTCCTGCAAGAAAGAACACTGAAAAAATAGAAGATGCAATAATATAGATATCTATTCAAGCTAGTTAGCTAAATCAATAAAGCATAAACCATATACATCAAATAAGATCTTGCAACATGGAAAATCAAAGCCGATACAGATGCATATAGGGAAAAATAAGAAGTACTCTTTATTGATGATAGCAGGAGAGGTTACAACCTAGTGATTGATTTGAAGTGACCTTCCAGCATCGTTCCCAAGCCTCATCATAGTATAAATCTCTCGAGCAACAAATTCACAAATCTAGCCCTCAATTGAAAATCCTCCAGCATTTCTCTACTCAAATTATTCCTTTTCAAGCACTTAGATCTGTGCTCAATTTATAGATGAACTATAGGTTGCTTTGTAATCAATAGCTTTCCATAAATAGGCAAGACATGTTTCTAGTCATGTAGATGTCAAACGGACACTTAGATCTGAAGCTTGACACACGAAAACTCTTCTAGAAGGCACTGGCCAAGTGGAGATTCCGGAACAATGATAATTTCGCTCCCAATGTGACTAACGCACCTGTGAATGTTGGGAAGTGCTTTGTAGAGCAGCCTTGCATGGGGCTACCTGCATATGCAATGCACTTAGGCCCCTTATAGCCTGCATTGGTGAGCTCTCATATGCTATATAATAAGCTTCAAATCATGGAAACCTTTGCTTGATGAAAGTCTTGCTTGATTTGTCTTGTTTCTTGTTTTAGGACATGTAGCAACTTAAATGATAGGGAATGATAGACCGTTGATCATTGGTCCTGGAGATGATGCCTAGTTAACCAGGTAATTGGGAATGGTTCCCAAATTGACCTATAATAGGCATGATCCATATGGATGGAAGAGTAACAAGTTGGAGTAGTAAAGAGACTCATATGGATGGTATGGCTCCTAGGAAAGCTAAAACCCAACTGTAAGATAATGAGACAAGCATGTGGTGTGTTCAAGGGTGACACAATTTACGCTTCCAATGGATGAAAAATGAAAATAAATGTTCCCTACCTTCTCTTTTATAAGTTCATTTTTTGTAAAGTTGTCCCTTAAGCCCAAAAAAGAGATAAAAGTATAAAAGGGGGAACCTCCTAGCCAAAGTAGAATAGGATATTCATTTTTCGTAACTAGTCTATCCCATTTTGGAAAATGGTTAAACTTATTTCAGATTTCAAACTTCCATGATCTATATTTTGTTTTTGTTGTGTTTTCGTATCCATCGCATAAATTAATTTTAAACTTATACTGGGTAGAAGGCACTTCAAGTAATTTAACAAGCGTGAAGTAGACAAGTTCACTCGATAATCTTTTCTAAGTTAAGGAGTCTAAAAAGAACTTATATAAAACTCCTCTTAGAAGAAAAAGTGGTATAAATAGTAGCAACTGGTTTCGGTAAAGGTGGCACTACTCATGACATAAGGAGGAAACAAGGCTGGCTAATGGGACCACTCATCACTGCGGTTCCTCCAGGACGTGGTAAAATACCAAATGAGTGTTGACGGTAGTCCAAGAAGGTGATGATTATCGAAAAATGAAACCAAGGCTCAAAATACATAAGTAGGCTAATAAAAGTGGAAATCAGAAGGGAGAGAGCGTGGAATCCTCCTGGGTTATGGCTATAAATATGACGAAGAAAAGGGCATGAGGCTCAAATTCAAAATCATGGTGGGTAAGAAGGAGGGATTATGAGAGAAAATAAACGATGACTGCATGGACACCAATAAAGCAAGAGGGTGCTAAATAGGGTATCCATGATTAGGTAATCTCTACCAGATAGCTATGACATGCATACATGAAGTGGCAAAAGTAAAAAATTGTTGGGGTTAGACCTAAGGCTTAAATAGTGTTGATGATCAAAATTCAAAATCGATAAAAATGACCTACCCTTATATGCTAGTAGAAGCATCATATCTCAGGCTCGGTGTAATAAAAGGTAACCTCTCAAGGCAGAAGCAAAATTTACTCCAAATTCCTTCGACAAAAGGTAGACTGAAAAACATATCATAAAGCTCAAAAAAACCACTTTAACCCACAAATTACAAAATGAATATTCCTCAATATGCCAAAATATGCCAAAAAAGGTTATAAAAGGAACTCATACCTCTCTATTTTATCATTGTGAAGCTTGTGAAGAAAGGAGGAGAGAGCTTCCAAGGGTTTGAGAGCAAGATCAAGGAGGATAAAGTGGCCATATTCAAGAAAGTAAGTAGTAAATCACTTCTCTCTCAGTCATTCCTGCACTTAGATGTCAAGGCACAAGGGTTTTGAAGTCGGGTTTTACGTTTTTGAGGAAACATTTTCCCTGCCAGTGGGCTTGCTATGGGAAATTTATGGCCAAATAGGCCTGGCCACGGGCATGCTATGGGTTTCCCGCGGCTACGGCTATGATATTCCCATGTCAAGGGCATGACCAAGGGGAAACATGGGAAATTTGTAAATAATTTTCCTTTAAACTTATTTTGCTGTGTTTTTCCCCGATTTTGGTTTATAAGTGATATGTGGGTGTAGGAGTAACCATGGTATACAAATGGAGATAGAGGTAACACACAGAGAATTAAATCTGAGCCATGGCCCATGGGCCAACCATAAATGCATTGAGGGATCCTGGCTTACTAAAATTCTTTAGAATCCAAAGCATGGCTAGTGAAGACTATCTCTTGACATACATTATATGGTGGTGAGATGTGGACACTCAGCACTTTATTTTTGGGCCATAGAGATTCAACATAGAAGCCTCAAACATATGTTTTATCACTGATTTATAGAGGCAGGGTGCCCCAGTTGTGTTAAAAAGGGTTCGAAGAAATACAGGGGAAACAATCTGAAGTATGAGAGTTTCCCATTGTAGGCAGGTGGAAGGGGCAACTAAAAATAATATCCTCATAGAGGACATAACGAAATTAACCCTCCAGAAACTAGCCTATATGGCGATCTGAGTAGCAAGATTTGTGGCACCCCATGTAGTGACAATTCCATAGTTGGACTTGTTTATACAATGTTTAAAACCCAACTTGTTGAACTGGTGTGATGGGATGGTGACTAGTGTGAAGGCTCAGCTTACAAAGCTGAATAGGGGAAGGAGTGACACTTGTGGATATGGGAGCTTCCTAGTAAGCTTCTTATTTGATAATATTGTAGTGATGAGGCCTCAAACACTAGATTATGTAACCACTCCACCGAAAATACAACCCCGTATGGCTAGATGGTGTAGCATTTTACCACGAGATGACGAAGTGCATACTAGCAACATGTACATAGAAACATATTGAAAATGGATGAGAGTAGCTACATTTCGAGTAGATGATTACCCATATGATGGGGTGGACTTCACAAGAGATCTTAACATAGTCTTTCCCCCTGGTGAAGGTTTCGATTAAAGAGGTAAAAAAATTGTATTTTTTTATCTTTTGTAATTTTTTAGGATATTTGAAATATTTGATGTTTTTGTTTTTTTTATTAGAGTACAGTCACTAATGAAATGGTTTTTGACATGCATATGTGCACCTACACACCCAGTCATATATTCTGCATTGAGGAGACATGTAGCACAAGCCTCGACCCCATCGATGATAGAGGAGATATAAGATGAGGATGAGGAACTACGAGAGTTCACTCAAAATTTCAACGGATTGACATTGGGGATTCCTTCGAGGAGGTTGGATGAAACTACTCAATACATTCAAAGGCACACCATAGGAGTGGCTTCATCTTTTCATCATGGTCTACTCCACCACATCCTAAATGCGGTTCTATGTTATCATGAGCACCATTGAGTGGGGGTAGTAGCACAATTTTGTGCAATTTTTGATGTATTAGCATGTGTATGGCATAGTATCCAAGGCCTTAGTTTCCTAATTTTGAACTGTGTGATCATACTTTTGATATAATAAAATACCAAATTCTATGTGTTTTTTCTACTATATATGTACAATAAATGTTTGAACATTCATGTGAATGATGTAAAATGTTATAAACATGAAAAATTCAAGTCTATCACATAATTAGCTAATGAATCAGCCAATTTGTTTTGGTCTCAAGGAATATCGATATAAGTAATGTAACCAAATGAACGTTCCAGAAGACGTACCCTCAAAAAATAATGAAGCAGAGTCAGATTCCTTATAGAGTAAATATGGTTGAATTGAGACACTATGAGCTGAGCGTCAAGTTGAACAATGAGATTAAATATCCCAATATGACTAGCCTCGGTTAAAATCTTAATGACAACAATATACTTAGCCATGTTGTTGGTGACAGGGTGAAGAAAGATACCTCCAGAACTCACAAGCTCATCAGTGGGTGAAAAGAGGACCCAAGCGTCAGAAGAAAAATTCCGAGTGTAACGGCTTGCACCATCAACAAAGCCTATATAAGGGAGCGAGAGTGTTGAAATCTATACAATAAATACCAGACACACGAATTACACACATAAACTGAGTAGATGCTAATGAGAAGGAAAAATAAACTAAACACACTCACACCTATATACATAATATACAAGCGTGACATAGTCCAATAGGTCATGCTAACAACCATGCATAGGCCAAGGGTTTCTATACATGAACTTATGGGAAGAAAGACCATATGGTGCACCAGTGTAAAAACATGCCAAATAAAGTCAAACTTCCCAACACAGAAAGGTTGGCATTGCCATGGACAATCTAACATAGTCATACTTTCAAAATTATCCTAAGGACATAAGGGAGGATCAAGAAGTAATGGAGGTACAAGAAAGTCATCGACATGTGCTAAGGGAAGTTCATTGGCAAGTTTAGTAGTAGAAGCCCAAGACTTAACTCGGTCCATGGGTTTCACTTCCAAGGAACAATGTGAAGGTGCCCCCTAAGTCAATTCAAGATTTAATATGCCGAGCTCTACATATTCCAAGTCAGGTAGATTAGAGGTAGAAAGAGGAATAACCTCCCTATTATTATCAGTGGATATATCCATGACCTCTATGTTGGAATCACGATTTCTGTTAGACCAAAACCCGCAGGCATTAGTCTCCGCTACAATCGCCAGAGTTAGGATCCACGAGAGTCGGTTAGTCCTTGTGACAAAACACACGGGGAGCATTGAACCCAATGTCCAACAATCTCCCCCCAAATGCAAGTTGGGTGAGTTTCAAACTCGAGACCTCTCGCTCTAATACCAATTGTTGGAATCACGATTTCCATTAGACCAAAACCCGTAGGCATTAGTCTCCACTACAATCGTCAGAGTTAGGATCCATAAGAGGTGGTTAGTACATGTCACGAAACACATGAGGAGAGTTGAACCCAATGTCCAACACTCTAAGTTGACTAACTGAGGAGGCTTTCAACAAGGGAGTAATGTGGAACAAGTGGAGGGGCGGCCCGTGTGGGCATAATATATTGATCATATTCCATATCATGAAGGATTTTTTGACTAGCGTCAGGGAGTACTGACGAGACTGTCATATGGAAAATATCTTCCATAATAGGTGGTAGAGGGTTCTCACTATGTTGATAATATTATATAGTAACAAGTGACACCACCCACGGATCAGGAGGTCTATGGGGTCCACATGTGCTAGAAGAGATCATATGCATATGAACAAGGGTAGGAGACGACATAGTTTTGGGTGAAGTATGTTGAGGAAAAACCCCCATAAGGATGGAACTTTTAAAAATTCTATCACCAACATTCTAAAATTGACTAGGGTAGTCTCCCACAAGTTGGACAGTGTTCCCCATAGTGGAAATCTAGGTTGATGGCATGCAATAGTCAAGTTGGTCAATTGTGATGATTTTTGCTTCATGGGGAAAGAAAAGGACACAAAATGTGGATGATACCACTGCGGTCATGGCATAAAACAAACCATGGCTAAGGATCATGTTATATTCCAAATTAGAGTTGATGGATTCAACATCAACATATATAGTTTTCCTCCTAAATCGATGGAAAAATGTGGAAGTAACCCCTTAGGAATAAAATTGTGACTGTCAAAGGCTTTAAGAGTGGTATTAAATGTTGTGAGAGATGGAGCACCAATAGTGTTCCAACAATATATGGACATGACACAAGTGGAAGATCCCTTATCTACCAAAGTGCGATGGATATTCTTATGGGAAACTCACATGATAATATAGAAAGAGATCTAATGGGAAAGATGATGGGAAAATTTCTCGACATTAAAAGTGATGACACCAAAGTCAGATAAGTAAAATCCACTAATGGAAGACAACAAGGCTTTGTGTTGTTGATGAAAACTTTGCAATACCTTCAAGGAAGACATGGCACAAGGTACCTAGGAAATATCTTCAACAGTACTATAATGCTGAGCAGCCCTGGCAGAAGGGTTGTGGGTTGACTTATGTAAAACACCCTTGGGGGTATGATAAATAGGTTCCATAGGTTTATCTAGAGTGAGAGGTTCAGTGGAACTAGGTGGAGCTGGTGAGTCCTTGGAAGGAGAAATAGACTCAGGGACATCATAGGACTTAGCTTGCATGGTCACATTTGTTGGAAATAATGAGAGGGGGGTGAATCAATATTTATTTTCAATTTTTAATTTTACCAGTTAGATCACTTATATTTAGAACACAAAATGAAAAATGATGGAATATATAATTTTATTAATTTCTTCTTTACAATAAGTAAAGTAAAATAATGATATAGGGCTCCAACCCTATATGAAGACTCCAATCTTCCAGGCTCCAACCTGTATTGTTCCAAGCACCGACTTGGTCTTTCCAAGGCTCCAACCTTGTAAATTTGAGGCACCAACCTATAGAGCTCAAACCCTATCTCTGATAGAGGCTCTGACATGATTTATTGAGGACTCCAATCCTCTAGGGCTCCAACCCACTGTTTCAATTTGTCAAGATAAGTTTGATTATCTTCAAGGCTCCCATTCTCTTCTACACTCTGCCTTGACAATATCTTCACACTCAACAATGCCTTCTCCAAATCACTTCATCAATGACAACCTTGTCTTCTCAGAAGGTGTCTCCACTACTCTTAATGTCACCCAAACACTTTCTCGAAGGTTACCTCATGATGGCTGCATCATTGTCTCCAAGATCAGCTAAAGCTTCTCAACAAGATGTCTTCAAATGACTGCACTAAGCCTGCTCCAAAAATATTCTTTAATATATCTGCACACCAACCTTCAAGGGTTCTTCAATAGATTTCCAAGATATACCAATCAAGAATATCCCCAAGATCTCTTCAAATTCACTTTAAGATGTGTTCACCAAGAGTCTTCTTAAATATTGCTCCAAACTATGCCCCAAGGAGGTTTCTCTAGGTCTTTGTTTGAGCCTTCAACAAGTGGACTACCCAATTTAAAAAAAAATTGAACCTTCACGAGGACCGTCATAGGAAAATCCACAGAAAAGGTAGGCTATATGCGTGAGGAGAATAAGTTAACAATTCTTGTTGGTATGAGCCTCTTTATCAGTCTTCCAGGTGATAGGGTGACTGTCCACTTGTCACAAATCCAAAACTTGAATGATGAATTTCCCAACCATTATTCTTTTCTTGCATTTGTCCTCTAATCTGAGCTGTGACTTACCCCTGCAATTGTCTAGTCCGACTGTTCCACAACTACAAGGTTTGAGGTGCTTGTAAAATTTTCTGAGCTCCAAAACAAGTCTCAACAGGTAGACAGTCTGAGGTATGTAGCTTGAAAAAACAAGTTACAATGGAGAATCTCCATAGATTTGAGATAGCATACAAATCCAAATTGCAGTGGTCTGAGCTTTCCCAAGGTTCCCAGGTTTGAGTTTACAAGGTATTAGAAGCTTGAAAAGATATGTGGTTTCTTGATTTGAGGTAAGGAAGACATATCAACAATTCCAATGAGGTGTTAACCTAAACAGATTCGAGTTCTGACACGTCACTAGGCAGGCTGACATGAGAGCTAGGACAGGTCAGCTCCAAAACATGAATAATTGTCGCGCAACTTTAAAAATCAATATATTCCTAACAACGGGGAGTTTTGAGGCATATGAGGACTCGTTGGAAAGAGGAAGGAGTCCTCTTTAAGATGGAAAAGGGTTCATTTTGATATCCTTCATTAAAGGTCCCCAAAAAGAACATTTTCCTTGTTGGTTTTCCTTGTATTCCTGTGCATAAAAATGATGGACAGTGAGCCTTCATTTAGATAGATCTTCTGAAGTATTTTATTGGATAATATCCTAGAATTTCTTGTGCATGAGGGGATGAACAATAGGATGAACAGTGAGCTCCTTAAGTGTATATGGATAGCTTTATCAAGTATATATACTTCCATCAATGATATTTCCATTAATGCCAATTAATTTATCTCTAAGTTACTTCATGTCATGTCACCAATCATTGTCCATCTCATCAAATGGTCCTCCATGTCAGCGTATAGACTCCAGCCATGTCATCAAGACCTTCATCAACTATCATCACATATGATATCATTAAGTATATTCTTCTATGTTACCAAACAAGTTACATGACTGACACTTGGAAACTTTAAGAATATTCACCATCTTGATATCATGCTGGTTCTAGGCTTCTTTATCAATATTAAGAAAATCATCATTAATGACATCCTTATTAACCAAGAGGTACTTGTCATCATGAGCAAGGACATATTTATACAAGATTTGCATGATGTTACTTCTAGGGTTTTCCATTAGGTTATTAGGACTTTACAAGAATATTGATCCCCATATTGACATCAATGACAACCTTAGACCAACAATCTCCCCCTTTTTCATTGATGGCAATATTCTTTCCCTTCAAACATTCTCTCCCCCTTTGAAATAAATGGAAAATGCAGTGCCCAAGTACTCCCCCTGTCAAGCTAATTCTTTTATTCATGAATAGTAGTCCTTCATAGGTATGTTACACCCCCTATCATGGTGCTATTCCTTCTGGCAATGTGGTCCATGATATGTTTGCATTTATTCATGTGGTGAATGAACTTCTCCTTCCTGCATAAACTCTTCCAGCTCAAGAAAAACTTGTAGCCTTGTGAACAAGTGGAATAAATCCAGTTCATTGGATGAATAAGGGATCATGTTCTTCAATGGAGTTGTTCCCAGGATATGGTCTATCAAAGGATGACCATTCAAGTGTGACTCATCGAGGTTTTCATATGGCCCATTCATGGATAGCCTCTGCAAGAATGGTCAAGAATCACAAGCTCCCCTTAAAAATATGCATAGTCTTCTTCTTGGCATAAATTCATCATCAAACCTTGTAATATCATATCTACCAATGATGTCTTCATAAAATCAACAACATTTTTTGTTGGCTGGAGTGTTCAAGAGACTTTCAGATCCAATTTTCTTCCTTTTCCACACTTGTGTAAGTTTCTTCTCTAGCTTGGTTGTCATAATTTTAGCTTTTTTAGGTACCCAAGTCAAGTTACAATCACGAGCCATATGTCCACTTTTATGGCAATTGAAGAATTCCATTATGCTCATAAATGAGGATGCATGATTTCTTCTTGCAATGTTGCTTCTAGGAGATTGACAAGGATCATGAAATTTTTCCTTGTGGTATGCCTTACAATCCTTTTCCATGTGCCCAAAGTTTGTAAAATAATAGAAATAACCAAGAAATATACTCTTTTACCTGGGAGATAAAGAGTTCCTTGAAGTACTTCTGAAGTTATCTGTAAATATCCTTGGAGTAGGATTTATTCTAATTTTATCTTGACTCTTGCCTTTGCTGGAACTGGGAGTATCATTTCTTCCTGGTTTCCTCACATCTTTGTTGTTTGATGCATTATTATTCTTTCTTGAGGGTTCACATGCACAGCCAAGAATTGATTTATCAAGGTGGGATCTTTTATGACTTAGGATGTCTTCTAGGATTTGAGAACTCTTCAGGTTCTTATTCAGCAAGTCAAATTCCCTTTTAAGAGAGACAATTTCTCCTTTCAATTTTTCACAATATTCATCTTTCATGACTAGTTGCTTCTTCATTCTTTCCATCATCCTTGTTGATTCTTGTGCTTCGATTTTAAGGGAGATGATATTTGATTTCGTTATGAAGATTTCTTCATTCTCCTTTGCTAGATTTCTCTCCATTTCTTATTTTATTCTTGTAGCTTCACATGTTTCGGCCTTGAGAAGATTGATGTCTAGTTTTAGTTTGAATATCTCTTCGTCCTTTTCTTCTAGTTGAGATTTAAGAGAGGGGACCTATTCCTTGTATTGACCAATCTCTACATCAATATTGCTCAAGCTCTTAAGTCTTTGTTCAAGGTGGCTTGACAAAGTTTCTTCCATTTTCTTTTCCTTATCCAATTGATTTGTCATAGATATGACTTCTTCATGACACTTTCTTTTGTTTTGATGAAATTCATCTTTAATTTTGGTGAGCTCCTCATCTCTTTCTTGTACTTGAAGCTTGACAAAGTCAAATTTATTCCTTATGTTTTCTTGGTTACTATCCTGTGCTTTCTTCTTAATTTCCTCATTTTCCTTTTTCAAAATGTTAATTTCTTCCATGGAAGCCATAAGTTTATTTAGGATTTCTTCTTCAAAGTATTCTTTGTTCTCTTAATCTTCTAGGTCTTCTTTATCCTTGTTGTCAAATCTCTTATCTTTAGCTTCCTTGATGGATTCAAGACTTCTTTCTTTTTTTTCATCATCTTCTTGACTAGAGATCATTTTAAATTCTCCTTTTGAGTTAAGATCATGAAATTTGTCCCATATGACTTTTGTTGATGAACATTTTTCAAAATTGGCCTTCACGAAATTCGGTAACCCATTCAAAATTTCCTTCATTGCTCTTGTATTGTACTCCTTGGATTATTCATCCATCATGTCATTAGTAATCACTAATTTCCAAACTCTTTAATAAATTCCTCATTCTTTCCTCCCATATGTCAAAATTTCTATTGAACAATGGAGCCTTTGCAAATTGATTGACTTCAATTTCGATGGTTGAGGAAGACACATCTTTAGGAGGATTGGAGACTTTCTTCATTGAATTTGTCATTTGTGTTCTAATGGTCAACCATCAAGCTGTTAGGCTTTGAGTGAAGGCAATGGCTCTGATAACAATTGTTGGAAATACTGAGAGGGGGGTGAATCAATATTTCTTTTCAATTTTTAATTTTACCAGTTAGATCACTTATATTTAGAACACAAAATGAACAATGATTGAACAGATACTTTTATCAATTTCTTCTTTACAACAAGTAAAGTACAATAATTTTATAGGGATCCAACCCCAGATGAAGACTCCAATCTTCCAAGCTCCAACTTGTATTGTGCCAAGCACCGACTTCATCTTTCCAAGGCTCCAACCTTGTAAATTTGAGGCACCAACCTCTAGGGCTCCAACCCTATCTCTGGTATAGGCTACGACTTGATTTCTTTAGGATTCCAATCCTCTAGGGCTTTAACCCACTGTTTCAATTTGTCAAGATAAGTTTGATGATCTTCAAGGATCCCATTCTCTTCTGCACCCTTCCCTGAAAATTTCTTCACACTCAACAATGCCTTCTCCAAATCACTTCATCAATGACAACCTTGTATTCTTAAAAGGTGTCTCCCCTACTCTTCATGTCACCCAAACACTTTCTCGAATGTTACCTCATAATGGCTGTGCCATTGTCTCCAAGATCAGCTAAAGCTTCTCAACAAGATGTCTTCAAATGACTACACTAAGCATGTTCCAAAAATATTCTTTAATAGATCTGCACACCAACCTTCAAGGGGTATTCAATAGATTTCCAAGATATATCAATCAAGAATATCCCCAAGACTTCTTCAAATTCACTTTAAGATGTATTCACCAAGAGTGTTTTTAAATACTAATCCAAACTATGCCCCAAGGAGGTTGCTCTATATCTTTGTTTGAGCCTTCAAGAGGAGGACTACCCAATTTAAAAAAAAACTGAACCCTCACTAGGATCATCACGGGACTATACACAACAAAGGTAGGCTATAGGTGTGAGGAGAATAAGTTAACAAGTCTTGTTGGTCCAAGCCTCTTTATCGGTCTTCCAGGTGATATGGTGACTATCCACTTGTCACAAATCCAAAACTTGAATGATGAATTTCCCAACCATTATTATTTTCTTGCTTCTATCCTCTAATCCAAGCTATGACTTAATTCTGCAATTGTCTAGTCTAATTGTTCCATAGCTACAAGGTTTGAGGTGCTTGTAATATGTTCTGAGCTCCAAAAAAGGTCTCCATAGACAGACAATCTGAGGTATGTAGCTTGAAAAAACGAGCTACAATGGAGACTCTCCACAGATCCAAGATAGCATACAAATCTGAAGTGCAGTGGTCCGAGCTTTCCCAAGGGTCACAGGTCCGAGTTTACAAGGTATCCGAAGCCTGAAATAATCTGTGGTTTCTTGATTTGAGGTAAGGAAGACATATCAACAATTCTGATGAGGTGTTAACATAAATAGATATGAGTTCTGTAGCTACACCAGAAGACAACCCACATAGTTCCGAGGGTTATTGTTGAAGTAATAAGCCATAGGCACGAAGTGCATAACAGCTGTTACCACCATTTTTTGACTGCAGATATACCCACTTAAGAAATTTCGAACTCTATAAATACTCTTCAAAATTTCAGAGATATCAAAATTATGAACTTTACAATGACTGTACCATGCTCTCTAGCATAGATCCAAGTTCAGAAATAAAACACGAGCTCATTTAATCCATAATCTGTGCCTCCTTCTAATTCTAGTTCACTATCACAAGGGTCTGAGTTCCTTATATGCCTTTAAGGGATTTAAACAGTGATCTGATCTTAAATAATTTCACGAACAATGTTTTCCTATAATCTTCACCCTCCTTTATCCTTTTTTCTTATTCTCTGAGATCTTGATCGAAATGGATGACTAAAATGAGAAGATCCGACATGTCGCTAAGGCAGACCGACATGAGAGCTAGGATAGGTCGGCTCCAAAATAGGAATAATTGGTGCACAACTTTAAAAATAGATATCTTCCTAACCACGAGGAGTTTTTGGGCATATGAGGGCTCATTGGAAAGAGGAAGTATTCTTGTTTAAGATCAACAAGGGTTCATTTTGATATCTTTTGGATAGAATTGTGAATTACGTATAAAACACGCTTCCCTAGATAGGTGCTAATCTAGAACAACAAGTTAAAGACTATATGACTAATTTTCTTAACTAAGAACAGATGCACATAATGGATTAGATGCATACCTGGAATCCAAGCACTTCCAAATGATTGCTTCTATCGCTCCCATTGTAGCTTCAAATTCCAGTTAGCTGTGAAAAATATTTCCTACAAGAATGAACACTAAACAACAAAATATAGCAATAATACAGATGTCAATTCAAGTGAGTTTGCTAAATCAGTAAAGCATAAACCATATACATCAACTACGATATTGCAATATGGAAAATCAAAGCCAATACAGAAGCATATAGGGAAAAGTAAGCTGTATTATTTATTAATGACAGAAGGGGAGGTTACAAAAAAATGACTGATTTTGCGTCACCATCTCCAATAGCATCCCTCATCACAATGCAGATATCTCCAACAAATTGTCACTCAAATCAATATCCTCAATGAAAAATCCACCAGCATTTCTCTACACAAATTCTTCCTTATCAAACACTAACATCTGTGCTCAATTTATAGAGAAGCTGAGGTAGTTTTATAATCAATGAATTTCCAATAATAGGCAAGACATGTTTCTAATCTTGTAGATGTCAAATGGACACATGGATTCAAAGTTTGACACATGTGAACTCTTCTAGAAGGCACTGGCAAAATGGAGATTCTGGAACAATGAGAATTTCGCTCCCAATGTGACCAACACACCCATGAATGTTGGGATGTGATTTGTAGAGCAGCCTTGCATAGGGCTACCTACATATGCAATGCACTTAGTCCCTTTAGAGGTAGTGTTGGTGAGCTCTCATATGATATATTATAAACTACAAACCTTGGAAACCTTTGTAGATGAATGTCCTTGATTGATCTGTCTTGTTCTTTGTCTTAGGGCATATAGAAATTGAAATGTTAGGGGATGATAGACCCTATACATTGGTCCTGGAGATGATGCCCAGTTAACTAGGTCATTGGGAATGATGCCCAAATTGACCTATAACAATTGCCCCCTAAAGCATGAAGTAAAAATAATAATAAAAATATTTTGATTGATATGCTTTACAATGTGATGAGTTGGAGATGAAGCAGAGTGGCGACCTACATCAATCTTACAATACATTACATCATGATATATCCTCTTAATCATAATTGCTGAGGGTAGGCATTCACATGTTTAGTACATAAAAAAATATAATAACATGTACATAATTCAGAAAGTCATCGACATTGGAATGTTCCCATTTCAGACATGCCTAAAAATATAGGCCGTTGTTCAGATGACGATCTGTATGTAAGGTCATCGTACAGATGATGTGTACAAAAATCCTGAAATCGCAACCCGGATGGCTGAAACTAGATCTGAGGTCTTCTTATCTCATTCACTCGATCATTCGGGTACAAGTCTAGCCATGTGAATATATGATTTTTCGTAAAACATGGAAATACATCGTTTGATTACCAACTAATGATGTGAGCTGTTAATAAATGGGAGAGAACCACCATTAATGAAAATCATCCTCAAGGTACTGCAGTACATTTTGTAAGGCGTGAATAGATGATTTGATGTTGAACGCTAAACAAAATCATTCGGTCAAAAGTCCCGAAGAGAGGATCTTGTCGATGCTGTAACAAGCCTCATGGTACTGGAATCTGATGTTTCTAAGTGAACTTCCTAATTGTTGATTTTTTGTCGACAGGAAGTCACCTTATTGCAAAATGAGAGTTACTGATTTCGGAGACAAGGGTATGACTTGATATAGCAAGTTTCAGGGATGACAGTTATGAGAATAAAGGTTTATGAGTATTGCAGAAGGATGGGTTTATTCACTATATGACTTCTCTTGAACATATCGGCGACACTGTGATGAGTTGGCAGCATTGACCCAAAACCGAAGTGAAGATATGATGAACCATAGGTATGAATGAACCATCAAGATGATTTCCCAACCTAAACAGTCACAGACATGGAGTGAAGGAAGTGTCATGTTGAAGAGCGACTTGCTACCATAAATAATTTTTCTCACTTTTCCCAAATTTTGCTCAGTCATTTGTCGACCAGTACCTCTTTATTTTTTAATAATCTTGAGGAGGATAAAATTTTCTTGATCTATAATTCAACCCTTGGGGAAAATAAAGTATCACTATTTAATAATTTAACGAGTCGAGTGATGAATGAAACTCGATTCTTGCCATCATCGACAAGCTCATCGCTATTTTATATTTTAACGAGCTTAGCGACATAAATAGCCTGATCCTTTTTCATATTTAGAGAGTTTGAAAAAGTGGACGAGTAAAAACTCCTTAAGTACTTTTTCATAAATTTTTCAATCAGATTTGAAAAACTGTAAAATAATATCTGAGAGAACCTCTTTAGTCATGTTTAACCAAGGTATTCCTTTTTTGTAAATAATCTATCTCAGTCTAGAAAAGGGTTAAACTTATACTAAGTAGATATCAATTCATTTACTTTTACGAGCTCGAAAATACAAGTGCTCGGCAATCTTTTCAGATTATCGGAGTCTAAAAAGAGCTGAAAGAAGACTCCAGGGGTTCCTTTTTCGCTGTTATTGAAGCTTGAAAAAGAGATAAAAGTACACTTCAAATCCTTTTTTGTTTTTAACAAATCTCAAAAAATAAGGAGAAAAAGTATGCTTTGTGGTCAAGTCATTCTTTGAAATAAATCTACACGACTAATATGTTCATCAGTTGTATATCTTGTTTAGAACAACATCAAATGGATTAAAAATACATGTTTCATGATAAAAACATAATAAAACTATAGTCATAACAAAAAATTTAGCTTGCAAGTAATTAAATGACTATTAAAAGTAGTTTCACTATTCATTTTTACCATTCCATAGTTACCATTTGCATTTTGCAGCTCTAAACTTGATTTTCCCCCTAAAATTCAACTGCTGATTGTGATCATTTATGTGGACGGTTTTCATTTTCATTTGATCCAGGTTAGTGATATGAACCTCCTCTTTCCTTTAGTAATCATTTCATTTCCAATTTCTGAAATTTTTAGGTTTTAAGGCCCCTAGGGTAAATTCTGCCTAAAAAGGGGCAACGCACCCTTGAATGTCGAAACCTGCATTGCATAGCAGGTACAACGAAGGGTACTTGCATATGCAAAGCACTATCTCTTGTTAGGGAGTGCATTGGGCGCAATTCAAGTTTTTGATTTTCTCATTATGCCCAAAATTGACCTAGTTTTTTGCAATGAATGGAATATAATGGATCCTATGGTTGTATTTCAAGTTTCCATCAGATTGAAATGATGATTACATGGAGGGAAAGAGAACATGAAGAAAAGGATATGATTTCCTTAAATGATCTGGGTATAGTAAGAGCCCCAAGAAATTGTGGACTGCTTAAGCACTTCAAATTATCTAGGATGAGGAAACAAATATAACTACTGGAGTTCTTAGTTCAAGCATGGGATCCAGCTATAGAGGCATTTCATATTAAGAACCAAGTGGTTCCTATAATATTCGAGGATGTGTATTTTCTCATAGGTTTGTCGAGGAGAGACTTTCCCATTTAACTCTCAGGGTCTGTTGTTGGAGGAGAGACAGTGAGAGATTATGTTTTGCAACATTGTTATCCAAGGTTAGAGCCAAGAAAAGATGAAAAGATAAACACCTGAGACGTTAGTGATTTTCCCTTGAGAACTATCCTTTTCATGATCGCAAAACTTGTCGGCACCGTTACACTACATGTAGAGAATAGATCGTATATGCAGTAAACGCTAGAGTGTATGGAGCCAACAGTCTTCAGCTGGTCTAAAGTTGTTCTATCTCAGATAAAGGAACAACTGAATAAGGAAAAGGGAGGAAAGAAGAAAAATTTCAATTATGGTTCTATCCTTATATCCTTCACCTTGGAATAGATTCCACTGATGCAGCCACAACATGTGACACTCGATATAGCTAGTCCTAGAGATCCTCGGATGTAGAGATGGGTAGAACTCATGAGTCGGCATGTAGGCCAATCTACTGTTGTGTTCTCGACTGCATTCTTCACCTGGTTCCAGTGACAGATTGTTGCCATCGATGATTATGCATACGTAGGTGTCGATTTTCGAGGGGATCTAGATTTAGCATTACTAGAAGGCGCTTAGTGGGGTGCAATATGTAAGAATGTTTTGACCATGTTTTTTATTTTCCTAAGGTTTATATAATGTTTTTTATTTTGATTTTTTCCCAAGACTAAACTAAATGTTGATGTAATGCAGATGTTGGTCGTGTTCAACCAGTAGTGGAACCAGAGAGTGAAGTAGATGTACCAATAGAGAGGGCTGTTGGGAGAGTATTCCTTTAAGATCTTGATATGGTCGAGACTCTGAATGAACTTCGGAAACACATAGAGGGTTTGACCTTCAGGATTCTAGATTTCTGGATCGAAGAGCTTCCTATGTGACTGTAGCAACACACTATTGGGGTTCCTAACCGCTAGATGTGGATACTTCATTGGATACCTAGATCTATAGCATGTTAACATGAGAACCACTAGTTTAATTGTGAAATTTTGCATACATTTTGAGGTCAGATGACTAATGTGTTTTGGGCACAATTTTTTGTAAAAACATATAACTATCTATCTATATGATTTCAGTGCTTTCCTATGTTTATTGTGCAATCCTATTCGATTATGTGAATGTTTTCTTTACATATGTTGCAAATGTCTGTCTAAAACTTGATTAGCTAATGAAACAGTCAATGTGTTCAAATTTCTGGAAATGTGTTGATATTGAATAAAATCAAAGTGTCTTTCCAAAAGTCGAACTGTAAGGAACAATCTATGCAATGTTGGATTTCTAACAGTATAAAAACTAGCAAGTTGTAATACCACAAGCTGTGAGTCTAACCTTAAGATGATATGGTTAATACTAGGCATCAGAGAGAAGTTCGATCAACGCGTTATAATCTACGATATTGTTCGTCGATATACCAATACAAATCCCTTTAAAACTCACTAACTCGCCGTTCGGAGAAAAAATGACCCACGCTGCAGAGGATAGATTTTGTGTACTACGACTAGCACCATCAACATATCCAAAAAAGGGTTCTGAAGATTCAAACATCTGTGATGAAATGTAAAGCGGATTACTAACTTCAAGAAATCTCTAAAAAAAATTTAAGATAGTGAATGAAAATCAACAACATATATATACAATATAATACAAAAAAATACTACACTCATGATTTAAGCATAGTAACATTTCAAATACAACCCATTTCTAGGCAGCGCCAATGGAATTCCATCGTAATCAACCAGCTCATAGGCGCCCTTAGCAAGAACTCTTTTGAAAATATAGGGGCCATGCCATAATGTCTCAAATTTTCCTGTACTTATTACATTAGCTTCTTGATCATAAAGAAGGACTAAGTCGCCCTCTGAGAAAATGCGAGGTTGGACAATTTTGTCATATTGCACCTTTATACGTCTCTTATGTGCTTCGTTGGTAAATTGGGCTTCACGACGCGTTTCATGAAGATGGATGAGGTTAAGGAGATGCGCTTATATTTCTGAGGTGTCAGGTAACAAGTAAATTATGAGTTTTAACAACGGTATTTCACATTGGATTGGTAAGATAGCATTTAGACCATACACCAACTGAAAAGGAGTAAAGCCAGTTGCATTTCTCACCGAGGTTTGATATGCGCATAAGGCAAAGTACAGGATCAAATGCCAGTTTCTTTTATGAACTCCTATCATTCGTTAAAGCATACATTTAAGAATTTTTTTGATAGCCTCAACTTGTCCATTTGATTGTGGATAATAAGGAGTATAATTATCATGTGAAAATCCTAACTTGGCAGTTAATTCAGCCGTCATGTGATTGTGAAAATGCTTTCCATGATTTGTAACTATAGCCTGTGGGACCCCAAACTGTGCAATAACATGATTAAAGAAAAACAATGCAGCTGTTTGTCCCATGTTGTTGAATGTAGGCATTACTTCGGCCCATTTGGTAAAATAGTTGACTATGACAATAATATAACCGTGCCCCCCGGACAAACGAGGGTTACAGGTCATGAAGTCAATACCCCATTTTGAAAATGGTCCCACAGAGACAACATGATGCATTGGTGCTGGCGGTTTGCAGATTTTATCATAAAAATTTTGGCATCCATGACAACTTCTGACCGTGAGGATGCAATCTCGAAAAATAGTAGGCCAAAAGTAACTAGCGCGGAGTATATTCTACACAGTAGCATAACCAGATAAATTTCCACCACGTGCCCTAGCATGACAATCATTTAACACATTTTTAGCCTCCTCATGAGTGAGGCACCTCCTTAAAATGGTATCGACACCATGATGATAAAGTGTATCGCTGATGATCAGATAATATTTGGCTTGGTATCGAATACGTCGATGTTTAGAGCGAGAGGTATCAGGTCGAAAATTTTGGGTTTGGAGATAAATGATGAAATCCCCATACTAAGGATCAGATGATCTGATAAGAAACAGAGACTCGTCAGGAATTGATGGTTCCGACGTAGTTGCAGTACTATCAAAGGGAAGGTCACAGAGAAGCTTAGCCAAGACTAAAGACTTCTTTGAATTGGATTTGATGAATTCCAAATCAAATTCCTGCAAAATGACAATCCATTTTGAATATTCCCCCCCCCAGCAATTGACGTTATAAGATATAAGTCATGGGGTTGCAATCTGAAACTATAGTTGTTTTTCGGAGCAGGATATAATGGCAAAATATTTGGATAGCTTTAACAGCTACCAAGGCAAGCTTTTTTACTTATGAATACTTAACTTCCATTGAGATTATGACTCAAATAATAGATCAGATGTTCAATTCCATGTTCTACTTGGACCAATACCATAGCAATGGTCGTTTCAGCCGTGGTGATATATAGGAAATAATCATTTTGATAATTAGGGGGGAAAATTAATTACGCTTGGACAAGAGTGTCCTTGAGAGCATCAAAAGAAGCTTGCGCAACTTGGTCCCAGTGGAAGGGAAACCATTTTTTCAATGGTCAAGTAAATCCTTTAGCCATTTTGACGTAGTTTGGAATGAAACTTCTTAGGAAGTTGGATTTTCATTGAAGTTTCTGTATCTGAAGTAAGTTTGACGGTGCAGGAAAATCAAGAATGGCTTGAACCTTTAATGGGTCGATTCAAATCCCTTATTTTGAGACTACAAATCCAAGCAAATGACTAGATTCAACACAAAACACAGATTTATTTGGATTGAGGTGGATTTTGTAGTGTCGGCAGCGTAAGAAAATGGCTCTCAAATGCATCGGGTGATCAGTTCGATTTCGAGAATGTGCTAGTAAATCATCTAGATACGGTTGAAAAATGTTTGATGTCATTGAAAGAATAATACATTTCTCTCTGAAAAGTTACCGCAGCATTCTGTAAACCAAACAGAAGTTTCCTATAAGAGAATGTGCCCCAGGGACAGATGAATGTTGTCTTATGTTGATCATTTGGGTAGATATTGATTTGATTGTAGCCGGAAAATCCATCCATGAATGAAAATATTTCACATCCAGCATAATCTTCAATAATCTGGTCAATAAAGGGAGTAGGATAGTTGTATTTTGGACAAGCAATATTGACATCTCGATAATCGATGCACACTCTAATGGTTCCTTGTTTTTTCACGACAGGAAAAATATTGGAAACCCACTCAGTAAGCGGAACAAGGTATATAAAACTAGCACACAAAATTTTTCCAACTTCTACTTTGATGGCAGCGGCTTTCTTCGGATGAATAGGATGAAGCCGTTGATGCACCGGTTTGACATCAGGATACATATTAATATTTTTTTCAACTATACTAGTATCTATGCCTGGAAATTCCTCGTAAGACTAAGTTAATACATCACGAAATTCAAAAAATAGAGAGCGATATGATTCATGTTCTGATGTAGAACAAGATACACTGACATGAATATTTTCTACAATGGCAGGTTTGGTCGAAATATCGATAGAAATGGTTTCTTCAATATTTGACATATTTCGCTCAGAATCGATTGCATTAATGGGAAAATAATTCGAAAAGAAATTTTGATGTATGGGTGATATAGTTCACTAAGAGTATTTTCTTCATAATCATGAAGAGGGGAACGATGATGATAATCTTCCCATGGTTCTCCCTCTGACATCATGGCTTCCAAATATTTTCATTTGTCAAGAACATTGAGGAAAATGAATCAGATGGAGTACCAAAATCTAAGGAACGATCAACCCAAACACTCGGTGACCCTGATTTCAGATTTTCTTCCCAAGCCAGATAGATTGATTGCTATGCCAACTCAATAGGGCTGGGAGGCAGAAACGCATCCAACGTAGAAATATCAGAATCATCTGTACTCTCCCTTAAGCCAGATACGGAGGAAGAGATCATGTAGCAGGTCTCTATACTTGCAATTTCTACCGACGTCGCGGGCGGCGGTAATGAAAAGGTTCCCATTAAAGTGGAATCCTTTAATATTCCTACACCAATGTTCTGAAGTTCTATTT
Source organism: Pinus albicaulis (assembly GCA_034641835.2). Taxonomy (NCBI): domain Eukaryota; kingdom Viridiplantae; phylum Streptophyta; class Pinopsida; order Pinales; family Pinaceae; genus Pinus; species Pinus albicaulis. Next base: position 67,126,102 of record CM076574.1, on the reverse strand, counting down.
GGGGTATGTGTAATATCCCAAAATAGGGAATTTCTACACTGTTGGGAATATCTTAAGATATTCCAAATGTGTAGCTATAGCAATGTAAAACACATATTGGAGTAGCAGCATTATATCAATAAAAAAATCATGAGAAGATCCGAATAGCCATGAAATTGATCTTATAGCAGCAAATGTATACAAATCCTTGACGTAACGATCACTCAAGCCAGGTAATGCAAGCCTAAATAGAACATGTAGAAGAAAATGAAGAACACTGCTAAATATAGAAAGCCCAAGGCTATGACTGAGCAGTTTATAGGAGGCATTGCTACAGAAATAATATCAATACATAGATGTGGAAATGTATGGATCAAATAATGTGGGGAGAAAATCTCTAACCCCTGAAAATCAATATCAAGTCAATCCTAGAAGGATTGGCTGAAATATACAAAATGGTAAAAATGCCGGAGTAGCAGAGCTGAGTAATAGCTGCAACTCAAGAACTGGATGGAGATGGCTAAAGATGATACACAAGCTGAATAAACCTCCTCCAATGGATCTTCCAAGTGAAAGGCTGATCCTAACACTAAAAATATGACCCTCCAAACAATACTACAAACCCTCACTGCAGATACACACTGAAAATAACACAGACTAAGAGAGGGACTACACTGTAGATCATGGAAATGGTTGGCCTGGTGCCGAAGATGGTGAAAAATGCTCAGAGATATTCCTAACTGATCCTACAAAGGAAATAAGGCTTCCTCCTCTCAAAAATAAGCACAGGAAGTGGTGTTCAGTAACCTCCACTGCAACACCCTGCAACACAATGTTTCCTGCTATAGGAATAACGTTGTAGCTGAAGGAGGATTCTTGGCCTCAAGCCTGAATGTGGAGAAATGAAGAGACATCTCCTACAAGGGGCCTCTCTTGAAAGGAGAAGGAATTCCTAAACATGAATGCCTTGTGCTAAGCAGCACTGCAACTCTGCTAAACAACAGGAGAACGCACAAAGTCTAAGCAGACAATGAAATCAATAATCCATAACATGAAAAAAAATGGCTGCCTTGCCCTCCTTTTAAACAAGTGAAAGCCCTCTCTCCATGGATCCCACTCATTAGGCTTTCCTCCACCAAATAACCCTCTTCCCATTCATACTGCATTGTCTATCAAAGTGTTCTCCACCTCTATCCCAACGTTGTTGACTTGGTCAAACTTGTCCTTGTCTCCATTCAAATGTCCTCTTTCACAATTGAGGGTGTGAAATATAGCTCCAATGATGATCCCCTTTCATACTATGAGGTATTTTATTCATGTTTTTATTATGCATGGGCATCCTTACCCAATTATTCATCTCCTAACTGAAATCAGCAAAATTTAATATTCCAATTTGCTGCATGAAAATTTTGGAATATTATAGTCCTCTCCTCCCAAATGTTGCTTGTCCTCAAGAAAATGAAAGGATAGAGCTGAGAAGTTGCCTCCCAAGGCATGGAGAATGAAAATTACTGGGAAAACATCTTCCCCCAAGTGGATCCTCCATCCCCAAGCAATCATACATACAAAATGAGTCACCTCCCAACATGGAAACTCCTGAAAATGCTCCTCCACCTTGAGCTCATGCAATGTAGGTGGGCTAAAAATTTGAACATGGTAGACATAGGAGCCTACCCCATGCTGTCCTCCTCTCCACTTATGATAAGCGTAGAGTAGATTTTGATCCTGGGCTGCAAAATAATTTCCCTCAAGTGGCAAGATGAAGACTAGATCTCCAAAGATCTCTCCTCCAACGATGTGAATCAAGTTGGCCCAAATCAACCCATATGTGATGGATAGGAAATCATCAGCATATGGCATCCCATCAATCACATGGCCCACCTCAACAAAAAGAAACAAGTGTTTGGCTGTGGTGGCCATATCTCCTTTCATGCTCCCATTAGAACATGCAATGCAAAAAGTGTGGAAACCCTCTTTCCCAAAGGACACACCCAACTCATGTGTCTCTCTCCCAATCATGCCTCCAATACATATGAGATCAATATCAGCAAATTAAATCATGATCAGCACCAAAATGAGGAAAATGCTAAAGCTTTCATGTGGTGCAAGAAGGTACCAACAATTTTCCCAGTAGTGACAGTGTAGGTTTTCAAACTGTTGCTTCAGAAAATTACATGGCAAGTTGTTTTTTGTTACATGGATAATTATGTATGTCATGAAATCTACTGATAAATAGAAAATGGCTGAGTACACCAACTGAACATACATGAAAATAAAAATATTCCCCAGGCTATACAAGAGATGGTTGTCTCCATCATATAATTTGGCCCAATGTTGACCATGGATCTCAATGAAAAGTTTGCCTCCTTGTGGAGCAATGCACTGAATAATAATGGTAAGAGTATCCAAATACTATGTTAGACAATCCATGGATGCAAAAACAATATTATTACCATGTTTTGAGAGTAAGATGATGCATATGTATGTGAATAATTCCTCCATAGTGGTATGACACACTCCTATGAAGAGGAATAAACCATGTGTTGCATGAAGACCACTCTTCTCATGCTTGGAATCCAAGTTAAGAAGATCATATAAATGTAATAGATGTTTCCATCCACTACTTCATCATTCTCACCTCCTCCTTGTCCACCAAGTGCATCATGCGTGAAGTGATCCTGGGGACATTCCGTCAATAACCCCAAGCTCCCAAGTGATAGCACTGTTGGCCCATGTAAATAAACTCTTGCCAACTCATAGCTCCATTCTTTGACATGCTCCTTGTCAAAGACATTTCCCATAATGCTGCTACATATAATAAGTCCCTCCCAAAGTGGAAGTACCTCTTGATCATCTAAGGCCAAGGAGTAGCCCTTTGCACCATGATAGTGCCATCTCCTACTCCTGCAACATCATGCAAAGTGTGAAAGAAAATCTGCCCTTGCTCTCCTAAGAACAACCAAAGCAACAAAAGTTTTTGTTGCCTCCTCATGCTCTCATCATACAAATCATGTGATGAAAACATAATGAATGATATGAATATCACATCAACATCATGCATCCAAACTCTTTGCTTCTCAATGATGCAAGCATACTGCCACATCTTCTTTCTCTTGAAACCTTCTAGAGGTCTCACTGCAACTTTCTCCTTCTTGAAACCCTCTTGGAGTTTCATTACATCTTTTTTCTTTCATCTATTTAACCTCCTTCGAGAGGCTCTTCTTAGATCTGAAAATTGATGGGATTAATCTCATCCTCTCCATCATTCTGATCTCTGCTTCTTCTTATCTTCTGGACAGGATCTGAAATCCATAGGCTGAGCGAAGATAAAGGCTTCGATACCACTGTAATATCCCAAAATAGGGAATTTCTACACTATTGGGAATATCTTAAGATATTCCAAATGTGGAGCTACATCAATGTAAAAAACATATTGGAGTAGCAGTGCTATATCAATACACAAATCATGAGAAGATCCAAATAGCCATGAAATTGATCTTATAACAGCAAATGTATACAAATCCTTGAGGTAATGATCACTCAAGCCAGAAAATGCAAGCATGAATAGAACATGTACAAGAAAATGAAGAACATTGCTACAATAAAAAGCCCAAGGCTATGACTGCGCATTTTATAAGAGGCATTGCTACAGAAATAATATCAATACATAGATATGGGAATGCATGGCTCAAATAATGTGGGGAGCAAAGCTCTAACCCATGAAAAACAATATCAAGTCAATCCTAAAAGGATTGGCTGAAATATACAAAATGGAAAAAATGTCGAAGTAGCGGGGCTGAGTAGCAGCTGCAACTCAAGAAATGGATGGAGATGGATGTAGATGATACACAATTTGAATATACCTCCTCCAATGGATCTTCCAAGTGAAAGGCTGATCCTAACACTAAAGATCTGACCCTCCAAACAATACTGCAAACCCTCACTGGAGATACACACTGAAAATAACGCAGTCTAAGAGAGGGACTATGCTATAGATTATGGAAATGGTTGGCCTAGTGCCAAATATGGTGAAAAATGCTAAGAGATATTCCTAACTAATCCTCCAAAGGAAAGAAGGTTTCCTCCTCTCAAAAATAAGCACAGGAAGTGGTGTTCAGTAACCTCCACTACAACACCCTGCATCGCAACGTTTCCTGCTACAGGAATAACAATTTAGCTGAAGGAGGATGCTTGGCCTCAAGCCTAAATGTTGAGAAATTAAGAGCAAGCTCCTACATGAGGCATCTCTTGAAAGGAGAAGGAATTCATAAATAGGAATGCCTTGTGCTAAGCAGCACTGCAACTCTGCTAAACAACAGGAGAATTCACAAAGTCTAAACAGACAATGAAATCAATAATCCATAACATGAAAAAATATGGCTGCTTTGCCCTCCTTTTAAACAAGTGAAAGCCCTCTCTCCATGGGTCCCACACATTAGGGTTTCCTCCACCAAATAACCCTCTTCCCATTCATACTGTGCTGTCTATCAAAGTGTTCTCCACCTCCTTTCCTAGCTTTGTTGACTTGGTCAAACTTGACCTTGTCTCCATGCAAATGTCCTCTTTCACACTTGAGGGTGTGAAATCCAGCTCCAATGATGATCCCCTTTCATACTATGAGGGATTTTATTCATTTTTTTATTATTCATGGGCCTCCTTACCCAATTATTCATCTCCTAAGTGAAATCAGCAAATTTAATATTCCAATTTGTTGCATGCAAATTTTGGAATATTACAGTATGTGAACAAACGGAATGCTTCCAGTTACTTGCAAAGCGGAGGCAAAGAAGGATAGTTGATTAATGACTGTGATTGTACCTTTATGTGGAAAGTAAATCATTATAAAATAAGTAGAAACAATTGCAGTCATTGCATATACCCATGGCCTTCAAAGTAAAATATTATAGTCAAGGGATCCGTCAACAACCTCAACATCAATATTCATTGTTTTTCCCCCTAGTTCAAAATGAAAGTTATTAATAATACCACAAGGTTTATATGTACATCCATCAAATGCCTTCAATGTCGTTGATGATTGTGATAAGCATGGCGAGCTAAGTGACTTGCAACAATTTAGAGACATAATGCATGTAGATGCTCCCTCATCAATAACAGTGCGATGAACAAGGTGATTGAGAACATTTAGTTATATGGAGAATGCCAATTCTGCTGGTAATTGCAGCGCATAGCGTGTATGATTAAAGATGACAAGATTAGAATCAATCGGATAAATTCCACCAATAACCTACAATAAAGCCTGTTTTTGGGAGGGAAAATTTTGTAATACCTCAAGAGCAGACAAAGTTGAAGGGGATTGAGCCAAATCTTCAACTATATTATAATTTTGTGCAGCTCTTGCTTGAGGATTATATGTCGATTTATGAATTACTCCCTTTGGTGGCTTGATTGTCAATTCAGGAATAGCAGTAGGTGGTACTGGTTCTGTAGATGGATTCATTGTCGAGGTATTAGGTTGATAAGTGGCCTGACTACCATAATCTTTATTACGCGTTGACACCAAAATATCCGTTGAAGGTTTTGTGAAATATAACATTAACACTTGGGAACTAGGAGTTGGATCCATAGCAACCATGTTCGTGTTCGGATTTGGAAATGGGTCTGTTAACACAGCTGATGCATGGGAAGTCTTGATGATTTTGGGGACTTGAGCGTGGTGAGGAAAATCCCTAAAAAAGTGTTCCTCATTACAGATTATGCATGGATAACGAGGTTTCCTAGGTCCAAATGATTGATCAAGTGATCTTTGTTGCGAGTTAGAAGTTTGATTTTTCTTAGATTTCCCCTTTTTCTTACTTCCGGGTTGCTTGTCACTTTTTCCTTTGTCAAATGACATGGAATTAATTTCTAAAGCAGGAGCAAGATCAAATGTAGTAGTGTGGTGTATGCTTGTAGTGCCTATCAAGCTGTCTCCGGCATGAGAGTCCTTTAATTGAGGAGGAACATTAAAATTATATCTTGGCGTGTTAGTATTTTTTTCATAGAGTGTGCCAGACTGAGTGTAAATCAAATCTAAATATTGGGCATGAGCGATAACTTGCTCTTATGTGATGACGGCACCCTTAGCCACATCCTCAATTATAGATGGTAACAGGGACTTAATGAACCATTCATCAAGGAGCTGATCTGGAACAAAGGTCTTATTCATTCGATGACGACGGTGCTACTCATGAATATGATTAGAGATGTGAGTAGCATTAGGCTGTTTGAAATTGGTCAAGAGCTCCATTCCAGTTTCATATCTGATGGGTAACTGGAAATGAGTGAAAAATACAGTAGCTAGGTCTGTGAAATTATCGAAATAATCTCTAGCTAATTCAATGTACCATTTTGCAGCCGGACTTGTGAACGTACGTTGGAAAATATGTAGTCGAACAAAATCATCATTCAGGGAGTTTGATGAACACCATAAATAATAAGTCATAACATGAGTCGACAGATCTTCTCTAGGGTTTCCATTGAACTTAGGAATATCCAAGGGTAATTTGTGAGGTATCACCGGCCACCAAGGAGCATAGTTAATTGGATCATTATTTAGCTAATTTAAATATGGTAACTCTAAATTTGCAAAAAAGGGAAACTATCAATTAAGGTCAAACTGAGCATAGCCAGGGTAAGATGGAATTGCTTGAGCAACAAGCCTTTGAGCACCAGCATAAGGAATTTTCTGTTGGTAACCCATATGGGGTTTGTTTTGAAAAGAAAACGCTTGAGGATTCTGTTGACCAAAACCTGGATATGATACTTGTTGAAATGAAGTTTGAGGCATTTGCACCTGTGGCTGCCAAGGGGTCTGTCCACCAATGTTATAACCCAAATTAGGATAACTTGGATTCAATTGATAGGTATAACTAGGTTGCGATTGTGACATCCCATAAAATGGTAAACCAACTTATGAATAGATGATTCTGGATACAGGTTGTTGTAAATTAAATAAAGGATTTGGAGTCCGTGGACCCAAAAATTGATGGTATTGAGTTGAAGGACCTGCTTGATAAGGATGTACAACATTTTGATTCTATAACAGGGGTAAAGATTATTAACAAGTGGTAACGATGTGGGTGTAATAGGTTGAACTGGTTGATACAAGTGTACAACCATTTGTGGTTGGATAGGCAGAGTGCGCTGCCATTGACAAACATTCATTTCGACATTCAATTGACCAAAAAGTGACGAAGTACTGTCATATTGGGTGACCAAAGGTTGCCCCCCAGCATGAGGAGGATAATAAGAAGAAAAATATTGCTCTCCAAATGTTGGGAGTCCAGTTGATATGGTACTTGAAGGAATAGACCTAGAAGGACTGACTTGATATTTCCCTGAAGATATGTATAATGAATCAATTTGTTTAGTACTTATGATAGGATTACCAGTTAAAATATCAGATGATGAAATTAGTAAAGTCCATGGATTTGAATATGCACCAGAGAAAATTCCAGACAATGATTTGTAACTTGAGTGGACCAAAGGGTCACCATGAAAATATGACTCTGTTGAAGTTGTAAACATCGACAGGGTAGCTAGGGCGGGAACTGACATAATTGGAACAGATGGCCCAATCGAAGATGTTGGTTCAGTCATGGTTACTTGACGAAATGTATACCCTTCTGAATCAATGGGAGTTTGAAAAGGAGTAGGATCAACAAAAGAAGATGGTGTCGATTGAGAAAAAGATTCGTACATGTAAAGGTCCTCCCCAAAATGGGAAGGAGTTAAAGGTGTATCATCTTGTGGGATTTCTTCAATCGAAATTAAACCAGGGGGGAGTATTTCACCATCAGGCCCAAAGTATATTTTAGGTGGTTGATTGTGTGATATGGGAGATTCAATAGTTACAGAAATTTGTGGGATGACCACGGTAGGAACAACTTCTGGTTGTACGACTTCAGGATTTAGATGTTCTGGCAAAGAAGAGATAGGATATGGAACGATTTCTTTTTGAACAACTTCAGGTCCAGGAGGTATGGTCTCACTGATTGGATGGATCGTGACCACGGGTAGCTATGAAGACTTCGTTTCGATAACAATAGATGAACCGAGATGTGTAGAAATAACTTGATGTAACTTTGGTTTATTGGAAAATGATGTTTCACTAGAGGTATGAGTTTTACTTGATTCGGAAGATTGTGATCGCCTTCGCCTACCAGAATTAACTTCTGGTGGTAAAGGTGGTTTTAACACTAGTCTAAGAAAACGACGGGGGAAAGGATTTTGTTCTTCCATGGTTACTGATTTATTTTAACCAAAATAAAAATTAAAAAAAAATAAAAGGGTAATGCTAGGCAAAAGGGTTTACTAAGAAAATGTGAACTACAGAATACCTCCTGGTGAACAAAGAAGTACGGGCAGATAATCTCCCCAAATGTTGTGTTCGGTGTATCACAATTTACAAGGTGGCCAACTCGGTTCACTATGGATGGACAACACCTAAAATTTTTCCTCCCAAATATACCCAAAGGTACGTGGAGGCCCAAGTCCGTATTAGCACTGTTTGATGCGAAACCGCACAGTGAGAGCACCCCTGTATACTTATCGTACTGTAACACCACCTGATATACCTGAAATTATGTGAACGAGCTACGATATACTTACGTACGTGGAGTGAGGTATCACACTCGAAATGTATCGCAGACAAGTTAACGACAGTTGCTATGTTTTACGACATTGGAAAACGTCTCTAGCCTAGACCTTGTAAATGTTATCGTTATGGTTCCAATGCTTTGTTAGGTAAATTGAGATTAATTTTATGTTGATCTTGCTTAACAATTTTCCTTTCAAAGGTTCACCGTGATGATGTATTGGAAAATTCCTAAAATGCAACTAAGAATAATAAGCAATCTTTCACTTTTAGTTTTTCAATGAAAATCCTAGCTACTAGAGGGAAAGAGAAATCAATTTGTGAGCAAACAAATCAGAGAACACAAAATAAATGCATATTTTCTACTTGTTCCTTTTTTCAAAACACACAAACCACTACATGCAAATGCAGATTTTTCTTTTCAGTTCCTTTAATGTTATGAATGCAGAAAAGATACTAAGTGCACTAAATCAATAAAATCAAATGCCTTTTACTTTTGAGAAATGAGGAATAAAAACAACAATTTCTCTTTTGAAGGAAAAATGAGGAATGAAACAACAATTTCTCCTATTAGGAAATGAAGATTTTATGACAATTTCCTTTTTCAAAAGCAAATGGATCTAATGTGACAATAAAAATACTTTGAAATAAACTTGCCAATGATAAAGAAAAATGCTTTAAACAAACATTGAACAAATTTTCTTCCAAAGGAGGAAGAGGTAGATGAATTCACTGGTCAATATGAGGCTCAAGCTTTTCTGGATGGCTTCAGAAGGCAACGTAGTTTCTAAAAAGAGACAGTGCTTTACAACACAGGCCTGAAAGGGAGACAGTGTTATGCAAAGCACTGTGTTCTATCCAAGAGTGCATTGGGCGCATTGTATAAAGAAAAACACAGCTGTTTAGCACACTTATTTTGCAAATTGGAATCTTAAAAATCCTAATATTTGTGAGTAACAACTACTGGGTGAATAAACAGAGAAAAGAAGAGGTTAAAACACCTAGTATAAAGAGTAATTTGGATCCCCAGTCCAGTCACCAATTTGTTGGACAGAATTATGAATTACGTATAAAACACACTTCCCTAGACAGGTGCTAATCTAGAACAACAGGTTAAAGGCTATATGACTACTTTTCCTAACTAAGAACAAACACAGAGAATGTATTAGATTCTTACTTTGAATCCAAGTGCTTCCAAATGATTCCTTTTGTCGCTCCCGTTGTAGCTTCAAATTCTAGCCGGTTCTGCAAAATATTTCCTGCAAGAATGAACACTAAAAAACAGAAGATAGTAATAATACAGATGTCTATCCAATTTATTTTGCTAAATCAGTAAATCATAAACCATATACATCAACTAAGATCTTGCAATATGGAAAATCAAAGCCAATAAAGATGCATATATGGAAAAGTAAGTTGTATTCTTTATTAATGATAGAAGGGGAGGTTCAACCAAATGACTGATTTTGTGTCACCATCTCCAGTAGCATCCCAACCTCATCACAATGTAGATATCTCCAGCAAATTGTCACTCAAATCAATATCCTCAATGAAAAATCCACTAGCATTTCTCTACACAAATTCTTCCTTATCAAACACTAAGATCTGTGCTCAATTTATAGAGAGGCCTAGTAGTTTTACAATCAATGAATTTCCAATAATGGGCAAGACATGTTCCCAATCTTGTAGATGTAAAATGGACCCATGGATTCGAAGTTTGACACATGTGAACTCTTCTAGAAGGCACTGACCAAGTGGAGATTTCGGAACAATGAGAATTTCGCTCCCAATGTGACCAACACACCCATGAATGTCGGGAAGTGCTTTGCAGAGAAGCCTTTCATCGGGCTACCTACATATGCAACGCACTTAGTCCCTTTAGAGGCAGTGTTGGTGAGCTCTCATATTATATATTATAAACTTCAAACTTTGGAAACCTTTGTAGATGATTGTCCTTGATTGATCTTTCTTGCTCTTTGTCTTAGGGAATATAGCAATTGAAATGTTAGGGGATGATAGACCCTATACATTGGTCCTGGAGATGATGCCCAATTAACCAGGCCATTGGGAATGATGCCCAAATTGACCTATAACAATATCCTTCCTTAAAGGTCCCCAAAAAAAACATTTTTCTTGCTGGTTGTCCTTGTATTCCTGTGTATAAAAATGATGGACAATGAGCCTTAATTTAGAAAGATCTTCTAAAGTATTTTATTGGTGACTGTCCTAGTATTTCTTGTGCATGAAGGGATGAACATTAGGCTGAATAGTGAGCTCCTTAAGTGTATATGGATAGCTTTATCAAGTATATATAATCCCATCAATGATATTTCCATTAATGCCAATTAAGTGATCTCCAAGTCACTTCATGTCATGTCACCAATCATTGTCCATGTCATCAAATGGTCCTCCATGTCAACATATAGAATCCAACCATGTCATCAAGACCTTCATCAACTATAATCACATATGAGATCATTAAGTGTAGTCTTCTAGGTTACCAAACAAGTTATATGACTGACACTTGGCAACTTTAAGAATATTCGCCATCTTGATATCATCCTGCTTCCAGACTTATTTATCAATATTAAGCAAATCATCATTAATGAAATCCTTACTAACCAAGATGGAATTTTCATCATGAGAAAGGACATCTTTATACGAGATCTGCATGATGTTACTTCTAGGGTTTTCCATTAGGTTATTAGGACTTTACAAGAATATTGATCCCCATATTGACATCAATGACAACCTTAGACCAAAAACATTGACATATTCCTTGCACATAAATACAAATGATCTGTGAGGGGGATGGGAAGATGACCCTTCATTTCCCCCTTGTGGAGGACGAGAAGGTTTAGAAATAATTTTTTGTAGGGGTTGTGTAGGGAATGGATGAGTTAAAACAACAATATTATAAGTAGAGGGTGGTCAAAGAACCATATGGACTTCATCCATCCAAAGAAATTATTTAGTAAGGTGATTGCCTTGACAAATTTTACAGGGGAACTTGAATTTATAGCAATGCTCACTAGTGCCCCTTCCCTGACTATGAGGATTGGGTGTAGAATCCTGCGCAATTTGGTGTTGTTGTTTATTTCTCTTATTATTCTTGTTCTTCTTATGACCAGTTTGAGAATTGTTATTTGGTTGAGTGGACTTCACTGTAATAACATCAATGGACTACTAAGGAGTGGGTGGTTTAGCAGAGGTAGGCACACTTGTTGGGATTGGAGATGTAACAATCAATTGCCCAAGGTGGGCAACGAGTTGGATCATGAGATCAGAAACAGACCCAATCACACCATTGACATATGGGCCAGGAACTAGTTTAGGTGGCTCAATAGAAGGCCTAGGGGAATTGAGTAATACTTCGTACAATTTACTCGACTGTGAATATATGAGATCCAAATATTGGGCAAGTAGAATGTCTTGCTCCTAAGTGAAAACTCAAAACATGGACACATATTTTGAAATTTGTGGTTGTAGTTATCTAATGGACCATTTAAGGATAATTTCATCAGGTAACTTGGTTCTTACCAACCTATTGCGATGACACAACTCATGAATGTGATCATAAATGAGTGTGGAATATTATTGTTTGAAGTTATAGAAAAGGTTAGATTCAATATCATACCGAATTGGTAACTGAAAATGTGTAAAGAAAGTTTGAGCTAGAGAGTCAAAATCACCGTAGGATGTAGTATCTGACTCAATGTACCACTTGGCAGCAGCCCCAGTTACTTATCTTTGGAACATGCGAAGTTTAATAGAATCATCCAATAACAAATTAGATGAGCACCATAGATGGTAGGTGGTGACGTGGGTGGATGGATTCTCCTCAGGATTCCCTTCGAACTTGGGTATATCATATGGTAATTTGGTAGGCATAAACAACCACTAGGGATCATGAAGAATGAGGTCATTAGTCAATTTAGCCAAATTTGGTAAATCAAGAGAGGATAGAAACAAATTGTGAATTTGATTGAATGGGTCATAGATAGGAGAAGCCCCCAACCCAGATCACTATCAGTTGGGCCAAACACATATTTCAACAATATGTGATGGTCAAGGTTGCGAGCACCGACAGACACTCTCCATGGAGGAGAAATAAGCCCACTTCGTTGAGGAAGTAAACCTTGAATATGATGTGACCGCCGACGAACATATTCAGTCAGGGTGATAATAAATAAAACATAATTCAGTTAGTGGAAACACCCTAAGGAAAAAATACAGACTCAGACCAAACATCTCACTCTAGAAACATCCCAAAATATAGAAAATGCAAATATAATGCAAAGAATTTGACTGTAGAATAGTTATAATAGCGACCTCCTTCCCAGCCCTTTTAACTGCGAACTCAGCACAAGTTCCCCCATAAGACGTGGAACACCCCCCTAGAGTACTGAGAGAGTATGACTAATATCTATCCTAGGGATAGAGAAGACAACCCAGACCCTGCACCTATGTATGAGACCTAGAAAGAAAGTCCATTATGGTCACCACGTACAATAAAAATACCTGGGGGACAATCGCAGGAAAAATCAACACACAAGGGAAGGAAACTTAACCCCAAAAGGAACCAAGACTGAAACCCCCTTCAAAGTTACCTCCCAAGTGGTCCCCAAGTGATAAAACAATGTTTTTATGCATATTAATTCCATTATATTGCGCCACCCGAAACTAAGCAAAATGGGCCATGTCACCATGCTTAGCCCAAGTGTGACATTGATTTGAGCCCTTTTGTGAGGAGGGCTTCCCAAACCGCATTAATACAAATTAATTTTACTCCCTACCGTAAGATACTAAGTTTATTTTATTGTCTTGGAGTGGTTAAATCACACTCCTATCTCCAAGACCCTAGCCTAAGCAAGTGTTGGTGTACTACCAATAAAAATGAAAGATGAATCCAGTTTATTCTATAATCGCATTAATTTTAGTGGTTTTTGTTTACACAAGTAGGAATCGGTGTCAAACTGAGATGGTGTGTAGGAACCTTAGTTAGTCACCCTAATGCAACTATATGCAATTTTCATTTTTACTTCGATGAATGCTAGCTATGAGTGGGAAAGAGATTATCTAACATACCAATTCCTACTATGATGCACTTTTGGCTAAATCTTCCTGAACGGAAAATATCCCAAGAATTCTTAGTTAATGACTAAAAAAACAAACCAAAAATCAAATCGAGAAAGAGACCAAAGAAAATGTCCAATGAAAGAACGCAATGCACTCCAAAAGTGAAACAACAAGGGAAATACAGACCAAACAAATACAATAAAAGTAATCAAAATGAAGCCAAATTGAAAGTAAAAGAAGATAATGTCAATCAGGCTAGGGCTATAGCACAATGGCTCAACTAGGGTTATTGTTATCCAAAGGACGAAACTGAACACTAGAGGAAAATAGGTCTAAACAAAATCTTAATGAAAGCAATACAGTATGACAAAAAACTTTCAAAATAACTTTATCAAATGATAACTGCACAATAGGTCACAACACAACTTTTTGTGACACTGATGACCAAAAATAAAAGAATGAAAAAGAGAAAAAGCCACAAAATCTGAAGGAAAAATGTAATTCAACTATAAAAAATTGTTGAATATAGCCAACCAAATCTGATAATGAAGTTAAGAGAAAAAACTCAAAACTCAATCCAAGGCGCCCAATCAAAACTTAAGAATCAAATTGAAAAATAATGAGTAATGTAAGACCTTGAACAAACTGACCAGAATAGATCAAATCAGAAACATATGACAGTTGATCAACTACAACAAATTATAACCCAAACATGTTTTAAATAGATTATTAATCAACAACGAACTTGATGCCTATTGAAAGAGAAGAAGTCCTCTAAAGAGGCACTTAATGAATCCAAAGAAAAAATGTTGAACAAGATAGATATGGAATATATCCAGCAAGAACACAAGAAGCCCAGTCTGTATAAATGAAAATACAGAAGTTTCAGACTGAAAGCAATGGTTTTTCAAGGGTTAAAAACCTTAGCCACATGCACAAGACTTTATGGACTAGGCTGGCCATGAGCATAGGATTTCTGACCAACGGATAAGGGGTCCGTAGCTGTGGGAAGAGCCTTACAAGGTCATGGCTGGGGTTCTAAACATGAAATTTCGTATTTCCTCGCGTAGTGAACAACAAACAATTAAAGTAAAGAGATAATAACCCTGAAGAATAGGCAAAAATAATCGGAAAAATATGAGGAAGCCAAAAAAATTGTAAAAAGTAGATATGATAAAGATCTAAGGCAAGTCCAACAAAGAAGAGAGTGTGCTCTCATTTAAAGCACCAATTCTGTTGGAATGGAAATCACAAGGATTTTTTGCTCCATGATTTAGTGTTTGATAGATCACTAGACACTAAAAGGCATGACTAAGATCACTAACACATTTGGCCCAATTTCCGACGGCCAAAATGTCTCTCTTGCGACACATAGTTGTCGCAAGAGCAACACTTTGAGGCGGGGCAAAACATGGTTTCTCCTAGAGTCACAATTCCGACACTTTAGTTAAGTGTCGGAAGAGCGACACCTTTTCCAACGTTTCCAGACGGTCATTGCTCTTTCGACGTTACGTACTGAGCGTCACTATTCCTACGTTAGAAATATCATCGCTATTTTGACGTTAGAAAAAGCGTCACTATTCTGACGATACCCTATCGTCACTATACCGACGTTCTGTAATCGTTGCTATTTCAATGACAACAAAAGCATCGCTATTCCGATGACAACAAAGGCATCGCTATTCCGACGATAGCAAAAGTGTTGCTATTCCAATTGGAAGGTTTAGCGTCGGAAGACCGACGAAACAACAACAATTAAAACACCGATTTGTCGCTACAGCAACGACTCTTCCGAAGAAACTGCAATGTGAATGTCGGTATACAGACGAAACTGCAACATTTAAAAAATAATTTGTCGCTACAGCAACATCTCTTCTGACAAAAATGCAAATTGAACGTTGGTATACCGACGGAAACAAAACCTTATTTAAAAAAATTAAACGTTGGTATTTCGACGAACACAAAATATTGTTTAAAAAAAAATGGCAGAATAGTATTGTTAAAAAATATTGTTACAAATTATAACTCTAAATCATCTTAGACTGCATTTTTATAGCCAATGCGTATATTAAACTACTTGTTGATCTAGTCAGTTCCTCGGCTCCTTTTAGTCCACGTACCCTCAATACAAATTTTTGTCCTTCAACTCCCAATCTGCAACTCCACCAATCTTCCTCTATCAATGATCACAAGTCCTTTAGTTCACTGAACACGACTCTGAACAATGTTCCCCTCTTGCTGCTCCTTAGTATTTAAAGTCATCAACACATAGGGTCTCTAATTAGTTGTTAAAAACTATGTTTGTGAACAACTATTTAGTTGCCCACTTCTACCTTCCTCTGTTTTTATATGATGAAATTCTAGGGCACACAGGTTTCCCTTCTTCTCACTAGAGATATCCTTCTCCAATAGTGAACTAGGGCCAATATGACTAGTCCATTTGGATACCATTTTCTCCTTTAAATATCAACCCTTAAACTCCAACAATTCTGCCCTACTAGCAATCTAGTAGTCCTTCACCAATCCTGCACTTTAAGGCTCTCTTGACACCTACTATCAGCTTTCCAAACTTCTCCTTAATATGTCAACTCAGATTTGTCCAAACTGGACAATCACCTAGCTCTTATTAGGGTTATCCACTTGCCACCATGGTCTAAAAATCAAAATTCATCTTGGTTTTGTGCCCATTCCTTTGGGTGGAGAACCCATCTCTTGGGTACTTAGCCCAAAAATGAGTTTTATGGTGCAAATTCCTCAATAACCCTATACCCATTGCGTAAATTATGTTTTTCTACTTCTCATCTAAACAAGAAACAACAGGTGTCTCTTGCAAGTGATCTGAGCCTTTTATTTCTTTAGCCTATAATTTCAACCAAACCACTTCAAATATTGTATCTAATTCCTACCAATTATCCAACTAAAAAAGGATGAAGGAAATGCACTAATAAAATATAAATAATATCCTTTTAGTTCATTAATAAAAGTGCTTACAGTTTATCGACAGTATATATTAATAAGTGTATGATAACCAAAGAAAGAGGAAACAATATAATTAGGAAAGTGGAGATATAGTCAAACACTTGTAATAAATCATTTTCCGTCATACAAATTTCTGCACTACCTTATTTTTTACCTTAAGAGAGGTATTTCAAGAAGATCTAGCAGTTACAATGGCAACAAAACATCCCAACCAAAATATGACTATGTTTAAATAAACTTAAAGTTTCGAATCAAATACTCTAGATAGAAAACAATGGTAAGAAAAAATTGGTTAGATGGGAAAGAGGAATATTTTAAATGCAACAACCAACTCCTAAGGTCAAAAACCCAAACTATAGTCATACCTTTGTCCAAGGTTATACTTGTATCCGTGTGTCTATGTAGGAGTTACACATTCCTATGAAAACTTTAGAGTCATTTTTTTGGGGCACTCTATTTAAGATTCATGTATTGAAACAACCATTAAACCCACTACTCTCTATGTCTTGGAGATTTGGGAACCTAGCCTTAAATCAGAAAATTTACCTTTTGTTGAAAGAGCATATACCCTATACTCCAAAGTATAGTTTCACTATAAGTGCACTATTCTGAATGCATTGTTAAGGTTAGATTTGTGGTTCACACCCTTTCTATGAATGGATAAAGGCATATTCACTCGAGTTTATTTCACATG
The DNA here is from genome assembly GCA_034641835.2 of Pinus albicaulis. Taxonomy (NCBI): domain Eukaryota; kingdom Viridiplantae; phylum Streptophyta; class Pinopsida; order Pinales; family Pinaceae; genus Pinus; species Pinus albicaulis. The sequence continues at coordinate 67,108,775 of CM076574.1, read as the reverse complement.
TAGCTGAATTAGAAACCTGTAAAATTAAAATTAACATTATGGTACGTAAATCCATGACTGGCACGATGAAATAATCAGAACTTAAAATAAATTCCATATACAACAAGCTCTACAAAAGAATCCTCTACAACCCTATGACATAAGGTCAGTCCATTGCCTCTTGCAATGGGCAGAATTCCCCAATCAGTCAATCTCCCTCGAATCCAGTTCAGTACTCTGTAGACAATAGAGCTGATGAATGTTACCAAATGCTGTAAAAAAAAAGGTTTAAACATTAAAAATATGAAATAACAAAATCTGTACTCTATAAATATTTGACAATGCCCAAAATGTATCTAGAATTAATCTACAGAACACAATTCTAAATTCTGAAATTACCAAGCACATTTGAGATATTATTAACAAACTACAGGTAAGAAAAAAATTCAATATTGGCCAAATTTGTATATCCATGATCACAATCCAAAAGTATGATTGAACTAAACGAACTGATTATAGTGTGCAGTGTGTGCACGCGAGGCACATAATCAAAGGGAATGCGGACAAGAATTTTGGCATGCCAAAATCATAAGTAAATTAGAGTGCGATGCAATAAATGCATGGAAAACAGAGCACAGGCACAAAACACAGACACACAAGCAATGGAAACCCAAGGTAGCAGTTAAAATAGAACATAGATACATTTTCATGTGCTATTATTTTAATGGGTCAACTTACTAGTGCTGCAGAGATAATGAAGGGGATTAATGATTATTCGGGGTAGAGTTTCTTGGATTGGTTAGTATTATTGGTACTTTTTTTTCTCTGTAGCACTGGTACGCTGACCCATTTACACTTCTCTTTTTCATTTAAAATAAAAATGTTTGGGGCAGTTGCTTGGTGTACAAATATTCCATCGTGGACCCCTAAGGTAGTTAAACCATCTATTAATTAGCAAGGGTCGCTGTCCCAACCAGGAATTTATCTCAATTTTAGAGTGCATTTTGGAAGCTTACTATGCTTTCTTCCTTTCCTGGGTTTACACATCACAGTCTCTGAGTTTGGTCTTGGCCGATGGAGAGTTCTTGGATCCTGATATCCACCATTTTTTCTAAACATCTTAAGGGGTCCTAAAGGCTACACAGGGAATTAAGAGTATTTTCACAGGGGCTTGGGCATACTATAGCAGGATCTCACTTACATGTAGTACCTGATGATAATTTGTAAGACCTCAAGGATGAAGCAAGGCAAGATATAAAAATGTAATGTCTCAGATTGACAAGATTGGTGAGGGAAGGGGCAATATATCACAATATATTTAGCAATCAAATCACTGCATGGAGGGAGGTCCCTTGTCCCACAAATAAGGGGTGGTTTCATACAAAAAATTCATGTCTAGCTTGGCCGGTACCTAAATTATATTAATCATTATTATTATTATTATTATTATAAGAGATGTGGGTGAACCAGTATATGCTTTTTCCTTTATTAGCAACTTTTTGAAGCAATTGGCAAGATGTTAATGCTTCAAACTTAACAGATTTTCAGTCTGCAGTCCTTGTTCATATCCCTGAAGATGAAGTTGTTCTCTTAAATTCTAGACTTCACAAAAGAAGGATTCTTTATGTCATAAAATATCCCGAGGAGAAATTCCATTAGAAAATGGAAATGTGCAGCCACTACATCCACATCCATGGAAATTTCCAGTTTGGATTCAGTGAGATGTGCAGTGCAATAGTACAGATCAGATGTTAAGATCTACTTCGCAAGCCACTGATCAAGTTATGCCACATTTATGGGAGGCCATAATGAAATTTGTGCATGTGAGCCTTTCTTTTAACCATCGAAATGCTTAGTAATCTTCAATAAATAATGAACCATGAGTCCTAATATGAAAGTCCAATGAATATTGATCTTCATAAACATAGTAAACAAATGACTTCTTACGGTTATGGGTCAATGATGTGAAAACTGAAACAGAAGATGGAGAAATATTGGGAGATGCAAGCAGTACCCATTAGGCCAATAATAGGGAACAACTCAATTTTCAAGAATGGATTCTACCCTTCTTTTGAATCTGGTGATGTCTCTGATTTTGGTGGTGTATTCCATTGTGTGGATGAGAACTAAAGTTTCACATGTGAATGGGTATATATATATATATGAGCATGTGAAACAACATTTTAAAATAAGATTTAACTGCATCAACCTGAGCTACAGATTTGAGTTGACTTCAAGTGCATATAAGCAAAAGTGCTAAATTCTCTCTGGACTAATAAGGAGAATGTAATTTTCCCTTTTAAATGATTGCCCGTGGAAGGACAAAATAGCCTATCCAACCCCGTAGGATATAGTCATAATAAAGGGGTAAAAATCCAAATTTTCCAATGTGTGGAAACATTTTGCAAAAGTTGGGTCAGTTGGGGCAAAAAGACCCAAAATTGGGGGTTGATTACATGACCCTTCAAATGAGGAAGCCCATGGAAAAGTCTAAAAATAGAGAAGAATTGAGATCAAATCAATAATCATCAAATTGGAATTGAATTTCTATGTTTTCTTGAGCCCGAGGCTTCGAGGGTTTTAAGACCCCTTTCTCTACTAATTTCGGTGGTTAAATATTCCACCTTAGTAAACCTTTTTTTTAATATTCTATTCTATTTTGGAAAAGCAGGAATTTATCCATCTAGAAGACTCACACTCGCTGAAGTTGTTCAAGATAAATATAAGGTGGGTTTAGGTGCATTCTTCTCTGGATAGGTGTTGTTCTGTGACAGAATTAAGGAAATCCACCTGCTTTTCATTGGTGGGTAGACTGAGGCACTTCGGCCTCCCTAAAAAAAAAACTTGACCTTTTTTCTGAGGACTTCGGCCTTCCTGAGGCAACCGGAAGACATCCGCAGGTTGCAGGGTCCACAGAGACCAGTTTGGCTGCAGTCTGGCCACGGGATAACCATAGGGCCAAATATGAGGCAGATTTCTGTGCCCTTTTCTATAACAGTTAGGCCTTCCTTGAGACAGATTTTTCAAGGATTTTTGGAGATAATTTAGAGGTAGATTTAAGGATCTTCACCAAGATAGTTCTAGTCAATAGGGTTACACAATTAATTACTATTACAAAGTAATTCAGTTGTTGTCCTAAGGCCCCTTTGGCTACCTTCTAAGGTTAAAGTTGGAGAGACACTTATAATAGTGAGACAACATTGGGTAATCAGCTAAGGAGCGAATCCAAGGATATCCTATCCTCTCTTAGGAAAAATTCTAGGAATGTAACTCCTAGTAGAAGATCAGTCTCAGTCCCGAAGCAACTTGTGTATGTTGAGGATAATAATTCAGTAGAAATTTCCTGACGGTTCAATCTATATGCATAGTTTCCACTGAAGAGATTCTGAGTTATAGTGCTCCTTCAATAGTCAATCAAACTAACCAGAGCATGTTCCATAGACTGTATAGGAATTAAAATAAGCTAGTAGCTTGAGTTACTTGATAGACAATGTTGTATTTGGTTGAGCAGTTTTCTGGTTATTGAAAGGATTAAGTCTATGCAAATGGGAAATTGAGAAATATCATTTTTCTGTTGAATGTATTATAAATCTATTAGGAAATTACTATTTTTAATTGTTGAGAAGTAATGGTTGATAAGTTGTTCCTACCAGTTACTGAATGATCTATGCAATTTATGAGGAATTCTTGTTGTTGTGTAAAAAGAAAAAAAATTATTAAACTTCTGTGGAAACCCTAAAGGTAATAAGAAGCCCTAGGATACAAAATTTCCCTAGGACACTTCAGAGGAGACCCACCACTGATATTGAAATTTCACTTTGGAAGATACTTGAAGACTCACTTGCATGACGAGAGGAGCTTTTACAGCGTTGTAATTTTTGGAGGGTTGTTTATTGGCAGACATGTCCAAGTGGAGGAAGATTTGGGAGTGTAACTTGCATGCTTTATGGAAGAGATACACACATTTTTCAAGCCTTTGAAAGATGGACAATCCACTTTCCATCCATATTATACCCTTTTGAAGGCAATGTTTCGGTCTTTATCATTTCATTATTGTACATGTGGCATGGTAAGCCCATATTTATGTATTTTAAATTAGTTAATTAGAGAGGTTTTTTATCCCTACATATGCTATATTAGGGGCTTCTACTCAAAATATTAATTTTTTAATATGAAGGAAGCTGAGAATCTCTCTATAAATAGTGATGCACTTTCTCATTTGCAAATCATGGTTTGACTGGGGGAGAAATCTCTTTGAAAATTTTGAAAATTTGTTGGAGAACTTTTGTCCTTTCAATTGGAGCTATGAATGTGTTATCACCCAAAAAATTTCAAAACATCATTGTGTCAACTCTGTTTTTTATCATGGTCTCAAAATGGGTTTGAAAGTCATTTTAAGATTTGGTTAAGGGTAGGTTAGAGTTTTTATAAGTTTCAAGGTCATCATTGAATTCAAATAAAGTCTTTTAAAGGTCCATTCCATGATCAAATACTCACATTTTCTATTTAGGAGTCATTCCATAAGGTTTCGGTTAAATTTTTGCAATTAGCCAAGAATCCTCCGTTTCGTAGCGCCGCTAGTTCAAAAAAGTGGATTTTCATTATGAAAGCACTAATACTTTCATAGCGAAAACTGGGAAAAATACACTGTGGGCACTACGAAAGCACGATTTCTTAACCGTCTTGTCAATTGAGCTGAGATTTGTCAGAATTCTTTAGGAAATGATAGGATAGGGGTATGGTGAGTCAGTTAGTGATCAAATTTAATGTACTTACCTATCTCACAGTCATCATCGTCATGATAGGGCATGAGTGAGGCATCATTCAGTTATGAGATGAAATCTTAAATTCAAAATCTTGCCTAATTTGGTCATTATCATTTTCATTTTCCTCCGTACGAGTGTCTGAGCTCTGAAGAAACCAAGCTAAGCCTATGGTTATTATTTATAAATGTTATCTTCATCCTAATCAAGCAAGGCTATTCGATATACTCAAGCGAGGTTGTTCCATACACTCAAACGAGGCTGTTCATTTCCTAATCAAGCGAGGTTGTTCCATAGATTCAAAAGAAGTTGATAGGTTTTTCTAAGAAGCATGGCAGATGAAAAGAAAGTTCACAGAGGGGGACATTGCTTAAGATATGAGCCTGAAAATATGAAGGCTATAATTGAAGATCAAACCGTGATGGATGATTTTAGAAAAACAAGTTGTCTTCGGTTTTGTGAAAAGCTGTAGGGTTGCCATACAGGTGTCTAAAGAATTTGCCTTAAAATTCTGTGGAAAAACTACCAAAGTTGGGATGTTAAATGTGCCAATTACACCTGAGATTATTTCTTCTGTGACAGAAATACCAAGGGGGAAGGAATCTTGGTTTAAAGGTTTTAAATTTCATATGGAACAATGCAAGGAATTCATGAAACCTGAGTATGCAGATATGGACTTCAATAATGCAATACCTAGAAGCTGTATCAAAGACACCTATGCAAAGTTGTTGTTCAACATTCAAAGATACTTTGCATGTGAAGGCAGATACCATAAATTTTATACTTATCATTTCAATTTGATTCTGCATTTCATAGGTATGATATCAATAGATTTGCCCTTTTATTTGCATAGGAGCCTTGCCAAAATGGCTGATAAAGTACAAGCCAAATATGATGGTTGTGAAACATCTTTGTTTCACCATGGCTTGATAAAGTTATTGGTTATTAATGAGCTTCACAAAATAAGCAAGGATTGGTCCTCCTTTTTGTTTATGAATGGTTTTGAAATGGAAACCCTAACCCCAGCTCGAAACCCTAAAACTAAAGGAACTCCTTCACCACCAGTAGTAGAGTCTAGTTAGCCTGTGGTTGCAAAATCAAAGAGGTTTGTAAAGTTGAAACCAAGGAAACAAGTTGAGAAAAGGACAGAGAAGACACAAGTTCTTGTTGCAGCAACTCCATCACCTACAAAAAATATGTCAAAAAGTGTTAAAGAGGAAAAACAAAAACAAGTTGCCAACAAGCATGTAATATTCCCAAATGTTCACATCAAATTTGGAATATTAGAGTCCTTGATTTTCTTAATGAATTAATTAAATAAAAGGGTGGAGGGATCCACAACCCTAAATATGAATAATATCCACTTTTTTGTGTGTGAATGTGGATTAATTTAGCCTAGATCTGCATAACAAGGTAGTTGAGCAACTACTAATGTGAATGAAAATGGAGAACCTGTCTCATTAATGAGATAGATCATGGAGGTTGATTCAATCAACTAAGATCTTGAAGGGATCAAACAGAGGATGATTAAGTCAAATAAGATCTTGAATATATCAAAGATCATGGGACATTCATGATAAAGTGATGGAGGACTTTGTGCCAACAAGGCACACTTGATGGAAGGTGTACATTGCACCTAGACATGATGGTTGATTTGGTCAAACAACGCAGTCCAACTTGGAGGATCTTTTCCACATGTGACAGTGCAGTCTAGATGAGGGGAAAGGCTTGGGAAGGCTCAAATGTTATTTAAAGAAGATGGAGGCAAGGATGAGGGATGCTGATTTTTTCTTGATGTAAGATCTTTTCAGATCTGGAATTGTCATGTGACATTCCATTGCTTTCTTGGGTTGTTTAGCAGAGATTGCAGGTGTTGTTTAGCACATGGTGTTCCTAGTCAGGAATCCCACCTCTTTCTTAGAGAAGCTCTAGAAAGAGTATTGTACTTCATTAGACATCAGGCTTTAAGTGCCATCTCATTTTGCTACTTTTGCAGCACACTCATATTCAGAAATTGCAGATTTCTAAAGATCAGTTTGGGAGGAGGAAGTTGTCTTCAATACTTCAGTTGGAGAAATGGTGAGGGTTTATTCCTATCACCTTGGGCTTAAATATCAGCTTCCCAGAGCTTCATTATAGATCAGGCATTAGGCCAAAAATTATTGACCTCCTAGCAGCAGTACTTCCTTCAAGAATTATGTTGTCTATCTTGTAGATCTAAAGGGAGGAAGGAAGTTGCTAGTATTTCAGCTAGCAATCCTATGAGGGATCATCCCCTCACATTGCCATAAATATTTTCGTCAGCCTGGAGCTTATTGCATCATTTTTCAGTAGGTCAAAGACCTCTCTTTCCCTCACAACGCAGTTTCTAGAGGTAGTTGTGTTGTAGCAGCTGCAATCATCATTGGAGGATTGAGAAGCTAGATCTAGAGCTTCTAGCTCATAGATCTGAAGAAGGGATCAAACCTTTAAGCTTAGATCTGATCTGATATCATATTTTAGCCATATATTTGTCAGATCTAGCTTCAGATCTATATTTCCCAGCAGATCAAGGATCAACCCCTAGGGAGGTTATTTTTCCAAAGTTGCAGATCTAGAAAATCCTTTCTGGGTTATCTTGGGAATCCATCACATTAGCCAGATATTGAATCTTGGCATCATCTGAGCTTCAATTTTGAGTAGATATGCGTTTCCATATTCAGCCTGCAACTATATGTTCATATTCTGCTGAACAGATAGTGTAGTATTTTCTTCAGTGCCTCTACATTTACACTATACCTGTTGTAACATGCTTTCTGGGTGATTCTAGATCAACTTTTTGGCTAGATCTACTCACATTTTATACATTGTGTAACTGATTCTTATCCAATCTAATAAACAGCTCAACTTCTCTATAAATTCTGATGTTGTCTTAAGATTTATTGTTTATCTTGCTGTAAGTTCTCATATTGTGTGAAGTATTACTGTATTATTCCTTTTGGGGATATTACAGTGGTATCAGAGCATGATCTTTGGCTCATCTTGTGGGCACTTCATATTTTGCATCTAAAGAAGAAGCAGATAGATGAGATCTATCATGGAGGAAGAAAATTCTGCCACTCATTTCTGTAGATCTATGCAAGATCTCTCCAAGGAGGTCTATCAAATGAAAGAGGAAAGGTAGAAAGAAGATCCAAGAAGAAGATGTGATGATGAAGGCCCCATCACTTCCTATCAGCAAAGAAGAAAACCAGAGAATCCTAGATGTCCTCATAGATCCATTATGCCCACTTTCATTGAAGAAGGTGAAGGGTGTAGAAATGAAGGAAGGAATGAACCTGAGACTCATGAGACTCTCAGTCTATATCTTGAAGAGTACAAAGCACAGTCGAGAGCATTAAAGGAGAAGCTAACTCTCCAATAATTCTTCAAAATCAAAGAAGAAAGAGGATCCTATAACAACAATATGAGAAAGAGGCATAATAGATTCTATTTTCCTACATTTGATGGATCTTCCTCAAGCATTGTTAAGGCTTTGAAGAGAGAGTTAGATACATTTTTCAGACTACATCCTATAGCTGAAGAAGAGGTTGTTCAAATTGCAACACTTCATATTTTAGATGAAGCTAATGATTGGTGGTTTTGTTGCATGGAGCATGCAAAGGTGACTAAATATTCAGATTTCTTTCACAAGTTGAGAAAAAATTTTGAAGTGAAGAAGATAGAGATGTGCCAAAAAGAGACATTTCCTAAGGAGAGGGCTGTCAATCTTGTCACTCTGGACAAGAAGTCACTACATTCACCACCAGTGGCAGAAGTACTTGCATCCAGAGAAGAGACTTTTGCATCTTTGCAAGATAATATTGAGCTCTTGACACATAGAGTCCCATGCATGATTCAGGAGATGCATGAGGAGGAGGAGGAGAATTCCATCACTGGTACACTTGGAGAAGAGCAACCATCACTCTTACTAGCAGTTGGAGGCACTATTGTCCTGGTTGGAGGAACTCTTGTGTTCTGTCAAGAGGTTCCCACATATCATTTGATCCAAGGTATGCATACACATTCATCACCTATTGTTTCAGTAAACCTTATTGAAACTTATGGGGACATGCCATCAGGGCCAATGAATAACCAAGGGTTAGAACATAGTGCTGATTTGAAGAAGCAACATATCACAGCACAGAGGATCCTAGATCTAATCAAAGAGGAGATGAAAAACTATCCCAGTTTGTCATGGATGAGCTACATTCAACCTCTTCAGTTGAAGTGTAGAATTTCCGAAGAAGGGATGAGCATAATCCTTTGTACAATGATTGGTTGTGAGATCAGTATTGTACCTTTCTTTGAGACATTTTATGTATTACCTTGCATATCTACAATGTTGTCACTTAGAAGCAGTGATAATGATGAGGCCCCACTATTCTTGGAGCATTCTTAAGGTAGCTTCACTCATGAAGCAATGGAGGACAAGATGATGAATGGTAGACATCTAGATATGAGAAACCTTTTCTCCTTTCTTGATGACACTTTCTCAATGAGCACCTCACAGCTCAAAGAGAGACTTCTACCTATAGAAGATCCAAGAAATCATTGGTTTTGGAAGGCCATGGATGAGAAGAAGGTATCATTAAGAGATATCATTGAAGGTGCACTTCAACATTTCATGGAGTGAAAATTTCTTCAACAATTTGGGGAAAATGGTATTCTACAAAGGGAGGATACCATGATTATGAAAAACATCACTCATCTTCCATATTGGGGTGACTGGATGAGGAAGATAAGCAAGGGGTTGCATGACCACTTGCAGATTTACATGGGCTAGAAAGCTTGGTTACGTTGGTTTCCCTTCGGAGGTTCTTGTCACTGCCCAAAGGCTCCCATTTCTTTGATCCATGCCTTGAAGAACACTTATGAAATGAAGAAGGGGGCATGGTTGCACCGGCTGCTCTTGGGTGGGTATGGTTACCACCTAATAGATCATATTTTTCTATTTCATGCCTTTTGTATTAATGTTAGAATGCAACAAGAGAAGGCATGTTCATCTTGGTCTCACTTGAGAGAGATTGGCCACCACATGACCTCTCCTATGTCTATGTGTTTTGTCTTGGGTAAATCTTGGCATGATGCTCTCATGATGTGCATTGATGATGTTTCTTTGTATTGGGCTGATGTGATGTTCCATATGTCCATTAGTATGTTTTTACTTCATGGTGCACATGAGGAGGAGAGAAAGCAGAAAGATCTCTTGTTGCTTTAGTTGCTTTTGGGGGAGTTTGGCTTGTCCGACTTACATGGAGGAGATGGAGGATGGTAGCAAAGAGCCTTACTCCGGTGGTTGCTATTAGGAGAATATAGTTTGAAATATTTTTCCACCCATATAGCTCCTTCCCTCCTTCTTTTTCAAAACATTGGAATGATGCTTGGATCCAACAAGGCCAACAGGGCTAAGAATGAGAGCATAACAATGCTCAATCAAATTCATGAAACATGGGATGGAGAGATGTATTGTATGATGGAACTTTTCCTTTATGGAAAGAGCTACTTTATTTTATGTATCTCATGTATTGATGATGATGTTGGACATAATATGGTTGTCACATGGTACTTCATGATGAGAGGAAGACATCTAACCAAATAGTTGGAGGTCATTCTTTGTGTTTTAAAAAAAAGACAACTTTGGAACCAAACATGCATAATACATTTCAACAAATGGAGGAAGCCTTCATTACGTGGATGCCATTTGGAGGGGAATAGATGGCTTTGCATCTACTTTTGGAGTTGCTTGAGGACAAGCAACATTTTGTCGGGGGGGACTATAATATTCCCAAATGTTCACATCATATTTGGCATATTAGAGTCCTTGATTTTCTTAATGAATTAAGTAAATAAAAGGGTGGAGGGACCCACAATCCTCAATATGAATACATATCCACTTTTGTGTGTGTGAATGTGGATTAATTTAGCCTAGATCTGCATAACAAGGTAGTTGAGCAACTACTAATGTGAATGAAAATGGAGAACTTGTCTCATTAATGAGATAGATCATGGAGGTTGATTTAGTCAACGAAGATATTGAAGGGATAAAAAAGAGGATGATTCAGTCAAATAAGATCTTGAAGATGTCAAAGATCATGGGACATTCATGATAAAGTGATGGAATACGTTGTGCCAACAAGGCACACTTGATGGAAGGTGTACATTGCACCTAGACATGATGGTTGATTTGGTCAAACAATGCAGTCCAACTTGGAGGATCTTGTCCACATGTGACAGTGCAGTCTAGATGAGAGCCAAGGCTTGGGAAGGCTCAAATGTTATTTAAAGAAGATGAAGGATGAGGGATGCTAATTTTTTCTTGTTGTAAGATATTTTCAGATTTGGAATTGTCATGTGACATTCCACTACTTTCTTGGGCCGTTTAGCAAAGATTGCAGGTGTTGTTTAGCACAGGGTGTTCCTGGTCGGGAATCCCACCTCTTTCTTAGAGAAACTCTAGAAAGAGGATTTTACTTCGTTATACATCAGGCTTTAAGTGCCATCTCCTTTTCCTACTTTTACAAAACACTCATATTCAGAAATTGTAGATTTCTAAAGATCAGTTTGGAAGGAGGAAGTTGTCTTCAGTACTTCAGCTAGAAAACTAGTGAGGGTTTATTCCTATCACCTTGGCCTTAAAGATAAGCCTCCCAGAGCTTCATTACAGATCAGGCATTAGGCCAAAATTTATTGACCTCCCAGCAGCATTACTTCCTTTAGGAATTACACTATTTATCTTGTAGATCTAAAGGGAGGAAGGAATTTGCTAGTATTTTAGCTAGAAATCCTGTGAGGGATCATCCCCTCACCTTGCCATCAATATTTCCATCAGCCTGGAGCTTATTTCATCATTTTTCAGTAGGCAAAAGGCTTCTCTTTCCCTTACAGTGCAATTTCCAGAGGCAGTTGTGTTGCAGCAGCTGCAATCGTCATTGGAGGATTGAGAAGCTAGATTTAGAGCTTCTAGCTCATAGATCTATAGAAGGGATCAACCCTTAAAGATTAGATCTAATCTGATATCATATTTCAGCCATATATTTGTCAGATCTAGCTTCTGATTTGTATTTCCCAGCAGATCAAGGATCAAACCCTAGGGAGGTGATTTTTCCAAAGTTGCAGATCTAGAAAATCATTTCTGGGTTATCTTGGGAATCCATCACATTGGCCAGATATTGAATCTTTGAATCATCTAAGCTTCAGTTTTGAGTAGATCTGCATTTCCCTATTCAAAATGCAACTATATGTTCATATTATGCTGAAGGGAAAACACAATATTTTCTTTAGTGCCTCTACAGTTACGCTGTACCTATTGTAGCATGCTTTCTGGGTGATTCTAGACCAACCTTTTGGCTAGATATACTCACATTTTGTACATTGTGTAACTGATTCTTCTCCAATATAATAAAACGGCTCAAATTCTATGTAAATTCTGATGTTGTCTTAATATTTCTTGTTTATCTTGCTGTAAGTTCTTATATTGTGTGAAGTATTACTGCATTCTCCCTTTTGGGGATATTACAAAGTAGGAAATCAAGAGAGTGACAAGAAGCCAAGAAGTGGCATCAAAGGGAAAAATAGTTGTTTCAAGTAAAAAGGACAGCCTAGTGATAAAGGGAAATTTAGATGACATTCTTCATGCAATTGATATAGAGGAATCACCCATTGTGCAAGCTGATTTCATTGGAGTAGATGAATACAAATAGAAAAAGGTTAAGTCAGCAAAGAAACTTGAATTTGCGGGTGAAAATGCAGCGTTTATCTTTCAAGCAAGGATTCCTTTAACTAGGCATGCTAAGAAGCTCAAGGAAGGCAGAAAGTAGGTCCAAGAAACTATTGAAACAACTAAAGTCCTTGAAGAGGTGGTTTATCTCTCATCAACAATAGTGGAGTATGTAGCCAACAGGACAATGAAGGGAAAAGAACCCATGACAGAGTGTCAAAATCTTGAGGAGAAATTGAGGTTAGAAAACCAAGAGATTGAAATGATGAGAAAGAGGGATAGAAATCACAACGTTGAAAAATAGAGTTTAAAAGAATGAAGGCACTTTGGGAGGGTCAAACTGGTTCTAGGTCTGAAATTCCAAGCAGTGCAAAACAATTTTTCACATGGACAGTTTCAGCCATCAAGGAAGCTAAATTTGTCAGAGTGATCAATACTCACTTGAGATCCAGTAATAGAAGACTAAGAGATCAAGTGGAGGACTTGGAACAACAGCTAAAATTGACCCAGGATGAGCTTAAAAATAGAGGTGCAGAATGACATTCATCAAAAAAGTTAAAAAGCTAAATCAAATGAAAATTAAGAAGGAATCTCATGAAAAATGTGTTTTTCAGTTCATATGACTTTTTTTTTTATGAAACCGGTGGTATTATGAAGTTTTGGCACATTTTTGGTTTACTTTTTTAAGAAATCTGGGCAAAATTGCTCACTCAGTAGTTTCGTAGCACAAACAGTGCCAAAAGAGTGAAAAGCGCTATGAAACTGTTGTAGTAGCTTTTTTCACCCTTTCTCATAAATTTTTGAAAATAAAATGTGTGTATTATGACCTGAAATTGCTAGGGAAGTTGTGTTAAGTGATAATGAATATAACCCTAGAGGGGAGAAACCAAAATTTTGAAGGAAAAAGGGTTAAAAGGCTGCGCTACAAAAAGTGCTATGAAACTGTGTTGTTTTCATAGCGCAAGTCTGCTTCAGCTATTTTGAATAGTTTGATGGTGGTCTTGGACAGATGGAACTTAAGAAATATTTTGGACAGGTATTACTTTGGTTTCTAACAACAAATAATCTAGAAGTGATGGGTTCATGATGGTCAGAGTGTCTCAATAATAGAAAGAATCGTATACCTAGAAAATAGGGGACAATTTCCTACTATGATGGAGATCAGTGTTATGGTCATAAATTGTTGAAGCTTATCATATGGATTCGACCTTATGGGAATACAGTTGGAAAATTATGTAATCTAGTTTAGACAAGGTTGTTATGAGTAGAGTTAAGGAGTTTGAATCCTATTTGTAATAGGATTGTTCATTAGATTTGCAGCTATCATTTTGTATTAAATACCATGTCATATGGTTAGGAAAGGTGTAAAAAGTTAGGAATTCAATGTATCTAACTCAGGATAAGGTTATCTTATGTTGTAAATGATCTTTAAAAGATGAAGAAGTCGGAATACCAATGGTTGGACATTTTTTAGCAAAAGACTATGTTTATTGTAAGTGACTGGTTTTTAGCTTAATACAAAGTTTTCTACTTAGCCAACTTGAGATTCATGGATATTTCTAGTGTGTTCTTGTTCTAATTGCATCTTTTTACTACCCTATTGCAATGGTGTTTTCTTATGTTACTCATAATTCATCATTGATGCTCTGACTTCCTTCATAGACAAACTGACTGTGTGTTTTGCAGTTTCACATGTATGTCTCTTGACTAGAACTCTGATATGCCTTGACTTCCATGATAAGTAGATTTTTTGGTTTTACTGAAGCAATTTTGACTCCATAAGCCCAATTTTCACTTTCTAATGTGATTTACAACCAATATCTATCATTTATTTGCTTATTACCCCACATAGAGTTAGCCATATATATTTCTATCAAAAATCATTAATCCTTGAGAGAGCCCTCTCACGTTGAGGAGGCTAAGCCTCAATCAAAATATTGGTTTGAAACAGTTACATGAGATTGATTTGATTGGAAGCCTATCAGTTCTAATTTTGTGATAACATTTTTGTGCATCTGCTAGGAACCTAAAGATTATACTTTCCTGAGATTTTGAAGCTGAACTTCTGAAGGTAGCAGGAGCTCAGAAAGATTTTCGAGGCTGCATCTATCTTGGTGACTCCATTTAAATTTTATATGATTAAAGTTCACTTTCAGAAGGAGATACACGAGGAGTAATCTTGACCCAGATCCACCTACCATCGTGGACAATCCAAACACCATTTCCAGAGGAAGTAAAGGAATTTCTATAATATCAAGTACTCCATCACATTCGAAATCATTGTCCTCTGAAATTTTAAGAAGTCCTAAAGATAAAAGAGTTGATGATAAAATTTAGGAGGTTTTGTTTAGATCATAAAGTGAAAAAGAACTAATTGAAATTATCTTAGACTTGCATAAGAGAGGTATTGATACCTTATCTCTAATAACACAGGAAGACAAAGAAGAGTTTTGGGAAGCTGTTACTTCTGAGTTATTGTTGGAAAAAGAGTATTTAGATAAATTCAAAGAGCTTGACCCTTTTGAAGTATTTTTGAAAAGTAAAGCTAGTTTGCCTCTTCCAAATTGGATTTCAATTATGAGTGAACCACAAAGACCAAATAGTCCTCCTCAGAGCAGTTTTTCATCTTCTATTTCTACCATCCCTAAAGCCACTACAGTCCCTTTAACCATGGTTGGAAATGTACCCCCTCAACCTGCTGCACCTACTAGATATGCCCCTTTTGTTCTTCTAGCTGTCTTACATGATCTCCCTAGCAAATATGCTGCTAGAATCAAAACTTGGGGAAGTGATGAAGACATTACAACAGAGGAACATGTGTATCAATTTAATGATTTAATAGATAGAGAGGAGGTTGATGATGAAGATGTTAAGTTGAGGTTGTTTTCTTAGAGTTTTACTGGTGAGGTTAGAAAGTGGTATAAAGCCCTTACTCTTAGAAGTATTCATAATTGGAATGAGTTTGAACAAGTCTTTTGAGAAAATGGGGAAATAGAACTAATCCAGTACAAGCCCTCACCGAGTGTAGTACTTTGAAGAAAGTTGCTGATGAAACTGTTCAAAACTTTTCAAAAAGGTTTAATAAGGTATTATACTCTATTCCTACTCATTTGAAACCACCACAAGCCTTAGCTCAAATGAGGTATGATGAAGCTTTTGACTGTGACTTTTCCATACTGCTGAGAGAAAGGGAATCCCCTACACTTGCTGAAATGCAAAGTGATGTAGTGAAGGTGGAAGTTAACTTGATAGTAGCTAAAAAATAAAAAATGGGTAAGACTAAGTTGAAAGAAGAAGAGAAGCCTTCCTCCTCTACCTCTTAAGATAAGCTGGGCTCAATGATGAAAACAATGGAAAAGTTGATGAATAGATTAACCCTTGGGAATACCTCTTCTCCTCCTGAACAACATGAACTTCAATTTAGAAACCATCAGTTTAGGAGACCTCAGAATCAACAAAGGCCAAGGGAAAACAGAAATCAACAATTTGATCCTCCAGTGAGATCTCCTTTCCAATAGAACTTGGTTGATGAAGAAGATTATCCTGAAATTCTTGAAGAGTCTATTCATTTTTTTTATGAGGAAATGTCTGGAATTTTCTTGAAAAAAGAAGAACACGATCAATAAAACCAAAGTAACTATGAAGAGGAAACATCAGACTATCTAATGGGGTATCAACATGCTATTTTTCAGATGCAAAAACAATACAATCTCAGAAATAGAAATGTGCCTATCATTGCAAACAAAGCACAGACTAAGATAGAAACACCTAAGGTTGTTGATGGAAAGAAGGATGCTCATAAGGTCACTGAAGGTAACAAATATACACCAGCTGTCCCTCCTATCAAAGAAGCTTAAATTTTTTTTTATGTTTTCAACCTTGAGAATGAAATTTCTAATATTAAAATATCAGTCCCTTTTGGCGAGATTCTCAAGGTAGATGAATATAGAAGCAAGATTGTTAAAATGTTAAATTCACAACCAGGAGCTACTGATATCTTGAATGTATTAGAAGACCATCCAACCATATATTTGGGTCCAAGATTATAAGATGAACAAACTGAGGAGGTCCCTCCTTTTCATGTGAGCCTTAGCATTCACGACATGACATTGCATAATGCTATGTTGGATTCAGGGGCCTCTCAAAATATTATGCCCAAAGTAATCATGGAAAGAATGTTGGAAATATTGTCATTGATGACAAAGGAACACAAAGGAGAAGCACCATGACAAGGGAGCGGATCAGATTCAGATAAAATTATTGCAGAGAAAGAAAGTAAAGTGGTAGAGGCTATAAGAGGAGGGTTTAGATAGGAAGAAGTTTTTTTTGAATAGTCAGGGTTTTGTTTTGTAATCCTATGAGAAAATTAGACTAAAATGGGTTTGAAGATTGGAATTTGGCCATAGAAGAATTGATTGAGAGGTTTTCTCTCTGTTTTAATAAAATTGCAGATTTTTATTTATGTATGCTTGGCAGTTTCCCGGAGGGTTTCACCTCTCTGAAATCCAGTTGATTATACATTCTGTGTATAATTTTGAGTATATTTACTTCTGTGTTAAGATTTAGAGAAATTTAGAGAATTCTGCTTCATTTTCTTGAGATCGGGTAGTGTTAATTTATTTATGGTTATTGAGTTACGTAGCAGAAAGGAGGGTTTTATCCCTTTGAAAATTCATTGATTTATGGTTTTCTGTGTAGCATCGAGAGTTATTAACCTCTATAATAAGGGTTTGGAAGAAAATTAGAACTCTAGTTCTTTGGTTGATAGCGCAGCAATAATCAGTCTCTGTTTATTGAGTTATGCAATGAAAAGGAGGTTTTCATGTTAAATGAAGAAATGGTGAAAATCCGCATTTGAACGCGATTTAAAACAAAGTTTGCAAGTTAAGCGGTTTTCAAGAAAACCGGACACTGTTGTCACACAACCTTTGAGATGTGGGCGGTTTTTCCATTTTGAACGCAGTCAAATGATATTGCGACATGTCACAAGCGCAATACCACCCATTTCACGTCGCTTTTGGGTGATAAAGTTTTGGGGTCGATTGAACACGATTGCCATCCAATTAGATCTGTGGAAGATCCAAAGGAGTTCGCGTTGAAAGCTGCGTGGGAGTTAAAATAAGGTATGGAATCGATGTTGTATGCAATGAAGTTTTATTAAGGGTTTGAAGTCCATAATTATTTCCGAAGGTCTAAATATTCCGAAGGTTTTTAAATATTTTTGAAGGTTTAATGATATTTCAATGGAGTTTTATTAAAGTGGTTGAAGTTCAGAAATACACTGCCGAGGGAGTTTTAACCTTTATTTAAAAGTAAATTAAACATTTCTGAAGGTTCCGATATTCATTTCGAAAGGGTTTAAAACATTGGGTTAAAGTGAGTTATATTGTTCCGAAGGTTAAAAAGGGGATTTTTCTTCCGAATATTATAAAAGTGGATTACAATGTTTATTAAAAATTAGAGAGAGCATTCATTGAACAGGATTCACACACAAATAATTAATTTTCTATATCCAAATAATCAGAGATACATCAAATATATATAGGTGAACTAATCCTAATCTTAGAGAGAGAAGTTGAGAGAATCTCTCAACTTCCTCAACAACCCAATCCAAACTAAGTAAGCCTAATAATGGAGACATTATCTCAAACACCCCCTCTTAATGCCTACATTACAGAAATGGAGAACACACTAAATTAATACAAACATTTTTCTGTCCTGGTCTTCATTAACATTTGTACCCACTCTGAGATCTCATAGAAAACACTCTTTTCTCCACCATTTTCGAGCTACCATTCAACCCATTTAAAATACATTTGTTTCTGACTAGCAATAATGAAATTTTCAAGATCAACAGTATTGACAACTCAGCTCGTCGGGGCTTCCACGATAAGAGCTGACAAGTGATGAACCATCCTATTGACCAATCACCATTTGTCGGATATTTCGCTTTCGGCTATCCATCAGTGGCTAGGAAAATGGTCTGAATACTAAATGTGTTCAAGAGCTAATCTAACAACTTGACCTGCTTCACACAAATAGATCTCATACTGTAACCTGTAACTGATGCTCTTGGCCCGTAGCACAACAATATCAGCATATAGCAAATTCACACAATCAAATTAGCCAATTGTTCTCTCGTCCCTGTAGAACGTAGAGAACGACTAATTTAAATAATGCTAATTTTTTTAATAATTGGTTCTTCTTCAATAATTTACAAACAAAATAATAATAACTATGCACATCACTCACTTATCAAAATTAGTAAACTTAATAAATATTCTATTACATTAACCATGGACTTCAAAGCTGATTTTCTCTCACAACAGGGCCGTGGACACACGAATTAACTGCCAGAAATACTCTGCAAAATAAACTGTTGCGGTCAAAAGGAGCCGAGGGCGATGTGAAGCCTTGGCTTTCGTTTCAATGGCGTGCCTCCATTCAGTGAGGAGTATGCCTAATTTTTTCATCTCCGTCGCGTTTTGGGGAAACAAGTTTTTCATCTCCGTCGAGGTCGAAGCCATGAAAGCCGCATTCTATGGCCACGGGGATGACTGAATTTATGAATGCCGAAATGGATGACAATGCCAGAAGAAAAATAGTTAGGAATATCTGATGTTTGTCCATTTCCCACTATCGAGTACTATACGTCATATTAGCAAATATTGGAAGTCGACCGCTCTGCCTACTAGTTTTACGCTGAAGTTGACTTTATGCAAAGAACAGTGTTAATTGCTTCAATCTGTATAGATCGAAGTAAATATATTCTATACTTAGGACTACAGCAGGGTTCTCGAGGGCTCTGGGGCAAGGCTTACCAACATAAGCATAGATTTGGAAAATTGCAAAGATTTCATCTGAGAAAGACACTTGATGGAGCTTTCGAGGACCAATTTAGTTGCCTCTCTTATCACAGCGTGCATTGTTTCCTTCAACTGAGAGCGTTCTTTAAACTGCTTTACAAGTGTACCCAAAAATATCATTTCGCTGAGAAGACGCAGGCACTCTGATATTTTTGTAATAAGGTCTTCATCCAGACTTTCGTTGTATTCTGCTACGCTTTGAAACACGCGGGCGGGCATAGTTTAAATAGCTCCACATTTGCAATTCCGCGTATGGGAAGCAACCTTCCAACGCCGTAGAGAATCAACACAGTAGAGATTATCTCCTGTACACAGTGATATTAACACTCAAACAGACACACATAATTCAAACAGTAATCTACACACGAATCCTATTCCTATAGAACCAATTCTCACAATTTTCTCTTCATCTTCCTGAGCACTCCCATGAGGGATTAAGCTCAGCTAGGCTCTGATACCGTATTAAAAATTGGAGAGAGCATTCATTTAACAGTATTCACACACAAATAATTATTTTTCTATATCCAAATAATCAGAGATACATCAAATATATATAGGTGAACTAATCCTAATCTTAGAGAGAGAAGTTGAGAGAATCTCTCAACTTCCTCAACAACCCAATCCAAACTAAGTAAACCTAATAATGGAGACATTATCTCAAAAAATGTTTTGAAAGGTGTGGGACCAGTGTCATAGATCAGGACAACATAAATAAACAGATGGATGTGATGCGATGCGATCGCATATCGCAATCGGGGTAGGAGAAAAATCGCACAAATACAGTGGTCAAAGAAAACACGAAGTGCGATATGATGACATGGCAAGTGACGTGGCAGTTGACGTGGACCTGACCCCAAAAATTTCAAATAAATCAAGATGATGTGGAAAGATTATGTGGCGATGATGTGGCAAGGTGATGTGGCACGATGACATGGAGATGACATGGACCTGGCCCGCATATCACAAATCGCAAGATCGTAGGGGTGAAGATCATAAGAGCAAAGAATTGATGCGATGTGCCAATGTGAAGGGACACATGGTGGCACAACACACTATCGCACTTCGATGATGTGAAGTCCATCGCATACTGCGAAGTGGAGATGTGATCGTATATCGCATATCACACATTATATGGGCTCGCATGGTACAAAAAATGATCTTGCGATAGCCGATATTGCGATGTGATGGATAGATGCGATGCGAAGTAGCGATAAAGTCAAGTGGGACCGGATCGCATATCGCTCATCGAAAGCTCAGGACAAAGTTAAATAAAGGAGCTGGATGTGATGCAACTTAGAACCATTATTTAAAGAGATTTCAAGTCCAGGTGTAAGTGATTTTCCTTTGTAAATCGCATCGGAAAGAAAGGGAGCCATATAGCAAAGAATGTTTGAAACACCGAAGTGCGATAAAGTGATAATACAGCCTGGTGGGATCCTTCACACATCGCATATCGAGAGATCATCTAGACGAAGGAACATGGGATATTTGAATCACCGAAGTGTGATAAAGAGAGCGGACGCGATAAAGAACAAAGCCGAATCCTAAAGCATTTCAAGTCTGGAAGTATGTGGATTTTATTTTGTAAATCGTTTCAGAGAGAAAAAGGAGGACTATAAAGGAAAGTATGAACGTGGGTAGAAAGGCTTGGGTAAGGACTTGACACAGAGAAAAAGGCAGAACCGAGTGTTTATAAGAGTGGTGAAGGCTGAATGCTGTGGGCACGAGAAAAAGAGGCAGAGTCGGGAAAAGAAGAATATAGTGGCACTATTGAAAACAAACAACTGGGTCAAGTTAGGCCAAAATGACAGTTATACAAAGCTGTGTTGAATATAATAGCAGGAACCGAAATTACTCTAACAGCAGCAGAAAAGACAAATGCACAATGAGCAAAGAGATGAAAAGACTGAGCGAAATATTTTTGTTGTAAATGTAAATGTAAATGTATTAATTATTTTTATTGTATGTGATGTAAAGGCAAGTCTCCATAGGCAAAGAAAAACTCCACTGTAATACATTCTGTTATATTATTCTGAATGTGCTAGACAAGAAAATGAGAATGGGGAAGGCAAAGAGTCATTCCTGTTCATTTCGAATTCCCTGTGGAATGGAAACAATTATGAGGTGATCCCTATAAATAATGTTACCAGCATATGCATAAAGAGGTTGATAGATTGAAGAAAGAGGTGAGACAGTGTAATAAGAAGAAGGAGTAGAGAGAGGAGTTGTGAAGATCCAGAGATGATAGAAAGCAAATTTGAAGGCTGGAAGGACAACAGTAAAGAAGGAGAAAAACAGAGTTGATATCTAGGTAAATCAACATATGATTTTATTGTACGGTGAGGAAGTTGGAGCTTCCATGTCAAGTTGTAGCTTCATAGAAGTCCAGTTGTAGCTGGCTGAGGTAGGAGCCTCTTGTAGGTTGTAGCCTGTAGAAATTAGATGGGAGATGAAGCTTCCTTGCAAGTTGTAGCTTGCAGAATTGAGGTAGTAGCCTCCTATAGGTTGAAGCCTACAGAGAATTAGTGGTGAGAGGGAGTTGGAGCTTGCCTTTACATCACAACAATAATAAGATGTGGTTTTCTCCCTTATGGGTTTCCACTTATATCTTTTGTCTATGTGCATGATGAGTATATGTTGATATTCTGTATTTAATCTACTCAATACCTACTACTCACTTATTGAGATTTTTGTTCCATTGTATATTAAGTTGATCACAAAATCAAGATGTAAATAAGTGTAAAAGAAAGTTTTACAAGACCATGGCTGCTTTAAACAGATTCACCCCCCCCCCCCTCTCAGTACCAAGGGTTCAACAATTGGTATCAAAGCGGTTCATTCTGTATCGGTTTAACAACTGGAAGGATATCCTTGGTCCCGAAGATGACTAGTCTAGAAGGATGCTCAAAAAATAAAGCCCCTATGTTTACTAGTACAAATTATTCCTTCTGGAAAATAAGAATGAGGACGTACATAATGTCTCTAGGAATAGAAGTTTGGGCTGCTATGGAATTAGGATATGCCCCAAAGGAGTCTGACTCAGAGAAAGATGCCAAACTAGATTTTGTAGCTAATGCAAAAGCCATGAATTCTCTCTTAAGTGGTTTGTGTGAGGCAGAATTTATTAAAGTAATGCACAACAAGACTGCCAAAGAAATATGGGATACATTAGAAAGTATCCATGAGGGAGATAAAAAGGTGAAGGTTGCCAAGTTGCAAGTCTATAGAGCTCAATTTGAAAATATAAAAATGAATGAAGAAGAAGATGTTGCCAGCTTATTCTTAAGGGTTGCAGAAATTTTGAATAACGTGAAAGCCCTAGGATAAACCATTAGAGAATGTGTAATTGTTCAAAATATATTGAGATCTTTACCATCTAGGTTTAACCCCAAGGTTTCTGTCATAGAAGAAACAATTGATTGGGAAACATTGACCATGAACCAATTACTTGGAAACTTAATAGCCTATGAGATGAGACTTCCACAGAGGAATTCAAATGGGAGGGAGGCAACCTTTAAGATAGAGAAGAGCAAAGAAGAAAAAGAAGATACATGCTCCTGCTCTGATGAAGAAGAGGCCAAATTTATCAGAATATTGGATAGAGGCTTAGGAAAGTATAAAGGTAAACTTCCATTTAAATGCTTTAACTTTGGAAGAGTTGTGCACTATGCATCTAAGTGTCCTCTTAAGAAAACAAAGAATCAAATTCAAGAGATAGAGAAAACCAAAAAAAATAACTGGCATAAAGGGAAGAGATTCAATAAAATATCATTTTATGCTCAGTAAGATAACAGTGCATCTGAAAACTCAGATGAATCATCAAATGAAGAAGGAACCTATAAATTTGTGTTAATGGCCAAGGAAGAGTCTGGAGGATTCCTTCTAGAAGATTAGGAAGAAGTTGAGGTAGATCTTGAAGGGGAGCTAAGAATTTCCCTGGAGGAAATAGACAGACTTAAACTCAAGTGCAGAAAACAGAAAGACATTCTCCTCAAATATGTAGAAGAAGTACCAAATTGAAAAGACCTCATTCAATTGAAAGTAGAACTTGAAGAAGCTAAGAAGGTGGAAGACATTCTTCTAAAGAAAATTAAAGATAAACATTAGGAGCAAGAGAAATTGGAAGAAGAAGTGGTATGGCTGAGAAAGAAACTAGAAAACACCCAAAGGGAATTGTCAATAAACACTCCTCGAATGAAAAGTATTGAACAGTTGGACATGATTCTAAACATTCAAAGGTCTCCTCTCATAAAGGCTGGGATAGGATATGAAGGAGAAACCAGTAAGTCCAAGGTAGAAGATAAGAAGAATATCATTTTTGTAAAATATGTAAAGGATAATGAAACAGCTCAAAAGGGAACCACAGAAGCAGAATATAGCAAGAACTTGATGTGTGATGAAACAAACAAAAACAAGCAGCAACATCAAGAGACAAATAATGAAATGAAGAAACAGTCAACTGAAAAAGGCTCTTACAATCCTAAATATGAATTGAATAAATTCGAAAGCTGTCAAAATAGATTCTTTCCTCCTATGAGAAATATCACTTGTTTTGTCTGCCACAAGCTGGGACATATTGTTGCATACTATCAGACAAAGATAATCTATTTCAACCAGCAAAAGATGTAGAAATTGAAAAGACTACCTCAAGCAAACAAATGGAGAGGACAACCCTTCACCAGGTACACTAATCGTTTCCATGGGTATTGTTTTTGTTGTAAGGGGTTCGGCCATAAATCCATGGAGTGCAGAAAATATGGACAAAGACTGATGTTCAAAACCCCAAGAATATTTATGAACAATGGAGAGTTCACTCGTACACATAATCCATTTAAAAATATAATCAAATGCTTTGTATGCCATAAAATTGGACACATGTATTCCAAATGTCCTCTCAAAGAATGTGGTCCATTTTCTCAGAAAAGGTGCCAAAAAAATAGCTACCTGTAGTGGAAAAAGAAGTTGAATAAGTGTGACTTGGCTCTAATAGCCCAAGATCAGAGAAGCCAATGGTATTTGGACAGTGGATGCTCAAAGCATATGACTGGAGATAGAAGCAAGTTTGTAACCTTTGATGAAAATAAATATGGAAATGTAACATTTGGAAATGATAAAGTAGGGAAAATCAAAGGAAAAGGCTCAGTCAGTCTGAATAATGGAAAAGGAAAGGATTAAGCTGTACTATTTGTGGATGGGCTGAAAGCCAATCTGCTAAGTGTTAGTCAAATGTGTGATAAAGGCCGTGAGGTCCTTTTCAGAGCCCAATATTGTGAGGTAAGATCAAGCACCATAGGAAAGACCTTGATCAAAGGTGTTAGAACAAAAGGTAATGTCTATATAGTTGAAGAAGAGAATGAAGCATGCCACATAAGAAAACTTGATGAATCATGGCTATGGCATAGAAGACTGGGACACCTGAACTTTGACCACATCATCAGTCTGAGAAAGAAGAATGTAGTCAGAGACATGCCAGCAATAAAGAAGCCTTCAAATACCATATGTAAATCTTGCCAATTGGGCAAACATACCCACACATCTTTCAATACCAAAGATGAACTATCAACAAGTAGGCCACTTCAGCTTGTACACATGGACTTGTGTGGACCTTCAAGAACTAAAGCACCAAGTGGAGAATCTTATTTCATGCTAATAATAGATGATTTTTCTAGAATGACGTGGGTATAATTTCTCAAATATAATTCTGAAGCACTTGAGAAATTCAAGATATTCAAGGCATTGACAGAAAATCAAACAGGATGCAAGCTAAAGTGCATTAGATCGGACAGAGGAGGTGAATTCACAGACTATGATTTTGTAAACCTATGCAATGAGCATGGGATAAAACAATATTTTACAATGTAGGTACACCTCAACAGAATGGATTGGCAGAGAGGAAAAACGGGTCAGTACAACAGATTTCTAGAGCTATGATGCAAGAAAGTAACATTCCCCAAACCTATTGGGCAGAAACAGTACACACAGCTATTCATATTCTCAACAAAGCTCATCTAATACCAAATTGTGATAAGACTCCTTACGAATTATGGCATGGTAAACCAACATCAATCAAGCACTTTAGATTATTTGGAAGTAAGTGTTTCATAAAAAATAATGATGAAAAACTAGGGAAGTTTGATGCAAGAGCTGATGAAGGAATATTTTTAGGATATGCATCTAACAGTAAGGGTTACAGGTGCTACAAAAAGAGACTGCACAAAATTGTGGAAAACATTGATGTAATATTTGATGAAGATCTACCAAACGAAACAAGAAGCACAAGATGCAGCAATCCTCTAGATGATCATGAAGATGAGAACCAAGATAATGATGAACTGAGAAAAAAAAACAGAAGATACTGAATTAAACTCAAAAGGTCCCTCAAGACACACTCAAAAGAACCATCTAGAAGATCAAATCATTGGGGACAAGAGTGTGGGAGTCCAGACAAGAAGACAGTTTTCTTAATAGACAGAAGAAGTATACCTAGCCATGCTATCTCAAATAGAGCCAAAGAATTTCGAAGAAGCCAACAAAGACAAAAACTGGGTAAATGCTATGAATGAAGAACTGGACCAAATTGAGAAGAACAATACTTGGGAATTAATTCCAAGACCCAGTGAGAAAAATTTCATTGGCAAAAAATGGATATTCAAGAATAAGATGAATGAACAAGGGCAGGTAATCAGAAATAAAGCCAGACTTGTATGCAAAGGATATTCACAAATTGAAGGTCTTGATTATGATGAAACCTTTGCCCCTGTAGCTAGAATGGAAGCAATCAGAATGTTTTTGGCCTTTGCATGCTATCATGATTTCAAGGTATATCAAATGGATGTGAAGTTTTCCTTCCTGAATGGAGCTATAGAGGAAGAAGTCTACATGGAACAACCTAAAGGATTCTTATTAACATAAAAACATGACTATTTGTGCAGATTAAAGAAAGCCTTATATGGTCTGAAACAAGCTCCTCATGCATGGTATTCAAGGCTTGACAAATACCTACAAAAACAAGGATTCAAGAAAGGAGGAGTAGACAACAATTTGTACATAAAGGCTAATGAAAATGAACTCTTAATTGTAGTAGTATATGTAGATGACATCATGTTTGGAAGCAACAAAGATGAGTTAGCAAAAGGATCTTCTGAGGAAATGAAATTAGAGTTTGAGATGTCAATGATGGAGAGCTCACCTTCTATTTAGGACTTCAAATTCAACAAAAGAACACAGGAATATTCATTTCATAAGAAAAATACTTAAGAGAAATGTTGAAAAGGTTTCAAATGGAAGACTGCAAACCTGTGTCAACTCCCATGATCACTGGATGCAAACTATGTGCTAATGATGGATCAACATATGTAGATCAAAAACTTTACAGATCCATGATAGGAAGACTTCTATACCTAACAGCTTCTAGAACAGACATTATGCTGGTAGTAGGACTTGTGGCAAGATATCAAGCAGCACCAAAACAAAACCATTTACTTGCAATCAAGAGAATATTTAGATATCTACAAGGAACTTCACATTATGGTCTATGGTATCCAAAAGGAAAAAGATTCACATTGACAACATACATAGATTCAGATTGGGCCAGCTGTGTGGATGACAGGAAAAGAACAAGTGGAGGGGCATTATATTTGGGAAAAAGTCTGGTGGCATGGCTAAGCAAGAATCAAACTTCTATCTCTCTATCTACAACAGAAGTAGAATACATAGTAGCAGCTGCATGTTGCACACAAGTAATGTGGATGAAACAAACTCTCCAAGACATGAAGGTAATAATTGATGAACCCATTTATATCAAATGTGACAATAAAAATGCAATAAGTATATCAAAAAATCTTGTACTTCATTACAAAACAAAGCACATCCCAATAAAGTACCACTTCCTCATAGAACAAGTAGCACATAAATTGGTGAACTTGGAATACGTACCAACAAAGGAACAAACAACAGACATATTCACAAAACCTCTTGCTAAAGAACCATTCGAATATCTAAGAGACAAACTAGGGGTAGTGTCTACAGATGTTACTCTATGATATGATTGAAAACAAAAAAAATAATAGTAAGGGCTGCATATAACAAACATGATCAGTGCAGAAGACAAGTGATAGTCAAAATCAGAAGAGAAAGCATCACTCTAGGGGGAGAGCAGTCAATAAATTGTAATAAAAGAGCTAGAACAATGAAGCAGTGCATAGAAAAAGTCCACAAGATCATAGGAAATGAAAAAATCAAAACTACATTGGGAAATGTGCAACCCTTTTTCGTTGATGTCAAAGGGGGAGGAAAAGCAAGCAAAAGATGAAAGGGTCTTCTAAAAAGCAAGCAGAGGAAGTCCTGGAGGAGGCATTGGAGTATTGTCATCAATGCCAAAGAAGGAGATTGTTGGAAATATTGTCATTGATGGCAAAGGAGCACAAAGGAGCAGCACCATGACAAGGGAGCATAACAGATTCAGATGAAATTGTTGCAGAGAAAGAAAGTAAAGTGGCAGAGGCTATAGGAGGAGGGTTTAGACAGGAATAAGTTTTTTCTGAATAGTCGGGGTTTTGTTTCATAAGCCTATGAGAAAATTAGACAAAAATGGGTTAGAAGATTGGAATTTGGCCGTAGAATAATTGATTGAGAGGTTTTCCCTCTGTTTTAATAAAATTGCAGATTTTTATTTATGTATGCTTGACAGTTTCCTGGAGGGTTTCACCTCTTCGAAATCTAGTTGATTATACATTATGTGTAGAATTTTGAGTATATTAACTTATGTGTAAAGATTCAGAGGGATTTAGAGAATTCTGGTTTGTTTTCTTGAGATCAGGCAGTGTTAATTTATTTATGGTTATTGAGTTACGCAACAGAAAGGAGGGTTTTATCCCTTTGAAAATTCATTGATTTATGGTTTTATGTGTAGCATCGAGAGTTATTAACCTCCATAATAAGGGTTTGGAAAAAAATTAGAACTCTGGTTCTTTGGTTGAGAGCGCAATGATAATCAGTCTCTGTTTATTGAGTTATGCAATGAAAAGGAGGTTTTCATGAGAAATTGAAGTTAAACGAAGAAATGGTGAAAATCCGCGTTTAAACGCGATTTAAAACAAAGTTTTCAAGTTAAGCGGTTTTCAAGAAAACCAAACACTGTTGTCGCACAGCCTTTGAGTTGTGGGCATTTTTTCCCATTTTGAACGTGATCGAATGATATTGCGACACATCATGAGCGCGATACCACCCATTTTGCGTTGCTTTTGGGTGATAAAGTTCTGGGGTCTATTGAATGTGATTTCTGTCCTATTAGATCTGTGGAAGATCCTACGGAGTTCACGTTGAAAGCTGCGTGGGAGTTAAAATAAGGTATGGACCCAACGTTGTATGCAATGAATTTTTATTAAGGGTTTGAAGTCCGAAATTACTTCCGAAGGTCTAAAGGTTCTGAAGGTTTAATGATATTTCAATGGAGTTTTATTAAAGTGGTTGAAGTTTGAAAATACACTACCGAGGGAATTTTAACGTTTGTGTAAAAGAAAATTAAACATTTCTGAAGGTTCTGATATTCATTCTGAAAGGGTTTAAAAAATTGGGTTAAAGTGAGTTATATTGTTCCAAAGGTTAAAAAGGGGATTTTGCTTCCGAATATTATAAAAGTGGATTATAATGGTTTGAAAGGTGTGGTACCAGTGTCACAGAGCGAGACAACATAAATAGATAGATGGATGTGATGCAATGCGATCACATATCGCAATTACGATATTACGATGCGATGGATAGATGCGATGCAAAGTAGCGATAAAGACAGGTGGGACCCGATCACATATCACTCATCGCAAGCTCAAGACAACATGCAATAAAGGATTTGGATGCGATGTAGCTCAAAACCATTATTTAAAGAGATTTCAAGTCTAGGTGTAAGTGATTTTCCTTTGTAAATCGCATCGGAAAGAAAAGGATCCATATAGCAAAGAACATTTAAAACGCTGAAATGCAATAAAGTGATAATACAGCCTGGTGGGACCCTTGGCACATCGCATATCGGAAGATCAGCTGGACGAAGGCACATGGGATATTTGAATCACCGAAGTGCAATAAAGAGAGCAGACGTGATAAAGAACAAAGTCGAAGCCTAAAGAATTTCAAGTCCGGCAGTATGTGGATTTTCTTTTGTAAATTGTTTCAAAGAGAAAAAGGAGGACTACAAAGGAAATTATGAACATGGGTAGAAAGGTTCGAGTAAGGACCTGACACAGAGAAAAAGGCAGAACCGAGTGTTTAGAAGAGTGGTGAAGGCTGAACGCTGTGGGCACGAGAAAAAGAGGCAGAGTCGGGAAAAGAAGAATATAGTGGCACTATTGAAAACAAACAACTGGGTCAAGTTAGGCCAAAACGACAGTTATGCAGAATTGTGTTGAATATAATAGCAGGAACCGAAACAACTTTGACAGTAGCAGAAAAGACAAATACACAACGAGCAAAGAGATGAAAATACTGAGTGAAATATTTTTGTTGTAACTGTAAATGTAAATGTATTAATTAGTTTTGTTGTATGTGATGCAAAGGCAAGTCTCCATAAGCAAAGAAAAACTCCACTATAATACATTCTATTATATTATTCTGAATGTGCTGGACAAGAAAATGAGAAGGGGGAAGGCAAAGAGTCATACCTATTCATTTCGAAATCCTTGTGGAATGTAAACAGTTATGAGGTGACCCCTATAAATAATTTTACTAGCATATGCATAAAGAGGTTGATAGAATGAAGAAAAAGGTGAGACAGTGTAAGAAGGAGTAGAGAGAGGAGTTGTGAAGATCGAGAGATGATATAAAGAAAATTTGAAGGCTGGAAGGACAACAGTAAAGAAGGAGAAAAACAGAGCTAATATCTAGGTAAATCAGCATATGATTTTATTGTACAGTGAGGAAGTTGGAGCTTCCATGTCAAGTTGTAGCTTGATAGAAGTCCAGTTGTAGCTAGATGAGGTAGGAGACTCCTGTAGGTTGTAGCCTGCAGAAATTAGATGGGAGTTGGAGCTTCCTTGCAAGTTGTAGTTTGCAGAATTGAGGTAGTAGCCTCCTGTAGGTTGAAGCCTACAGAAAATCAGTGGTGAGAGGGATTTGGAGCTTGCCTTTGCATCACAACAATAATAAGATGTGGTTTTCTCCCTTATGGGTTTCCACTGATATCTATTGTCTATGTGCATGATGAGTATGTCAATATTCTCAGATTTATCCTCATGAATACTCCACGCTTCACTTATTAAGATTTTTGTTCCATTGTATATTATGTTGATCATGAAATGAAGATGTAAATAAGTGTAAAAGAAAGTTTTACAAGACCATGACTGCTTTAAATTGATTCACCCCCCCCCCCCCCCTCCTCAGTTTAACCAAGGGTTCAACAAAGAATGGGGTTAGAAATAACTAGGCCATATAAATACTTGTTTTCCTTCAATTCGAAAAGAGTTCAATGCATTGGTTTAATCAAGGATGTTGTTGTAGGTCTAACACAAGTTCCTGCTAAGACTGTAGCCATTGACATTGTCGTAGCAGACATTCCACCGAAGTTTGGTATGCTGTTGTCAAGGTCATTGACAGCGAAAATTAAGGGTACAATGCAGATGGATCTTACTTATGCTACCATTCCTATTTTTGGGGAGCAAAAAATATTATATCGAGAGACAAGAATGGCCTACATGGTGAGTAGTAAAGACAAACCCTAAAATTTTCCAATTTATCCTCTTGATACGGAACTTGGTTCTACTATTCTTTTCAATGAGTTGACTAATGAAGCAGAAGAGGAAAGGAAAGCAGAAAATCAAAGTTCTAAAATTCAACAGTCTAAAAATAAGCAAACAGAAGATCATCAAATCAGCGATAAGGAGGTGGAAGGTTCGTGGTCATTGTATTTTGATGGATCAACAGGAAAATAAGGAGCAGGAGTAGGAATTTGGATTAAAAATCCAAGTGATGAGAGTAATTTATTTTCATATAAAGTAAAATTTGATTGCATGAACAACATGGATGAGTATGAATCCTTGATTTTGGGTCTAGAAGTTTTGAAAAGAATGCATGCTCAAAACATTTTTGTTTTTCAAGACTCAAAATTAGTCATTAAACAGGTTGAAGGTGTTTATCAAACAAAAGATACAAGGATGAGGGCATATAGCAACTTGGTTTTGGACATGTTACACAACTTTCAAGCTTATTCATTCATGGTCAAAACTAGAGAACAAAACTCCATTGCAGATTCTCTTGTTGTCTTTGCAAGCATTTTCATTATTCCTATGCATTCCATAGAAAAATGAGGTTGAGATCCACCATAGACTAGATATCCCTGATAATATTACTCATTGGCAATTTTTTGAGGATGATCAACAAGTGAAGAACTTTATTGAGCTGAAAGAAGAGTTTGAAAACATACAAGTAGATCAAGAAAATATGCTGGCTGAATCTAAATGGAATTTTAAAGTTTTGCAACTAAAGAAAAATTCCATACCAAATGGACTCATACGTCTAGAATTTTTTTTGATCAGAATGATGTTTTTAAATCCCCTAAGATACAAGCTGATGATGAAGAAGTTGAGAGTTGTAACCTTAGTACAATAGCTATTACCAAAATGATTAAACTTTCAAAGTTTCTTTCAGCTGATATGAAGTTTAAGTATGTTGAAATGATGAAGAGATTCATAGATGTCTTTGCTTGGAACTATGCTGATTTGAAATAATATGATACCACCATTATTCAACATACTATTCCCATAAAAGAAAATGAAAAGACCTTCAAGCAGAAATTGAGGAGGATCAATCCACTTCTCATGCCATTGATTGAGAAGGAGGTCAAAAAACTCTTTGATGCCAAAATCATCGTTCCAATCAGATTTTCAAATTGGCTTTCAAAGTTGGCTCCAGTTAGGAAAAAGAGTGGAGAAATCAGAATATGCATTGACTTCAGAAATTTGAATAAAGCTTCCCTGAAGGAAAATTATCCCCTCCCAAAGATGGATCAAATTTTGCAAATTGTTGTTGGTTCTCAGAGAATGTCTATTCTTGATGGTTTTTCAGGTTATAATAAGATCCTTTTACATCCTAATGATAAGGAAAAACCGACCTTTACTATGCCATGGGGCAGTTTCATGTATGCCAAGATGCCATTTGGTCTCATGAATGCAGGAGCTACCTTTCAGAGGGCAATGGACATTTCTTTTTTTGAACAGAAGGACA
Organism: Pinus albicaulis; assembly: GCA_034641835.2. Taxonomy (NCBI): domain Eukaryota; kingdom Viridiplantae; phylum Streptophyta; class Pinopsida; order Pinales; family Pinaceae; genus Pinus; species Pinus albicaulis. The sequence goes on along the minus strand of CM076574.1, from coordinate 67,076,220 downwards.
AGTTGGTGGTTGTTTATCTTGATGACATAACAATCTTCTCAAGGAGGGAAGAAGATAACTTGAAACACCTAGAAAGAATTCTACTAAAATGTAGAAGGATTGGCATCTTTCTAAATCCCACCAAAAGTGTTTTTTCTTTAACTTCAGGTAAATTACTTGGACATATCATTTCTAAAGATGGGATTGAGATTGATCCAAACAGGGTCAATACAATTCAGAAGGTGGATTTTCCATGAAGTAGGAAGGATATTCAATCTTTCCTTGGAAAGGTAAATTTTGTAAGGCGATTTATTCCTAATTTTGCTTAGATTGTGAAGGACGTAACAAGGATGCTGAAGAAGGGAGTTGATATTAAGTGGATAGCAGAATCAAGACACACATTTGAGGAAATCAAAAGGGCACTCACACAAGCACCAGTATTAATCAACCTAGATTTTTCAAAGGAATTTTTGGTTTTTACTTTTGCATCAGAAAATACTATCACTGGAGTTCTACTACAAAAGGGACAACAAGGTATTGAGCAGTTGATTTCTTTCTTTAGTAGGACATTAGCCAACTCTAAGCTTAAGTATAATATCTTGGAGAATCAGGCCTATGCCTTGGTGAAGGCTATCAAATATTTCAGAATTTATACTATGCATTCTCATATTGTGGTGTTTGTTCCTAATACTATTGTAAAAGACATCCTCACTCAAGCTGACCTCGATGGGAAGAGGGGGAAATGGATTTCTAAATTGTTAAGAGTATGATATAGAGATTAAACCAATGAAATTGGTCAAAGGGCAAGGCTTATAAAATCTGATGGCACAGTCAAACTTTCACTGTCTCGACATAAACTTGATGGCAGAAATATCAGAAATTTCAAATGATGAAGAAGAACTAGTTCCTATTGAAGAAAAATACATCACTTCAAATTGGTACAAGGGGGTTGTTTTTGTCCTACAACACAATAAAGCACTTTCTGATCTAACAAATTCTAAAGCAAGGTTTGTAAAGCTGAAATCCTTGAGATATTTTATTTTTGACAGAAATCTGTTTTGGAAGGATACTGGAAGAATTTTGCTGAATTGTTTGCTGGAAGAGGAGGAGGATAAAGTAATTGAAGAATTTCACAAAGGAGATTTTGGAGGTCATAATTATTGGAAGGTGACAGTGAACAAGATTCTAAGAGTAGGGTATTATTGGCCTACAATGTTTAAGGATGTCTACAAGAGTATTGATGCCTGCCATGAATGCCAGATTTTTGAAGGTAAGAAGAAGCTTATACCTTTACCTTTGATGCCTATCTATGTAGAAGTGCCATTACAGCAGTGGGGGATAGATTTTATTAGGGAGATTCATCCATCATCATCAGGTCAGCATCATTGGATTCTTACAGTGACTGGTTACTTCACCAAATGGATTGAAGCAATCCCAACTAGGCAAGAAAATGATTCTGTGATTATTTCTTTCTTAGAAAATAATATATTTTCTAGGTTTGGTTGCCCCATGAAGATTATAATTGATAATGCATAGGAATTTAATTCTAAGAAACTAATCAATTTCTTTCATCAATATCATGTTATTCTTGGGCATTCTAATGCATACTATCCACAAGGGAATGGTCTTGTTGAGTCTTCTAACAAGAGTCTTCTGAGGATCATTAAAAAGGTGTTGCGGGAGAATAAGAAGGCTTGGCATTTGAAGTGGAAGTATGCCTTATGGGTTGATAGGATATACACAAATAGGTCAATTGGAACTTCACCATATGAATTGGTATATGGCGCTGAGGTTATTTTTCCTACATCACTAGGGGTACCTATCATGAAGCTGATTCAAGGGCTAGAAGAGGAACCAAATGCAATCTAGCGGAGAATTAATTAGCTAATAGCTCTCTAGGAGAGGAGGAATGAGGTTTATAACAAAAATCAACAATATCAAAATAGAATTAAGAGGACATTTGATAAAAATATCAAGGAAGAAAGTTTTTAAATTCAAGATGAAGTGCTGAAATGGGATGCCAGAACTGAAGAGAAAGGAAAACATGGTAAGTTTGAGAACTTATGGAAAGGCCCTTTCAAGATAGCTTCTTTCAATGGGAACAATACTTACATACTGTAGGAGATGGATGGAAGAGCATATGATGGAGGACTTGTCAATGACAGGTTTTTAAAGCATTACTCTTCCTAAAATCTGATTGGTCATTCATGTCATTGTACATATTCAATTTTATGAGTTTTTCAGCTAATAATGACATGCTAAATCAACGAGCTTGAGCCTGAGGTGAAGGCTATTAGAGCTTGAGGAGGAAGCTTGGAAATTTCAAAGTTTTTCTGTTTTGGTCAAGAAAATGGATAGCGGCACTGGAACTACTGGTTCTTAGTGTACCACAGGGGCACACTATCCCAAGTGGAGCCACTATTATCACCCAAAAATTTTCAAAACATCATTGTGTCAACTCTGTTTTTGATCATGGTCTCAAAATGGGTTTGAAAGTCATTTTAGGATTTGGTTAAGGGTAGGTCAGAGTTTTTATAAGTTTCAAGGTCATCATTGAATTCAAATAAAGTCTTTTAAAGGTCCATTTCATGATCAAATACTCACATTTTCCATTTAGGAGTGATTCCATAAGGTTTTGGGTTAAATTTTTGCAATTAGCCAAGAATCCTCTATTTTGTAACACCGCTAGTTCAAAAAAGTGGATTTGCGCTACGAAAGCACTATACTTTTGTAGTGAAAACTGGGAAAAATAAACTGTGGGTGCTACGAAAGTGCGGTTTCTTCAACGTCTTTTCAATTGAGCTGAGATTTGTCAGAATCTGTTAGGAAATGATAGGATAGGGGTATGGTGAGTCAGTTAGTGATTAGATTCAATGTACTTACCTATCCCATAGTCATCATCGTCATGATAGGGCATGAGTGAGGCATCATTCAATTATGAGATGACATCTTAAATTCAAAATCTTACCTAATTTGGTCATTCTCATTTTCATTTTCCTCCATACAAGTGTTTGAGCTCTGAAGCAACTAAGCTAAGCCTATGGTTTTTCTTTACAAAGGCTATCTTCATCCTAATCAAGTGAGGCTGTTCCATATACTCAAGAGAGGCTGTTACATACACTCAAGCGAGGTTGTTCATTTCCTAATCAAGCGAGGTTTTTCCATAGATTCAAAAGAAGCTGATAGTTTTTTATAAGAAGCATGGCAGATGAAAAGAAAGTTCACAGAGAGGGACATTGCTTAAGATATGATCTTGAAAATTTGAAGGCTATAATTTAAGATCAAACAGTGATTGAGGCTTTTAGCAAAATAGGTTGTCTTTGGTTTTGTGAAAATCTGCAGGGTTTCCACACGCAAGTGTCTAAATAATTTGCCTTAAACTTCAGTGGAACAACTAACAAAGTTGGGATGTTAAATGTGCCAATTACACCTGATATTATTGCCTCTGTGATAGAAATACCAAGGGGGTAGGAAACTTGGTTTAAATGTTTTAAATTTGATATGGAACCATGCAAGGAGTTCATGAAACCTGAATATGCAGATATGGACCTCAATAATGCAATACCTAGAAGCTATATCAAAGACACCTATGCAAATTTGCTGTTCAACATTCAAAGATACTTTACATGTGAAGGAAGATACCATAAAGTTTATACTTAATCATTTCAAGTTACTTCTGCATTTCACAGGTATGATATCACTAGATTTTCCCTTTTATTTGCACAGGAGCCTTGCCAAAATGGCTGATAAAGTACAAGCCAAATCTGATCGTTGTGAAACATCTTTGTTTCACCATGGTTTGATAAAGTTATTGGTTTTAAATGAGCTTCAAAAAATAAGCATGGATTGGTCCTCCTTTTTGTTTATAAATGGTGTTGAAATGGAAACCCTAACCCCAGCTAGAAATCCTAAAACTAAAGGAACTACTTCACCACCAGTAGCAGAGTCTAGTCAGCTTGTGGTTGCAAAATCAAAGAGGTTTGTAAAGTTGAAACTAAGGAAACAAGTTGAGAAAAGGACAGAGAAGACACAATTTCTTGTTGCAGCAACTCCATCACTTGCAAAACAGAATTCAAAAAGTGTCAAAGAGGAAAATAAAAAACAAGTTGCCATCAAGCAGGAAATCAAGAGAGTGATAAGAAGCTAAGCATTGGCATCAAAGGGAAAAACAGTTGTTTCAGGTATAGAGGACAACCCAGTGATAAAGGGAAATTTAGATGAAATTCTTCATGCAATTGATATAGAGGAATCACTCATTGTGCAAGCTTATTTCATTGGAGTAGATGAACATGAACAAAAAGAGGTTAAGTTAGCAAAGAAACTTGAATTTGAGGGTGAAAATGCAGCCTTTATCTTTCAAGCAAGGAAACCTTTAACTGGCCATGCTAAGAAGCTCAAGGAAGGCAGTAAGGAGGTCCAAGAAACTATTGAGATAGCCAAAGTCCCTGAAGAGGTGGTTGATCTCTCATCACCAACACTGGATTATGTAGCCAACAGGACAATGAAGGGAAAAGAACCCATGACAGAGTGTCAAAATCTTGAGGAGAAATTGAGGTTAGGAAACCAAGAGATTGCAATAATGAGAAAGAGGGCCAGAAAGCACAACATTGAAAAAACAGAGTTTAAAACAATGAAGGCACTTGGGGAGGGTCAAATTGGTTCTAGGTCTGAAATTCCAAGCAGTGCAGAACAATTTTTCACATGGATAGTCCCAACCATCAAGGAAGCTAAATTTTTTAGAATGATCAATACTCACTTGAGAGCCAGTAATAGAAGACTAAGAGATCAAGTGGAGGACTTGGAGCAACAGCTAAAATTGACCCAGGATGAGCTAAAAAACAGAGGTGCAGAATGACATTCATCAAAAAAGTTAAAAAGCTAAATCAAGTGAAAATTAAGAAGGAATCTCATGAAAAATGTGTTTTTCAGTTCATATGACTTTTTTTTTTTATGAAACTAGTGGTATTCTAAATTTTTGGCACATTTTTGGTTTAAATTTTGAAGAAATATGGGCAAAACTACTCTCTCAGCAGTTTCGTAGCGCAAACAGTGCAAAAAGAGTGAAAAGCGCTACGAAACTTCTATAGCAGCTTTTTCACCCTTTCTCATAAATTTTTGAAAATAAAATATGTGTATTATGACCTGAAATGGCTAGGGAAGTTGTTTTAAGTGATAATGAATATAACCCTGGAGGAAAGAAACCAAAATTTTGAAGGTAAAAGGGTTAAAAGGCCGCACTATGAGAAGCGCTACGAAACTGTGTTGTTTTCGTAGCACAGGTCTTCTTCAGCTATTTTGAACAGTTTGATGGTGGTCTTGGACTGTTGGAACTTAAGAAATATTTTGGACAGGTATTAATTTGGTTTCTAATAACAAATAATCTTGAAGTGATGGGTTCATGATGGTCCGAGTGTCTCAATAATACAAAGAATCCTATACCTAGAAAACAGGGGACAGTTTCCTACTATGATGGAGATTAGTGTTATGGTCATAAAGTGTTGAAGATTAACATCTGGATTCGACCTTATGGGAATACAGTTGGAAAATTATGTAATCTAGTTTAGATAAGGTTGTTATGCGTAGAGTTAAGGAGCTTGAGTCCTATTTGTAATAGGACTGTTCATTAGATTTGCAACTGTCATTTTGTAATAAATACCATGTCATATGGTTAGAAAAGGTGTCAAAAGTTAGGAATTTGATGTATCTAGCTCAAGATAAGGTTATCTTATGTTTTAAATGATCTATAAAATATTAAGAAGTCGAAATGCAAATGGTTGGACATTTTTTAGCAAAATACTATGTTTATTGTAAGTGACTGGTTTTCAGCTTAATACAGAGTTTTCTACTTAGCCAACTTGAGATTCGTAATGATTTCTAGTGTGTTATTATTCTAATTTCATGTTTTTACTACCCTATTGCAGTGCTGTTTGTTTATGTTACTCAGAATTCATCATTGATGCTTTGACTTCCTTCATAGACAAATTGACTGTGTGTTTTACAGTTTCACATGTATGTCTCTTGACTAGAACTCTGATATGCCTGGACTTCCTTGCTAAGAATATTGTTTGGTTTTACTGAAGCTATTTTGACTCCATAATCCCAATGTGCACTTGATAATGTGATTTACAACCAATATTTATCATTTATCTGCTTATTACCCCACATAGAGTTAGCCACCTATATTTCTATCAAAAATCATTAATCCTTTAGAGAGCCCTCTCAGGTTGAGGAGGCTAAGCCTCAATCAAAATATTGTTTTGAAATAGTTACATGAGATTGATTTTATTGGTATCCTATCAGGTCTAATTTTGTGATAACAGAATGGAAAACTAAATTCACCTCATTGAGGAGATGATTTTGTGGATGACTTAAAAATTTCTGTAGACTTTGATGACTAGAGTGCACAATGATTTCTCAACTAAATAGTCTCTCTATTCTTTTAAACCCTAGGAATAATTCTGGGGGAGAATATTCCCTTGAGTTTTTCTTGGAGCATGTAAAAAGTACTAGATGGATCTTCTAGAGTTAGAAGTGGGAAACCTTAGTCATCACCCATATGCTGAGTGAAAAGGCAAAAATATCCTATCTTTCTTTCAATCTCATTTTCTTAAACAAACTGCAAACCATTTTTCTGGATTTGTTGTGCATATCAAATTGTCTTTCTCCTAGAAAGAAGGTAATTTTGGTATCTTGGAGGCCTTATGATAGCATTCCTAAAAAAAATATGTGAATGGAGGCCTTATGGATCTTTGTCAATTCTTTGATTGATAATCCGACATTTGAATCCAAAACCAAGGAGACACTGATAACTCATCAGAACAACTTTGGTTCAAAGTGTGAAGTCTCTCAAGAGTTTTTGAATAAAGTTGCTAAATGTGGAGTTTTTGAGAACATATTATCATGGGAAGACTTCAAACAAAGCAAGGATCTTAATAAAACTGATGGAACCAAGAGAAAAAGGTTAACTAGTATCACCAAGCTTGATGATGCAAATGATGCAGGAAGAAAGAATTCTAAGAAATGCACTTTGATTTTAGCTGAGGGAGATTCAGCCAGGGACCCTTCGATGGTAGGGTTGGCTATTGTTGGTCGAAAACATTATGGTGTGTTTCCCCTCAGAGGTAAGTTGTTGAATGTAAGGAAAGCCATCCATATACAGATAATGGAAAATGCTGAGATTCAACATATCAAGAAAATTCTTGGTCTGCAACATGGAAAGGAATATGATAGTGTCAAATCTCTAAGATATGGTCATCTTATGATTATGACAGATCAGGATCATAATGGTTCACACATAAAAGGATTTCTGATCAACTTCATACACTCTTTCTGGCCATCTCTACTCAAGATTCCTTCATTTCTTGCTGAATTCATTACTCCTATTTTCAAGGCAACCCATAAAAACGAATGGGTATTGTCTTTCTATACCATGCTTGAGTGTGAATCATGGAGAGAATATCTGGGTGGATCAGCATCAACATCAATTACTAAGCTTAGACTGATCTGTGTAATAGCTTAAATATGGTTAAGATATAGCTTAGAGAGTGTTGAATAGGGAAACATAGACTACTACAAAGATCAACTTCATATGGTCATGATACATGTAGAGATATTTCACTATGGCTTGTGTAATGGTTCACTCAAATCAATGCTAAGCTTAACCAATCATACAAGATCAGCTATTATATAAACATTAGCAATCAAACTGTGTTTCTGTTTAAGGTTTAGATACACATGTTTGCATAGAGCTAGTAAGGCTATGTACTTATTACTGTGATTCCAGTTAGTGTTAATAAGGTATGAAATAAATAGGGAAACATAGATCATTATGTCATAACAAGGAGCTTAGCTTGAATATGGAGTTCTTGGTCACTGTAATCTAAGATCTACATTAAGGATATCATGTTTATACGAATATGTGATATTCCATTATGTGTAGTTACATCAAGAAAAGCTTGGTCATTGATTAAATGGACTTGATTCATTAGTAAAAATAGCATAGTGAAATAAATAAGCTTATAGATTCAATAAAGCTTACTAATAGCTTAACTAAGGTGATATAGTGATAGTTACTAAGCTTAAGATGGGCATCATAGGTACAATGCAGTCTCTTATACCAATCTGCTTTTAGTTCCATATAACTATTATCATTGTAACTAATACATGGGAATCATAGAAGAGAGATAAGGGTGAATAAATTACTTAGCTTAATCTAATCCAACTCTTTTCACTAATCAAAGCTGGAAAGAGCGTATTCAATGATATCGAGCTAGAACAGGAACAAACATATCTCATTATTGAGCTTACATTACACCTATGTCCACATTAGCTATTGGAATACAAGATGATTTATTAGGTAGAATATTGAATGCTATTACTCTATCCTTAACCTGTATGATGAATATGGACATTGTAGTATACACTAGAGTAACACTGAAACATACTTTTTATAAAATACCAATATGATATAATCTAGACTAGGGAAACACTATCCTCATATAAACTATACAAGCTTATGGATCTGGATATGATCTGAGCCTATACTACGATATGGATATTTTTTATCACTTTATTATGATATATTGATTGGCCTAGGATTAAGGGACATTTCAACATCCCAGAGCACTGGACATTACACCATTGGCTTGGAACCTTGGTACAAGGGTTTTAAGGGTACAATTGAATGAAAAAATGTAAAGGATAATTGTGTGTCTTACACGATTAGTGGCATCATAGAGGAAATTAATGAGACAACATTACGAATTATAGAGTTTCCTATTCACAATTGGACTCAGGATTACAAGGAATTTCTGGAAGCATTGATGACTAGGAATGATAAGATTAAAGAACCATTCATAAGGGACTAAAAGGAATACAATACTGATACCAGGGTCCATTTAGAGGTGTCATTTTCTGAAGAGAATATAAAGATTTCACTTCAAGAGGGCCTTTTAAGGAAATTCAAACTGACTACTACAATCAGTACAAGTAACATGCATATTTTTGGCTCAAAGGGAATCAATCATAAATATGAGACCCCTGAGAAAGTTTTGGAGGACTTCTACCATATCCATCTTGAATTCTATGAAAAGAGAAATAAAGTCCAATTGGATAACCCTCAAATTGATTTGCTGAAATTGGACAATAAAGTCAAATTCATCCTGGGAGCTATAAATGGAGAAATCATAGTGAACAATAGGAAACATGCAGAGTTGTTGCTTGAATTGAAGAGAAAAGGTTTCAATCCATTCCCCAAGAAGGGAAAAACTGTTGAGGATACTATTGCTGGGGTGATAACAGATGATGAAGAGTCTCTTGAAGACAACATTGAGATAGTAAAGGGTGTTCGTGCTACAGATTATGAGTATATTCTATCCATGGATTGTTGATAATTCTATGAGTTCCTTTGAGAGTGTTGGCATTGGTTTGTTCAGGGATTATTCATTGATGGGTACACTTACCCTACTCCTACCACTCCATATCCTGAGGCCCCTATTTTCATGATCTCTTCTATTATCAATGGATCCCTTAGATTTCCTGATCCTTGGGTGGTACCAAATCCTTCAGAAGTAGAGTATTATGGGGCCAAAATGTCATTTAGTGTGGCATATATTGCCTACTAGGTGATCTAGTCGACATTTGATAACTCTAACTCAGGTCTCGAGTAATATTTGGACCCTAATAAGTATTCTTTTCATTTCTCGTATGTCGATTTTCCATATTCTCATGATCTCCTTGAAACTAAGCTACCTTCTGATGAGGCCATGTTGATAATTGATTACCCTTGGGAGGGGTTACATCATCGCTCATATTTTATCCCTAGTCTAGCTGAAAATTGATGCTAAAAATAGAGTTAATACTAAAAATGTTGAGTGATACCAATCCCCCATTATGGCACATGATGTTTATTCCAAAGGGAAATTGTCAAACATCTTCAATACTATACCTGGTCGAATAGTCAAAGGAAACACGGTGTGGTCACATACAAACTACAAGAAAAATAAATAAAAAAATATAGTGTAGGCCTTAATTATGCATACCTATGGTGCATTCTTTAGGAACATTAGTGAAATCTACATTTGGTTCATGGGTGCATGCTGAAAATGCCTGCAATTCTGATGCTTTATGATTTTTTTCAAAGAACCCAACTGTGCTTTTATTACAAACTTGGTCTCCAACATAACTCAAAATGGTAAATATCCTAAAAAAAAATTGAGGATGAAAGCTAGTACCAAATATTATTATACAATAAATAGGGGCTGTCAAAAATGGTTTTTGCAAATTACATGGGTTACCCAAAACCTGAAAAACATTCATACAAGGATTTCCTAGACTAAAAGCTTATCCGTTTTCATCAAATAAGAGAAAAGATAGGGGAACTCTTCTCTGGCCATTTCAGGACATGCATAGTGAAGATTGAGGCACTTTAAGGACATGAGTAGGAAAGAAACAAGGCCTCAATAAGATATCGTGTGACTGAGAAGCAAGAGATTTGAGGACATGGGTAATTAGGATTAAGGGCATTTTAGCACATGTGCAGTAGAAGTTACATGTGTTAGTGGCATATGGGAGATCTTGTGGACCTATTATGTGATGTTGAAGGCCATTGGAGATAGTTTTAAAGATGGTTGACAAGGTTTGACATGGTTTTAAAGGAGACTGAGATGGGCAGTACCATGGGTTTATAAATGGAAAGAGGTCTGGATGGAAAATGCAGAGTGTGAGACGCTTTGTGGACTTTGTAATTCAAGGGAAAAATAATAAGCTTGAGACATGTTGATGATGGTGACTGTTAAGGTTGGATAATACAGATTTCAACCAACCTGCTATTTACAACCCACCCATTTTTCACTCCATTCTGTGCTCAATAATATCCCAAAACAAACCTCTGAACATCGAAACCCTGTCATGCCACTATGGCTGCCATCGCTTCTCTCTTTTCAAACTCCTATTTCTATTCCTTCTCCTCACACAAACAGTCCCACCACCTTACGAATCCCAATCCCATTCCAATTTCCAAAAGATAGCTGCAACTTGCAAGTCACTAAACATCCATCTGTGAACACATTACACATTTTTTTTTGTCATTTATTGTAGAATGGTATATTATTTTTACATAATTAATTGCAAGGTATGTGTATTTGGTCTTCTCCTCTCCCTTTGTGAAATTTGTTTTATAACAAGGGTTGTTAACATAGTAAAAAATTAGTCACTTTCTTTCAGATAATTTTAAAAATAAAGTGGTCCATTTTTTATCTTTAAAAATCTGTAGAGCTTGCACTAATGTACATCTATTTGTTAAAGTGGATCCCCTCTAATTGTTAGTTATCCCCATTTTAGAATGTCACTTTAAAATTAAAGGTATGGTCTTTATGTGCCTCTAACCCTATAAGCGCATAACTCTAAATTAACAAGGTAAATTTATTTTCTAATAGCAATAAGCTTGAAACAGTTGGACAGAATGGAAAGCAGGCAAAGCATTTCATAGGCAGTTTGTCAAAAATGATAGAAATTTTATCACTATGGTGCCTGTACAGTCAAGAAAAGTTCCTTCTTCTAATTCAAAATGAATTTTGAAGGCGACACATTTAACACTGACAGAATTGGATTTAATTATCATTCATCCAGGGAAAAGCATTTCATAGGCAGTTTTTCAAGCATGACAGATTCTATCACTAGGGTGCCCATACAGGCAAGCCAAATTCCTTTTCCTAATAGAAAACAAATTTTTAAGGTGATGCATTTAACACAGACAAAATTGGAGTTCATTTTTATCTATCCCAATTTAGACTTCTGAAGGAAACTAAGAGTGTAAATTTCATGCTACAACTTTAAAGTAGTGTGGGAAGTTTCCTTTCAACTTGCTACAAGTTTCAACCTTCCTATAAGAAATTGCATCATAAGTACAATCAAAACCTGAAAACAAATTCAATTAAAGAAATATCAAACACCTTAAATTGTACATAACTTATAACTAAAAAATTGTTTGGAGTTTCTCAAAAATGTTATCTATCTAGATTTGAGGTTGACCAACCAACTAAATTTGGCATATTAAATTTTTTAGCATATTTTCAGACTTTGCCCCTATTTACCCTGTTACAACAAAATATAGCATCCCCAAATGATGTGAAGTCCCAAACATCAAGGGGATAGTCTTGTTCAAATCAGGAAGGCTACCCACTATCACCATAGTAGCTCTTACTCTCTCTCTTTTGGTTGGCTCTTCTTCAACAAGGGGGTCTTCCCTAAGAAAAGGATTATCAAGGAGATGGAGTGGTGGCTGAACATTAAAATGAAAAGTATTGATAAAACAAAGTGGTTGTAGAAATGGCATGTGACGATGGAAATGGAAAAGGGGGAATGAAGAGAAAATTAAAGAAAAATGAGGGAAAGAAAGAAATGTGATGATGTAAGACTAGTGCCTATCAAATCTAAGCACTGATGGAGTCATGAAACATTGAATAAATGAAAGAACTAGTGTGTTACAATCAACTACTTTGAGGTAGGCCATATGGTTGAAAGGGTTTGTTTACCACATTAAACCTTTTGGGTGAAAGGATTTATTTCATGTTCATCACTTGGGTGTGTAGGTAAAAGGAACTAGTTCGAAACAATTTACCCCAAATATTTTGTTGAAAATAAGCTACAAAATCATGTTTTGGAGGGCTCAGAGGATAGATGAACTTGAAACAAAGATGATGGTTTGAAATAATGTGAATTTTGAAAGCTGATTATTCAACAATAATTCTCTTCATCATAGTTCCTAAAAGCTGGGGACAAATTTTGAGGGGCACATGCCAAAATATCTGTGGTAGCCATAAGTCATGGATAAACTAGTGAGAATTATTTATGAAGTTTGATAGGATGTTCTTAGATCAACAATCTTGAAAACTAAGCAGAACGAAACCTTGTGTAAACCCTTCACAAATAAATCAATTGAAGCATGATGAATCTCTCTTTGAAGTGGTTGTAACCCACCCTATCTACTCCAAGACTTCTAGATGATTATGCTTACCTATAACGGCTCTAGAGTACCCATAACCATTCATATTGTGCTAGGTTAGACAAAATCTCTCTAAGGGTATATGCACTTGTAGTTCTGAAGTCATAATATCATCCAAATGTGGGTTCGGGTGTGAATAACCAGTAAGGCAATGAGAAACACTGAGGATGATCTTAGTTTGCTTAGTTCATCAAGTGTATTCAAATAGTCACTTGTCTCACCCTAGCACCTCAACACATAATTATTTCACAGGTTTGACTTCATAAATGAACAATGTGAACCCTAAGCATCAAACTAAGCTCTCAAGGTTTCAAATTTCATGCTTAATGCTTCAATATATGCATGTGAACCATAAATGAATTCTGTTTCAGACTCAGAAAAATTATACATCCTGGTATTTGGAGATATCACCCATAACATAATTCCTACCCATATAAATATTGAATATATAATAACAGAGAGGGAGGATGGAACCTGGCATTAGATAGAAGCTACACTGTATTCCCAAAAACCCATGAGAGAAATGCCCAATTTGCTGTAAATGGACAACGCACTTGTTATAGGGCTTTGTCGCATCCAGCAGCAACAATCCAGTTCTGAAGGTTGCAGTGAAGTGTATACCCTCTAGTACAACATTTATTTTCCCCCACTGCCTTCGTGAATCCATTCCCCCTTTTATTTTGTTCCCTCTCCCTCTGTGGTTGGTTAGGGTACATGCTCGCCCAACTCCTCTGGACCAACCCATTTTGTGTCATTTGTCCCTCTTCCTAGGGCTTCTTCCTGAATCGATAATGTGTGAGAGAAGAGAATATCCACCCCAACTCCACCATGTTCTAATACATGTGAAAATATCTTCCCCCACTACACCATGTGCTAATACTCATGAACGCTTCCCCACTCTAAATATGCACTAATATATGTGAATGTTGCCCCCTCTCCAAAGATGCGCTAATACTAGTGAACACTGCCCCCACTCTAGAGATGCATTTCAGTATGAAGATCCATTCAAGAATTTTTACATGTAATTGGAGCATGGTTACATTCTCTTCTGCTATGTGTGAATAGCTGTGAACTCCACCCTTGATCCAGATATGTGCTAATAAATGTGAACGCCGCCTCGCTCCATTTTCCCATGTTAGAGATGTAATCATAGGCATTGTTACATTGTATTTTGTCATGTTATTTTTACAAATGTCGCTATTTCGACGTTTGTCAAGTTAGGTTCACAAACCATCGCACTATCGATGTTTGCCCCAAATACCGTCGCAATACCGACTCATGTTTTCGAAACGTCGCAGTTCCAACACTTGTTTCAAAACGTCGCAATACCAACTCATGTTTTTGAAACATCAAATTTCCAACGTTGTGTCTTGAAATGTCGGTATTCTGTCGACATTCCTAAACGTCTCAATACCGACGATGTCCCTAAACGTCACTATAGCGACGAATGTTTTTTGAATGTTGCATTTTCGACATTGTGTCCCAAAATGTCGATATTCTGACAACCTTCCTAAATGTCGCAATACCGAAGATGTCCATAAACGTCGCTATAGCAATGATTGTTGGCAGGATTTAAAAAATTGAGAAAATTTGGGGAAATTTCCGACAATACATCAAAAGTGTCGAAACTAAAGTGTCATAATTTTGACCAAATGTACTAGTGATACAAAATATCCCAATCCCATATGATTCAATAAGAAAAATTAAATTAGATTTATACTATTAGGAAGAGAATGGTACCTTTCCTCCACGAATCTTGAGTTCATAGTAATTCTTGCACTCCACATGAGCGATCTACTCCAACTGCTCTCAATCTCAACACCTACACACAATCACGATAAATAATGACATAAACCAATTATAAGATCTGAAACATAATTATGTAAGGAAGGGAACATAGATCTTCATTAATCTCATAAAAATGATATAATGATTCTATACCTTTGCTCTAGCGTCTCCTCTCTAGGATCTGACAGAGTTTCCCCACTATATCCAATGAATGAGCATGAAGAGCACTCACATAAAACTAAGACCTCAAAAGCTCTCTATATGGTATCAAAGTGGGAGCATAAGATAAAGATCTCAACACATCAAAAGTATGTCTCTCCAAAACTAGCCCTACCATCTCAAATGATCCAGTATAAATAGATAAATGATAGGTCCCAAAAGGATGAATATGGATGCTTAGGATGACAATAAGTTATATAAGATTCTAATGTATGAGCCTTGGCCAACTCAAATAGGTGATTAATCGAATTGATCTCCTAGGGAACAAGTGATTTTTAAATATTCCCTTGGCTGCAAGCACATAAAGGGTGGATTAAGGCCTTATCCATGGGCACAAGAGGCATATGTAGTGGCTAGAGGCCTTTGGCCATGGAAAAAATCATGCTAGCCCACGACTAAGGGTCAAAATAGAAAAAAAGGTCACCCCAAGTCAGAAAAAATGCATCTGACTATAAGGGCTAAGGGTTAGTGACACAGGGGTAGAAAAATAGGCTAATAACAGAGTTATGTTGCAATGGAAATTGTAAGGAGTTGTTGGTACATTATCTAGTGTCCGATAGATCACCAGATAGACAAAATAACGACTAAGAAGATACAAAATATCCCAATACCATATGATTCAACAAGTAGCATGCTATTGGATTTACACTGTAAACAAGAGAACGGTACCATTCCTCCTCACAGTTTAGGGATGGGTCTTGAGTTTGTAGTAGAATTCTTGCACTCCACACGAGCAAACTACTCCATCTGCTCTCAATCTTGTTGGGTATGTGTTATATTATTTCCACGATTAGTCATAGGGGGGGGGTCGTAGGTGGTGGGTAGCCTCCTGTGCAGGGTTCGGGGCAACCCTTGGGAATTTTTTTCCTTTATTTTTCGGTGGGCAGACCTGCCTATGGGTTTGTACATGGTTTTGGGGCATGATGGTTTTTGACCCCTGGTATTTTGTAGATCCGTTCAAAGGAACTATGGTTATGTTCTAATCCAGGGTTAATGGATTGGGGTTTATGAATCCTTCAGCATGTATAAATATGTTTTGTAACAGTAAAAGGAATATAATGAAAAATCAAGCTAGTAATCCTAGTTTTGGGATCTAGGGTAAAAAATATATGTGCATATGTTTTATGTTTTATGCTCTCACTATTGTTTATTTTACGTCTTTAAGAATTCATTTGCAGATAATTTCTGTATAGGGTTAAAACCTACATTTGGTATCAGAGTTGTTTTCGGCTTCAAGGGGATGCCTTTGTTGCTGAGCAATTTTTTGCCTGGGCCTGTGGTGGACCCTGTTCAGTGGGAAATTTATGGGATTGATTCTTGTGGTGAAAGAAGATGCAAGAAATGGAAATATAGATATTGATAAATTTAATGGTCATAGTTTTGAGTTATGGAAGCTCAAGATGGAGGATCTGCTGGTGGATAAAGATTAGTGGATCACGGTATATCTGGGTACTAAACCAACGACAATGTTAGATGAAGGCTGGGTGAAGTTTGATTGGAAGGAAAATAGCACAATACAGTTGTGTATATTAGATTCGGTATTGTTGAATGTATCTGGGGAAGCTACGACAAAAACTTAATGGGTCAAGTTAGGGAATTTTTACCAATCTAAGTCTCTGGTGAATAAATTATTCCTGCAGAAAAATATGTATAACCTGAGGATGAAGGATGGAGACTTGGTGACATAGCATATGAACGCCTACGATACTATGGTAATTCAGCTATCATTTGTTAATATTAAAATCTCAAATGAAGATAAGTGCATCATTTTGTTGTGTTCTCTACCAGATTTGTGGGATAGCCTGGTTATTCCAATAGGTAGCAATACAACTACCTTGAATTTTGATGAAATAGTCTTAGCCTTGCTGTCGGAGGAAATGAGATGGAGAAATATGGAGGGCCAGAATAGAGATACCTTATCTGTACGTGGAAGGTCCCAGAACATAATTTTTTTTCTTTTCGAGTGGGAGATCTAAATCTCCAAGAAAACATGTAAAGGTGTGCTTGAAATGCGGAAAGGAAGGGCACTACAAAAAGGACTGGAAATTTAAAGCTCTTGAGAAAGGAAAAGGATTTGATGATGCTCCTTCTATAGAATAAAAAACCACCTCAGATGAAGGTGGGAATGTGTATTTAGCTTCTTCTTCAAATACACATGTCGATCACGAGGCATGGTTGATTGAATCAGGTGCATCCTTTCACTACACGCCCCATAAGGAGTGGTTCTACGAGTATGAGAAGTATGATGGTGGTGATGCCTTCTTAGGGGATGATAGGAAGGCTAGAATCGTTGGATGTGGAAAATTCAAGCTGAAGCTGTAAGGTGGAAGGATTATAAAACTCCCTAGTGTTCTTCATATTCCTGCATTGGACAAAAATTATTTTCTGTAATTAAGATGGATGATGTAGGTGTAAAAACAATGTGCAATAAAGATACCTGCAAGATGGTTCAGAGAACACTTGTATGTGGGGAGTTCAGATTGGAACTCGGTACAATATTTAGGGTAGAACTATTATTGATGGGTGAAATAGTTCTGTGGTTCTTGAAAGTGGAGCGGAAAGCCTATCGGTCTCTGGAAAAAATACCATGCTATGACATCAAAGGCTTGAACATATTAGAGAGAAGGGCATTCAGATACTGCATGGTAATGGTATGGTATAAGCTATTTCTAATTGCTCTCTGGATTTTGATTTCTGTGAACATTGTGTATATGGGAAGAAAAACTAGGTGAGTTTTCCTTCTGGTGCTAAGAGGGCGAACATGATATTGGAGCTTGTGCACAATCATGTGTTTGGACCTGTGTCGGTTCCATCACTGGGAAAGTCTGTGCATTATGTTTCATTCATAGATGACTTCTCAAGGAATACATGGATATATTTATTAGGGAATAAATATGAAGTCTTTCACATATTTAAATAATTTAAGGTTATGGTTGAAAATTGGATAGAGAAGAAGATAAAGTTGTTGAGTATAGAAATGGTGGAGAGTTATGCAAGAAGGAATTTGAAGATTTCTGTAAGAAGTGTGGTATAGCATGAAATAAGACTACTCCATACACACCTCAGCAAAACGAAGCTGCTGAAAGAATGAGAAAAACAATTATGGAAAAGGTAAGAAGCATGCTTAGTGGTACTAGGTTCGGACAAGAATTCTGGGCAGAGGCAGTGAAAAAATCATGTTACCTGGTTAACAGATCACCTTCATCAGCGTTAGAGGATAAGACTCCACATGAGGTATGGACTAGTAAGAAACCCTCTCTTTCACATTTGAGGGTATTTGGATGTGATGCATATGTACATGTTCCCAAGAAGAAAAGGACCAATTTGGATAATAAATTTTAAAGGTGCATCTTTATTGGGTATAAGGACGGTTTAAAAGGTTACAAGATTTGGAACCTAGAAACAAGGAAGGTTGTGTACAGTCGAGATGTGGTGTTTAGAGAGGTGAAAGATGTTTTTAAACATGAATTCCTAAAAAAGGAACCCAACAAGATAGAGTTTGAGCTAAAGAAGTATGAATTAGACTCTACAACAAAACAATATTCAGAAGAGGAAGAGCCACAAACTCCAGTTGTGAGAAGATCAATTTGGGAAAGAAGATAGCCAGAAAGGTGTAGTCCATTTGCTTTTCATTCAAATATTGCATTAACTATCACTGATGATGATCATAGAACTGTGAGGGAGGCAATGGACTCAGAGGATGGAAAACTTTGGAAGGAGGCCATGGTTGATGAAATGGCATCCTTGCACAAAAATGAGGCATGGGATCTGGAGGAGTTACCAACTAGAAGGAAGCCCATAAGGAGAAAATGGGTGTTTAAGAAGAATATGAATGTAGAAGGAAAGGTGGAGAAATAAAAATCTCGGTTGGTAGGAAAAGGTTATTCCCAGGTGTCGGGAATTGATTTTGGTGATATTTTTTCTCCTGTTACCAAGGTTACTTCTATGAGATTACTTTTATATGTTGCTGCTACATTTTATTTTGAGATAGAACAGATGGATGTGAAGTAAACATTTATTCATGGAGATCTAGATGAGGAGATCTATGTTACACCAATTTTTGGTCATCTAACTGTTACTATTAGATGGACCAAAGTAAACCATGTAAGATCAATTTTACCCTACGTAAAATTGATTTCACTATGAAAAATAACTTAGTAATTCTTAATTTATTAAGTTGTGTTGGCTCGAGGGGTACTGACCTAGGTTCGGAGGTTAAGGTTTGCCAAAAAAACCCTATACTACTGGCCCTTTCGGTAGTGACCTGCTTGCACAGGCCAAAGTCTCACCCGAAGCAATATGAGAGGGTGTTGGAACTAGGTTTCCACACTCTGAGAGAGAGTAGTTAAGTCAAGCAGATCCACGTTTGCAACCATTCAGGTTCACACTAGACAGATCTATTCGCAGGGTAGTTAACAGTATAATTTCAATATACAAAGCTATTATCATGCACATAACTAGTTAAGAAATCCGCATTCACGTGCGTATCAGTGGTTATCAACACATATTACCATAACATAGATAGATTCGTAGCATAAATAGATAACCAATAGTATTCGTACAGATCAAATAGTTCGCATCAACAGAAATTCATAAGATCAAATAACACAGAAGTACTTCAACCATATCCACATATATTATCATCCAAAACCCAATACAATCTAACACAGCATGTGCACACAGCCAGCAGGGTCTGCACACAGTAGGACTGAGGATCTTCGCGCACACAGCGAGCATGATTCCTTACCCTAACGACCCAACAACAGATCTAAAAATTCACACTTAGCATCAGACTTAATTCTTTCCTACCTTAACACTCAAAATGTTCATCTATTTATATTGACTTAGCCTATGCTTCCAATGGTCCACAAACCATGGTTTGCGGACTCTTGGTATACCCTTGACCCATTACAATGCATTCAGGGCTTTGAACCACCCCAAAACCCTTGTGTTAGACTAATTAAGACCAAAAATATACAAAACTATACAAAATTCGTAGCTTTTAGGGGACCCTATTCCAACAGTCCCCCAACACAATCTTGTGACTCGTCCCAAGTCACTGCGATGGTGGGCTCTCCACCTGTGCCTATAGTAGTTTGACTACCTCAACCAGTGGGGGTAGCACTCCTTCACTCTGAGCAATAGCGTTTTGAGAAATATCCACTAGATTCTATGAAGTTGTTCCTTCTATTGTAGTGGCGACACTCTCTAGAGTTTGGTTCAATTGTTTAACAATGACATCAATATCCTGGGAGAGCTTGAGGGCTTCATTAGCCCATGGCTTAAGACGGTCACTGAGAGTCTTCTTCTTCTGGCAGAGTTTGTTGATATCATCCCGAAGGGCATGGCTAGTTCACAGTCATGCTAATCGTTGAGCAGGAACCAAAGTAGGCATCGTGGCTTTGATTTGCTTGAACGCTTCTTCCTTTTGTCGCAGGTCCTAGTTGATTTCACGCAGGATCGGGTCACGTTGTACCTTGGTCCATAACTACATGGTTGTATCTAGAAATTAGGCACCCTCAACAATTTGTCCGGTAATCACATTTGTGGTTGCGTTAACCAGCGCATCTCACTGGGCCTGCACCTTCGGTGGTGTCTCTAGATGTAACTTGGCCTGCAAGTCCACAATCTGCTGTTCCATTTGTGTTTTGACTACATGGATCTCCATCCTTGAGGATTTTAATAATGTGACCAACCCCTAAATCTTGGCCTGGGGGGTATCCGTGGCTGATATTTCATTTGTAACATCCTCACAAAGTCTACTAGTTAAATTTTCTAGCTCTGTTTTTTGCGTGGTGGCAAGGGTGCATGCAGCCTGGGCCTGAGATACTTCAGCAAATTTTTCTTCAATCATTTGCTCGGTTGCGTTGAGCTGATGGTTCACTTGGCAATATAGATGCTAGATTTCTTCAAAGAGTGCAGTGTGGAGCACCTGCAATGACTCATGAGGTAGCCGGGATAGATCTAACTGCACTCCTGCACAAGCATGGACTTGTGCACCTAATTCAGGGGGACTCATTATGAGGGTTGTGCTAGGTAGCAGACAGGGATGGCTTTCGACTGTAACCATGACTGTGCTACTAGTTGCATGGGTCAACCTTGCCTGGGTCATGCTGGTCTATAAGGTATCTTCCTGGAGCTACAAAGCCTGGATCCCTACCTGAAGTGTATCAACCACGACCTTCTGCTACTCCTCGAGAGCCAACCATTTGTCCTCTGTCACCAAGGTGACTACATCTGCAATCTACTCCAGATCATCTTCGGTTAGTGTAACTCCTATACCTCAGTCTAGTCGAATGGCTCGTTGTTTCTTGTGCGATCCCTTGATAGGCTCACTTGTCCACTTCGTGCCTCGAGGGGAATCAACACTTCTTGTATCCAATCCTTTTTTCCCCAGGTCCGGTTGTGAATCCGTCTATTCTTATGCTTCTACGTCCCTCTCAGTGTGTTGTTTCTGCTGCGAATCCTTCTATGAGCTGACGTTCCTTTATTTTTCAGTGCCTTTGCTCGATCTGCTAGTTTCTATGGTCGTGGTAGAAGTGATTTTTGTAGCACTTCTGCCCACGGTGCCCATCATACTAGTTTTGAGCCCAATCTTCCACTGCAGAGTCCATGTAGCGACTATGTAATTAATATCCTCATCCGAAACCATATATGGAGTGAGACCCAGGCTTTATCCTTTCATGATTTGATTTGGACATTGTGCATGGTAATCTGAAATGCCGCGATGCTCTTGTACTTGTCATACACTGCTGGAGACAAGCGCAGTCGAGAATTGATGGCTATTTCCAAGCTGCTCTGGAAGAGGATCCAGAAGACTTGGTTGTCCTCGATGCGATGCGCATCCTTAAAGTCCCACAAGTTCATATAACGAGCCCCTTCGCACACGTCTTGGGTGAGCTCAGGGAGGACTGATTCCTCAGGGGCTTCCCAGGCGACCAACGCAATGAGAAGCAGCAACCAAGAATAAAAAAAGGCTCATCCCTACTCCTGGGATTCTTGGACATTGGCCAAAAACTCATTGCACAAGTATTGGGCCCAATTGAAGTAGACCCCTTTCCTGCATTGGCCTGCTAACTAAATTACATATGCAGGGACGATGGCGACTTGGAATTTTTGCATAATCTTGCATGCCAACAACATGGTACCCAACTGTGTACCAGGGTCACTGATGGATTTGATTATGAAGCCTTGAGTATTTTTTTCCACATGGTAGGTTTTGTGCATGTATTTAGCAATCTCCCCCTCATAGTTCTTGCCAAAGTGCTCCAGAGGGTTTGGTCCTTTCATGGGAAGACTAGTAATTTGATGAATGAGCGCAACATTGATGGGGATTTGATCCTGGATCCACACGAAGCCATCATGAACAAGGCTGAGCAACTGATGTGCTAGACGGTCCATGATATTGTAGTGGCCGAAGTGCAGAATCTGTAGCAGATTCAAGAGCCTAGACTCGGCCAATCCATGCACCCAGCGTATAGGGACAATATTTATGCCATCATCCCTCTGAACTCTGTCAAGGTATAAATTGGGTGCCAACTCAGGGAAGGCCTCCAAATTTTCCAAGTCATGATCATCAATTTTATCTCATGGAGCCTTCCAAAAGGTTCGCCAATGACCGAGACCTCTCCTGGGGTTAGCTGAATCTGTAGGTAGGTGATCAGGCCATCGAGTTTATTCGATGTGCGTGTCAAGGGCATGTGCAGTCGAAAAAATGGAGGTAACCAATGGATTGGTTCGGTAGACTGGGCCTCTTCTTGAGAAAAACGTGCTTAGGGCATTGCTTGCAAGGATTTCAAATTTCTTGGGGAAGTACGGGGCTTCACCCCAACCCATTTCACAGGTTTTCTTGAGCCTTGAGCTCTTTCCTTTCCTTTCTTCTTGGTTGGGCTCGGCATGGAGATAACCTCTTTGGCCTCAGACTCTATTTCCACTACTTCCTCAATTTCTTTCTCCACCAAGGTCACTGGTTTTGATGTTGTCACGGGATTGGTGGCCATCATCCTAGCGCGAAAGATGAATTATGGGCTGCTATTGTCAGAAGGAGTAGGCTACTCAGACATGAAAGGAATGCAATAGGCACAAAAACTCTTATAGCACGAATTCTTCAGGGACAAACATGCCAAGTACAAATTATTCAAGCGATACAAAACCCTTGTCTGATATATCCTTCTCATTTTATAGCCTTTGCAGTCAACCAACGGTTTGGTAAACTTCACTTGGAACTTGCCATCAAGTAAATGGTAAAAAATCTCTAGAAATCACCTAATTAAATGTCGGCTGCCCACTTCTATCAATGATAACTTTTTCTTTTTACTCAATTTTACTATTCCCAGGGCTATTTTCCACACATCCTGTGCACCCAACGCACCCCTGTGCTCCTTGCGGACCTCCTGTGTGCCCAACATACTGTTGCGCATCCAGCGCACCTGCTACGTTCTAAACATAAGTCTGCGCCTTCGGAGCACCCCTCCGTGCTTCCACACCTGTGGTCGCATGCTGTGCGTACCGTGGTACTTTCCACACTTACCTTCCTTGGTTGACAGAGCCCACTCTATACAACTACTCTGGCCATATAGTCATTTGATCTGATATGGTTTGAGCCGGCTTCCATTGACATAGCCATGTAGCATATCGCCACGGAGGGTGGCTAATCGAACAGCTCCACAATCCATTATTTATTTAACCGCATAAGGCCCTAGCCAGTGTTGTTGGAACTTCCTAGGTGTTTTGCGAACTAGCTATCATACAGTAGCACTAAGTCACCCTCTGCAAAGGAATTTTGGTGAATATGTCGATTATGCTATGCCTTATCTTGGGCCTTCTAAACTTGCTGATGTAAATTAGCAATGAAATAGTCTTCCTCCATAGCTAAAAGTTGTGCTAACTGCTCCTCCATGATATTAGGCTACACCATATTTGTAAAGGCTATGATGCGTAGGCTAGGAACAATGTATTCCATGGGCATAATGGCCTCCTTGTCATAAACCATCCGAAACGGTGTTTTCCTTGTCAACTTCTTACAGGTGGTTCGGTAGGCCCAATGAATAGATGGAATTTGCACATCCCAATCACTGTGATCGGCGTTATAGACCTTGGTCAGTGCATGCTCCAAGACTTTATTAAAAGCTATGACCGCTCTATTTTCCTGGGGATGATACAGAGTTATTTTCACATGATGGATCTGAAATTCCTCCTTCAAGGCCTATATGGCTTCATTGACAAAGTGTGTACCTCTATCGCTCATCAGGATCTTCAGACATCCAAATCTGGTCAAAATATGCTCAAAGATGAAGTGCACAGTGGTATCTGCAGTGCAATCCTTTACTACTTGTGCTTCGGCTCACCTAGTTACATAATTAGTAGCAGTTATAATGTAACCCACCTGTCTTCTTTCCACGTGGGTTGATAGGTCCTATAAAATTGATGACCCATTTGTTGAATGCTTGCAGGTCCATTTTCGGTTGAAGGGGCATTTCATCCTTGGGGGATGACCTTTTGGTTCGTTGGCATGCATTGCAAGCCTTACAATAGTCATGAGAGACGCTATGCAGTGTAGGCCACCATAATCCAGCTCTTAAGATCTTCTGCACTATTGCTTTTGCTGCATAATGACCTCCTGCTACCCCATTGTGGGCTTTTTCCAAGATAGCATGTCGTTCATGTTCCAAAACGTACCTTTGTAGCACTTCATTAGCCCCCATATTATATAGATGACTTGCAATGTCGGTAAAGTTTGCAGAGCAGGTTACCAGCTCTTTCTTCTATTGTACCGAATACTCCGCAAGTGCCATGCTTGTAGTTAGGAACTGAATGATGTCAGAGAAGTGTGCATCAAATACCTTAATAGCGAACAGCTACACGTTAGGTAATCCTTTGTCCAGGTTGGTTGACTCCTCGCCACTCTCAAATCGAGACAAGTGATCTCGCCCAACATCCAACTTCCCTGGCTTGACAATGATCTCAAAGTCGTATTCCTGGAACAGTAGTAGCCATCGACAGATTCCCCCCCGAACACAGGCTTATTCACTAGGTACTTCAAAGCCGAATGATCTATAAAAATTTTGAAGTGTCCTCCTAACAGATAGTGTCGATACTTATATAAGGCATAGACCATAGCCAAGGCCTCCCATTCCGTGGTAGAGCAGTTGTGTTCTGCACCAGAGAGTTTCATACTAGCAAATGCAACCGGATGATCGATGTCTCCATCTCCAGGTTGCGTAAGGACCACTCCCAGGGTGATTCCTGATGCATCAACGTGAACCTGGAACACCTTCACCCAATTAGGAAAAATGAGAATAGGTGCAGAGACCATATTTTCCTTGAGTAGCTCAAGGCTCTTCTGACACTTGTCATCCCAAAAAAATGAAACATCCTTCTTAAGCAGCTTTTCCATAGGCACTGTGATCAGCGCGTACCCCTGAATGAACTTTCTATAGTAGCCTGTGTGTCCGAGGATTGAACACAACTACTTCTCAGTTGTAGGTATTGCCATATTTATGATCACTACAACTTTCGTAGGGTCAACCATCAACCCCTATCGAATCTCTATGTGTCCGAGCAAGATTCCAAAGGGTACGTAGAAGATACACTTCTTGATATTCAGGGAAATCTGGTGCTTTCTACAGGCATCCAACATCATGCCCAGGTTCAAAATGTGCTTCTTTACTAAGCCGAAGACAATCCAATCATCAAAGTAAACTTCCAAAAAATTGTGGATGAACTATTTGAACACTACGACTACTACTTGTGAAAAAATAGCAGGGGCATTCTTGAGTCCAAAAAACATAACTGTATACTGGAAGGATCCCCATTTAGTGGGAAACGTAGTCTTGCTATGATATTCAGGTGTGATTCATATCTAATGGTACCCTAAGAACCCATCAGTGAATGAGTACACTTCCTTCCCTCCTATGTTATCAAGGATTTCTTCTGAGAACAACGTAGGAAAGGGATCATGTACACAAGCATCATTCAATTTGCACAAGTCAATGCAGATTCATATCTCTCCCTTCGTCTTTTTCTCTTGAACCACCATTGGGCTTACCCAATTTGACTGTTTGACCGGTTTGATGATGCCTGCGGTGAGCATTTTATCAATTTATTCCTTAACCTTTTTCTTATACTTAGGGTTCAGCTGATAATACAGGGCACGCATCTGGTTTTAGCATGATGTGCATGACCCCTAGGTCCCCTGTGATCCCCTTAAGCTCCAAAAACTTCGTCAGGAATAATTCCTAATATTCTGTGAGTAGTTTTGCAAATTTTCCTATTGTATAATTATCCTAATAATCCACAATTTTAGCTAGCTTAGGCCGCTCTTCCATGCCAATGTTGAATTCTCGCAACTTCAAAGGTTTTGTAATGTCCACAGTTTGTAATGGAGTTCCCATAACTACGCTCTCTCCCTCTGACTCTGGGATAGAGACATTGAGAAGATCCTCATCGCACTCTTTTATGGTTATATTGTGGCAGTTGGAAATATCCTGCATCTATTTTTGCCATGTCGGTACCCCAAATGCTGCGTAGGGGCATGATTCATCAAATAAGAAGGTATCTATATTCTATAGAGCTTCGAAAAGTGCCTCCGTTCCCCCTGTTAGCCCAAATGTCCCTACAAATTAATCCTTTAATGTTTCCTAGTGGCAGGTGCGCTGATGTGGCTCCGCATCTAAGTATCATGCGGTGGGAATCGGTCTGAAGGCATGAATAAACAGGTGAACCCATTCTTCTGTAGTCCAGTCATACCATTTTTCCATCCAAGCAAACAAATGCTTGCGTGGATCTAAGGGCCAAGGAATGTTTTTGTGCGCAAGTAGGTCGGAGGTGCGAATCACAAGATCATCATATCCAAAAACTCTTCCCAATCCCGGAATGCACCCTTATGTGTATCCCACCACCTTGTAGGTGTTGCATGCATGGATATATTAAGGGCCCATAACCTTCAGTCTCACGGAACCTCAGCCTCAAATGTTCACAAAAAATCCTTACTACTACCAGAACCATCAAATTAGGGCAGTTCTCTTACCTTTGAGGAGATGCTTTGGAAGACCATTGTGATCTTAAGACATCGTAGCGCAGATACATCATGTAACCGGTTCTTCCAGTTTTCTATTTCCCTGTTGGATTCAGAGAAACACTTGCTATCCTTTTCCCAGCAGAGTACACCATTGGTTGTGGGATTGATCTAATCTTTGTCCTGCGTAGTTAACTTACAAATATTATCCACATATTCTTCTTCATGCACCGGCTCTGTATACCATTCTCCTTTGGTAGGGTCTAATGGTACTATTACCCATGTACCTTCATTTTCAAATACCATGCTTCTTTTCTTCAAATTGATGATACCTCCCATATCTATGGCCCAGTCCAATCCTAGGAGCATAGGATAGGGGTTCGTATATTCTACAATTTGAATGACCTCAAAGTCATCTCGGACCTTAAATCCTGCAATATCTACCATGATCTTTGATAATCTCCCCAACGGTATGATCTTCTATTGATTGGCCATGTGCAACTGGATAGTGGACCATTCCAACTTGGGTTCTCCCATTCGCTGCCAAGTTTTCTTAGGTAGTATGTTCGCATCTGAGCCTAGGTCTAGAATAACCTGATCCATCTCGTAATCACCAATTTGCATGGTTAACTGCATCTCCCTACCAGTGTGCTTCTTATTCTTGTACAATATGTGCACATCCTTAACTTCCATGGGTGGGGTTGTTCTTTCTACGCAACTATCTATCAAAGCTTGGAGGTTTTCTATGGCCCTTTGGTTGTTCAGTAGCTTCATACATGCCTGCAGAAATGGTTTGACCTCATCATCTGCTTTGAATTTCATGGGGGCTTGAGGAGTAGATGCCTCAGCCTTAGTAAAGTCTTGGAAAACCGCGACAAAGGTTTCCTTTTCCTTTTGTAAGTCCAAACCTTATTGTTTGATGGATTCTTTTCAGACAAGAGGCTCCACCTTAGCTTTCTCCGCATCTCCCTCGGTGGCCATGCCACTGCGTGTTATGAAATTAATGCTTGGTCCTTCGTCTCAAGGTTTTGCATTAACCTTTTGTACATTCTACATAGGTTTCTGTTGCTTTTCTTGCATCTTGGCTATCAGAATTGGGCAGTCTTTGATCACATGGTCCAGCTGTTTGGACTATCTGTAGGATTGTCTTGCAGGTTTTGGGCAGTCCCTCACAAAGTGCCCTATCTCTCCGCAGTTATAGCAGATCAGTTGTCCCCTTCCCCTACCTGTGCCTCCACCTCGGCCCCCTCACCTGCCCCTATCTGGGGAGCCACCCATACCTGAGGGGGACCTTGGTGAAGAAGGGTTTGATTGTACCCTATATAGGTTTCCCCGGTCTATCATTAGATCATAATTTTGGCAGTTCTACTCATCATGTCCTACTGACTGACAAAACTTGCACCATTGTTGCTTCAGTTCTGGGACATAAGCACCTGGATGGGGGCAATGGTTAGTATCATGCAGGCCAGCTACGCAAAAATCATCACATCACAATGCAGGTCCACTTGGTCATGGGCGCAATGGATTGGCCCCCCCCACTTGTAAGTAGTTTTCTAGCAGTGGGCACTGATCCTTGGTATGCCCAGATACCCTACATCATATGCATCATACGTCTAGGCTAGCTTCGTCGGTTCTAGATCTCCATTTGCATCGCCCCAAGCTGCTCCTGGATTTGTTGTACTCCCAACTGGGTATCATCTCTCAGCGTAGCTTCCAACTTCGTAGCAATTTACAAGGATTTTTCCTACGATTCAATGGATTGCTGGCCCATAAGTATGCACAAGTTAGGTAGTAACGTAGAAATGAACCATTCCTTGTGTTGTCTGTCATCATACAGAAATCCCCTTCTCTGATTACATTCTTTAGTGGTTGGTCAGCTTCCCACATAGACTAAGAGGGTCCTTGCTTGAAATATTTTAGATCATTCACTATCTGAGAGTAGGATTTAGGCTTCTTGAACTGTTGTTTTAGGGCATTCTTAACATCTTGAATGGTCATATTTGCATGTTGAGCTATGTATCCCATATACCAATCCAGGGCTCTTCCTTCAAAATCAAGGGAGAGCTACACCCTTTTCACAGCAACATTGGCCACATTCTCCACAATCCATAGTGACTCTACGACAAACCAGAATCGATCCATATCTTCATCCCCTACGCCCTTAAAGGTAGGTAGCTTCATGTGCGAGGCCATCTCATCTTCTAATGGTGGAGGTGCAGGTGAGTTCTTACCCCTATGCTGATTTTAAGGTGGTGTAGTTGGAGGGCTATGCACAGCTAAATTCCTTACTGGGTTGTAGACATATCTATCTCCTTCTTGATTAGTTCTGTAGTATTTTCCACTCAACCTTGTCCCCTTACTCTGATCGGTGCTCATTCACTTGGTATGACTACACAAAATGATCTTTTCACACAATAATATCTTAATCAATAATGGTAAGGTTTTCATAAACTTACCCTGGAAACCCTTGAAGAACCTCTGCTCTGCCTCCGAATAGGACACAAATTGATCGATTGAAAATTCTGTCACAAATCCTCTTAGAACACTATCCACCCACTGATCTACCGTGTAAGTGATGGTGTTATCAGTCTTCTCTAACTGCTAGATCAACTCTAGAGTCAATTGCGTGACCAGTTCGTCCTTCCAACACTTCTAGAAATCTACAAGCCTTGCAAGTCACTCCTGAAGCTCGGTCGCAAATGTCACAAAGAAACTTTCGTATATCTCTGTGAAAATGTATTTATTCTTCCACTTTTCTGCAGTCAACCTTGTGCTATGATTCTCTTTTATCGCAAATTCCTGAACTTGTGTTTCAAGCCACTCTTCAATTTCTTTCTTCTCAGGTCTCCAATTTTCTCTTGGCATTACTCGTTTCCTCTCTAAAAATGCTCTTGGTCTTGGAAACGGAACCATTTGTTGGCTCGAGGGGTCCTGACCCAGGTTTGGAGGTTAAGGTTTGCCAACAAACCCCTATACTACTGGCCCTTTTGGCAATGACCTGCTTGCATAGGCCAAAGTCTCACTTGAAGCAATATGGGAGGGTGTTGGAACTAGGTTTCTGCACCCTGAGAGAGAGTAGGTAAGTCAAGCAGATCCACGTTCACAACCTA
This sequence comes from Pinus albicaulis, assembly GCA_034641835.2. Classification (NCBI taxonomy): domain Eukaryota; kingdom Viridiplantae; phylum Streptophyta; class Pinopsida; order Pinales; family Pinaceae; genus Pinus; species Pinus albicaulis. The sequence continues at coordinate 67,046,105 of CM076574.1, read as the reverse complement.
TCAGTTTTGCACTAGACATATATATTTGCAGGGTAGTTAACAGTATAATTGAAATATACAGAGCTATTATCATGCACATATCTAGTTAATAACTCTGCATCCACATGCATATCAGTGGTTATCAGCACATATTACCATAACATAGACAGATTCATAGCATAAACATATAACCAACAGTATTCGTATAGATCCAATAGTTCGCATCAATAGAAATGCATAAGATCAAATAACACAAAAGTACTTCAACCATATCCACATATATTATCATCCAAAACCCAATACAATCTGTCATAGCTTGTGCACACAGTCTCTCTTCCTTATGTGATCCACGTTTTTTCTTCCATCATTACGCCCCCAAGGTGTTTATCCCAGAGACTTCTTTGCCTTCATCCTTAGTTTCCATTAGGAAGACTTACTCCTCCACGTAGGATTCGAGTTAGTCCTCCACCAAGTCCCCATTCTGACTCTGCTTCTGGTTCATTTGGTTCCCCTTCTGGTTCTATCCCCAATTATCCTCCTATCACCTTCACCATGTCTAGTTCAGGACTTAACGCTAGTGGTAGCCTCGACCCTAATACTGGGAATACTACTAGTGGGACCACAACATGAACTATCCTGGCTACTCCCTTGCTCCCTTATATGGAAGGCCTCAGTCTTCCTGATTTTAACCAGTTGATCAATGAACCCATACACCATGATCTTTGTTGGCTTGCTATGCCAACCAAGCTCCCTTATGACATCCCCATGTTTGAAGGTCTTGCCAGAGAAGATCCCACAAACCATGTTAGATCTTTCCACATGTGGTGTTTGTTTAACTCCATCACCAATGACTCTGTCCGTCTTCAATTGTTCCAGTGTACACTTACCGGGGAAGCTTCTAAGTGGTATGTTGACCAGACCTCCTCCTCTCATACTAAATTTGCGACTCTTGCCATGGAATTTATGTCTTACTTCCAGCTTCCCCTTTTTTGTGACACTGGTACCAAATTTTTGACCTCTTTCCATCAATCGTCTATGACCCACCTATCCGATCATGTCCAGGAATGACAGAGAAGAAAGAGCCTGTGTTGAGCCCCTACCTTCAAAGACCATGTCTACATGGACTGGTTTCTCAGATCCCTCTTGCTTGTTATTGGCAAGGATGTCCCATCTCATTTCCCTCAGACCGAAGAAGCTGCCCTCCAGATTGCATTTAAATATGACAAGATCTATGCACAGTATAGTTATGTTTATACTGTCTTACCGGATCTCCATAGACATGGTGGTGCCAATGCACTGGGGACATCCCATGCCACCGACGGTATCGTTGGAGCCCTTTCTCATCTGTACACTCATCCTTCCATGGGTTATGGTTTCCCTCAAGGAGGGGCCAACTTCTCCAACAATCTTACCCCTCCTGGTAGCATGTATCTAGGATATGATATGCCTCCTCCTTTTTACCAACCCGTTTACCACAATGTTACTCAACCTCCTTATTATCCGTATCCGCAACCTGCTGCTCTAGCTCCTCTAGCATTAGCACCTCAACCTCCATTGCCTTCTCAAACCCTGAAATAGTAGCCACCACCCCCTAGGAGCAGGTGTATGCACATAAGGGCACGACTAATCCTCCTACTTCCAAAAATAAGAGGAAAGGCAACCAAAACCAATCTTCCCTAGGTAATCCAGGACCCAATCCCCAAGGGAATACACCTAACACTGCTAACCATCAATAGGGCACTCAGCGCAAGCAGGACAGGTTTGTTTGCACAAACAAACCATGTTCTTGTTGAGGTGTATATGGTCACTATACCCATGATTGTTCTCTTTTACCTTAGATGCGGCAGGTGTGGGAAGCTAAAGCGACATCCCAAGGACAAAAATCCTCCTGTTCAGTTCCTCCCCATGTTGCACCTATCTAGTCGGTTGTGTTTACCAATCCTTTCCCCTACCAAGGATTCATGGTTACCCAACCTCGTGAAGGTCAGGCGGCCACTCAACCTCCTCCATCTGGTACCTCTGATTACTAGATTCTCATGATTAACTCTGACCAACCCATTACCGTTGACCTCAACCTTCAGACTTGGTCCCGTCAATACAACAAGCCTCCCACTATGTCTGCCCCCAAGCTCCCTTCTTCAGGTTCCACAGAGCCTTTTTGGACAACCAATGATCCTTTACAGATCCCTCAGCCTAAGGCAAAGGTTTATACCAAGATCCCCAAGGGACCATTACGTCGAAATGCTACTTCTGGTAAAGCTTCCCATTCGTATAGTAAAATAGATTATTTGGCATGATCCCCTACTGCCATCTGAACATTGGAACTCCTCTAGTCGTGCCCTTCACAACAAAAATCTCTACTAACTTCCATGGGCACTATGGATCCTTCAGATGATCGTTTTATCGTCTTCGATGTTGATCAGTCATAACATCCTCCCCTTCCTGCTTCCATCGCCTTCCAAATCCCTGTCAAGATCTGGAATGCCAATGTCTCTCGTTGTATCATTGATAAGGGGGCATCCACCTGTGTGATATCCGCTTCTATTTGGAAGAAACTCGGATCTCCAGAGTTGACCCCTTCCACTATCACCCTTCGAGCATGGGATGACCACTCTTCCCAGCCCATAGGCTTGTTCCGTAATTGTTCTATTACTCTTGTAGGAAAGACTGCTTGTGTTGACATAGAAGTCATTAATGCCCCCTTAGATTACAACATTATATTGGGTCGTAGCTACACTTATGCGATGTGTGATGTCCCATCTGTGTTTCACTGTAAGATGTGCTTTCCTCACAATGGAAATTTTATCACCATTGACCAATTGACATATTACGAACCAAAGTCTCAGACCTCCCCTGAGTCCATCATCTCTTCGGTGGCCAATAAAAAAATAGTCGAACTTTTGACCAATGTTTAACCCAGAGTCTACAAAGACTCCTCTTTTCTTGGTTCATTCCCTTTTATTTCTCCTCCTGTCTCTATTCCCAGCTCGTCAAACGTTTGCATGATGAAATAGTCTTAGTCCAACCTCGAGCAACCTACTTTGACTAGTCAACAGCCCCACCCTCCGCAACCTACTCCTAGCACCTCGACTAAGCCTTTAGGACCCCCTCCCCAAGGCCCCTCATCTGCAGCTGGTATCCATGAACCTATCTACCCTCCTAACATAGTTCCCCCTGACCTTAACCATCTTGGAGTTTTCCCTCCTGGTCATTACCCCTTTGGTCAGATCTTTGTTTCTAGCTCCCCCTCCTCGAGTATTTTCGGTACCTGTTATGGCTACCTTATCCCTTCCTAACATGACCTTGGGGATCCCAGTATGGTACATCGATCCCCCCGCTACTATCCTTCCTGGTCAGCCCAAACCTTATACTGCTTTGACCCCAGTTCAACCAGTCCCCATGACCCCTCCCTTTGCTTCTGTGCCTCAGCCACCTCAACAGGAACCTAGTTCTATTGTGAAAGCTTCAAGTTAGGGGGGGAAAGCTTGCAAGAAGGCACCTAAATACAAGGCTTCCCTGATAAACCCTACTCCTCCTCAACCTCTAAAGCGCACCCCCCCCGTGTGCTTTATGTGATGTTGTTGGTCATGCCACCCATCATTGTCTTGAATTGCCTCGCATAAAGCCCATGGTTAATGTCGCATTCCCTGAATCTACGGTCCCATAAACCTTTTTTCCTTCCTTGACTATAGCCAAGAACCCCAAGACTATTCACACTAATCAGCCCCGTGCTTTGTGTGATCTCCATGGCCATTATACCCACTGTTTTCCTCGCCTCATGCATTACTGCGCCTCTTTGGAGGTAGTTCGAGAGTACGAGATTGAACAGAACCAGTCTGACTCTTCCATCCTCGCATAGTATTCTTCGGGCCAATTTGAGGAAACCTCTGCTCCCATTGAAATTCCCCCTTTCGATGTTGAGATGATGGAGTCTTCAGCCACCATCCTCTACATGTTATCATCCATGAGATCCACGTTGAAAGCTCCCTCTGAGACTTCCCCTTCTGTTTCTCTTGACCTCCCTTCAGTGATCACCTTGGGCTCAACATCAATGGATCCCTTATCTACTTTTTCTTTAGTCACCCTTCGTGATGATGCACATGTGAACCTTTCTTGTCATGATGATGAGTCAGGTAGCTTTGCCACGTGGTTTTTCTTCCACCAGTCACCCCATCTTTGATTACGATGACGAAATTATGGAAGAAATCACCACCCATAACTTTATCTATCCCCCCTTACATTGAAACCATACATTAGAACCACATACACCTTGTGGTCATTACATTTACACCCAATGTTTTGGTAAGGGGGAACCCATATTTGAGAGTTTAGGAGAAGCAATTCTCCACAAACCTCATAGTGCATCTGGTCGTGTTGACTCTAGTACCATCATTCTTCCCCATCTAGAAGAACCTCTAGAACCCCGTATCACTTCAAATCACTCCAGGGATGATCCTCCTCATCATTCCTTCATCTCACATCAACAACCCAGTCCCCTATACATTGTTGTTGACCAACTTGTGTGTCTTCTAGGTGAGCACTAGTTCATTATATCCAAATCCACTCTTTGGGATAGTGACATCATGTATTCCAACCCAGAAACTTAGTCCATTTGCTTAATATATGCAGTACCAAAAGAGATTGGTAGTCATCCATTCCATTTCTTGAACTGCATAACCATAACTAAAACAAATGGTGCACCACATCATAAAAATGTGTTTAGATTCCCCTTTTCTCAATACCTTTTGGCATGACCATAACATGCTTGGGGGCACCTATGCCCCTCAACCATAAAAATCCCAGCTCTCAGCCAAAAATAACACTAAAACCCCCTTTCTCTGACAGATCACACTTTTTCAAGTCATTTCCTGGGACAGGTCGCAGTTTTCTGCCCAGTACCTGCTACCCAAGTCACAAAATAGACACCAAAAAGTGCGACCTGGCCTGTTCATGAGCTCTAGGTGCCTAAACTGAAATTTTGATCCCATTAATTGAAAGAGTGTGGTTAGGCCTCTTACCTACTATTTACTCAAATTAGTGTTCCTAAATTGATGTCATAAATTGTCAACCAGTGCTAGTAAACTGTTGAAGTGAAGTGCACTATATGTGCCTAGGTATCTTCTTCCTTCTTCATTGTGTTTAGTGTTTTTTTTTTAGTGTTTTTGGTTTTGTGTTTTTATGATAAAAGGAAAAGAACTAAATTGTTGGCAAAAATAAGTTATTGATCACACTAAAACAAAACAAAACCTACTCTAAACTATGTATGGCACTTAAGAACAGAAAATGCTAACCTACTCTAAACTATGTATGGCACTTAAGAACAGAAAATGCTAATCCACAGATTGTAAAGCTTGACAAGAAAAATAACTCATAACATTAAAATCAGTCTAATTCATTTCATTAGAGGTATGTTGGAACAACTTGAGAAAAGGATAAGTTTGATGTAATGAAGTTCTCTATAGTAAACAACAACTTACAATATCACAGAGAAAATCTCATCCATAGTTAGGAATTTGTTGAAACATTTTGAGAAAAGATTATCTGCAACATAGTAAGGAACCCTATGCTAAAATGAATTATGACACTAAAATTAACCCATTCTGCCACTCAAAATGTTACTATTAAGTCTCATTCAAGGGTTAGAGATCTCTTGGAATAGCTTTGGAAAAAGGCTGTTTGTAAAATTATGAGAAATTGCAGAACATTAAAGAACCCAAAATGATATAACTAATTCTTGTCCATATGATAATGATTTGTTAGAAGAGATTAAGAACAAGAGAATCTTGTAAAATAATGAGGGTCTTTTAAGTCTAATTAACAGAACTAGAGTACAATTAACTAATAAAACTTGAAATACAATGAACAAAACTGAACTAAAATGAAATTAACCTCCGAAGTACTACAACTCTATCTCATTCATGTGTTAGTGATATATTGGAACAATTCATAAGAACAGGATTGACTGTAATATTCAATGTAAGTAGACATAAAACATGATGCTCAGAAAACTGCCTAAACTAAGAATAAACAGACTTAAAAATTACTTATCTAGAAAATATGCACAAAGCCTCTCACACAGTAGGGGCCCTCTACCATCAGATTAGCACACGAATCCTTAACTCCTTAACATTGCCTCAAATCATGCATCAAAGTTGTACTTCTTTCATTAAAGGAAAAAAACGCTCAGAAACAGAGTATCATAGTCTTTTGAGAACTTAACAACAAAACATCAACTAACTAACTGTCTCTCGGTTCACCGAGTTATTATTATAAGAAAAATACATCACTTTCATTGAGTAGAAATAGGCATAGGTGTCTTTTTCAATTAAAATCGAATTAGAACTTCTGTTGAGGACTCGTACTTTGCTGAAGACATCTGTAGAGTCCTTGTCCTTGTAGAAGTCTACTTCTTAGTTTTGGCTTCCTCCACGTGCATAACCACTTGCAGATTTTTGCTCAAAATTCGTAGAGGGAAAGGAATGATGTAGGAGAGTTCTAGAATTTAACCGTATGAATTTTTCCTTGAAATGACACTTGTAACCTATGTGAGCATAAAAATGGCTACAGAAAATGCGAGTAGCTACAGAATGGCTGCATTCTGTAGCTAAGCCTGATAAAAAATCACTATGAAAAAAAAACCACAAAAGTTTAGTAAATCAGTCATTGCATGCATTCTCAAAGTAACTTTAATAATTCCTATTGATATTTTAAGCCTATAACTAATAAAGGACAAATGGAATGAAGTGAAATTTGGTGAAAGGAAAGGACATCTTTGGGGCTCAACATACCCCCACTATAAAGCTTTTGCATGTCCTCATGCAATCAATCCATGTATTCTGAAACTTCTACTAGGACATCTAACTTCCTTTTTCTGCTTTGCTTGGTGTTCAATGGCATCCTAGGCTTCCTTATGACCAATTTGAACCTCAGATTTATAAGTGCCTTGCTCAACTTTTTGTTTTTCTTCTTCAGATTCTCACTAGCCTTGTACAATTTTTCCATTTGTAGAGAGAGAGTTGTGTTCATATCACTTTTCAGCTTGACTTGCTCCCTTAAAATTTCATTTTCATTTTTTTATATGCCTATTAAGTATTTCCAATTCATATTTATCTCTTCTCAGCACTTCAATTAGAGATTCTTGTGGGCTAGGAGTTCTTCCTCTGCTTTCTAAGGCTCTCTTTTCTAATGACTCAACATAATTATAGATTTGTTGTTGGGCTGGGTCTACCTCCGGAGTTCCTCCATCAAGATCTTCTTCATACTGGTGCTCAGGAGATCTGTCAGTTGGTATCTCTTCATCTTCAATATCTATGATTCCTATTTGCTTAACTCCAGTCTTCTTCAATATGCCTCTAACCCTATGGTTTCTTCTTAGTTTAGATGGTCCCTCACCTCTCTCCTTAGCATACTTTCTTATTATCTTCTCCTTTTTAAGCTGTTTCTTGATTTCAACCAATTTTTCATAGATAATCTCCTCATTGTTTTCTTGTATGGATTTACCAGTTTTAATTTCAATAGATTTGGAAATTTTTCCTCTCCTGCTTCTTCTTACAAGTTTTCCTTTAGATGGAGTTTCTTTAGGTTCTTCAAAATGATTCCTCAAGAGGAACTCATCCCAACTGTCTCCCACCTTTTTTAAATGATGCTCAATTAAGATTTTAACTAGGCCATGGTGATATAGGGTGGTTTCCAAGAACTAAACCCTCTTTTGGACATTAGAAGCCACTCTCTTTAGGCTATGAAGTAAGAAAAAAGGTAAATTGATTTCTTCATCTAGGAAATGCATCATAAGTCGAATGCGATAAACATATAGGGTACCAAACCTTCCCTCATAAGTTATAAACTTTTGCAGAAATAGCAACATATTTCGCCATCTATTCTTTATGGCTGAACTAGGAATGTCTTTCTTGAAAACTGAGATATCCATACCTGGTGTTTTTAGCATCTGCCTCCATGCTTCATTTTGAAATTCCTTGTTTTTGAACCATCGTTCACCTTGCCTTGGTAACTCTGCTACTTTTGCTATAAAGGATTATGTGATAATGAACTTGACATCACCTATTTCAACTTCTGACCCATTGAATGACTAGGAAAATGACTTGGTGACCTCCTTATGAAACCCATTGAACTTCTCCAAAAACTATAGCCATCCAACCTGCTGTAACATCTCTCTAATTTGTGGGTAACCTTCTAGATATTTGGTTTCGACTGGTTCGGACCTTACAATGAGTCCCATGGATTCTTTTCTCAATCTTCAATTTACTGCTCAGTTATTGCTCTCCTATTCAAGGTAAAAATGGCTGTAAAAGGTTGTTTTCACCCCAAAGATGACTTCTCTATTTCTGCAGATAGGAATTGGCTACGGAAAAATGACATGAATTGGATATGGAATGAGTGAAATATGATGAGGATAAATCATATGAACAAATGAGTTTGAGAGCTGTCATGAAGTAAAAGACCATGGAGAAATCCCATGAGGATTTCAAAATCATCACTGAATATTTTGGGTTAGTGACGTGACCTAATATGTCACTTCAAGTACTAACCGTTAATTTTTAATAAATGATGATTTGATATGTCAGAATGGAAGGGATTTGTCCAAGGATTTTATGAGAGGCTTGATCAATACGAATAATCAAAATAACTTTATGAAACATACATATAAATTAACCATACTATAACTTTCATAATCTGTTATCATAATAATTTCACAATTTTACCTTAGCCCTTCTTTTGATTTTTTTTCTTTTTCAATATGCTTGGTCTTTCCTTTGAAAATCATTGATCTTTCAGTCTTCATAATCCCTTTGATTTTCCTTGTTGACATAGGTGTGCAGGATCAATTTGCTGCTGAACATGTGGTTGCTGGATAGTTGGCTGCAAAACATCTGGCTACAGAATGTCTAGCTGCAGAATGCCTGGCTACAGAATGTCTGGGTGCAGAATGTACCTGTGAAAGCTTTGAAACATGGAATGAAATGATTTGAAATATGGATGAAATGAAGTATAAGATGAAAATGGATCATGAACTATAAGGGAATGAAACATGAACGAAGTGGAATATGATGGAATGAAAAAGATCACAAATGCGAAGTGAAATGAATAATGAAAAGTGGCCTGCAACTTATGATTTGTAATACTCAATTGTAGAAAGATATCAATTTTGAAAATCTGAAATGAAAATGAGATGGATTATGAAATGGACTGAATGAAGTATGGATGAATGGAGTGAATGGAATATGGATGAAGTGAGATGTGATGAAGTGAAATGGATCATAAGTGAAATGTAATATGTAAAGTGGGCATGCACTTATGATTTTATGATAGTTGTTTGCAGGAAAAGAACAATGTTGAAAAGCTAAAGTGTCAAAAGGATTTTGATTTTCACTTTATCTTTTCTGTATAAACATGCTAATCAATGATTAATTTTCATGTTTATACTTTTTCTTTTCATCATCTGATTTCAGAAAATACAATTAAGTTGATGAAGAAGAAGGATTCTTCTTCATTAACTTCACATCATTGTTCTCTTGGAATCTCTTGAAAAATTCCTCTCTTGAAAGTGGCTTATGATACAGCTTCAATCTATGACCATTTACAAGAAAAGTGACCTTCTCTTCATCTATTGTCCTGATTTTTATTGCTCCATTGTCAAAAAATTTCACAATTTCATATGGTACAAGCCAATGTGTTTGGAATTTACCTTGAAAATATTTGAACTTTGAATCAAACAAGAGGGCCCAGTCACCTTCTTTGAATTTCATTTCCTTAATGTACTTATCATGCCATCTAGTCCTTTGTTGTTGGACTATATTTTTTCTCTGGACTGCATCCTGTCTGATCTCATCCAATTCATTAATATGCTCCAATCTATGCTTTTGTGCTTCTGTTAGATCAAGTCCTAGATGGACTACCATTTTAAAAGTTTGAATCTGAAACTCTATGGGAAACGATACTTGTTTTCCATAAAAAAGTTCATAAGGAGTATGACCTGTTGTGCTTCTCCATGTAGTTCTATAGGCCCACAAGGCTTCAGGAAGTCTGTCTGCCCAATCTCTTCTATGTAAATGAACAGTCTTTGTAAGGATCCCTTCAATGACCTTATTAGTAGATTCCACTTGACCATTCTCTTGTGGATGATAGAGATTTCATGTGTCCGATTTTGACTTTCACCATTTTTTTCCACTAGCCTTGATGTGTATTGAGCTCCTTGATCTGTAAAAATTTCCCTTGGGACACCAAAACGAGTAAAAATATCTTCAAAAAGAAAATTAACTACAGATGCTTCAATAGGAAAAAGTAATGGCTTAGCTTCTACCCATTTGGTAACATAATCAGTGCAAACTAATATATATTTCTTTTGTCTTGATGGAGGACTAATAGGTCCTACAAAATCTAAAACCCATTTTTCAAAAGGTTCAATATGTACCTGAGGTCATAATGCATTTCAATTAAGGGGAAGGTTTCCTCATCTTTGCAATCTGCCACACTCTTTCTTGACTCTCTTGACATACTTTTTAGCATATTTAAAGGGGATGAGTCAATAATATCCCAAATGAAGGATCTTATAAGCCGTCCTTTTATCAAAGAAGTGTCCACCACAGCAACTATCACACATGCCTTATGGATCTCGTGCATCTCATCTCTTGGAACAGACTCCCTGGAAGTGATAACCTCCTGACATATTTTACAACTATTAGCAAACTCCATATATTTTTCACTGTCATAAATGATCTTTCTTTTGTCTCTTGCATTCATTATTGAAGGAAATTTCCCTAAAACTAGATAATTAGCAATGTCAGCAAACCAAGGAGTTTGGGTAGAAATTTCAAAAAGATATTCATCAGGGAATTGATCTTCAACTGGAGTGTTTTCTTTAATGTTTTGGAGTCTAGATAGGAAATCAACTACGGTATTTTGTTTTCCAGGCCTATCTAGAATGGTAATGTTGAATTCCTGTAAAATCAATAACCATCTTATGACTCTGCCATTAGTAATTGATTTGCTCATTAGATATTTAATTGCAGAGTGATATGTGTGAACAAAAGTTTCATAGCCTGTTATATAGTGTCTGAATTTATTTATGGCATGAACAACAACTAAGAACTCTTTCTCAGTTACAGTATAATATAACTCCGAAGGGGTCAAATTTTTACTTGTGTAGTAGATGGCATAAGGAATCAGATCCTTTTGTCCCAATACAGCTCCTAAAGCTGTATCTGAGGCATCTGTTGAAATATGAAAAGGTAATTTCCAGTTAGGTCCCCTTAAAATAGGCGCTTCAGAGATTTTTGTTTTTAGGGTTTCAAAGGCTAACTAGCAATCAGGATTCCATTTGAATTCACAGTCCTTGGTAAGTAATTTGAAAAGTGGAGATGCTATCTTGGTGAAGTTTTCTATAAACCTTCGATAATATCCTGTAAATCCTAGAAAACTCCTAACATCTTTTTGACAACTTGGAACAGATAAGTTAGAGATGACTTCAAATTTTGGCTTATCAACTCTAATCCCATCCCTTGAAATGTGATGCCCCAAAACAATTCCTTCAGTAAACATCATAAAACACTTCTTATGACTTAGTGAAAGATTTGATTCTTTACATCTCTTTAAAAAAATTTCCAAGTTTGCTAATGCTTCCTCAAATGTGTTTCCATAGACTGTGAAATCATCCATATATACCTCTACACAATCATGTATTAGATCTGAAAATATTCCTAGTACTTCCCTTTGAAATGTTGCAGGTGCATTGCATAGTCCAAATGGAAATACTCGATAAGCATAGGTACCCCAAGGATAGGTAAATGTGGTTTTATCTTGATCTTCAAGTGCTACTTGAATTTGATTATAACCACTAAACCCATCTAAAAATGGGAAGTACTTTTTTCCAGCTAATGTATCTAACACCTTATCTATGAAAGGTAGGGGAAAATGATCTTTAAGAGTAGCTTTGTTTAATTCTTGGTAGTCAATACATACCCTCCATTTACTATTTTTCTTTGGCATAATTACCAAAGGAGAAACCCACTGAATATCTGAAATGGGATAAATAAAGTTGACATTTAACAATTTCTGCAATTCTTCTTTAACAATCTCTCTAAGGTTTGGATTCATCCTTCTCTGAGGTTGTCTGATTGGTTTACAATTTTCCTCTATGTAGATGTGATGAGTGCAAGTCTTAGGGATTATCCCTTTCATATCAGTGTACTCCCATGCATATGCAGAAGAATGCCTCTATAATATTTTGACTAGTTGTTCTTGTTGAAATTTCTCTAGGTTCTTGTTTATGTTTAAAGTTTTACTTGAAAATATCTCAACTATAGAGCTACCAAATTTATCCATGGAGTAAAGAGACATCTGTCTTGATGATAAAAACTCAATGTTGGATTCTTCTTGAAATTTTTCATGTTTTTATTCTAAAGAGAATTCAAAATTTTCTAAGGTATTTAAAATCTGGCTATCTTCACTAATTTCTGAAATTGTGAAGAGAGGTTGTATGTCTTCTTCATCCTCAATCCATTGAGTATCATCTAACTCTGTAATTGTTCTTGTTGGAGGATACAAGGTAAATTTCTTGGTTCAGGTACATGAAAGAGATATACATATCAAGATCTCTGACTAATGAAAGCATGTTTGTATGCAAGTAGTGCAAGTCTTCTAATATAATTGGATGTCCTCCTAGATTATTTTTAGGGTTGGATGTGGAAAAAAATCACCAGGATCCTCCCAAAGAATCTAGGGACAACTTTGGAATGTCTTCTATTACCCCATCAGGTTTGATACGAGATGCAAATACCTTAATTATAACAATGTAGGTGTAAAGAATATTAAAGTTTTAGTTTTATCCATGATTTGTCTATAAATGTTGATTACTTCTCTGATAATAAGTGTGTTTTGGATCCAGTTCCATTGATGTGAATTTTAACAACTGGATATCCTGGGTATAGATACTTTGGAATAGAAATCTTACCCATCATGATATCTGTTATTTTTTCTACCAGTTGAATTTTCTTTATCTCTCTTATTCTTTTTCTTGTTTTCTTCATGCTCAACTCCTTTATTTTCTTTGCTAAGATTGGAATTTCCTTGATGGGGATCTTAATACCAGCATTTCTCAGCTCATCTAGGAAATCATAATTAGGCACCATGATTTGTTTTTCTACACCCCTATAAATTTGTAATCTTTTTGGAAAGGGAGGCGTAGAAGTGGATGTTGATGGCTGCTCTAATATAGGAGTTGAAATTATTGGTTCTTTTTGTTTTTATTTTTCAATATTTGGGTCTTGAAAAGATGTTCTCTCTTCAAGACTTTTATTTACCCGTAGATAATCTTCCTCAGAGTTGTTTTGCTCTTGTATGATTACAAAAAGTTTCTTCTTTTCAAGTATTCTTCCAGACCTAAGTTGAACATCATTAAGGTCTAAAGGAGTAATCAAATAGGTTGGGAACTATTGGCCTTCTATCATGTATGTGTTCTGAGGATTTTTATTGTTGGGGTTTGGTATAGGTTGGGTAGGTAACTGATTTGCTTTTTGAGGAAATGGTAATGGAAGTGGTGGATTTTGATGTTGTGGATTTTGTTGAGGGGGGAAATTTGGATATGGTGGATAAGATGGTGGATATTGATAATACTGGGGGTATCTTCCATAGGGATTTTGACTCCACCTCACCCAGTTTGATTAGTTTTGGAATTGGACCCAGTTTCTAACACTGCAAATTCAATTTGGTGGGGTTGATTATATAGGCGATGTTGGAATCCTTGTGTTTGAGGATACTTTGAGACTCTCATTACAAAGGAGCCAGAGATTCTGAGATTTGTAGGGGTTTCTTCTTGAAAGACAACTTTAAGACCAGGGAGTGAAGGAAAACTCTTGGTCTCATGCTTTTCTGAAAAAATTACACAAGTCTCTACTATTTTTGCATCCAAAGGGCACTCTCTCAAGGCATATTTCTTTCTACATTTGGGACAAAAGATTGCCAAGGCATCAGATTCAGCCTTTTGCTTGTTTTGTATCTTGAGGGTGTCTATTTGTTCACTAAGACTCCCTAAGATGTCAGATTTAAAATCATCAAGCATGTGTCCTATTTCTGATCTACTTACTGTCCCAGAAGCGGACTTACTTGCCCTTGCAAGAGCAGGATCTCTTGGACCTTTGACAGTTTTGGATTTCCCTCTGGAAAGGTTGATACATAACTCAGATATTTCGACTAATGTAGGCCAGATATCACATTTTCATCATTTATAAAGATATATCTTGGAGACATTCATCCCTAATTGTCTTCAACAAAAGAGCTTTCAAAGTATCTTGGTCTAAGTTTTCCATTTTTTCTCTTTTGATGTTATAGTTAAACCTCTCCAACAAATCTTCCATATTTTCATCCTCTTTTTGTAGAATTTTAAACACTTCCTCCTTTATGGTTGACTGGCATACATTAATCCAAATACCTCTCTAGAAATGTTTGTTTCATGTCTTCCCATGTCCTAATATAACTGTTGATCAAACTCATGAACCATTTTAATGCTGCTCCTTTCAATGTTGAAGGGAATAGTTTAATTTTTTGAGCATCTTGTAAGTAGTCACAGGTTCTACATAGGACTTAAAATTCAAATAGGAAGGTTTCAGGATCTTCAGTTTTAAGTCCATAAATTTTTGGAAGGACAGAGGGTGAAATGTTTTTCATAGTTGCATTGGTTTCTTCATCTACTATAGGAAACCCAAAAGAGCTTCCCATTTCTCTTCTACCTCTTCCTCTACCTCCTTCTCCTTCTGCACCTATACCTCCTTCTCCTCTACCTCTACCTCTACCCCCTCCAAAATAGTGTATGCCTCTCTCTTCAGGCCTCTCTCCTCTCGCGCCTTACCCATAACGGATTTGATTCTTCGTGGAAGTATAAAGTTTATATGTCACCAGAGGTTCAGATCTTCTTCTAGGAGAGGTTCAGTGGATGAAGTGGAAGGTATTTTTGATGGAATATCTGATCTTAAGTCTTCTGGAAGTCTATGATCAGTAAAGTATGGGATGTGGGTTTGAGTTGGAGGTGTGCTGCCTCTTGGTCTTGGTGGAACAAGTGGTGTTCTAGGAATCAAGCTTCTGCTTCTTATGAATCTACCTCTTGAGTCTCTTTCTCTATGCATATCATTGTTTTTGGGAGGTAAGAAACAAGGCTACCTAGTTACACTTCGAAGGCCACAAGCCTTGAAATTTTACTCAACTTAGTGTTCCTAAATTGATGTCATAAATTGTCAACCAGGGCTAGTAAACTGTTGAAGTGAAGTGCACAATTTGTGTCTAGGTATCTTCTTCCTTCTTTGTTGTGTTTAGTGTTTTTCAGTGTTTTGGTTTTGTGTTTTTATGATAAGAGGAAAAGAACTAAATTGTTGGAAAAGAGAAGTTATTGATCACACTAAAACAGAACAGAACCTACTTTAAACTATGTATGGCACTTTAGAACAGAAAATGCTAATCCACAGATTGTAAAGCTTAACAAGAAAAATAAATCATAACATTAAACTCATTCCAATTCATTTCATTATAGGTATGTTGGAACAACTTGAGAAAAGGATAAGTTTGATGTAATGAAGTTCTCTATAGTAAACAACAACTTACAATATCACAGAGAAAATCTCATCCATAGTTAGGAATTTGTTGGAACATTCTGAGAAAAGATTATCTGCAACATAGTAAGGAACCCTATGCTAAAATGACTTATGACACTAAAATTAACCCATTCTGCCACTCAAAATGTTACTATTAGGCCTCATTCAAGGGTTAGAGATCTCTTGGAATAGCTTTGGAAAAAGGTTGTTTGTAAAATTATAAGAAATTGCAGAACAATCAAGAACCCAAAATGAGATAACTAATTCTTGTCCATATGATAATGATGTGTTAGAAGAGATTAAGAACAAGAGCAACTTGTAAAATAATGAGGGTCTTTTAAATCTAATTAACAGGACTAGAATGCAATTAACTAATAAAACTTGAAATCTGATAGACAAGGCGAACTGGTACAATTCTTCCCTCAAGACCTGCTATAATCTCATCTCATTCTTTTGTGTTCAGTATATTGGAACAATTCATGAGAATGGATTATTTTAACATTTCTACGATGGTAAAGACACTAAAAATTTATAGCTCTACTCAGGAAAATCCCACTAAATAGAATACTTGAAGTTAAAATGTATTTAGAAAATATGCACAAAGCCTTTCGGACAGTAGGGGCCCTCTACCATCAGATTGGCAAACGAATCCTTAACTCCTCAAAATTGCTTTAGATCATGCATCAAAGTTGTACTTCTTTCATTAAAGGAAAAACGCTCAGAAACAGAGTATCACAATCTTTGAGAACTAACAACAAAGCATCCACTAACTAACCATCTCTCGATTCACTGAGTTATTCTTATAAGAAAAATACATAACTGTCATTGAGTAGAAATAGGCATAGGTGTCTTTTTCAATCAAAATCAAATTAGAAATCCTGTTGAGGACTCGTACTTTGCAGAAGAAATCTGCAAAATCCTTGTCCTTGTCGAAGTCTTCTTCTTAGTTTTGGCTTCCTCCACGTGCATAACCACTAGCAGATTTTTACTCAGACTTCGTAGAGGGCAAGGAATGATGTAGGAGAGTTATGGAATTTAACCATATGCATTTTTCCTTGAAATGACACCTGTAACCTATGTGAACATAAATATGGCTGCGGAATATGCGACTAGCTACAGAATGGCTGCATTCTGTAGCTAAGTCTGATAAAAAATCACTATGACACCAAAACCACAAAAGTTTAGTAAGTCAGTCATTGCATGCATTCTTAAAGTAACTTTAATCATTCCTATTGATCTTTTAAGCCTATAACTAATAAAGGACAAATGGAATGAAGTGAAATTTGGTGAAAGGAAAGGACATCTTTGGGGCTCAACACCTACAACTGACGAATTTCGATTCCATCGGTAGGTTTGTCCACTACGATCACTGTAAGATTTAGGCCTTTCTCCAATTGGGTGACCAACTCTGTGCATTGTTTATGGAGGTGGGAGTCAGGTCTGTCACTATGAGAGATATACAGGTTGATGCTAGGCTAGTATAGATGTGGAGAGGCATACATGTTGTCGGCTTTGATGTGGCATGTCGTAGGGCTACCAGGCTTAGTTAACGGACAAAGACTGCTTGGCTTAGTTATAGGCGCTGGTCCCCTGCGGTACATCAACGAACCTACGATGGCTGCTGCCTGAAAACGGATCGCATCGATGATCATGATCAGGGGAGTGATCATCGTTCACTTCACGCCACGCCATATGAGTAGCCTACAACATCGACCAATAATCATGATAGAGAGCATGCTGGACCATCGGCCACATCGAGTCAGCAACCTGCGGCTGTCAGTCATGCTCACCCAGTCATGGTATCTTTGGACTATGTCATGTAATAGGTAGCAGATGAGCAACTAATAGTTGATCCTGTCAGCCTCTAGAGGCACAGTACTAGATCAATAGCCATGATGATTATGTCTTGAGCTTATGAGATTTGCCTGATAGTACAAGCAGTAGCGACTAATGTACTCAATGATGACACACTGACTGTATGTTGAACACCCCATTTCACATGTATATTTTTGACATTATATATATGGTCCATGTATTTATCTGTTCATATTTGCGGTTGTAAATTTACATGTTGGTGATCATCATGATGTGTATATTGTTAGGTGATGTTAGATATGTTCATTTAATGTGTAGCTTTCAGATAGATGTGTATGTGATAGTAGTTATTTGACATGAGATGTATATTTGATGTTTGTGTTGTGATGATGTTATATAATGCTAATTGTGTTTTGTTACATGATCATGATCACGATGATGTTAGCAAATTTGAATGTTTTTTTTAGTCGAATATGATTTTTTTATGATGGTTATCATGATCGTGATGTTTATTAATTAATTTAATATTAAATGACCATGATATTTATTAAATATTATGTTGTGATTGTAATTGAAATTTTAATTTTAATTGTATATGTATTTGTATTTGTAATTTAACAATTTTAATTTGTAGTTGTATGTAAATTTTTTGTAAAAATTTTAATTTAACAATTATAATATTTAATTTATTTAATAAGTTAATTTGTAATTGTATACTTATGTAAAATTCTGTATAAATTTATAAATTTATAGAAATTGTAATTGTATGTAAAATTCTAAAATTCTTTAATTTTGTTTTTAATTGTAATTGTATGTAAAATATTTGTAAAATTTTAATTGTATTAATATGAAAATTTTAATTTTATTAATGTGAAATGATTTTATTAAAAATTTTAAATCTATAAATTTGTAAAATTTTGAATAATTGTAAAATAATAAATCTAGAATTATATGAATTATTGTAACATAATAAAGTTTGGAAAATAATTTAAATAAATTTATGTCCTTTATATTTATCATTATTTTATTATGATCGTACATACAAAAAAATAACTTTATACAGCACGCCATTGTTTTTTAGATCAACATAATTGTAAATTATCAAGTGAATTATTGATTTTAACATTAACACAATGCAAATTACCAATTAATTCAAAATACATATTATATTAATATTTCGAAAAACCCATCTTAAAATGTATAAATATTGATGAAATAACACATGTGCCATATCACTCTCAGTTCTCATGATCACCCTCATTATCTTCTAGCTCACATGGCATGATAACACTATTGTTCTCAAAAATATGTTTTGATCTAGGGTCATGTGTCAATACAAACCACCAATCCCTATCCAACACATCTGGGTAAAAAAACACCTGGTTGCAGTGTTTAGGGAAAACATAGGGCTCATTAGCTTCATCCCACATCTTTAAGGTGCAGAACACATGTCTGGCTATATCATGGTGCTTCACATTATTCCGTCAGTGTCCCACCTTTTTCTCAAAGTAACACATTGGAAAGAGAAATCCACCTCAATGATCTCTTGTATCTTTAGACACCAACCAATATGTACAATGCTAGGTTTTGATCATGAGGTACAGCTGAATCAACTAGTTAGGTTGAACTCAACTTCCACTCCATAGTCTTGTGTAATGTGTCCATCATTATTGACATTTATAACAGAAAAAATGGTATACTCTTTCCTAGATATAGGAACAAATACACTATAAGGTTAAAATGAGTATGATAGTATATGTGAAAATGCTTATAATAACCCAACGGTTAAAATATGAAATATAGATGTAATTAGATTTGAAAGGTGCATTATTAAGTTTCAAATTTACATATAAATTAAATAGATTATTACCGAGTTGCTACACCCAATCCCTACATTTAGCACATCCTCTTCAACACGCGGGTAACGATCTATTGCACCGTATTTCTCTCTGACATGGTCAATAACCCAACTGTTGGGGCATATTTTTGGCATATTTTCTTTTAAATGATTGGGATAAGGCACACTTCTACTATTCAACCATCTGAATTCTTTCATGTCACTCACTATCCCATTTCATCCTCTTTTGTTCGTACAAAAGACCCATGATTGTGTCGCTTCAGAATTGTAAAGAACGAATTTATTGATTTCTTCAATTTCTGCATTCCCTGATGAAATCAAACCAACATTATATAGTACATAGAGATCAAAATATACATTATATCAAAGTTAAACATGAATATTTACTTTATGTAAATTTGAAAAATTATAAGTCGCTTACTCTTTATCAAGCGCTTTTTTCCACTTGTTTGGAGCAACTCCCCTTCTCTTTTGTCTTCGTCCCTTTCTGCATCGTCCCAAATCACCACACTTGGTCTATTTTTGATCTGCTTGATGTATTCACTGGCATAATATAAAGACTCATACGATATGTACCACTCTACCATAGACCCCTCAGGTTTTTCCCTTTGTCGAACAAAACCTTTCAATTTCTTCATGTACCTCTCTAATAAGAACATCCAACAACAAGAAACCACCCCAACTAATTCAACCTCATCTACTAGGTGGATTAGAAGATGAACCTGCAAGTCCATGAAACTCGTCGGCAGTTCCTTCTCAAACATACAAACAATCTCAACTATCTCTTAACGCCACCGTGGAATGCTAGCCACATGAATCTCCTTTGACGTGATCCAACGTACAAATGCAGATAATTTAGATATGGATACCTAAGTCTTGAGGAAATTGTGTTACACACTTATCATGATAAGCGATAATGACATGAAAAAGTTATAAACCATTTATGAAGTATATTTCAGTGTTATGTTTTATGATCCATTTGCATGGGATAAAATTTATTAATATAAAAAATAATAAAATCATACTTTTGACATTATACGTACTCTTAGAAGATTCAAATGGTCATGCGATTTCAACCACGACAAATGGTCATCCACAGTGAAGCAACGCTGTAGTGAAGACCCGTATGAAGATGACACCCTCACACCCATTATAACTTCCTTTTCCAAAGAAAGATCATATTTTTTAAAAATCCATGGGACATCACCTTATTTGAAATACCATGAATTAGAGGGACCAACGTCTGACTCTGATCCTGTACTTTCTAATCATCTTGACCAATGCTTCTTCTTAGTTTTTGAAGTAATAATATCTTTCCTAACAACCATTTTGTCACTTTGTTTTGATGATATTTTCCTCCATAAATAAGACGAAACATTTTTAAATATATGCATGGGACCTAATAAGTGGGTAATATTAAGATGCTCCCAATATGGGAGGTTATAAAATATAGATTTCCTTTTCATCTCAATGGACAATTTCTCAACATAGGTGTCGAAGAATTCTGGATCATCGAACATAGGCTCCCCATTTGAATCGAACATTTCTATGAACTCCCTCTCCTTCTCTATCTCATATGCTCTAAGCCATTCAGCTGGTGTCATTATTGGAGGCCTTTGGGTTCTCTCTCATTTACCATTGAAAGCAGATGCTGCTCTTCTGTAAGGGTGTTCTTCTAGGAGGAATACCCTGGAGAAATCATACATTGGCTTTCGTAGGTCCTTGGACCATCTAGCTTTTAGAGAAGGTCCAAAACATTTACATCCAAAGTACCCTTTTTTTACAAGACCTACGAGATTATTGTATACAATTAATATGCATGGCACATTAAAGAATATCATGAAGATCAGAACAATTACAATGAATTAAATAACTAATATGTGAAAGAATATTGTTACGTATATAAACAAATCAATAAATTAAGCATGTAATTTACCAGGGAAAACTCCTAAGCCTGGATAATCATGTGTCATGTAAGCACATATGCCATACAACGTAAAACTCGACCTCTCTGTTGCGATGGGTCTTGATACATCATATACATTTATCCCATCCCATAATTCCTTTAATTCATTTACTAGTGGTTGTATGTAGACATACATATTCTTCACTTGTCTTCTACCGGGAATATGAAACCAACATAAGATGTCCATTCTTCACAGACAACCATGGGGGGATATATTTATTGATCACTACTACAAGCCAAATAGAATACTTGGTGTTCTGGAGGGAATATGGGTTGGCACCATCCATGGCTATGCTGAGTCATAGAACTTCATATACTTCATCCTTGAATGTTTCGCAGATCATATACGCTTCTTATTATTGAATGAGTTGGGATTCACATAACTGCCAGCTCACTTCTATGTGAACCTTCTGCCATCATGCAACGAAGCTTTAATTGCTAGCTTGAAAGAGCCTTTGAATCCTTGGGATTATAGGAATGTGCCTCAATATCTTAAAAGGAGGACCACGCGATTTACCCTTCTTTTTTTATTTATCATACCTGTCATGCCCACATTTCGGACATATCTCTTTGTCTCCATATTCTTCTCTATATAGAATACAATCATTTGGACATGCATGATATGATATGTAGTCAACACCCAACATTTTCAACAATTTCTTTGCCTCTTCGCAGCTACCGAGAAAGACATTATCACTTGGAAGAACCTTATCTTCGAATAACCTATAGTTGGTGATCATGGACAATATTAAATGTACATTAATGCCAATATAATTATTGACGTTCATAAAATTGACCATTTGTACTGTTCATTGTGTGATTATATTTCTCAAAATATAAGGGAGGACTTGATGGTAACTTACCGCAAAATTTTAAAGAGAACATTACGTTCAGCTAAGCCAGAGAGCTTTGCTTTCAGTATGCAATTGCCAACATCATTTTCTTGGGTAGACTTTGTTTGAACTTCCGGTTCCACGGAAATTTGGTGGAAGCAAATTTAAGGCTTTAGAAAAAGGTGTCAGCGATATGAGCATCATCCCCTAGCTGATCATCATTTTGGAATGCATCTAACAACATTGTATCCATGGCAGTCGTATCCCTTAAGTAATCATCCATACCAACCTCTATTTGATTTCCTCCATTGCCAACTTGTGTTGTGAAACCAGCGCCAAAAATAGAAGAAAAGAAATATCAACACCTTAGAAATAAGCCACTTCGAGGGGGAAACCTCCAATACATTACATGAATGAAAAATTATTGGATGATGCAAATTACAAAACCTCCTTTCTATATATAGGAGTCCATGGGGCCACAATGTAATCCTAGCCAACCTAACAATAATAATTTAAGTGCACAATAATAACAATATGGGGGTTACAGGGGTACAACAATAACAAGAAGGGGGTTACACTAACAACAATAAGGGACTATACTAGTAATAAGGATTTAATGTGTATCTTCAAAAAAAAGATGATATTGTCTCAACGCTTGAGTAGCTCTGGGTGCTTTTGTATAAAATTCTCATCCTCCCATGTAGAATCTTCTGTGGGTAAGTTCTTCCATTTGATGAGATACTATGAAATTGATCGATTTCGTAGTTGTTGAGTTCTTGTTTCCGTGACTGCTTCAGGTTCCAATATGGGTTTTCCTTCCTCATCAAGTTGTGGCAATATTGTTTGAACTGGAAGTTTTTCCCCTATAACCTTTTTTAAGCATGAAACATGGAAAATTGGATGCACTCGTGAAGAAGCAGGAAGCTCCAATTTGTATGCCAGAGTACCAATATTTTGCAAAATCTTGTAAGGACCATAGTACTTTCGCAATAATTTATTATCCTTCTTAGCTTGCTTGAGGGACATTTGTTTGTATGGTTGTAGCCGTAAAAATACCCAGTCTCTCACATCAAAACTTCTCTCACTGCGATGTTGATCTGCTTATTGTTTCATTCGATTTTGTGCCAAATTTAGGTTATCATTTAAGAGTTGGAGAACTTCTTGTTGATGCTCGATGTGATCCTCCACTGCTTGAACCCTAGCATTTTCCCTTAAAGAAGATGTGATGGATGGTGGATGATATTCATAAAGTGCCATAAATGGGGTCATTTTTGTTGTAGTATGGAAGGAAGTGTTATACCACCATTCAAAGAGAGGTAACCACTTGACCCATTGTGCTTGCTTATCAGATACAAAACAACGAAGATATCCTTCCAAACATTTATTCACTATCTCTGTTTGACCATCGGATTGAGGATGATAATATGAGCTATGAGCTAGGCTAGTGCCCAAACAAGAAAATAATTCTGTCCAAAATTTCCTGTAAAAATGGGATCTCTGTCACTTACAATAATCTTCGGGTTTCCATGTAGCTTTTGAATTGTTTCCATAAATGTAGTAGTAACTGTACTCACTTTAAATGGATGAGATAATGCACAAAAGTGTGCATAATTGGTAACTATATCAACTACCACCATGATGACACTCCTTCCTTTGGACTTAGGTAAACTTGTGATAAAATCCATTGAAATATCCTCCCAAAATTGACTTGGAATGGATAAAGGTTGTAGAAGACCCGAGGTCTTAATTGTCTCAACTTTATTTTGCTGGCAAACCAAACATTCCACCACAAACTTTTGAATATCAAATTTAAGGCCATCCCAAAAAAATTCTTTCTTCACCCTGTAGTAAGTTTTTAAAAATCCTGAGTGTCCTCCTAAAGGAGAAGTGTGCAATTCCAAAAGAATCTTTGGTTTTAGTTGGGAATTCTTGAAAATATATAAGCGATCTTTGTACCATAAGGAATCATTTTTCCAACTAAATGTATCTGATCAACTAGGATCTTACTACAACTTTTGACTGAGAGTCCAAACTTCTTCGTCCTTCTTCCATTCATCCCTTGCTTTGGTTGTAATCCCAGTGATTAATTGAAGTGTCTTCCTAGAAATTCTTACATATTCATCTATTTTTGTATATTATTTCAAAGTCATAACCGAACATCTTTGTGACCCATTTTTGTTGCTCTTCTGAAGATAGTCTTTGTTCCAAAAAGTGTTTAAGACTATCATGATCAGTTTTGACCTTGAAGTGTCTTCCCATTAGGTAAGGTCGCCATTTCTTTAGTGCATGTATTATTGCCAACATTTCCTTCTCATAAATAGCTTTCTGTAAATACTTTCCTTTGATTGGATGACTTTCAAAAGAAATGGGTCTTCCTTCTTCAATTAAAAAAGCACCAATTCCATTTCTTGAGGCATAAAATTCCACAATAAAGGTTTTTGTGAAGTCTGGCATTGCTAAGACTGGTGTTAGGCACATTGCCTCTTCAGATGTTCAAAGGCCTTAGTAGCTGAGGTACATGAAAATGCATACTGTTCAATAATGTTGAAATTTGAAGGTGTTGATATTCTCACTATTCTAACAAACTTGCAATATTCTTACATTAACACAGAAATCCTATGGCTGCTTTATGGTTGTGGAATTTCCATTCCTTAATGGCTTTAATTTTGTTAGGGTCTACCTTAACACCCTCGTGAGATACAATATGACCCAAATATTCCACCTCTTGTACTCCAAAAACATTTATGTGTTTTTGCATATATTATTTCTCCTCCAAGTAGACACCCTTTGTCAACATGTAGAACATGATCCTTCCAAGACCTCTTGTAGATTAGTATATCATCAAAAAATACTAGCACAAATTTTCTAAGGAATGGTTTAAAAATGGAATTCATCAACCCTTGAAATGTAGAAGGTGCATTGGTAAGGCCAAAAGGCATGACCAGAAGTTCATAATGACCCTCATGAGTTTGAAATGCTATTTTCGGAATATATTCAGTCTTCATTCTAATTTGTTGATATCCTAAATGAAGATCCAACTTGGTAAAATAAATTGCTCCATGTAATTCATCCAATAATTCATCAATCACAGGAATGGGAAATTTATCTTTAATAGTGAGCTTATTGAGCTCCCTATAATCCGGACACATGCACCATGATCCATCTTTCTTGTGCACCAATACTACTGGAGCAAAGAAATAACTTTGACTAGGTTGAATTATACCAGCCTTTAACATTTCTCCAATCATATGTTCAATTTCTCTCTTTTGGACATAAGGATATCTGTAAGGCTTGATGTTTGGAGGAAAAATTCCTGGAAAAAAATGAATAGCGTGATCACGATCATGAATAGGTCGGAGTCCTTTGGGAGTATCAAACACCTTGGAATGATTCTCCAAGAATTTTTGGAGATGTGGAGAAATAGATGATTTTGATGTTGGAACTTCTAGTGAGCATAATTGTGAAATTACGCCCCCTTGTTCTTTCTTGAGAAACTTTGTCATGACATTAGAGCTTATTATCTTTCCTAGCTTCCCTGCAATACCCCGTAATTCAATTTCCTTTCCTTCCGAAAAAAAATTCAAGAAAAGTTATTGAAAATTAAAACCTACCGTCCCTAAAGATTGTAACCATTGTACTCCTAGTACAACATCAACACCTCCCCTTGGGATGGAAATCATTGCACTATTCAATAAATATTCCCCCATGGCTAACTTGATATTATGGGATTTTCCAGAGAAATTTATAGTTCCTCCATTTGCAACCATCACTTGACATTCTGGTGCTGGGTATAGGAAATAATTCAATTCCTTGGCTACCTTACAGTGAATAAAATTATGGGTACTACCCGAATCAATCAACATTATTACCTTTTTCTTCTTGATATGTCCTTCTATCTTGAGAGTTTGAGGAGTGGTAATTCTTGCGAATGCATTACATGATATGGTCAGACTCATTTTCTCTTCTTCTAGGGTTTCTTCTTGGTGTATATCCTCTACTTTTGAAGTTTCTTCTTCATTCTCTTCCTTCTCTTCACAATCTATGTAAAATAATTTCTTCTCAGTGCAATTATGACCTTTAGTGTATTTTCTAACACAACTATAGAAAAGCCCTTTTTCTCTTTTTTCTTCAAATTATTGTGGTGTCAACCTTGTAGGTTGTGGAAGTCTAGGAGTAGAAACACTTCCATATTTATAGATGTGAGTGGTAGGCTTCCTTGTCGCCATAATTTTACATTCAATTTTACTTTCCAACCTGAATTCCTTCTCCAATGAATCAGGTTCCCAAACGCGAAATTCATGTTGGATGTTATCCTTTAAAGTACCTATGAAGACATCAATCCTGTGTTCCTCTGGAAAATCATCAATGTGCTCCGCCACTAAACCCTTTTGTTTGAGATTTATCAATTGGCCAAAGAAGGTTTTGCTCTTTTTATCCTCATAACGTTCTATCATTTCCTCCGTAAAAATTGACCAAGTGACAACTTTTTTACGGGAGAAAAGCCATCGATGCCATACAAATGTATTTTGTTCTAAATGTAAAGTTGAAATGTGTACCTTTTGTGTGTTTTTCACATTATTGAGATCAAAATATTGCTCCATCTGTAGTATCCATGTTACGGGGTCCTTGCCATCAAACTTCCTCATATCCATCTTTGGAATATGGTGGTTATTCCATCCAACATTAGAGTTTATGAAATCACGATTAACATTTATTTTGTTCCCATCATGAGTTTCCTCTACTATATTTTCGCCATTAGGAAACATTTCTTGTATCAACTTTGCCAAAACTTCGATGTCTACTTTTAGATCATTCTTCATGTTTTCCATGTTGTCTTTCATTTTTTCATCGATCTTAGCTTCCATGTCATCCATATTACCTTCCATGCCCACTTCCATGCCATCCATCTTAGCTTCCAAACCATTCATCTTAGCTTCCACGCCTTTCTTCAAACCATCCATCTTAGTTTCCATGCCTTTCTTCAAAACTTCCATTTAATTTTTTGTTGCTATTTGTGATAGCGAAATTTGGTGCACTTTCTCTTGTAATTTTGATATCTCATGTTGTGTTTCTTCGTCTTCATGAGTCATAGTAGAGCCTTCCTGAAGGCTTAATGGGTGTTGAATTCTTTTTAGGGGTCATTTTAGAACCCAATACTAATATCTATTCTTCAATATGCCCTTGGAATAAATTCAAAATAATTTTTTTCAAACAAGACTTATGTAATTCGAAAAAAATACACACCTTTTTCTTGCTTTTGAGGAGCTCGATATTGAAACTGAATTATATCTGTGATTTCGTATCTTCAATATCGAAAATTTGTCTGTATGGTAGCCCTCTGAATCCTCTTTCGAATGCCACAGGTCTGACCTGATTTGGATTCTTCAAGGCCAAGTTATATCCAATCTCCCACAACGACCTAATTATGGACTGGTTGAGTAGAGCGAACTAGTACGACTTGCCACGTGTCATTCTTTGCTCCTTTGGCCCTGAAATTTATAGACAGGAAACTACAGTCTGTGTAATTCTAGCCACCTTTTACAGATTCCAATCCGATTCTTAGAGAGAGAGAGTTATGAAGAGTTTCCCACGATCACCTATTTGAGATGAAATTTAGGAGCCTGAAAAATACCTAACTTCCACAGATCATATCTCCAAAAATATTGCAAACCAAGATGTGAAATTTTGTGACAATTTTTGTCAGGCTTTCGGCTTCGCGCTCTAAAAAATTAAGCTTCTAAAACTTCATAGAAAAAACGTTATAGTAAAAATGCCACGATGACCTGTTTGGTGCAGTGAAACCCTAGAATCCAAAGCTCTGATACCAAATGTTGTGAAACTAGCTCCAAAAATAGAAGAGAAGAGACATCAACACCTTAGAAATAAGCCAATTCGAGGGGGCAACCTACAATACATTACATGAATGAAAAATTCTTGTATGATAAAAATGATAAAACCTCCTTTCTATATATAGGAGTCCATGGGGCCACAATGTAATCCTGGCCGACCTAACAATAAAAAATTAAGTGCACAGTGATAACAATATGGGGGTTACAGGGGTATGACAATAACAATAAGGGGGTTACACTAACAACAATAAGGGACTATACTAGTAATATAAGGACCTAACAACTTGTGAAGAACTACTATTGTTGTAGTCATTCCTAATTGGTGAATCTGGACGTAGCATAAATTGAATCAATGGTTGATTCAACCATTCTTGGTATCGTTCCTCTCCAATTTTTCTCTTAATTCAGCCTTCTCTCGATTTTACATTTTCGTGGGGTGCAACAGAAGATAGTAGGTAGGTCACTCATCATCACTAGGATCCTAATAATTTCAAAAAATATATTTGAACATGATTAGTAAAAAATATATGATATTAATTAGTAAGAATGTTGACAATGAATGATTAATTTGTTTGACGTTGAAGTAATTACATTAATATACCAAAAAATTATTATTACCATCATTGTCCTGGGATTGTGGCTAGAAGATGCAATATTGTTACAATTGGTAGGGTGAAGCGGCTGTCCATTTTCATCTACCAGATGCGCTTGCGGTATGCTGCTCCTGATAAGAGCTTTTGACATTTTGGAGTTGTTTTATTATTTTGTGCATCTGAACTCGATTCTGAATCTGCATGAACCTGCAAATTTGTATATATTATAAATTTTATTAAGCTTATTTACATGGATAAAAAACATAAATTCAATTATATAATGAAAATATAAATAAAATATGAAGTAAATATTACTTGTAATATCCCAAAATCGGGACAGCTCAACAAGCCTGCACTAAAAACGCAGTTCCAGCAACTTGTGCTATAAAATAATAAAATTAACTCTTGGATCATGTAGATCAATCAGTATATAGCCGAAATCCAAGAATTGAGGTGAAAAAAATCAAACTAGGTGAGTTAAACAGGTCTCCCACACCTAGGATTGCTAAAAGAGGCCAAAACCCCAACCACTGCAACATATGAATTTCTGTGTAAAAGTGACTACATAGTATAAAATATGGTTTATGTACATAAATGGCTGAGACAAATAGATTTGATATTTTATTAAACAATATGCTCAGAAAATGAGATCTAGTCTCCTTTATACAAAATGCAAGAGAACCCGGCAAGGGTTTCTTGTCAAACACTCTGAATACAAATGTGATTTTCAGCAGTAAGACTAAATAATCATTGCAAAATAAAACACATCAGTGTACAAGGTTGTAAGAATGAAGATCTAATGTAGATCTGAACAAAGGTCTCCCCCTATGGAAGAACTCATCCTCCAATTGTTAGTATGAATCTTTTGTCGAAGTGTACAAAAAAAGACCACTTTAGCTATGCATAAAAAATATCCCTAAAATAAAATATGGCTGCCAATATATTCATATCTATGGTTATTTGATCAAGAAAAATGCTACAAAATTTCAGATCTATGCATAAAAAGACATTAAGCAGTAAAAATAAGGTTTCGCTCCATGCATCCAATAGACAAGACAAAAACAATATTTTTGAAAGAATTTTTATATTAAGGGCACCTGAGAGGAAAACAAGAAAGGTGTTTCCAATTCTCCTCAATGGGATGGGTTCTTGAAAGTCCTCAGCGCTTCAGATCTAGCATTTCTCTCTCTTGTTGGTGTAGAAAACCCAGACAAACATACAACTCAAAGGGAGCTCACAAAGTGAAATAACATAAAATTTGACAATGATAATGGCTCAAAGTCAGACTAAGAGCATAGATCCAGAGTGATATAATAGGCAAAAAAAGGTGACAAATGAATGAGAAAACCCTTCTATTTATAACAAAATATTGGGTCATTCTAGATCTTGGTGCATGATTAAAATAATATTAACCAAATCTAGATCCACCTTTTATGGAATATTTCATTATATTTGTTGGAGGGAAAAGGAATTTGACTTGGGTCAAGTCCCTTTATTTGTAAATAATAGATAAATAAATGATTTATTTATCATTTTAAGGAAGTGGTTGAATGATAATTAAATAAATAATGATTTATTTAATTATTTATAATTGATTTAGTCATATTTAATAAGGAATGTTATTTAAATAATATTTAAATAATTATTCCTAGAAAATAAGAAGATAAATAAGGATTTATCTAATTAATTTCCTTGTTTTGGGCTAAATATGATCAGGAATAATAATTAAATTATTGTTTAATTAACTATTCCATGAGGAAAATCAAACAAATATAAATTTGTTTAATATTTCCCTTTGGGGTTTCCTGTTTAGACCATAAATAACTTAATAAATGTGTTTTATTAAGTTATTTTACATAGTGAAAGAAATTTTACTTAGGGTAAAATTGGTCTTACATGGTGTACTTGGGTCCATCTAATGATAATAGGTTAGATGACCAAAAAATGGTGTAACAGCTTTCCCCCCAGCGTGCGAGTGTTAGGAGAAAATCGTATGACCGAAGTACATTGTAAGAAATCAATCACCAGAAATCAAAAGGGAAGTCAGAGAGAGAAATGTAAGGTAGCCTAATGTGCTGGAGAACTAGACCCTGAGGAGATGAGACTTACAGGTGCAACAAGTCTCTTTTTATGAGAGGGTACCTGTGCTAAAGGTAGCGGGGAGGCATACCTATGCCCGCTGAGACAAAGTACAAAAGAATAGTGCGAACAGTAAAAAAGGAACTAAACTGTAAAGTACATGCTGGCATAAACATGAGCCATATAAAATATATAATGATGAATCCCACATACATGCTATGCCTGGGATAACAGCCAGGACTTATACAGTAATATATGAGTACATGAGATACAAATACAACCCAAATGCCCCCTATCAATGGGGAAGGGATCGCAAAATCTGACTGATACATGTAAATAAAAGAGGCACTACAAGCAGCTAAGGTCGACATCATAAAATCTGTGGAGCTGCATCAAAGGTTGAAGTGAAGAAGTCATCCGGGTATGTGGGGGGCTACTTGTAGGGCCACTCCTTCATGAGGGTTGGGACATCTCACACACACTCGGGAATCACCGATATCAGCTGCTGCATCACTGAACCATCAAGTATACGGATCTCGATCATACTGAAAGGAGCTAGAGCTGAGAAACAATCAAGTCAAAGGGAAATAAGGAGTCCATTTGCCTGATCCGGGGCACCAAACAAGAGTGGAAGCTGGAACCAAGGTACACTGCCCTCTAGACCTGTCTTCTGGAATGAATGAGCTGATGTCGACAGAAGGAGGTCTGCCATAGGTGAGGCAATAAGGGATCCTCAACTAAGGCATGAGAGAAAATAGTAGAGTGACTGACAGACTGACACCAATGATGAAGATGAAATGGGGGGTACTGAATAGCGAATGGATGACTTCCCTTGTTAAAGCATAAAGGGCATGGATGACCTGGCAGCGACTAAAACAATAGCATGAGGGATAGGGGATAGTGGGACTGAAGGCCATAATGTGCGACATGAGAGAGGGACCAAGCAATGAAGGATGGAGGACTATAGCAGGATACAAAGGGACTCGGGATAGACTCCATGAATGCGGTGATGACTCAACTCAGATGCTCTAAACAAGGGCGACTCGATGGTGCTGCCACACAGTAATGGTCCAGTGGGGGACCATAAAAACATGAGTACAAGATGGTATCTCATGACGAAAATCAACACGAACAAGGACAAGTATGGAGGCAAGGTGGTGCCCCAAGTACAAGTGTTGTAAGTGAGGAAATCTGATTTGGAGGAGAGGTGAAGAGACCCTTCTTGGAAAAAATGTGTCTGGGTGAAGTATCAAGTAACTAAAATGTAACAGGTACCCAGAGCTCATGAACAGGCCAGGTCACACTTTTTGGGGTCTATTCTACGACCTAGGTAGCAGGTATTGGGCAGAAAATTGCGACCTGTCCCAAGAAATGACCTGAAAAGTGTGACCTATCAGAGAAAGGGGGTTTCAGTGTTGTTTTTGGCTGAGATCTGGGATTTTTATGGTTGAGGGGCATAGGTGCCCCCAAGCATGTTGTGGTCATGCCAAAATGCATTTAGAAAAAGGGGAATCTAAACACATTTTAATGATGTGGTGCACTATTTGTTTTCGTTATGGTTATGCAGCTTGAGAAATTAAATGGAGGATTACCAATCTCTTTTAGCACTGCATATATGAATTGAATGGACTTTACGTCTCCGGGTTGGCATACCTGGTGTCACTATCCCAAAAAGAGGATTTGGAGATAATGAACTGATGCTCTCTTAGAAAAGCTATAGGTTGGTCAACAACAATGTCTAACAGATTGGGTTGCTGATGTAAGATGAAGGAATGATAAGGGGTATCATCCCTAGAGTGATCTGAAGCGATATGGGACTGTAGAGGTTCTTCTAAATGTGGAAGAATAATGGTACTAGAGTTGATACGACCAGATACACTAGGAGAGTTGTGGAGAATTTCTTCTCTTAGTCTCTCAAATATGGGTGTCCCCTTACCCAAACATTGGGTTTCAAGGTGATGGCCACAAGGTGTATGTGGTTCGAAAGCATGGGTTTGATGTAAGGGGGAATAGATAAAATCAGGGGAGGTAATTCCTTCCATAATTTTGTCATCATGATAGAAGATGGGGGGACTGGTGGAAGAAAGACCACCTGGCGTGGCAAAGCTACCTAACTCATCATCATGAGAAGAGAGGGTCACATTCGCGTTGTCACAAGGGGTGATAGAAGAGTAAGCAGATAAAGGATCGACCGATGTTGAGCCCAGGGTAATCGCTGAAGGGAGGACAAGAGAAAAATTAGGGGAAGTCTCCAAGGGGACTTCTACCAAGGGTCTCATGGATGATGATAGGTACAAAATGGTGACAGCAGGCTCCGTCATCTCGACATCAGGAGGGGGAATGTCAATGGGAGCGAGTAAATCCTCAAGCTGACCTGAAGTGTACTGCACAAGTATGGGAGATGCAGATTGATTTTGTTCAATCTAGTACTCTCGAACTAGCTCTAAAGAGGCGCGGTAATGTGTCAGGTGGGGACAATGGTGGGAATAATGGCCATGGACACCACAAAGAGCACAGGGTTTGTTGGTGTGAATAATATTTGGGTTCTTGGCTGCGGTCGAGGAAGAAACATAGGTTTCAGGGATCGTAGACTTAGGGAATGTGACTTTAACCATGGGTTTAATATGGGGAAACTCAGGGCAGGTATGGGTGGCATGACTAATGACATCACACAAGGCACAAGGCTTTGCAGGCAGAGGAGGGGCAGGGTTAGTCGGGGTAGCCTTGTCGTTGGATGCCCCCTTGCGAGCTTTGCCTTTCTTTCCCGGAGCTAGCCCAACAGGAGAGGGGTCCTGTTGAGGTGCTGAGGGCACGGTAGCAACGGAAGAAGATAGGGGGACTGGTTGAACTGATGTCAAAGCAAGGTAGGGTTTGGGGTGACCAGCTGGGGTAGTGGCTGGAGGGTCAAGGTACCAGATGGGTATACCCAAGGTCAAGTTGGGGAGGGATAGGGTGGCCATGATGGGAACCGAATAAACTCTGGGAGGGGCAGCAAGGAAAGGTATTTGAACAACATGGTAATGGCCAGGAGGGATGGCTCCAAGATGGTTGAGACATGGTGGAACCGACCCAAGAGGGTAGAGAGGCTCATGGGTACCAGTTGTATGAGAAGGTCCAGAAAGAAGAGGTCCAGTTGACTGAGGTGAAGGGCTAGGAGTAGGTTGCGGCGGGCGAGGTTGAGGTTGCTGACTAGCCGAAGCGGGCTGCTTAAGGTCAGCCCGAGACGATTGCATCATGCAAACATTCGCTAAGTTGGGATCAGAGACAGGAGGAGGAGGACGACTAGGGAAGGTTACAACCAAGGAGGAGTCTTTGTAGATACTAGGGGAGAGACTGGTCAAAGAATCGATGACTTGCTTATTGGTTACAGAAGATATGGTCGACTCATAGAAGGTCTGAGATTTTGGCTCATGATATTTCAACTAGTCAATGGTGACTATCTTTCCATTATGAGGGAAAAAAATCTTGCGGTGGACCACGGATGGGATAATAGACATGGCATAGGTGTAACTATGCCCTAAAATAATGTTGTAATCAAGAGGGGCGTCGATGACTTCAATGTCAACGCAAATAGTCTGGACTGCAAGAGTGATAGGAAAATTACAGAAGAGGCCAATGGGTTGGGAGGCATGGCCATCCCATGCATGAAGGGTGATTGTGGAAGGGGCCATCTTAGGAGATCCAAGTTGTTTCCAAACTGAAGTAGACATCACACATGTAGATGCCCCCTCGTCAATAATACACCGAGACACGTTAGTGTTCTGGATTTTGACTAGGATTTGGAAAGCGACAGAAGAAGGAAGGGGAGGATGGTCTGATTGACAGGCGTAAAAAATAATCAATTGTTCATCAGCAGGATCTACAGTTCCCATGGCGGATAGTAGAGCTTTCCTTTGGGAAGGGCACGACTGAAGTAGTTCCAGTGTTGAAATGGCAGCAGGAGACTTAGGAATCTTGGTATGAACCTCAACTTTGGGCTAAGGGATCTGTAAGGGAACATTGGGTGTCGAAAGAGGCTCTGTAGGACTTGAAGAAGGTGACTCGGGGACAGACGGAGTGGGAGGCATGGGGTACTGACGAGACCAAGTTTGAAGGTTAAGGTCAACGGGTAAAGGTGTATCAGAGTTCATCATGAGGATCTAGTAATCGAAGGAACCAGACGGGAAAGGTTGGGTGGCTACCGGTCCATGAGGTGGTTGGGTAGCCACAAATCCTTGCTGAGGGAAAGGATTGGTAAACACAGCCGATTGAGTAATGGCCACATTGGGGGGAGCAGTAGGGGAGGCATGTTGTTCACGCAATGTGGCTTGAGACTCCCACATCTACCGCATCTGTGGTAAAAGGGGACAATCGTGAGTGTAGTGACTGGAAACACCGCAACACGAACAAGGCTTATTTGTACGAATAGGCCTGTCCAGCTTGGGCTGAGTGCCCTTCTGCTGGTTATCAGTGTTAGAGTCAAGACCTGAAGGATTGGGTCCACTATTACCAGGGGCAGATTGATTTTGATTGCCTTTCCTCTTTCTTTGAGAAGGAGGATTAGTTGCGCTCTACTATGCAAATACTTGCCTCGGAGGGGGTGGTAGTTACTGTTGCTGGGGTTGAGAAGGAAAGGGAGGTGGAGGTGCAAATGTTGGAGGAGCTGGGACACCAAGCTATGGATAAGGATAATGGTTAGGTTGGATAACATTGAGGTAAGTAGGAGGTTGGGCAAAAGGAGGTTGGGCAAGAGAGGAGTTTCCAATTGTTAGTATGAATCTTTTGTCGAAGTGTACGAAAAAATACCACTTTAGCTACGCATAACGAATAGCCCTAACATCAAATATGGCTACCAATATCTTTAGATCTACGGTTATTTGATCAAGAAAAATACTACAAAAATCCAGATCTATGCATAAAAAGACATTAAGTAGTAAAAATAAGGTTTTTCTCCATGCATCCAATAGACAAGACAAGAACAATATTTTTGAAAGAATTTTTATATTAAGGGCACCTGAGAAGAAAAAAAGAAAGGTGTTTCTAATTATCCTCAATGGGATGGGTTCTTTAAAGTCCTCAGTGCTTCAGATCTATCATTTCTCTCTCTTGTTGGTGTAGAAAACCCAGACAAACATAGAACTAAAGGGGAGCTCACAAAGTGAAATAATAGAAAATTTGACAATGATAATGGCTCAAAGTCGGACTAAGAGCATAGATCCAGAGTGATCTAATAGGCAACAAAAGGTGACAAATGAATGAGAAAACCCTTCTATTTATAACAAAATATTGGGTCATTCTAGATCTTGGTGCATGATTAAAATAATATTAACCAAATCTAGATCCACTTTTTATGGAATATTTTATTATATTTGTTGGAGGGAAAAGGCATTTGACTTGGGTCAGGTCCCTTTATTTGTAAATAATAAATAAATAAATGATTTATTTATCATTTTAAGGAATTGGTTGAATGATAATTAAATAAATAATGATTTATTTAATTATTTATAAATGATTTATTCATATTTAACAAGGAATATTATTTAAATAAGATTTAAATAATTATTCCTAGAAAATAAGAAGATAAATAAGGATTTATCTAATTAATTTCCTTGTTTTGGGTTAAATATGATCAGGAATAATAATTAAATTATTGTTTAATTAATTATTCCATGAGGAATATCAAACAAATATAGATTTGTTTAATATTTCCCTTTGGGGTTTCCTGTTTAGACCATAAGCAACTTAATAAATGTGTTTTATTAAGTTATTTTACATAGTGAAAGAAATTTTACTTAGGGTAAAATTGGCCTTACATGGTGTACTTGGGTCCATCTAATGATAATAGGTTAGATGACCAAAAAATGGTGTAACACCAATCACAGGAAGACTCCCCGAAAGAGCCACAATAGTCACTGCTAAAACTGCCTTGCAAAAATAACGCAATTCCTGAGTGGAATAACATTGTAAGTGATGAAGATGAGTTGGTCTATTGTGAATAATCTGATATCAGCCCAAGAACTCTCCAAAATGATCCTCCAATGGAAGGAAACTTCCCTCCTATGAAAAATCAACTCAGATAGTGAGTTTCTCAACCCTCCCCAACAACACCCAACAACTCAGCTCAACCTCCTGCAGAAACTGCACTGGAACTATAGAATGAAGCTTGGAACCAATTCCAGATATGAATAATAATGGATCAGATCTCTCCCAAGAGCTACTCAAAGGGAAGAGAAGGAATTCCTAAACAAGAATCCCTTAGTGCTAAACAACACCGGCAATCTCAACTAAACAGCTAAGAGAGTAAAAGTCTAAGAAGACATGAAAATGTAATGTATAAGATAAAACCAAATGGCTTCCATCCTCTTCCTTATAAACTTAGTGAGCCTTCTCACCTTGGGTCCCACTCAATAGGGTTTCCACCTCCACACAAACAATCTCCCTCCAAAATTGTGTTGTGCCTTCATTAGAGTCACTCCTCTAAACTGCGTTGTTTGATTTGGTCAAAGTTGACCTCTTCAACTTGCTTCAGCCCTTTTCACACCTAAGGGTCTTCAATCCAGCTCACATATAGCTATCTAGGCTGAGCCTCATTCACATTGAGCTCTTTTATTTGTTGATCCACTCCTCCTACATTTATGTTGTTGACTTGGTCAAACTTGGCCTTGTCCACATGCAAAATATCCATGTTCACACATGAGAGTGTAAAATACAGCTAGTATTATGATCCCCTTACACAACATGAGGGATTTTATGCTTATTTCTGTAATGCATTTGTCTCCTCACCCTTTTATTCATATCCTAATTGGCAATGGAAAAATTCAATATTCCAAATTGCTGCATGCAAATTTTGGAATATTACAATCCTCCCCTCCCAAATGTTGTTTTTCCTCAAGAAACTACAAGGATAGGACTAAAGAGCATCCTCTTCTCTCATGTAGCAACCTCATAAGATAAAATACTCCAAGGATAAAGGTGCTGCATCATCAATGTATCTCCAAGTTTCCCCTCCCAAGTAAACAAGCTAGCTTTTGGTGTACATCCCAAATAGCTATCATCATGTGACAGTGAGATATCAATGGAGGCAAAAATGGGTGGTATAAAGGCCTACTTGAGGCATGTGGTCTGATATACATTTGGATCTACCATTCCCAGCTAAATATTCCATCCCAAAGCTATCAACCATACAAAATGAGCCACCCTCCGCAATGGTAACTCATGCAAATCATCCTCCACCTGGAACTCCTGCAATGAAGGTGGGCTGAAATTCTGAACATGGTAGGCAAATTAGCCTACCCCACACTATCCTCTCCTCCAATTAATGTAAGTGCAGAGAGTTTTTTTACCTTGGTTTGCAATAATGTTGCTCTCAAATGGAAAGAGAGAAACTAGATCTCCAGAGACCCCTCTCCCAGCATTGTGAATCAAGTTGGCCCAAACCATCTCATGCATGATGGATAAGAAGTCACCACCATATGTCATCTCATCCATATCATGGCCCTTTTTTGTGCTCAACCTAGTGTTCCAAAATTGAGTTCATTAATTGTCAACCAGGGTTGGTAAAATGCTGAAGTGTGGTGCACTATATGTGCCTAGGTATTTGTTTCTCACTACGTTGTGTCTAGTGTTTTATGATGTTTTTGGTTTTTATGGTTTTATGTTCACAAGGGAAAGAAATAAATGCTGGTGAAAAGAAGCTACTGGTTAAAAACGGAGTGAAGCCTAAACTATGGATGGCAAATGACAAATGCAAATACTAAAACATAACAAAGCCTAAACTATGGCTAGCAAACAACAAATGCAAAGCTTGATAATGACTTCAAGGAAATAAATCACAACATGAGCTTAAACTTTATCCAATTCATTCATTAAAAATGTGTTGGAAGAGCTTGGGAAATGGACAAGTTAAGTGTAAATGAAGTTCTCCTAACTAAACAATCAACAATCAACTTACAATGTTACAACATCTCATCCATGATTAAAGGTTTATTGGAATATATTTGGAAAAGAACATTTGTAGCATAATAAGATTTCTACTCTAAACTAGCTTCTAATTCTGTTCTGCAACTCAATTTAAGACCACTAGGCCTCACTCAGAAGTTATAAATTTCCTTTTTAGAATGATCTTTGAGAAAAGGCTTGTTTGTGAAATGGTAAAAAGGTTGCAAAATACTCTAGGTCTTAGATTGATACTAACTTTTGTCCAAATGATTATGTATTAATATGAGGTTGGAACAAAAGAATTTTTGTAAATAATGAATATTGTGGTATTTAAATTTAACAACTAATACAATTTAAAAAAATTCAATGGATGACAACTAAACTGGAGTGCTAATACAGTGAGCTAAGACTAAACTAGAGTGCCACTAGTCTATTTGAAGTACAGTGAACAGTGTTAAACTGAAAAGCCATTATCAAATTGGAAATGAAATGACAGAGCTGAACCAAATGCATTCTACCTCCGGAGTACTATAACTAAATTAACATGCAACTAACCTAAGTAATTCTACAGCCCATCTCGTTCAGTATGAATGATATTTTGGAAGAGTTTGTGAGAACAAGTATGGTTGTATTATTCAATGCAATTGAACATAAACATAAGACTGAAAGCAAATACAACTAGAATCTAAGACACCACAACTGTTTCTTATTCGTTTTTCATGATATTTTGGAAGATTTTTTAAGAGTAAGACTGGCTGTGACACTTAGTGTAAACAAGCAACTAAAACCTACAATACCACAGTTATGCCTTATTCATCATAATGATATTTTGGAAGAGCTTATTAGAGTAAGTCCAACTGTGATAATTAAAGAAAGAAAATGCAATTGAAAACTACAATACCACAGCTATGCCTTATTCATCGTAATGATATTTTGGAAGAGCTTATTAGAGTAAGTCTAGCTGTGATAATTAATGTAAACAAGTATGAACATAAAATTCAGAAACTTGCCTAAACTAGAAATAAAAATGACACTAAAATACTTATCTACTATATAAACAAGGTTGCTCAGGAGGCAGGGGCCCTCTACCACCATAGTAGCATGAAATCTACTTCAAGATCGACTTCAACGCTTTCAAGGAAATGCTGCTTCTTTCATTAAAGAGAGATTACTTCAAAACAGAGTGTTTTTGGACTTCAGAAATCTAGCAATCAACCATAAAATATAACCAAAATCTAACCTTGTCCCTCGGTTTCCCGAGCTACATTTATAGAAAATTTACATAACAGAATCTGAGATAATCTAGGGATAATTGTCTTTCCATATTAAAATCGAACTAGAACTCTAAAGGTGGCATCGTAATATGACTAAGGACATCTGGATTGTCCTTGTCCTATTAGCAGTCTATCTCCTAGTTTGAGTTCCCATGTGCATAACCACGTACATAATTCTGTTCAATCTTTTTGGAGAGAAAAAATGCTGAGGGCATGATCTGGAATATGACCATGTGTGGTTTTCTCTGAGAGGACACCTGGAACCTGCTTAGACATGAAGACAGCTGCAGAATTGGCAACTAGCTATAGAATGTCTGCATTCTGTAGCTAGTCCTAGTTCAAAAAGCACTACAATGACAAAATCATAAAAACATAGAAATTTAGTCATAATATTCATTCTTAATGCAATTTTAACTAATTTCATTGATCATTTGAGCCTAGGATTAATAACGGACAAAAGAAATGGAGTGGAATGTGGTGGAAGAAAGAAAATTCTTGGAGCTCAACAGCCCTCCTCATAAATAAACAAATATTTTGTTGTAGTGGCCATGTCTCTCCCCATGCTCCCCTTAGAACATGTAATGCATAAAATGTGGGAATCATCCTTCCCAAAGAACACATCCACCCCATGTGTTTCTCCTCCAATCATGCTCCTCATTAAAGAAATAACAATATCAGAAAATAGGATCATGATCAGCACCATAATTAAATAAATAATGAAGGTTTCATGTGGTGTTGGAAGGTACCAATAGTCTCCCAAGTAGTCACAGTGCAGTCTTCCCCACTATAGCTTTAGAAAATAACATGGCAAGTTATCTCTTGATAAATGGCTAGTTGTGTAAGTCATCACATCTACTAGAAAATAGTAAATGGATAAATGTATCAACTGAGCATACAAGAAGTAACCAAACACTTTCCCCAAATCATACAATAGATGGTTGTCCCCATCATAATAGTTGGCCAAAAATGATCCATGGAGCCCAAAGATAAGCTTGCCCCTTTGTAGAGAAATGCACTGCAAAAGAATGGTAAGAGCATGCAAATATTGTGTTGGACAATCAAAAAATGCAAAAATAGAATTCTTACCATGTAATGAGAGTAATATGATGATAGAATCCATAAATAAGTCCCCCATAGTGGTATGACATACTCCTATGAAGAGGAATGCACCATATGTTGCAAGAATATCCTCCTCCTTTTGCTTGGGTACCCAAGTCAAGAAGAACATATCCCAGTAATAGATGAATCCATCCCATTAGGGGAATTTTGAGGTCTAAAATGGGCCTTCTAAGAAAAATGTACAACTAAAATAAAATTTATAAGAACCAATAGGATTCAAGATGATGATGTCAACCATGAGGGATAATTCACCATTTTTGGAGTAAAAAAAAAATAATAATAAAAAAGAATAAAATAATAAAACTACTTTTCAACTCGTATTTTGAACTTATCTCCCCAAGGGTTTACTAAAATTTTGATTGGGAATACTCGTTGGATTCAAAATTTAATTCCTCATCAAATGAGTACCCATGTTGCATACTTTTGATGGACCTTGCTACACAAAAAATTAGAAATACATAAAAAATGTGATTGCAATCACATTTTTTATGTACTTAAAATTTTTCATGTAGAAAATTCATAAAAATTATGCAACATGGGTACTCCTTGGATGAGGAATTAAATTTTGCATCCAATGAGTATTCCCGCTCAAAATTTGAGTAAACCCTTACGGAGATAAGTTTAAAATTCGAGTTGAAAAAGTAGTTTTTTCTTTTTTCCCTCTATAATTTGATGATGTAATCAAATCTTATTTTATTGTTTCCACTATTATTTTATAATTTCCATAGGAAGCCCATTTTAGACCTCAAAATTCCCCTAATGACTACTCTATCAGTCTCACCTCCTCCATATCCATCAAGTGCATCAAATGTGAAGTGATCCTGGGAACACTCCATCAGCAAGTTCCTGCTCCAAAGTGACAACGCTGTTGGCCTATGCAAATAGTCTCCTGCCAACTCATAGGTCCATTCCTTGACATGTTCAATGTCAAAATATCCTCCCATAATGTTGCGATTTCCTCCTACTGCAACATCATGTAAACTGTGAGAGCAATTCTGTCCTTGTTCTCTCTCAATACTCCAAAGCAACAAAAGTCTTTGTTGCCTTCTTCTACCTCCATCATACAACCTAGGTGGGGAAAAAATAATGACCATGTCATCACAATGCATCCACACTCCTTGCTACTCCCTGATGCAAGTACCCTGCCAGGTTCTTTCCTCCCACATACCTTAGGAAAAAGGATATGTCTCATGATGGCCAAAATCTCTCAAGAGTAGCCAACGCTGTTTTTCCTCTTGCTGTCCAGTATCATAGATTTTCAAGTATCTCTCTAGCTTCTTACTCTCTATCCACATCCAATCATCCACTGATGGATGCCTCCTACCATTCTCCATCTTGGTACTCCTCCAAAGAATATTACCATCCTCCCATATCAGATTTTCCTTATTGCATTTCATGGGATGCTGAAATGCAACTCCTTGGAGATCTCTTAGAAAAGATCCCATACCAATGACCATCTTGAATCCATAAGGATCCAAGTGAGCTGAAGGCAAAGCCTCCTCACTACTCCCCCTTGACAGCACTATAAATCCTGTCCATGGCATTTTGGTTGTCTCATGTCTCAATTCGAGGATGAACATAGGGGTTGTATGAGTTTGTCTGGGACAAAGTTCACCACATCCTCCAAGAATTCACACCCCACCCTCACATGTGGTGTGCAGCCCATCAGTGACCCATTAGGATGATGTCTTAGTCCTTCCTTGATCAAACCAAGGTTGCACAACCCAGTGTAATCTTGCTGTCCTAAATGAGCGGTGTGTAATGGTACAAAATCCTCCATATGATTTGCTGAAACAATAGGAGATGAAAAGTTAGGCATACCAGATGAAATTCTAAAGTATCTTGTATGGCTATAAGGGCTTCTCCTCCAAATAGGTTGGCTCCTCCAACTGAAGATGTTGAGGACTGCTTCCCCACAGTTGTGACAGCGCTGGTATAAGTCTCTTCCACTAGTGGTGAGGGCTTCTTCTCCTCTAATCTTCCTTCACCAAATTTTCCAATCAACCTTTGAGTAAATTCAGAAAAATTAACTAGTATTGCATGGCTCAAATGGATGAACCACCAAATATTTTCTCCTCCCTCTAGGTGTAGTGCTGCAATCTCTACAACCTCTTCCTCTAGCACTAGATGCAGTAGGAAAAATGCATCAAGTTTCTTTTCCCAAACCCTTGCTACAGATGACCCATCAAAATTAGACAATAGAAACCTATTTCCCTTGATCCTCCCTTGGCCACAAGGTCTTATTTCTTCCTCCAAATGAATGAATTGAGGGAAAGCTACAGTCTCCCTTAAGGCTATAGGTTGAGATTTGTACTCAACAAGGTATTCACTTAGAATCATGTGATCCAAGTGTCCTCCATCTTCCATCAATTTCTCCTCCATCTCAGAAGGAAAGGACATGTTCCACTATTGTGGAGCTTTCTGCAACATTGGCCTCCTCTTCTGATCATAGGAAGTGCATGGCTCTTCCTCCTCTTAAAACTCACCAAAAGTTTTAGTGCTCTTTTTCTCTTCTTCTTGTTCAACCTCCTTAGAGAGGTTGTTACTGGATCTGAAAAGTGATGCAAGTAAAATCATCCTCTTCATCATGCTGGCCTTGCTCTTTCTCTTATAGAACTTTGGCTTGAATTCCACAGGCTGAGCCAAAGATCTTTCTTTGATACCACTGTAATATCCCAAAATCAGGATAGCTTAGCAAGCCTGCACTAAAAACGTAGTTCCAACAACTTGTGATATAAATAATAAAATTAACTCTTGGATCATGTAGATCAATTAGTATAAAACCTAAATCCAAGAATTTAGGTGAAACAAATCAAACTAGGTGGGTTAAACAGGTCTCCCACACCAAGGATTGCTAAAAGAGGCCAAAACCCCAAGCACTGCAACATATGAATTTATGCATAAAAGTGATTGTGCAGTATAAAAGAGGGTTTATGTACATAAATTTCTGATACAAACATATCTGATATTTTATCAAACAATATGCTCAAAAAATGAGATCTAGTCTCCTTTATACAAAATGCAAGAGAACCTGGTAATGGTTTCTTGTCAAACACTCTGAATACAAACGTGATTTTCAGCAGTAAGACTGAATAATCACTGAAAACTAAAACACAGGAGTGTACAAGGCTATAATAAT
Source organism: Pinus albicaulis (assembly GCA_034641835.2). NCBI lineage: Eukaryota > Viridiplantae > Streptophyta > Pinopsida > Pinales > Pinaceae > Pinus > Pinus albicaulis. The sequence continues at coordinate 67,002,088 of CM076574.1, read as the reverse complement.
GAATATCTAATGTAGATCTCAACAAAGGTATTCCCCCATGGAAGAACTCATCCTCCAATCACAGGAAACTCCCCGAAAGTGCCACAAGAGTGACTGCTAAAACTGCCTTGCAGAAATAACACAATTCGTAAGTGGAATAATGATGTAAGTGATGATGATGAGTTGGGCTACTGCCAATGATCTGATATCAGCCCAAGAACTCTCCAAACTGATCCTCCAATGGAAGGAAACTTCCCTCTTGTGCAAAATCAACTCAGACAGTGGGTTTCTCAACCCTCCCCAGCAACACCCAGCAACTCAACTCAACCTTCTGCAAAAACTGTGCTGGAACTATATAAAAAATCTTGGAACCAATGCCAGATATGAATAATAATGGATCAGATCTCTCCCAAGATCTACTCAAAGGGAAGAGAAGGAATTTCGGAACAGGAATCCCTTAGTGCTAAGCAGCACCGACAATATTAGCTAAATAGCTAAGAGAGAAAAAGTCTAAGAAAACACGAAAATGTAATGCATAAGATAACCCAAAATGGCTGCCATCCTCTTCCTTATAAACTCAGTGAGCCTTCTCACCTTGGGTCCCACTCAATAGGGTTTCCACCTCCACACAAATAATGCCCCTCCAAAATTGCGTTGTGCCTTCATTAGAGTCACTCCTCTAAACTACGTTGTTTGATTTGGTCAAAGTTGACCTCTTCAACTTTCTTCAGCCCTTTTCACACCTAAGGGTCTTCAATCTAGCTCACATATAGCTATCTAGGCTGAGTCTCATTCACATTGAGCTCTTTTATTTGCTGATCCATTCCTCCTACATTTATGTTGTTGACTTGGTCAAACTTGGCCTTGTCCACATGCAAAATATCCCTGTTCACACATGAGAGTGTAAAATCCAGTTGGTATTATGATCCCCTTACAAAACATGAGGGATTTTATCCTTATTTTTGTAATGCATGGGTCTCCTCACCTTTTTATTCATCTCCTAAGTGACAATGGCAAAATTCAATATTCCAAATTGCTGCATGCAAATTTCGGAATATTACATACGTCTCGAGATGGATAGGGAGAACTCTGTGATGGACTTTGAGAAATATTATGGAATGAGCTGGATTTTGAATAATTTTCCATTCGATATAATATGATATTTCTCCCTGGATTTGAGCAAAATCAACAATAAATTTTAGTGCACACACCTAAAAGTAATTTCGGTGCCTTAAAAATGGACTTATTGTTATCAGTGTTTATGTATAGATAACTGCACCGGTGTTGTTTTAGTTACTACACACCAGTGTTGTGTTATTAACTAATGCATTGGTGTGGTGTTATTAATTAAAGCACCGGTGATGAAAAGCCACAAACAAAAAAAGTGCAACTTTATTTTTTTTTAGTGAAAAAAGTGGTAAATGGAAAAATGGGCAGAAAAATATTTTCGAAAAATTAATTTCATAAAAAAATTATTTAAATACTAAACACTTTTCATTATTTCACTATTTTTGCAAAAAATTTCAGCCAGAGATTTGCACGAGACATACTTGAAGCAAGAGAGCACGAGAGCACTGTGGAGCAGCGAAATACTTTCGAACAAAACTATTCAGAGACTCAGAATTCCAAACCTCTGATGATTCAAACCCTGTAGCATAGAATTTCAAATGATCTCGTGATTAAATTTTATTGTTTTTTTTACATTTTCTACATTATTTTTTACACAGTAAGTAAAAATTTTCAATTTTTTGTTCATTTTTAGAATTTTTTTTTAAATTAAAAAAATAAAATAAAATAAAATAAATAAATAAATAAAAATAAAAATAAAATAAAAACCATTTTTACCCTAAACCCTTCATTCTTTTTATTTCTACCCTTTCTTCTTCATGTTACCATGATTTTAGAATTAGGGCTTTTCATTTTAGATTTATAGGGTTTGTATTGCTATATATATAGGCCTGTGACATCCAACCCACAGGACGACTTGCATAGTCAGATCCCAATCCATGTTGGCCCTTACGTGAATTTAAAAAAACATAATTTTTTTAATTGGTGCACCTTGCGTAACCTAGCGCACTGGTGCGATGGCTTATCCCAGTGTGCCGCGCACGTGCTGTTTCATAAATAATTTAAATTTTTTTTTTTAATATGTGCGCCATATGTAAAATAGGGCATCGGTGCACTATTTCATTATAGCGCACCGCTGACGTATTGTTTGGCAAAAACAATTTTTTATTTTGTGTTAATCAGTGCACCATGTAACATATAACACACCGGATCTCCTAGTTAACAGAGAGCATTGTATGATGGTCCCTTTTTTGTGCGGGGCGTTTATAAGAATAGGTTGCACTGCTCCCTCCACAAAACCATACGCTACAAAAACTAACACTAGATGATTTTATATTTTTGTCTGTGTTAATCAGTGTGGTGGTTAACATGTAATGCACTAGTGATCCTTGTTGACATAAAGCATCATACAATGTTTTATATTGTTTGGGCGGTGTGTTTATAAGAATACGACGCACCGACGTCAGTGTGTACGCCATGAAAAGCGCACTGGTTTCTTGATATTTTTTTTTACCTGAAAAGTTGATAATTTATTTATAGAATATATTAATGAATGATATGGTACAAGTTTCATATTGATAAAGAAATGGCTGACAAGAGATCAAGTAACAAAAATACCGAAAACACATCAAGAAAAGAAAAAAAGGCAAGTTCTTTGTAAATTCTTTACAAAAAATATTATTTTTGAAATATATGTAAGTTTAACTAATATGTATTGTTTACTGTGACTCATGCAGAGCCACAAAATGACGAAGATCGATAAGATTATTTCTGATCTAGGACCAGAAGAGCGTAACAGCTTGATAGAAAAATTGCAAAAGGATGAATCAGGTTAATGAAAAAATGCTATTGATACAAGATGAGTTTCTTTTTTAAATTTTCATTAATAATATACTTAAAATTATTAGATAACATGTTTCAAACAATCTATTAATTCACATATGTTTAATGTTCTACAGGGACCAACAACTCAGAAAAGGAATGTTGTTCTAAGAAAAGAAAAAAAAAATAGAACATGCAAATGAAAATGAATTGCTCCTTAGCTCATCTGGAGTGGTGCTGGAGGTTAACGAAAGGGTGGAAAACTTTTACAAAAGTTTTAGGGATCTAGTGGAACGAATGTATAGACATTCTTTCCACTTACAATACAAAAATCAATCCAATGATTCCAAGAACCAAATTTTATCTAAAATATAGGAGGAGTTTCCAGAGAATTTGTCAATGAGACATGTCAGAATTTTAATAAAAAACGTACAACAACAAAAAACAAGGAATGAAAAAGTAATATTCCTTTAAATGTTTTTCTAGAATTTTTATAAATATCATTTATAAATATCACTTTTGTTATATTTACTTTTCATATATCAATATAAAAATTAAATAGTTTATTGTCATGTTACATTTTCAGGAAGATTATGGAAATCTCAAAATATGAAGGAGCTGATATTAGAAATATGCTAGTATGAATGTCCAAAAAGGTGTACAAGGAGATTTTCAAAGAAATGAACAAAATTGCATCGCAGGAGGAGCCATCTCAACAAAAACTGCTTCAAATGTAATATGTAATCATTGAATTTTTTTGATCATTAGGTACAATAAATAAACAATTTAGCATTAAATATTAATTTTCAAGTATTTTCTTGCAGAAAAGAAAAGAAAATGGAATCCATTCAACACATAAAACATGATGAAAAGGAAGAAAATGGTTGATATCTAAGTTTGTGAGTAATTGTTACTTCCTTATAACAACTTAACTAGATTTAATTTTTGTATATTTTAAGTTGTTTACAAAAATAATCATTGAATGTCTTCAAATAGGTGCTAACATAAAATGAAGAACCATCAGATGAATTGATTGACATTGGGTTAAATATGGGTTGTGAGTATATGTTGGCATATCAGAAATTAATTGTGGAATTTGTAAGCATCTATCGATCTTGTTTTACTTAGCTCCATCTATAATTAATAAAACAAAAAAATATCTTGTATTAAATATATGATTTGTTATGGGGTATAAAACTTGCAGGGAAAAAGGTATGGAACTACGCCAACAGATGAAATCTTGAAATATGGCATAGTACATTTTTCTGAAAGAAAGTGTATAGTTCATGAGTCAATTGTTGCTATGGTATGCCATTTCTTTTCGATTTACATTGATATATATTATTTAATATTGAAATTTTCATTATTCTCACCAATGTATATACACTCATTACAATTTATTTTTATGTTTGTAGATGGAAGGTGAAGAAGAAGAAAAAAATCAACACCATGAGCAAAACATTCCTGAAAATAACCCGTCATGGAAGTAGCTCGAGAAGTGACAACAGTTCAAGCAAAGAATGATGATCATTATGTTTGGATATCAAAGCAAGGCGTTGTATTTTTTGAAATATTTGTCTGTGAAATCAGACATTTTGTTTAATGTAATGGACATAGTGTCCCAATTGAAAGACAAAGGGATACCAATAATTGTCCCATTTTGTATGAAAAAAGATCGGTTTTATATATATATATATATATATATATATATATATATATATATATATATATATATATATATATATATATATATATATATATATATATATATATATATATATATATAATAAAATATGTTTTAATTTATTCTATTGTGTTCTCCATTGTCGCTATGAAATGTAACACCACTGACTAAATTTATGGATGATTAAATATTATAATGAAGAGATGTGAAATCTGATGATATGATATAACAAATTAATCCAAACATCACATTCAAGTGCACTAATAAATATTTAATTGATATGAATACTGTTATAAGATATCTGTCGTGTTTTGATGAATAATGAATTTTAAAAAATCACAGTAATTATGATATGATATAATAAATTAATCCAAACATCACATTCAATTGCATTAATAAAATTTTAATTAATATGAATATTGTTATAATATGTGTCAACTTTTGATGAATAATGAATTAAAAAAAATCACAATAATTGCACTGTCACAAGTTGATGTTTCTAAAAAATACAAAATAAACACCGGTGCGTGTCAGTTACTGTACACCAGTGTGTTTCTACGACCTATGGGCACTGCACAAATACCAATACCAATTATAAATCTCGGTGCATTTGTGCGATACTACGCACCAGTGCGTTTATGTGAGACTACACACCGGTGCATTTTTACGACCTATGGGCACTGCACAAATACCAATGCGAATTAGAACAATCATTGCGTTTGTCTGATACTGTGCATCGGTGCGTTTCTATAAGACTACGTACCAGTGTGTTGATACAACCTATGGTCACCGCAAAAATCCAAATACCAATTAGAATGGCCCCGTGCGTTGTATCACCTATAGTGCGCCCGGTGCGGTTTTAGACCTTTACGTCCCAATGCATACACCTTTGACTGCACTGGGCCGACCGTCTAGATGACACGCACCGGTGTGTTGACACCTTAGTAGCACACCAATGAAAAAAAAACATCCGTAATAACCTCCGGCTGCCGAGGTTTTTTAGTTGTGTTGAAATTCCGTTAAAAGCTTTGCCAAAACCTCCGTTACCAAAAATAGATGTTGTAGAAAATGTGTTTTTGACAATTTTGGCCAATTTTATAACACTAAAAACCTCCTTTATAACCTCCACTAGATAGTCTTTTCCTTTTAGTGCAAAGTCATATAGTCATGAATCCTTACATCAAAAACATTTACTATGCCTTGAATTATTAAGTTTGGCCACAACGCTCAAATATGTCTTGACAAAAACAAATTTAGTTCATTGGTTTCTGGAGCATATCAAATGCATGCTTGATCTAACTTTGTAAGCACATGAATTTCTGAAATCCAATTTTACTTTGGTTTCCTCTTCCTTACAATCACAAGCCTTCCAGGTTTAATATTTCCCTTTTTTTCTTCATGAGTTTCTCGAGCAATCCATTCCTAGGCAATGCTTTGTTGCACATGATGAGTATTCATAGCTAAGGCATCCATTTTGTTTTCTTAAATAACAAAACACATTTTTCATGGCATCTCTTGGTGATAAATGCATGTCATAGGGTTCTTTTTTCGCTGCTACAACACCCTCGAAAATTTTGGTCTACACCCAATTTCAGAGCCTTCCTTCGTATTTTTCATTGTCATCACAAACTTTGAAACTCATTCAATGTGTTTTCTTAAAGTGTTTTTCTCCCTTTTACAAGTTAGGAAAAATGTCACATTTTCACATATTCATTGTTGCATCATGTACATAAGCTCATTTTGGTGGTTTCAAGAAGTCATATTTGTGGAAATGAGCTTTTCTCACCATGAAAACATCCATCGTAATCATTTCAAAGTTTCAAGCACGGTCACACAAGTGTTGTCAGAGTTGTCGCAAAGTGTATCTTTAATGTCGCACTTGTTATAACTTGTCATATATATGTCACACAAAGGGAAATTAATTGTTCATGTTTCATGGATGATCTATGTTTTTAAGTTTTCAAAGTATTCTATGTGTGTGATCACAGTCAAAGTCTCATCATTGTTCACACTAATCTCATCGATCCCACTCTTAGCCATTTTCAAAAAAATTCCCGACCAAGAAACCTAGCTTCACCCCAACCTCCCTAAACTATACATTGTACAGTTTCATTCCTCTAGCTATGACCTTGTCTCTTTGCACTACGCAATGTGCAGTTCCTGCCTCCTGGGACTTCTGCACTCCGTAGTTCATGTGCTCAAACACTGAGCTTGACTCCCATAATGGTACAATTTCTCTGCCCAACCTAGCCCTAAATATGAATTTCATAGTCACTGGCCTCAAGCTCACTCCCTAAGCCCTTGAATTATGCATATGTACAATGTCCCAACCTCCCTTATCTCCCATAACTTCATAGTGAGTTCACCCAATGTCCATCCCCTCACCCTGTCTCATTAGTTGTTGGAACTACACAATTTTTTCCCTCAACCAAGCCTCAATTGCGCATTGCGCAGTCTCAAGGCTCAAGTCTCCCCCTTTCCTACATGATTTGCGTAGTCACGGACCCATCTTCTTAGCTCTCCTTTCAAATCTAGCTCATTCAAAGGATCAATATGCACAATCTTAAATTTGACTAGGGGGTTTTCAGATTGATGTCGTCTCATCATAAGTGAATTTTAGAAACATGTACCCTATCATCTCAGGGTAAGATTATAATGAAAGAGATGAAGGAGGGAAGCATGCTAGAAGAAAATCTTTTAGTTGAGTATGGAAGTTGATCAACCAAGAGAAAGCAAAGGGACACTAGTTTGTAACCACTATTCAAGACTCTAGATCATTGAATATTCTTATCACCAAGCCATGTAGAGGTGAACAAAAAAATTATCCTCAAGAAGAAATTCAACACTCAGCAGCAATAGTGGATTGACATTGCCACATTATCAGGCAGTCCATGCTAGTAGTGTCATGTCAAGTCATGTCATGAGTGGTTACTTGGCACACTTGTGTGGCCAATGATATAAAACATGTATTGTAAATGAAAGCCCAAAGGATATGTGATGAATATGAAGAGTCATGTAAAGTTGAAAAGTCATAGGAAGTCAAAAAGTCATGAGGGTAAATGAAGAGTCACAAGGAAGGTAAAGCATCCCCTCCTCATTTTTATATATACCCCCTCATTGTAAGAGAAAAGTACTTTTCACCTTGGCTCCTCCCACAAAGCATTAGAGAGATAAGCTAGTTATTTTGTGGAGCAAGGAGTGGTTCCAATGCTCCATTAATAGAGCTAGTGATGTTTTTTCTACACACGTGTCTTGGAAATTTCACTTAATAATAGAAGACGCCAAGCCTAGCATGTTCTTCATGCATGGATTATGAATGTTTGTAATACTAATATGTGAATGTTTGTATTTCATGTTTTCTTTCACATGTTATAAAGATTTGAACTATTTCAGTTGTTTTAGTACTTATGTTATTGAGAATGTATTGTAGTGGTTGTTATTGTTATCCCATCCTTGTGGACTATTCTGCTGGAAGTTAGAGAGATCCTTTCGGTTCATGTTTGTCTCTTCTTGGGTGGTACTATTACCTCTCTTTTATAGGATCAATTTTCTCCCTCTCTCCGTAGTAGAAGGAATTGGACACACCTACAAACAAACACTCCCCAAGCACACCTTCTTGCTTTTTGAAGGAACTATTGCATTCCTCTCTCTTTCTGATAGTTATACCCAAGCTAAATCTTTAAGAAATTTGAAACCAAGCCATATACAAGATGGGATTACTGCACCAAATGGTGTGAGGTCTAATTGGGACTTCATATCAAGGAGATCCCCTGAATGTTGGTGGGTCCAACATTGTTAAGAGCTATGGTGCTAGAAGGAGGGGAGACAATTTTTGATGGATGATAACCCCACTGATCCCATTATAACATCTTTTGTTCAATACAACAACATTCACAACACCTCCCTTGGTGACTCTTCTTAGCCCGAGCTTGCAAAAAAAATTGAAATCTCTTACAAGCATATTCGGGCCATCCGTCCCATAACCCATCAGTTTTAAAAAGATATTGGTTTGATCCCAAGAATACACAACCTTTCATATTTTATGAAAAATAACCTAACCACCCCTACAACGATAATGGTTTCTACTATTGAAGTTTTTCTTTTCACCACCCTTGAAGAATCAGCATATTATGAGGAGAACAGAAAAGATCCTCCACTTTATAACAGTGGTGATGGAGATAAATTTGTACTCTCAGATGATATTTTCCATAAGTTAGGAAGAGAAGAGGAAGAGGAATAAGGTCCACCAGATTCTGACAAGGAGGAGGAGGATGAAGAAGAAGACATGGCAGATGAAGATTTGGATTAGATGTCTGAGGGGCCACTTGCACTCCTGATTCTTTTACACAAGATGCTAAGGAATCCAGAAAATATCCTAACAAAGTACGACCCTGATAAAATAGTAAAGCCATAGGATCATTTCGACAAATTCTACCTACAACTGAAAATACTTGAGGTACGTTATGATGATGTTGCATCTATACATTTTCCATGCACCTTAGATGGCAAAGCAGCTATATGGTATCAAAGTATTCCTCTAACTTCCATCCAGAACTGGAGGGGGTTTAAGAAGATATTTCTTGAAAAATTAGCTGATGACAAGACCCCCACCATGTTGTTGAAAGAATTGGGTAATCTCTAGATGGAGAAAAAGGAAAAATGATGGATTTCCATCAGAGGTTTAACCGCATTTTGAATAAGTTTGTATCAAAAATAAAACCTCATGACTCCATCACCTGCATTGATTACTACACTTCTACCTTGCCGACAAGAATTGAAAATTTTGTGAAGTGAACTGCAAAACAAACTCTTACTGAAAACCATGAAGAGGAAATCATAGTTGAAAATGAATTACATGCGATTCGGGTCATCATAGATGATGAACTAGAAAAATACTCCAAAGACACAGGTAAACGTTCTCAGGCCTCTGTAAACAAGTACAAATAAAAAGAAACTTTTGATCTTGAATTCTTGACTAGCACCATCAAGACCCTATCCAACGAGTTGGCAAAGATTAAAAAAAAAGGTCAAGCGATATTAACATGAGTAGAAAGCATCCTAGGTTCACCCTTTTCAGAAGGACTCCCAAATATGCCAACAGAAGTAATCAGCCAACCAAGTCTTCCAAAAGCTCTAAAATTGTACTAAACATTGAAAGCATGCGCATGGATTAGTATTGATCATATCATCAAGAGTATCATTCATAAAAATCATGCCCACAATGGAACTGCACCATGAACGTTCTTGCTATGCACCTCATTGATATAGTACTTGTAGATGAGAATGTTGAGCCTATGGAAGAAAAGGAAGAAATTGATGCTACCGAGGAAAATCATACTGTGGGACATGTAGTAAACACATTCAATTGCGTACTTACAATTGAAAAGAGTGTTGTCGAGAAACAACCTATGAGTGATGACCTAACCCAAAATAATAAAAATAGGTATAGTTTGAGAAGCCAAGGGAAAACCATTGAACCAAAGTTGATGAAGCAAAAATTCAAGGAACAATTGTTAAGAAAGATCAGTCCACCCATCAACTCAGCACAAATCTCTGAGAGCAAGTCTGGGAATGCAGCCACAATGGAAATTAATTCCACGAGTAATAAGAGTAAGACCATAAATAAGGAAGTAAAAAAAAATGTCATGCCCCCCAACACTTTGACAATCTCTTCCACTTTGATTATAATATAGTTGAAGAGATGAAGAAGGCTTGCTGCAATATCTCAATGTTTGAACTAACGAATATCACGAGCCAACAGGACATGCTCCTACATGCACTTCGATGGTCCACTAGAGGTAATGACGAATCTTCATGCAAGGGTTTTGTTACATCCTCTGATTCCCTCAAATCTGTGCTTAATGCTTTAACAATTGATACAAATACAATTTCCCCTCCATTTTTTTTTAACTTTCAAAATATTAAATTTCAATGTACACAATTTCTTAGTTGATTTCGGTGCATCGGTAAATGTAATGTCATTATCCATTGTAAATAAGATAAAAGAGAATTGGAACAAAAAATATGCACAAATTATTTGGTTGGATAGGACTCTTGTCCACGCGATTGGTGAAATCAAGAATGTGCTTATCTATTATATCTAAGAATTTTATGATCCATAATATAGATGAATGTCTTTCGGATTAATCACATAATTAGGATTTGGTCGAAATTTCAAACCAACTAATGTGGTTCATCCTCAGGAAAAGGTGGATAAGCTAATCGATCTTAATGAATAAATAGTGTGGATGCATCATTTCCCAAAAATAGCCATTAAGAACTAGCTGTTAAGAACTAGCCGTTAAGACTAGCTATTAAGAACTAGCTGTTAAAACTAGCCATTATCATTTGATGACTAGATTTACCAATGTATAAACATCATAATTGTGGACAGGCTAGGAGCATATGGGGTATTGTTAAGCAAGGACTAGTCCAACAAGCTATAAGGGTACTTCACTACAGATTTGTCACATCTATGGATTCCGTACAAAGGGAGAAACAATCATATCCAAGTAAACTCAAAGAGATATTTGAAACTTGTGGTCACTCCCTTGAATGGAAAGAATGAGCTAATGGATTTCATACAAATTATCTTTGGAAATTATTTTTTAGAAGCCAAAATAGGGTTTTATCTTACATATCCAGCCCGAGTCCCACCAGAAACATAGTTGGAGCCCGTTCCTAGTCCAACTGGTGATAATGATGTTTGTACATTTAGTAGTAGTAATAATAATAGTACTAGTGTAGTTCGTAGTCCTTGTACATATGATATGTGGACATTGTATTTTGATGGCTCCAAAATGTAGGAGGGCTTTAGATTTGGTTGTGTTTGAATAAATCTGTGACAGAGAAAACATCTAATCTCTAGCTTCTTGGAATTTGAGTGCACGAACAACACTACACAATATGAGGAAATCATTTTAGGCTTGTAAAGAGCCATCAAGCTCAACGTTGCTTTTCTCAAAGAAACAGGTGACTCTAAAATTGTTGTGTAACATGTATGTGATGCCATACACTATGTGTCACCTCATCTTAAAAAATATCTACAAGATTATGGCATTTTATTTCACATTTCCAAGCTTTTAATATCATTTATGTTCTTAGAATACCTAACGTAGCTTTCGATGCATTGGAAAATTTTATTGCTAGGTTATCACTACTAAGGGATAGTTTTTATGTATCAATTATTTATAAGTCATCTCTCCCTGATAACATTACTAATTTATTTGTTTTCAACGATGACTGGTAGATACTACACTTCATGGCAAATGTCGATGAATTCAAAGATGAAACTATCGATGAAGATGAGCACGAGGAGATGTTACAGGATCCAGGATGAAGCTAGCAAAAAGAAAGGAAACCTCATGCCGAAAGGTGTGGTGTCATTAAAAAATATTTATGACATGCAAAATGGCTTTCATGGGTGAGTAAATGCTAAGGCCCAGAGCTCAATGCTGTCACATGAGTAGATTGATTTGGGAACAAAAAAGGATCCGAAGTTTTTCAATCTTAGTACTTGTTGCACATCACAGGAGCTACAAGATTTTATTTGCTTGTAGGAGCAGGGGCCCCTAGCGAAAATTTTGGAATGATTTTGTAATATTTTATAATATTTTAGTCTTGCACAGGGGCTTTGGGGTGGTTCAATGCCCCCATTGAATTGTAATGGGTCAAAGGGTAGACCAAGAGTCTGCAAACCACGGTTTGTGGACCATAGAGTAGCACAAGACAATATGATATAATTAGATGGATAGATCAATTCTAGAGGTAGGATAAGTTTGGGATCAAGCTTGGATATGAATCTGTGGATATTTTGTGTGGATTGTATGGGTAAGGGCTCATGATGGCTATGTGCACGGAGACCCTAAGTCCTGCTATATGTGGACCCCACTGGCTGTGTGCGTGGGCTGGTAAATAGAGTCGGTAAGTTGGATCTGGATATGAATGAATAAGAAATATTATTTGTGATATCTAAGTTCTTATGTGTTATGTTTATTGGTTGCACTTTATGTTATTTCTGTGGTTATATCTGTTCACTGAATACTGTTGATTTATGAATGCGCATATGGATGCAATACTGTAAGAAAGAATGAATGCATAGATCTGGTTATAATTGGTCACTTTACTCCTGTTATTTGATGATTGATGAGCTATGCTTAATTTGTTCCGCTAATATACTGTTAAGAGTTTCTATGTTAGGGCTTCTCCAGTGCAGGTCTGTTTGATTTGAAGGGGCCCCATTCAACTAAATTTCTCTCTCTCAAGGTGTGGAAACCTGCTTCCAGCACCCTCCCATACTATGGGTGAGACCTTGACCTACGCAAGTAGGTCATTGCTGAAAGGGCCAATAGTACAGGGATTTGTTGGTAAACCTTAAACCCAAACCTGGGTCAAGGCCCCTTAAACCAAAAAATGGTTCCGTTTTCAGGACCGAGAGAATTTTGAGAAATATTTCGGGTAATGCCATGGGGTTATTGGCAACCACTGAAGCCTAAGCTTGAGGATTGGTTTGAAAAGTAGATTCAGGAGTTTTCCCTAAAAGAGAATAGAATTAAGAAGCTGACTACCGAAGAGTGGAAGAACAAGTAAATTTTTACAGAGGTGCATGAAATAATCTTCGTAACCTTCACACACGAACTACAGGAGTGGTTAGCAAGGTTGGCAAAGTTCCACACCTATTGGAAAGAAGATCAAGTCACACAGTGGACCCTTGAATTTATTCAACAATTGGAGAAGGTTGATACAAGATCACTCGATTGATGTTGTTTTGGGAGGATTTGTAACTGAGTTTTCGTTTGATCAGTTTGTGTCCTTTTATGAAGCTGAGCGAAGGTTTTTCAAGGGGTTTAGCGGTAGGTTCTTGCAAAAATTTCCGCTGCTGATTAAGATGCTATTGTGTGAAAAGGTTGTCCTGTGCAGTCACAACAAGTGAACGACCTCCGGCCAAAGTGGAAGCACAACATGAAGCAGTAAATACTATTGGGTTAATTATGAAGGGATTTGCTTGACTTCAACCAAGTAGGGGTTGCACACATAGAGATCAATACCCTGGCTACGCCACCATCGAACTAATGCAAGGGTAAGAATTATTCTACCCCACCTCCACCACCACCTCATGCAAATGATATGGCTGCGCACATGAAGCTACCCACCTTTAAGGGTGTGGGGAATGATGATATGGATCAATTTTGGTTTGTAGCAAAGTCGGTATGGACCATGTAGAATATTAATAATGATGTTGTAAAGAGAGTGCAACTATCAATAGCCTTCGAAGGAAGTGCTTTGGACTGGTTCATTGGATATACTGGTCAGCATGCTAATCCCACGATACAGGAGATCAAGGATGCCTTGAAGTACTAGTTCTAGAAGCCTAAGTCCTATGATCAATGTGCCGTAGAGTTGAAAGATATTAAGCAAGGACCTATGGAGTTTGTTTGGGAAGTTTACCAATGACTGAAGAAAGTCATCAGTGATGGATAATTTGTCTATGAGGAAAAAAAACATAAGGAGTGGTTCATCGCCATGTTTTACTGCATCTATGCGGACCAATGGGTCAGTAGAAGATTGATTCATAGGAAGAGGCCTTGAAGATCGCCATGAAACCAAAAGTTATACCAAGGGATGCCACTCAATTTGAGGTGTTCCAGATCCAAAACCAATTGGAAGCGATGCACTTGGAAATTTAGAATCTAAGAAGGTACCAGGGAAAAGAATCCAGCGTGGATGTCTGGTGCATACGTTGTAGGGTATCAGGCCACACTAAAAATCAGTTTCTTCTACTGTCATGTTGTATGCAGGCTTGGGGACCAATTCTACTGCACCTTAGAGATATGGCTGGACTAAGTACCCCCACATTGTGGAGCACTGACTGTCGGGTAGCAGGAAGGCATGATACAAATAACTGCCCGCGACTAGGCATCTATGTGTTGAAAATGCAGCAAGATGATGGAGCTTACTGAAATGAAGTCACCTTCACTAAGTGGGCCCACAGGCGAATTCTGGTGCAAAGTCTATTTTTAGACTATGTCTATTTTTAGACATATGGAGCATGGTCCAGGGGTTGCAGTATGTTATTCTCGGAGTATTGGTCATGTTGGTAAAAATAGATGGGACTATATTTTTGTGACCTATAGGTCAATAGGTCGATGTCTATTTTTAGACTGCCTATCCTAAAAATAGGGAAGTCAAATATTATTTACCCTTAATAATATTTGGACTCTAAACAGTAGTTTACTCTCTTGGAGCACTTCAGTTCGAGCTATAGAAGTGGCTCATGCATCTGACAGAGGAATTACGCTATTCCAAAGGGTTTGATGGCATCATGCATGGTTGACTTCAGTTGGACTTCAGTGGCAGAAGTTTGGTGGAGTTAATGAGACAGATAGTGGAGTTGTGTTCTGTTTATTTTAGTTGAACTAGTTAAGATTAGTTTAACTAGCTAATCAATTAGTTATGAGTGGAGTGAATTAAATATTATTTAATTCATTAATTATTAACTCATTATTCAACTCAAGAACACATCAGTTCACTACAGTGCATGATCAGTTCAGTGGAGACCAGTGAAAGAGGTAGATGAAAGGGTGTTCAAAACTGAGCTAGTTTGTGTGTAACTTCATGAGAAAGTACTGAGTACTTGTGAGGAGTATTGTACTGAGTTTGTTACATGATTTCTCCATTATAATATACACAATAGCTATGGGGTTTTCAGCTATAAGCTTTCCCCATACATACTGTGTTAATGTGTATGATTATTTGATGTGTTATCGCTTGATTTTATTTCCGCATGTTTGATGATATGAGTGGAAGAGATTATGTGTTGCATATAAATTTGAATTGTATGTGATCAGGATAGTCTCGGTGGATAATTAATTATTATTCAGCCAATTTCTACATGGTATCAGAGCTATTGAAGCAAAGATTGATCATCACAGTGATTACAAACTTATTTCGGTAGACAGAGTCTGCATGCGGGCCAGGTAGCCTCCGGATTCATATTTCTTCGGAAAGTGAAAGGTATGGTAAATGCCCCTTGCAATCAATCTCTGTAGTAGAAATAATTTGTTCTCACAGATCTAGAGCGGCTGAGCTTTGAGGTGGAATTTGAAATTTTGCAGCAGTTTTGTTTTCTTGGTGCCAGTGTTGAAAATGTCTTTCAATGGGTTGCGACTCGAATATGATCTTGAAGGCAGTTCGAATTATGTTGCATGGAAGGATCGCATGGAGGAAGTATTAGAAGATAATGGTCTGAAGGATTTCATAGATACGGATGTCCAAAAGCCCACTGATGCAGCTGAAGTCGATGCATGGCAAAAGAAGATGGCGAAGTGTCGAAGGATCCTGTTGGAGGGCGTCAAAGATCATATTGTATCCAGCCTGCATGGAAAGGCTACTCCATATTTAATGTGGAAAGCTTTGACGGATCTATTCCAGAGTAAGAGCGACCAAAGGAAGCTGGCGCTCAAAGATAAGCTCAAGAACATCAAGATGGAGAAGGGCGACAGTATCGCCAAATACCTCACGAAGTTCACTCAGTGCAGAGATGAGCTGGGAAGTGTGGGGGTGACCGTCGAAGATGAGGACATGGTCGACCTGGCTCTCCTTGGTCTTCCGAAGGCTTGGCACTCATATCAAGATAGTGTCAATGGTCGGGAGAAGCTGCCGGGATGGGAGCGCCTTTGGGCGGATCTCATGCAGGAGGAGATAAGGAGGACTACTCGAGATGGATCTTCATCAAAGGGAGCTGATGAAGAAAACTGCGCTTCGGTGGCCAAAGCAAAGAAAGGGAAGGGTAAGAAAACCTCTCATTCTGGTGCAAAGGGCAAGAAGAAGGATATGGCGAAAGTGAAGTGTTTTCACTGCCATGATCACGGACATTATGCTACCAATTTTCCAAAGAAGAAGAAGAACAAGCAAGCGGGAAGATCTGCAGATGGAGAAGCTTTGGCTTCACAGTTCGAGCTTGAATTTTCACTGATCGCATGCTTGGTTTCAAGTGTGTTGGGATCGGTGTGGTTCTTGGACAGCGGTGTGTCATTTCATATGACGGGAGATCAGGATTTGTTCTTAGATTTGGAGGACAAAGATTTGGGTGCGCACATCGAGATGGGCGATGATGGTAGATACAGTGTGACTGGTATCAGTACCATATCCTTTCAGAGGGATTCTGGTAAACCCTTTGTACTGAAGGATGTCATGCATGTACCTAGATTGAAGAAGAACTTGATCTCTGTGGCGATATTGGAGGATAAGGGGTATGATGTGGTCTTCAGTGAAGGAAAAGCCTTCCTGTGCAGTAAGACTACTGGAGAGACCCGGAAGATAGGGGTTCGAACCAAGAACCTTTATCAGTTGTAGGTAGATGGTTGCGCAGCTATGGCATGCAAAGCAGGAGAAGTGGTGAGCCAGGATGATGAGGGAGAACTATGGCACAGGAGATTGGGCCACCTTCACCATCGAGCTTTGAAGATTCTGCAGCAGATTTCTACTGGGCTTCCTAAGGGCACCCTTGCGCAGTCAGATCAGTGCAAGGGGTGTACTTTAGGGAAGTATGTGAAAGCCACCTTTCACGAGAAGGATAGTCGCGCCACAACGATCCTTGAGAGAGTTCACACAGACGTGTGTGGTCCTTTCTCAGTTGCTTCGATAGCAAAGCACAAGTATTATGTGATCTTTGTTGATGATTTCTCTCGAAAGTGCTGGATCTTCTTCATGCAGAAGAAGAGCGATACATTCGCGAAGTTCTATGAGTTTAAAGCACCGGTCGAGAAGGAGTCGGGGAAGAAGGTGATTGCTCTAAGGAGTGATAACGGTGGTGAATTCATCTCGGCTGAATTCAAGGAGTTCTACAGCGCAGAAGGGATTCGGAGAGAGCTCATCGCACCCCATAACCCACAGCAGAACGGGGTGGTTGAGCGGAAGAACAGAACGATCGTGGGTGCTGCACGGGCGATGTTGCATGATCAGGGCCTACCCCTTCACTTGTGGGATGAGGCATGCAATACAGCAGTGTATGTGCAGAACCGTTGTCCTCACAAGGTTCTTGGCATGAGTACACCAGAGGAGGCTTATTCCGGCAAGAGGCCTGATATTTCCCATTTGCGGATTTTTGGTTCTCCTGTCTACATGCATGTGACGAAGGATGTGAGAAGGAAGCTGGATCCAACTGCTGAGGTTGGAATATTTGTGGGGTACACTGATACACCTCACAACTATCGGGTGTATTTGTCAGACAGTCGCAAGACTATTATGCGACGGGATATAAAATTTCAGGAGGAGAAAGCCATGCAGTGTTCGCTTGAGAGGGAGCTGCACTTGCATGCAGATGAGGAGCTGTTAGTTCCTAAGGAGGAGCTTCCGGATGTGGATCAGCCACAAGAGGAGGTTCAGGAGGTGGAAGAAACCACCCATGCAACACCAACCATCAGAGGGCGCATGCGCACTACAGAAGCTGAGCGACTGGCTCGGGATGCAGAGAAGGTTGTAGGACCACCTACAGCACAGCGCAGACAGAGACAGTCACCGGATCGGTACACTGGATACATGGCTCTTATGAGTCAATGTGTTGTGACAGAGCCATCCTCTTTTGAGGAAGCCGTGGAGGAACCCGCATGGGTTGATGCCATGATCAAAGAATATGATTCGATCATCAGGAACAGTGCATGGGAGATTGTCCCAAGACCGGTTGGGAAATCAGTTGTAGGTTCGCGATGGATCTACAAGGTGAAGCAGGCAGCTGACGGGAGTGTGGAGAAGTACAAGGAGAGATTTGTCGCCCGTGGCTTCTCACAGATCGAGGGGATTGACTATGAGGAAACTTTTGCACCTGTCGCAAGGTACTCTTCCATACGGACGATCCTTGCTCTCTCAGCGCAGATGGGGTGGCACATTCATCAGATGGATGTGAAGACTGCGGTCCTCAACGGAGTCATTGAGGAGGAGGTGTACATAGAGCAGCCTGAAGGTTTCGAGATCTTCAGGTGCAAGGAGTCGCATGTGTGCCGACACTCAAGAGAAAGCACTCGTACGGGCTGAAGCAAGCACCTCGTGCTTGGTACACTCTGATAGACACTACTAACGCTTGGATTCTCCAAGAGTGAGGCGCATCCAAACCCGTATCTTCGCATTGTGGTGGAGGGGAAGCTGTTGATCATTGTACTGTATGTAGATGATCTGATTTTGACTGGCGACGAGCAGTTGATACTTTCATGCAAGGAGGATCTTGCACGAGAGTTTGAGATGAAGGACTTGGGCATCCTTCATTATTTCCTGGGATTGTGGAGATTTGGCAATGCAGCGGAGGACTGTTTGTTTCTCAGGGCAAGAATGCCCGGGAGATTCTGGAGAGGTTCAACATGCAAGGCTGCAAGCCTGTTGACACTCCTCTTCCTGGTGGTTGGAAGAAGGAGGATGCTACTTCGGCGGAGGTAGTGGATGCCACTGTCTATCGACAGTTGGTGGGGTCACTTATGTATCTGGTCAATACACGACCCGATATATGCTATGCAGTTAACCAGCTTCCGCAAGCTATGGTTAAGCCTACCAAGCTCTTTTGGAAGGCAGGCAAGCATGTATTGCGCTATATCAGAGGCACATCGGGATATGGTTCATGGTATAGACAGGAGGATGAGTTGAGGCGGCAGTGCTTCAGGCATCGGTATCATCATATCAAAGATTGTGTTCAGCGGAGAATCATGATGCTTTCATATGTTCCCACAGAGGATCAGGATGCTGACATCCTGACGAAGGTGCTCACCAGGAGCAAGTTCGAATTCCACAGAGGCAGGATAGGGGTTGAAAATAATTCATATCTTGCTAAGAGGGAGTTTTGAAAATGTAGCAAGATGATGGAGCTTAGTGAAATGAAGTCGCCTTCACTAAGTGGGCCCGCAGGCGAATTCTGGCGCAAAGTCTATTTTTAGACTATGTCTATTTTTAGACATATGGAGCATGGTCCAGGGGTTGCAGTATGTTATTCTTGGAGTATTGGTCATGTTGGTAAAAATAGATGGGACTCTATTTTTGTGACCTATAGGTCAATAGGTCGATGTCTATTTTTAGACTGTCTATCCTAAAAATAGGGAAGTCAAATATTATTTACCCTTAATAATATTTGGACTCTAAACAGCATTTTACTCTCTTGGATCACTTCAGTTCAAGCTATAGAAGTGGCTCATGCATCTGACAGAGGAATTACGCTATTCCCAAGGGTTTGATGGCATCATGCATGGTTTAATTTAGTTGGACTTTAGTGGCAGAAGTTTGGTGGAGTTAATGAGACAAATAGTGGAGTTGTGTTCTGTTTATTTTAGTTGAACTAGTTGAGATTAGTTTAACTAGCTAATCAATTAGTTATGAGTGGAGTGAATTAAATATTATTTAATTCATTAATTATTAACTCATTATTCAACTCAAGAACACATCAGTTCACTACAGTGCATGATCAGTTCAGTGGAGACCAGTGAAAGAGGTAGATTAAAGGGTGGAGTTAGCTATCAGTGGCGACATCAATTGTGCATGAGATTTGCACCACACTTGGAGGATTTGTCCATGAAAATTGCGCAGTCAAGCCAAGGAGATTCGAACCTTGGATCTCTATATAGACAGGCCATGATTGCGCAATAGAGGCAAGGCAATTGGCGGTGAGTTTTGAACCAGTAACCTGTTCAAAACTGAGCTAGTTTGTGTGTAACTTCATGAGAAAGTACTAAGTACTTGTGAGGAGTATTGTACTGAGTTTGTTACATGATTTCTCCATTATAATATACACAATAGCTGCGGGGTTTTCAGCTATAAGCTTTCCCCATACATACTGTTAATGTGTATGATGATTTGATGTGTTATCGCTTGATTTTATTTCCGCATGTTTGATGATCTGAGTGGAAGAGATTATGTGTTGCATATAAATTCAAATTGTATGTGATCAGGATAGTCTCGGTGGATAATTAATCATTATTCAGCAAATTTCTACACTATGTCCCATAATTGAAGCAACAATGGTGCAAATTTTTCTCATTAGCGAGTTATGACAAGAAACACTGTCGAACGCTCGACCTAATGATAGATAGGGGAAATATATACAGATTATAGGCTGACCCTTCATCGTTAGTATCTTCCTTTGGGTGAGAAGGATCCCCTACAAGAGAATATGGAGGAGGGAGAGGTGGAGGTGCAGGTCGAGGATGAGGGAAACTGATCTGCTACAACTGTGGGGATGTGGCACATTATGCAAGAGACTACCTAAACCTTTCACGCCAATCCTACAGGTATTGCAGATAGTTCAATCAAGTAATCAAAGACTGTCCTGTGCTGATAGAAAAGATGTAAGAGAAACAGAAGACACCGACGCAAAACATACAATGGGTTAAGGAAAAACCACGAGACGATGGGCCAAGTATCAATGTGATTATTTGTACTGGAATTCCCACTGGAGGAGCTAAGGAAAAATCTGTTGTTGAACCACTTGTTATCACTCAGGTTTTCCTAGAAGTTGTGTAAGAGGAAAGTATACCCGAGGTAACCACAAACCAACCTTTTAGATGCAGAATCTAGCCAATCTGCATCCAGAGAGGGCTCTCTCTTTATGATTTATCTTTGTTCTTAGAAGGTTTTAGGCTAGTTATAGATCCAAGAGTTTGTTTGAAAAATGGTGGAATCCACACAAACTAAGGGCAAGGTTGATGGTTTTCAGTCCATTGGGCTATGGAGTCAAAGGATGGCTTTACTGGATTTCTATTCTACGCACAAGATGGTATTACAGGGCAAGATAGCTAGACAGAGAAAAATCCTTAAAATTTAAAGTGGATGGGATGATCTTGAAGGGATGAAAGGCAACTAATCATCTTTCACCATATTCAAGAGAAAGAAGAGAAATGACTACAAGCAAAGAGCAATGAAGGATTCTTTGTTATAGTAATCAACAATGATTAAATTAGCAAAGCAGGAGCATTTAAGAATTCATGCTTATAACTAATTCAGAAGAAAACATCAATAATAATTACATTTGAAAACATAGTACAATTAAGCAAATTCTGTTTCAATCCTTTATGTAAATTATTCAGAAATGGATAAGATGGTATTGTAAACTAATATAAAATTTCAGACAAAGGGAAGAAACACTTATTGAACTGTAGTCCAACACATGAATCCTGCAACAAGTCCAATGCTTTAAATCGTCATCCAGTAAGCCACAAGTAAATTTCTCCAAAAGCTTTGATTCCGAAAATCTCAATGTTACAGCAGAGTAATAGAATCCACCCTCTATACTTCCTTTGAGGGTTTATTTATACACAAAATAATCTAAAACAATCTTACACTATCTTAGCCAATAACCTAGGCTGACTTAAAGCATATTTACAAACAAACAAGAGACAAACGGTCTCGTGGATAGAATAATGTGCAACTGCCAATGTGCTGTTCCTTTTTCTGTGGATGTGCTGGAGGTAAGTGTTAAAATAGAGTTCTGTGCTGTCCTTTGTAGTATTTCTTTGGCTTGTTGAACACTCTTTGTTTTCACGGATACCCTTTAACCTTTCATCTGATACTCTTTCATCTGTTTTCCTGTTTTTACCATTTACTTGACAGTAAAGATAAATGCTCATCCTGAAAGTAACTCTCATAGAATCTCCAACATTTCCCGCCACCATTGATCATCTGGTATCATGGTTCTTCTGAGCTTCCTTAAAGTTTCATCTGCTTCAGTAAGTTTATAAAAAGTGGGATCATTCGGAAATAGATACTTTATTTCATGCTCCAGATGAAATAAATTCCTCACTTTATCATAAATACTTTTCCCATTTGGTAATGCAGGTGTTGATGAGCTAGTAGAACCTATAGCTGCACTTTTAGCATGAGCTTTTATTCTCTTCTCATAAGTTTCCAAGTCTACTATTTGATCTTCCGTGAGCATGGGACTTGGTAACCCACTATCCAGCAAAGCTTGAAATTTTTCTCTGAAATTTTTGATGTCAACCAAAATGTCTGTACACTTTCTTTCTAAATTTTGCATGAAAGTCCTCTTGGTGAAAACTCTCTTTGCTTCCAAAACTGCACCTGTCTTGTCATCAATTCCTAACAATGCAAGCTGTTGTTTTGTTCTGGAATTCAAAAATTGAATGAGCTGTTGGGCCTGCTCAGGCCTGCCTCTTAATTCATGTCTGGTTCTATTTATTTCTTCTTGGGCTATCTTCACTAACTCATTTTGCTCAAAAATAGCTTGAATAGAGGGCCAAATACCCCTTATTAATTCAATGATGTTATCCCAAAGAATATCATTTATTTCATTTAGAGGCTTCTCCAATGAAAGATCCTTTTCCAAAGCCTCAACCAATTTTTCCAATCTTTTTATTTCCCTGATGTTGTCAGCAGCTGTCTTTTTAGAGGTGTCATATTTTTCCTCTACTTTTTCCAATTGCAATTTTGTTTGTTGGAGCTCTATGACTTTTAGCTGCAAACTCTCCATCTGTTTTATTAAGTCCTCAGAACTCAAGCCAGAAGTATTCAGCTAAGCTGGTTGTTCCTGTTGCCCTGTGGTTGTAGTACCTGTTGTTGAAGTCTGCTTGATAATTTCCTGTTCCTACAATGCTTTTTCCAACTCCTTCTTTGTTTCATTTAGTCGCTCTGTCATATTCAATAGCAACTCCATCATTTCTTCCTGTGAATTTCCTTTTATAACTTCCTGTGTCTGAGGGTGCCTCGAGGCTGGTAGTTTTAGCTGTTTTCTGAGTGCAGCTATATCATCCTCTTTCTTTTTTACCAATGCCTCAATACCTTTGATGTCCTTGGGATTGTGACCCAAACCAATAATTATCTCTTCTAGAGACTTTATTCTATTATCCTTGGCCTGTGAGGAGGCCTTCTCAATTTTCAATTGTGCAGTAGTGTTATTCAAATAATCTTGTAGCGTTAAAGCTGCCATGGCTTTGTTGGTGAGAGTAGAATAAACCATTTCCCCTGTTTGTCTATGAAGCTCTATCTGATCCAGGGGATGGATATCTTTTCCTAAAACTTCAAAATTTGATCTGATGTAATCTGCTGCTGAAGTTGGCTTTGGCACCTTTGCTTTGAAGTGGCTCATTAGCATTTTACCTTGTGAAAGATCAAATGCTGACATCAGTCTTTCTTGATTATGAGGAGCCATCTTCATATACTGATCATATACCTTCATTTTCAATGGATCATTCTTTGTTTTGATATTAATGAAGGTTCTTTTAATGTCTCCAGTATCGGTCTTTGGCGGTCTAAAAGAAGATACTTCAGTGCTCAATTGCTTTTGTATCCCTTTCTGGCTTATGTTTGTTTCACTTGCTGTGCCTGTTTGCTGACTATCTTCCCTACCATCATCAAATACTTCATCTATAATTTCTACATCTGGAGGTGGATCAGACTTGTGTTTTTTAGCTTGATAAACCTGTGGGGCTCCTTTTGAAGGTGTGGTATCTGGAGCTAGCCTCTTTTTCCCTATTTCCACATTCAATGGAGTTTGCATCTCTGGAACTTGGATTTGCTTTGCTGGTGTGGGAGAAACCTGAGATGGTTCTGGTGCTTTGGAACTCTGTGGTTTTTCTGCCATGACCAAGGTTTCAATGACCTGAACTACAGGTTCTTTTCCTTTACCCTTGGGTTCTGCTGCTACTGATGGACTGTCTTCTTGTAATGCTTGCTGTAGAGTGGCTGCTGAAGATGTGCCAATGTAGGATACCTGCATTTGATCATATGTTTCTAGGTCAAAGTTTTTCTCAACATCTTTCATCATTTTATTCATTTTGTCTGCTTCATTTTCTTCTTCGACAAGTGTTCCTTCAACCCATTCATCTTGATTTTCATACTGTTCTAAATAAGGAATCTTGTGGTGTACATAAGGAGATGACTTATTTTTTAATCTCTTTTCACAAATGAAACCAAAGGGGTCATAAGGGACCCAACGGAAAGATGTTTGGAACTTTCTTTCTAATAGATTTTCGGCTTCTCTCTCAGCTTCTCTAGAATTGCAGATGAAGGGACCTAATTGGCTTTTGATCCTTAACTGAGCTTTCTTCTTTACATTGTAGAAATGGATCACATCTGAATTTTTCATCTGCCTAAAGTATTCCAAGGCAAATATTCTCATTGGCACATATTTGGGTAACTTGAATGGATGTAATTCACATCCATAAATCCTAATGACTGTATGGTTTTGGTACAAGTACCAATCCCCAACTTTATAACTCTTTGACAATTGCAAGGTCTTTCTAATTTCAGTACTGAGTCTGGGGGGAGAAATTCCTGTTAACAAAGTTGTAGCAGGATGTACAAACTGATCAATGAATTCTGAATAGGAATAAGGAGAATCAGAGGAAAAATGAATGATAGGGGACCAAAAAATGAAAGACCTGGGATTACCCTTAGCATCAAGTTTCTGAACAGGGAAAGGGAATCTGTCTGACTGATAATAGATCATGAGATGATAGATAACTGAGGAGTACTTAAAAACTTTTTCAGTATCTAGCCTTAAGAATTGATCATGGATCTTGTTGGCAATGAAGGAAGCATAATCATACTTAATCTCAGGAGGCTGCCCAGGAGTAAAGATGGATAGCAAAGCCAAAGTTATCTCATCTACATATTCACTGGTGTTGAATCCTAAGACAAAGGATATTATATTTACAATGAGCCTTCCCAATGTATTGAAATAGTAAAAACCATAGGGGGGAGCCCCTTTTGGCTGATGCTCAGGTAACATGAAATACTGACACATGGCTTTTAATTTCTCTGGGGTTAACTGTCTGGTTTTCTCAATCAACCCTTCCATGGATAAAGGTGCTAATTCTTGCTCTGGCTCAAAGTGTAACATAGCATTGATAGCCTGAGGTGTGATAGGGAACAGAACACTTTGATCAGGAGCTAATACAGCTCTTTGTGCGGGATCATAATTTGCATGACAGTAATGAATGATTTCAGGGAAAATGTGGACTGTAGGAATAAAATACCTTGGGAGATTGGATTCCCACAACCCTATAAGATCTTGCCCCTTTGAGTGTTCGTCTCTGCAGCGACAGAAGCTCAAATGGGGACTTTCATCAAAATACAGGTCTTGTATTTGGAAATCTTCATCTATCAGAGGTAAATAGTCCAAATCTCGGTGAGGAGCATTCAATGGAGTGATATTTAAAGCTGTCGGGCCCTCCATTTTGGTTCTTGTGGATTCAAAATGGAGGTTTTAGTTTTTTCTTGCAGACCGGACGGGATATCTGACAAAAGAGGAAATTGGAACAATTTGCAGGTTTTGGGGGCAATTTCACAGGTTTAAAATCTTCAGGGAGGACTCAGCGATGATTTTTAACCACTTTTTCAGAGAAAAAAACAAAGGAAACTAAGCTTGACTTGCAGTCGGGGCGCGAAATGATAAATACCTGTTTTTTAGATGGAAACTGGTTCTTTAACAGGTAATGAGCAATGGCGGGGACGTTCTTCAACACGGGCGTAGCAGAATTTTGGAGTAAATTGGTGTATTTGCAGTGAAATTTGAAAATTGCAGCGGGAGCTCTGTCGCTTTTAGAAACTAAAAATAACTGAAAAAACACGAAAAATGGCTTATTTACAAGTTAAAAAGGGTTTTTGTTTTTTTCGAGGTGATGACGTCATCGACGTACGGGGTGACGTAGGGAAGTGGGGCCGGCGGTATGCGGTAAGTGGTAAGCGGTGAGCCCGCACCGCTTATGGACGAGAGCGGTAAAATTCGCGGGGGGAGCGATTCCATAGTTTTAACGCCACGTGGATGGTCTGACTAGTCAAAACCACCCATTCCCCGCTGGTTAAAGAACTCACACGGGATGGGCAGCGGGATTGATCATGACCGTTGATCAACGGATGGATGATCCGACGGCTGAAGGAATGGGAAACATGCGAGGGATTGAAAAGTGGGCCCGGCGATATTTAAATGCGTTTAACTTTTATTTAATCGCCCCGGGAGGATTTCGATTGGTAAGTGAAAGGCTGTTAATTAGTTCAAATAACTAATTAATCCCATACGCAAAAGTAAAGGGTCGCGGCGGAGTTGGCTTAAGAGGAATGCCACGTGGACGGACCACGGTGGCGCAAGACTCCATCGAATTTTTATTCGTGTTTTGGTGTTTAAACACACACAACGCATGTTTAAAGTTTTTATGTATATATTTTTATTATATGGTAAATTAATCAATACATAACTAATTCACCATAGGGGCGGGGATTAATGTTATAAAGATATATTTCACCAAAGGGTTTGTAAGATGGGGTTTTATTTTTAATGTGCGGGAATATATACTTTGGTAAAACATTATAATAAAGGGTTTTGGGGATATTTATAGAAAAGGGAGTTATATACTTAGGAAAAGGGATTTCACTAGGGATTTAATATAGTAAAATTAAATGTTAATATGGTAAAGGACAAGGAAAATCAAAACATCTTTGTACATCTAAGAAAGTGATAACTTGTGAAGTAAATTGCAACATTTTATCTTCAACACTTAAACTTAGAATAACAAGTTATTTTGAGGAATTTTTATGGAATTTTGCATCAGTTTCCTAAGTAAAATAGGATTTTACTTAGGAACAAATTGAAGGTGAATGATTATAATGATGAATTATCTCAAGCACTTAGGTCTTTTTGATCATTAGGCCGAGGGTCCGGTCCCTCCAGAAGTCAAGGAAATGCCTTCAGCCCCTTTGATCTCCAAATACCTTAGTCCTTTTGGGGGAAATTAGTAAAACTTTTGAGGGGAAAGTGATAAGGGAAGTTAATGAATTTGACTTTTTATTGCTGTGATTTTCCAGTGTATTTCATGCTTCAGTACTTGTGATGAAAGTAAATGATTAACCAACATGTAGCAGCACCATTCATCAGATAACACTTTGCAGCACCATCTACCTACCCTATCTACTAAACACTACCATTTTCTCTTCTTTATTAGGGTGCATTTAGACTTGCAAACCCTGATCAATCTTTTTTTTTTTTACATGATGAATCTATCTATTTCTACCCTTATTACATCCAAGGGCTCAGATTAAGCTGTTGAGCACCTTTTTATTTACTCTACCTATCTACTTATCTGCCAAGATTAAACTGTTTGGCTAGATATTTATTCTCTAATCTACAACATGAAATTGAAATATGAGTAAGCCAAGTTTAAACAGTTTGACTTATTCATGAATTGTGGCAAAAGTTTGACAAGCTGCACACAATTTCTTTATTACAAAAATGAAATAGTAGTGGTATTTGTATTTGCACACTTTCCTTGGTCTATTTTTTGCTTGGGGTTCATTTCTTCCTCTTTTTTGACCATTTTATTCTTTTTACCCTTTGATCTTTCTTTTAGGGTATACCCTCTTTACATTTTTTAAATTTTTTGATTTTTTGGTTTTTCAAGAATATGGAACACCTTTGCTCAAGAAAGAA
This sequence comes from Pinus albicaulis, assembly GCA_034641835.2. Classification (NCBI taxonomy): domain Eukaryota; kingdom Viridiplantae; phylum Streptophyta; class Pinopsida; order Pinales; family Pinaceae; genus Pinus; species Pinus albicaulis. The sequence continues at coordinate 66,974,126 of CM076574.1, read as the reverse complement.
GGTTTGAACATATTCCATATTTCGATCAAGACAATCATGAAATATGACACCTATTGATATAGGAGGCTAACACTGGCTCCACTTGGGGATGGCTTTTCCTTGTGAAAAGTCAAGAACAGCAGGTCAGATGCCTTTCACTGTCTTCAAACTGAAAGTATGAAATCTTCCTTCTCCTGGTAGCTTTATTTTACATATGATAATGAAACTCTTGAATCTTAGGGCCTTCACTTCGGGCTTCAACTCCAAGAAGTCACCATCCAATCCAAACTGCATTAATAAAAACAAAACAAAAAACAATATATTATGTACAAGTTAGAAAAATTAAACATTCTAGTAAATGGAATCAAAATAATGCTTGAGCATTCGACCATTGACTGGTCCTTCTTCTACTTCTGAACTATCCAACTCCTTCAAAAAGTAAGTATTGTTTCCTTGCAAGGCATGAATGATATAAGGCCCTTTCCACAAGAAATCAAACTTTCCATGTTTTCCTTTTTCTTCTCTTCTAGAGTCCCATCTCAGGACTTTATCACCTAGTTGAAAATCTTCTGATTTAGTCCTCTTATCAAACATTTTCTTTAACTTTTCCTGCATGACTTGTGATCTTTGATATACCTCTTCCCTGGTTTGTTGCAAGTGGATTGTCTGATTGATTCTTCTTTGAATGTCATTTGGTTCTACTTGAGCCTCCTGAAGTAATTTCATGACAGGAATTCCTAAAGATGATGGAAATCTTGCTTCAATGCCATAAACTAATTCAAATGGACTAATCCCAATAGATTTCTTAGTTGTAAGTCTGTCTTCCCATAATGCATTGGTCAATTTCTTGTGCCAATTCTTTTTGTTTTCTTCTAATAACTTTTTGATGATATTGATAAGGCTCTTATTAGAAGATTCTGCTAGTCCATTACCCTGGGGGTAATAGGTTGTTGAATGACCTAGAGTAATATGGTATTTATGGCAGAAATTAATCATTTTCTTTGATTTAAATGCAGCAGCATTATCTGTTATAATCTTTTCCGGACAGCCAAATCTTGAGAGTATGTTTGTTTCTAAAAACCCTATGATCACAGAATCATTAGACTGTCTACATGGGATGGCTTCGATCCATTTAGTGAAATAGTCTGTAGCAGTTAAAATCCATCTATGTTGCCCTGAAGAAGGGGGATGAATTTTCTCCAATAAAATCTAACCCCCATTGTTGAAAAGGTCTTTCTGTGGAAATTGGTTTTAAAGGCAGAGGTAACAACTTTCTTTTTCCCTCAAATATTTGACATTTATGACAAGTTGTTACAAATTTCTTAACATCAGAGAATAAAGTTGGCCAGTAAAAGCCAGCCCTTAAGATCTTGTTTGCAGTAGATTTCCAGTAGAGATGTCCTCCACAATCCCCTGCATGAAATTCATCAAGCACTTTATCAGCTTCATCTTTTAAGAGACAATTCAATAAAATTCCTTCATGATTTTTCCAAAATAGAGTGCTATCTAAAATACAATATTTCAAAGATGTCATTTTTAAAAATATTCTTTTGGTTCTGGACAACCCTCGAGGAGCCTGCAGGTTTAATAAAACATGAATTATATCAGAGTACCAGGGTGAATCTAAGAAAGCTTGACTGATCTGAGGAGTCGCCATCTCCTGTTCGTTGTCCAGTTCATTAAGGTCTAAGGCTTGGCAATTGGTTTCTGTCATAAGTTGTGCTAAAACTTGGCCCTTTATAAGTTTTGTTGGCTTGATCTCAATATCATATTCCAAAATGGTAGCTATCCACTTACCTCGTTTACCTTCTATGCCATCTTGAGTCAAAATATCTTTAACTATAGCATTAGGCACATATGCTATCACATGAGAATATAATATGTAAACTCTGAAATCTTTGATTGCTTTTACCAATGCAAAAGCCTGTTTTTCCATAATATTGTATTTTAGAGATGCATCCCTCAGTGCTTTACTAAAAAATGCTATTGGCTTTTCACACCCCTGGTCATCTTTTTGAAGTAAAACAGCTGCAACAGTATGTTCAGAAGCAAATGAAAAAATGATAAAGTCTCTATCAAATTTAGGACTGGTCAGAACTGGTGTTCTTGTCAAAGCCATTTTAATTTCCTCGAATGATTGTTTGGCTTCCACAGTCCAGTAAATGCTTGAATCTTTCCTCAACATGTTAGTTAGTAATCTAAGTAACTCTGCTAGACTAGAAATAAATCTTCTCAAGAAGTTGATTTTTCCTATAAATGCTTGCAATTCTGTTATGTTTCTGGGGTGGGGTATTTGCAAAATTGCTTGAATTCTTTCTGGATCAATCCTAATGCCATCTTTAGAAATGATATGCCCTAAGAGCTTCCCTTCTTCCAAACCAAACAATGACTTCTTGGGATTCAAAGAAATTCCATATTTTATGCACTTTATAAATACTTGCCTTAGGTGATCTAAATGTTCTTGATCTGTTTTAGAAAAAACAGTTAAATCATCTAGGTAAATAACCAAAAAATCATGTATCTCTTTAGCAAAAGCAATATCCATTGCTCTTTGAAATGTAGCTCCTGCATTCTTAAGCCCAAATGGAATTTTGACATATTTAAACGTACCCCATGGTGTAGTGAATGCTGTTTTGTCCTGATCATCAGGATGAACCAGAATCTGGTTATATCCTGAAAATCCATCCAGTAGTGATATTCTCGAAGATCCTACCACCCTTTGCAGAATATGGTCCATTTTCGGCAGAGGATAGTTGTCTTTTAAAGAAACTTTATTCAAATTTCTTAAGTCGACACACAGTCTAATTTCTCCTGTCTTCTTTCTTGTTGGTACCAGGTTAGAAACCCATTCTGAGAATCTAATAGGAGCTATAATCCCTGCTTCAAACATCCTTTTGATTTCCTTTTCAATTGAGGGTAATAAAACAGGATTTATTCTCCTAAGCTTTTGTTTAAAAGGTTTCTGGTCAGGTTTCAAAGGTATAGTGTGTTGAATGATGGATGTATCATAAGATTTGAGATCTTCATAACTCCAGGCAAAGACATCCTGGAATTCTTTTAACAGTTCAACATATTTAACCTTCTGATCTTTTGGAAGAGACTTGGACAACTTGACCATTTTGGGATTTTCTGGGGTTCCTAAGTTGCAGTCTTCCATATCAGCTTTTACAGGTTCCATTTTAGGTTTAAATGGAATATCATTCGAGTCAAACAGATCTTCCAAAGGAGTTAATCCTTTGGGCAAATGGTTATCTTTTAAATTGATGATTTCTGTTTCATCTTCAATGATTTCATCAGGTTCCATGTGTTTCAAATTCTGCATGTCTCTTTCAGTGAATGTGGTTGGATGCAATATATGAATTGCATTTTCTTTTGAAATTTCAACTTTTTGTTCTTGTTCTTGATCAGATTCATCAATATTTACATTCTCATCTATATTACAGTTAGAAAAATCACTTTGAAGTGTCAAAAAATTATTGATTTGATTGTTATTCACAAATACTTGCCAATTCAAAAGATTGTCTGGTATAGCAGGCCTATGCCTAATTTCAGCTAAAAATTGATGATTAGGATCAAAAGGCAACTTGCATGTACTAGCAAACATTGCCAAACTGTGAGCATGTAAGTTTTGTTTCCTGGGAATCTTGGCAAGTTGGGCTTGTAAAAATGTGTTGAGAATCTCTACAACTGTCTCTCGGTATTGTTTCAGTCTCATATCTTTCGTTGCACATTCTCCTTTAATTTGTTGGATGATTAATTCGGAGTCGCCTATAATTGATACTCTAATGCCCCCTAATTTCTTGACATGTTTAAGCCCTAATAAAAGAGCTTCATACTCTGCCATGTTGTTAGTGCATTTGAAATTCAACCTAAAAGCATGACCCTCTGCATAATTGTTCTCTACATTGTGTAACCAAATCCCAGCTCCTGCCCCTAGTCTGTTTACTGAGCCATCAAACTCTAAATGCCATAGAATTTCATGTTCATAATTTTCATCAATTGTTTTAAAGCGTTTCTTGACAGGAGCTAGCTGTTTAGTTTCTTCAGGTTTTTCTTGATCATCTATTGTTTCTTTGTCTTCAGAGATTTCTTCAATTTTAACAGTGGTTTTGTTTGTGATTTCCAATTCTGGAGCTTCTATTTCCGTAGGAAGATCTGAATCAGCATTGTATAAAATAAAAGAATCCATATCAGAATGTACAGAATAAACAGGGAAGTTTTCAGGCTTCTCCTGGCTACTTACTAAGTACTTCATCAAAGTTTCTCTATATAATCTCTTAGGTTGACCAAATACTGAAATAGTCGCATATGACATGTCTAGTTGAATAGATCCTCCAAGTTTAGCACCCCAAGATCTAGATAATAACATACCATATTTAGGTGGAATATCAGCAACTACTATGTCCATTAAAACAGACTTAGCAGGGTATTGTACCAAAGTAACACATAGATCTTTAATTAAACCTAAACATTTTACCTGACTGGAATCAAATGAAAACAAATCTTTGTAAGGCCTGGTAATATCTAGATTCAATCTTTCCATTACTGCTTTTGGCATCAAATTGTGGGATGCTCCAGAATCTAGCATTGCATTGTGGAGTATCTTATCATGAACATTCAAGCTTACATAAAATGGAGGGGTTCCTCCACTTTCTGGTTTGCCATTAACCTCAGGGCCAAAAAGAAGTTTGGGTTGATCATCGAGAATATTTACTGAATCATCCAATCCAGTAATGTTAATGTTCAGAGACTTGGTTATCTGACTTCTATAGACATCATGTTTAGCCAATTCTGATAAAGGAACAACTATCTTGAGTTTGCCTATTTCAGCCTCTAGATTGAAAGGTTTTTCTGTTTGAGTTTTGGTGTTTTGCACAGTTGAGTTCTCTTTGTTTTTTGGGTCTTCAATGTTTTTCTCTTTTTCATGAACAAAGTTTTGTTTTGAGGATGTTTCTGGACTAACTTCTACTGTGTCTTCTACATTTCCTACTAGAGGAGATGTATTAGACTGTTGTTTGTTGTTTGGTTGGTTGTCAGAGACATCTTCAATTATTGGATTTGAAGAATTGGGGGTTATCCTAGACAAAATTTGTACTTGGGGAATGTTTTGTACAGGGGGAATATTTGATTTACCTTTGACATTTTGTTTTGCTGTTTTCTGTTTGGTATTCTCTGGCACTTCAATCCTTCTACTTCTCAAGTTGTACTGTTTATGAACCTCGTAGATTGTTGTGTCATAGCCTTCTTTGAAATCAAAAGTCTCACCTGAATGTGTTTGGAATGTTTCAAGGATATGATTCTCTTGATCATCCTGGGATAGGAAAACCTCTGGTTCATCTTTGTCATCATTTACATTGTTTATTTCTACATCTTCTGTAGGTTCTTCAGAGGTTGATCCTTCAACAAAATTTTCTTGAAAGGGTGGCCTAATGTTCTGATCAGGAACATTCTTTCCACTATTCTGATTCAGATTCCTCCTAAAGTTTGGGTTTCTTGCAAAGTTTTGATTGTCAGTAGAAGACTTTCTTTCAATGGTTTCCACTCTGTATCCTAATCTTTCCATACCTTTAATGATTACATCCAGCTTCTTTTCAAAAGCTGTAGGTTCTTCATTCATAGGCATTCTTCTTTCTGCCCTAGCTCTGGCCCGTTTTTCTATCAAGTTTGCTTCTACACTCACCACTATGCTTTGCATTTCCTCTAGTGTTTGTGGAGCTCTTTCCCTAAGGGAATAAGCTATATCAGAGTCAAAACCATCTGGAAATTTGACCAACACGTTGTTAGGTGGGGGTCTTAGGTTTAGAGGAACTGCATTATAAGATTCATTGAATCTTATGATGTAATCTTGTACGGTTTCATTTGGTCTTCTTCTTAATTTTTCAAATTCTGATAGGATCTGAAGAGGATCCTTCTTTTTCTCCCATCTGTTCAGAAATGCCCTATACAAAGCTTCTAGATCAGCAATACTGTTCGGGTTAAGAGCCCTAAACCAAGTTCTAACTTCTCCAGTAAGACTTTGTACGAAAATTCTCATACGGATATTATCAGTATCAATCTCATAAAACTCAAAGTAATCTGTCATCCTTTTGGTGTGTTGTTGAGCTGTGTAGGTACCTGATCCATCAAAAGGTGTGATCTTACTTTGGTAGTCCTGAGGTAAAGCTGGAGGATTGGCTGGTAACTGTAAAGGGGCATATCGATTGGCCATTGGAAGATAAAGTGGAGTGACAGGAGTTGATGGTCTAACAGGAGGAGATGGAGGTCTGACAGGAGGAGATGGAGGTCTAACAGGAGGAGATGGAGGTCTAACAGGAACTTGAAAAGTTTGAGAAAAAATGACTGAGCTTGGAGATGCTTTAGTAATCACAGAAATATTTGAGCTCTCTTCAAAGGTTTGCTCAGACTGAATGGAGTTATGCAATTCTCTGTCAAGATGATGTGAAACAAATCTGTATTGCAAATCCTCAAAGAACAAAGGATCTGGAACTAATCTAGATAATTCAGTCTCAGAAAAATTTACAAAAAAAGATGTTTCAAATCGTGCATCAAAAGGAATGTCATCAATATAAATAATTTTCACAGGACAAGAAGCAGATCTAGAAAGTGGTCTAGAACTTCCTGTACTCTCTTGACTTCCTCTTTCAGAACTTTCTTGACTTCCTTGTCTTCTAAGAATCCTAGGAATCAGATTAGGATTTTCAAATATTGGTGGTGGATTGGGGTCAGGGTTTGACCTAGTATGTCGAATCCTTTCTGAAGCCAGTTTTCTTAGATTATGTGTTTTTGTATTTTTGGGTTTTAATTGAAAAGTAAATACAACTTCTACAAATTCTTTAAGAAATAATGATATGTAATTAAGATTTCTTCAAAGATCTGTTTAAACTAGAGAGTCTGATTGAAAAATTTGAAACTAAGATTCAATATGTAAGCTAAATCAGAGATAGACTGAAGCAGCATTTATTTACTTTTGCAATTGCAGAGCAAAAGCAATTTCAAAGGCTACCTGGCTGATCTTCAGACTCTGTCTATAGCTTATAAATCAAACAATAATAACAGTGAAATGATTCAGATCCCCAGTATGGTCGCCACTATGTTATCACTCGGGTTTTCCTAGAAGTTGTGTAAGAGGAAAGTATACCCGAGGTAACCACAAACCAACCTTTTAGATGCAGAATCTAGCCAATCTGCATCCAGAGAGGGCTCTCTCTTTATGATTTATCTTTGTTTTTTGAATGATTTTAGGCTAGTTATAGATTCAAAGTTTGTTTTGGGAAAATGGTGGAATCCACAAACTAAGGGCAAGGTTGAGGGTTTTCAGTCCATTGGGCTATGGAGTCAAAGGATGGCTTTACTGGATTTCTATTCTAACACAAGATGGTATTACAGGGCAAGATAGCTAGACAGAGAACAATCCTTAAAATTTAAAGCGGATGGGATGATCTTGAAGGAATGAAAGGCAGCTAAGAATCTTTCACCATTTTCAAGAGAAAGAAGAGAAATGACTACAAGCAAAGAGCAATGAAGGATTCTTTGTTATAGTAATCAACAATGATTAAATTAGCGAAGCAGGAGCATTTAAGAATTCATGCTTATAACTAATTCAGAAGAAAACATCAAGAATAATTACATTTGAAAACAGAGTACAATTAAGCAAATTTTGTTTCAATCCTTTATGTAAACTATTCAGAAACGGATATGATGATAGTATAAACTAATATAAAATTCAAACACAAGGGTTGGAAAACTTATTGAACTGTAGTCCAACACATGAATCCTACAACAAGTCCAGTGCTTCAAAACGTCATCCAGTAAGCCACAAGTAAATTTCTCCAAAAGTTTTTATTCCGAAAATTTCAATGTTACAGCTGAGTAATAGAATCCACCCTCAACACTCTCTTTGAGGGTTTATTTATACACAAAATAATCTAAAACAATCTTACACTAACTTAGCCAATAATCTAGGCTGACTTAAAGCATATTTTACAAACAAACAAGAGACAAACGGTCTCGTGGATAGAATAATGTGCAACTGCCGATGTGCTGTTCCTTTTTCCGTGGATGTGCTGGAGGTAAGTGCTAAAATAGAGTTCTGTGCTGTCCTTTGTAGTATTTCTTTGGCTTGTTGAACACTCTTTGTTTTCACGGATACCCTTTAACCTTTCATCTGATACTCTTTCATCTGTTTTCCTGTTTTTACCATTTTCTTGACAGTAAAGATAAATGCTCATCCCGAAAGTAACTCTCATAGAATCTCCAACATTTCCCGCCACCATTGATCATCTGGTATCATGGTTCTTCTGAGCTTCCTTAAAGTTTCATCTGCTTCAGTAAGTTTATAAAAAGTGGGATCATTCAGAAATAGATACTTTATTTCATGCTCCAGATGAAATAAATTCCTCACTTTATCATAAATACTTTTCCCAGTTGGTAATGCAGGTTTTGATGAGCTAGTAGAACCTATAGCTGCATTTTTAGCATGAGCTTTTATTCTCTTCTCATAAGTTTCCAAGTCTACTATTTGATCTTCCGTGAGCATGGGACTTGGTAACCCACTATCCAGCAAAGCTTGAAATTTTTCTCTGAAATTGTTGATGTTAACCAAAATGTCTGTACACTTTCTTTCTAAATTTTGCATGAAAGTCCTCTTGGTGAAAACTCTCTTTGCTTCCAAAACTGCACCTGTCCTGTCATCAATTCCTAACAATGCAAGCTGTTGTTTTGTTCTGGAATTCAAAAATTGAATGAGCTGCTGGACCTGCTCAGGCCGGCCTCTTAATTCATGTCTGGTTCTATTTATTTCTTCTTGGGCTATCTTCACTAACTCATTTTTTTTTTTTTTTTTCTCAAAAATAGCTTGAATAGGGAGCCAAATATCCCTTATTAATTCAATGATGTTATCCCAAAGAATATCATTTATTTCATTTAGAGGCTTCTCCAATGAAAGATCCTTTTCCAAAGCCTCAACCAATTTTTCCAATCTTTTTATCTCACTGATGTTGTCAGCAGCTGTCTTTTTAGAGGTGTCATATTTTTCCTCCACTTTTTCCAATTGTAATTTTGTTTGTTGGAGCTCTGTGACCTTTAGCTGCAAACTCTCCATCTGTTTTATTAAGTCCTCAGAACTCAAGCCAAAAGTATTCACCTGAGCTGGTTGTTCCTGCTGCCCTGTGGTTGTAGTACCTGTTGTTGAAGTCTGCTTGATAATTTCCTGTTCTTGCAATGATTTTTCCAACTCCTTCTCTGTTTCATTTAGTCGCTCTGTCATATTCAATAGCAACTCCATCATTTCTTCCTGTGAATTTCCTTTTATAACTTCCTGTGTCTGAGGGTGCCTCGAGGCTGGTAGTTTTAGCTGTTTTCTGAGTGCAGCTATATCATCCTCTTTCTTTTTTACCAATGCCTCAATACCTTTGATGTCCTTGGGATTGTGACGCAAACCAATAATTATCTCTTCTAGAGACTTTATTCTATTATCCTTGGCCTGTGAGGAGGCCTTCTCAATTTTCAATTGTGCAGTAGTGTTATTCAAAGAATCTTGCAGCGTTAAAGCTGCCATGGCCTTGTTGGTGAGAGTAGAATAAACCATTTCCCCAGTCTGTCTATGTAGCTCTATCTGGTCTAGGGGATGGATATCCTTTGCTAAAACTTCAAAATTCGTTCTGATGTAATCTGTTGCTGAAGTTGGCTTTGGCACTTTAGCTTTGAAGTGGCTCATTAGCATTTTACCTTGGGAAAGGTCAAATGCAGACATCAGCCTTTCTTGATTATGAGGAGCCATCTTCATATACTGATCATATACCTTCATTTTCAATGGATCATTCTTTGTTTTGATATTAATGAAGGTTCTTTTAATGTCTCCAGTATCTGTCTTTGGCGGTCTGAAAGAAGATACTTCAGTGCTTAATTGCTTTTGTATCCCTTTCTGGTTCATGGTTGTTTCACTTGCTGTGCCTGTTTGCTGACTATCTTCCCTACCATCATCAAATACTTCATCTATAATTTCTACATCTGGAGGTGGATCAGACTTATGTTTTTTAGCTTGATAAACCTGTGGGGCTCCTTTTGAAGGTGTGGTATCTGGAGCTAGCCTCTTTTTCCCTATTTCCACATTCAGTGGAGTTTGCATCTCTGGAACTTGGATTTGCTTTGCTGGTGTGGGAGAAACCTAATATGGTTCTGGTGCTTTGGAACTCTGTGGTTTTTCTGCCATGACCAAGGTTTCAATGACCTGAACTACATGTTCTTTTCCTTTACCCTTGGGTTCTGCTGCTACTGATGGACTGTCTTCTTGTAATGCTTGCTGTAGAGTGGCTGCTGAAGATGTGCCAATGTAGGATACCTGCATTTGATCATATGTTTCTAGGTCAAAGTTCTTCTCAACATCTTTCATCATTTTATTCATTTTGTCTGCTTCATTTTCTTCTTCGACAAGTGTTCCTTCAACCCATTCATCTTGATTTGCATACTGTTCTAAATAAGGAATCTTGTGGTGTACATAAGGAGATGACTTATTTTTTAATCTCTTTTCACAAATGAAACCAAAGGGGTCATAAGGGACCCAACGGAAAGATGTTTGAAACTTTCTTTCTAATAGATTTTCGGCTTCTCTCTCAGCTTCTCTAGAATTGCAGATGAAGGGACCTAATTGGCTTTTGATCCTTAACTGAGCTTTCTTCTTTACATTGCAGAAATGGATCACATCTGAATTGTTCATCTGCCTAAAGTATTCCAAGGCAAATATTCTTATTGGCACATATTTGGGTAACTTGAATGGATGTAATTCACATCCATAAATCCTGATGACTGTATGGTTTTGGTACAAGTACCAATCCCCAACTTTATAACTCTTTGACAATTGCAAGGTCTTTCTAATTTCAGTACTGAGTCTGGGGGGAGAAATTCCTGTTAAAAAAGTTGTAGCAGGATGTACAAACTGATCAATGAATTCTGAATAGGAGTAGGGAGAATCAGAGGAAAAATGAATGATAGGGGACCAAAAAATGACAGACCTGGGATTACCCTTAGCATCAAGTTTCTGAACAGGGAAAGGGAACTCGTCTGACTGATAATAGATCATGAGATGATAGATAACTGAGGAGTACTTAAAAACTTTTTCAGTATCTAGCCTTAAGAATTGATCATGGATCTTGTTGGCTATGAAGGAAGCATAGTCATATTTAATCTTAGGAGGCTGCCCAGGAGTAAAGATGGATAGCAAAGCAAAATTTATCTCATCCACATATTCACTGGTGTTGAATCCTAAGACAAAAGATATTATATTTACAATAAGCCTTCCTAGCGTATTGAAATAGCAAAAACCATAGGGGGGGGACTCTTTTGGCTGATGCTCAGGTAACATGAAATACTGACACATGGATTTTAATCTTTCTGGGGTTAACTGTCTGGTTTTCTCAATTAATCCTTCCATGGATAATGGTGCTAATTCTTGTTCTGGCTCAAAGTGTAACATAGCATTGATAGCCTGAGGAGTGATGGGAAACATAACACTTTGGTCGGGAGCTATTACAGCCCTCCGTGCGGGATCATAGCTTGCCTGGCAATAATGAATGATTTCAGGGAAAATGAGGACGGAAGGAATAAGATACCTTGGAAGATTGGATTCCCACAGCCCTATAAGATCTTGCCCCTTTGAGTGTTCGTCTCTGCAGTGACAGAAGCTCAAACGGGGATTTTCATCAAAATGTAGGTCTTTTATTTGGAAATCTTCATCTATAAGAGGTAAATACTCCAATTCACGGTGAGGAGCATTCAATGGAGTGATATTCAGAGCTGGCGGGACCTCCATTTTGGTTCTTGTGGATTCAAAATAGAGGTTTTTGGTTCTCTTCACGGGCCGGGCGGAATTCTTGAAATGAAGGAGATTGGAACAATTTACAGGTTCAGGGAGCAATTTCACAGGTTTTAAAATCTCCAGGGAGGACTCAGTGATGATTTTTAACCACTTTTTTAGCGAAAAAACAAAGGAAACTGAGTTTTTCTTGCAGTCGGGCGTAAAGGATAAATACCTGTTTTTTGACGGAAATTGGTTCTTTAACAGGTAACAGGAAATGGCGGAACTTCTCTTCAACACGGGCACATCGGAATCTAGGGGCGAAATGGTCAATTACAGCGAAAATTTGAAAATCGCAGCGGGAGCTCTGTCGTTTTCAGAATAACAAAAATAACAGGAAAAACTTGAAAAATGGCTTATTTACAAGTTAAAAAGGGTTTTTTGTTTTTTTCGAGGTGTGACGTCATGGTGGTACTGGATGACGTAGGGAAGTGGGGCCGGTGGTATGCGGTAAGTGGTAAGCGGTGAGCCCGCACCGCTTATGGACGAGGGCGGTAAAAGTCGCGAGGGCAGCGATTCCACAGGACGCTTGCCACGTGGATGTCTAACTTTTCAAAAACCGCCCATCCCCCGCTGGTTAACATGCTGACAAGGGATGGGTAGCGGGATTACTAATGACCGTTGATCCGCGGGAGGCTGATCCAACGGCTGGGGCGATGGGAAGATGGGCGGAGGTTTCATGTGGGCCCCGTCGTACTTTTAAATGCGTTTAACTTTTATTTAATCGCCCCGGGAGGATTTTGATTGGTAAGTGAAAGGATATTAATTAGTTCAAATAACTAATTAATCCCATATGCAAAAGTAAAGGGTCGTGGCGGAGTTGGCTTGAGTGGAATGCCACGTAGACGGACCACGGTGGCGCAAGGTTTTTCCGAAACTTTATTGATATTTTTGCGTTTAAACATACATATCGCATGTTCAAGGTTTTTATGTATATATTATTATTTATATGGTAAATCAATTAATGGAACTAATTCACCATAGGGGCGGGATTAAGGTATAATTCTATATTTTAACCAAAGGGCTTATAGGAGCGGGTTCTAATGAATGTTAGGGAGGTAAATACTTTGGTCAAAACATTATAATAAAAGGGGTTTTTTTGGGTTATTTATAAAAAGGGATTTATATACTTAGGAAAGGGTATTTCACTAGGGATTTAATATAGTATAATTAAATGTTAATATGGCAAAGGACAAGGAAAATCAAAACATCTTTGTACATCTAAGAAAGTGATAACTTGTGAAGTAAATGGCAACTTTTTATCTCCAACACTTAAACTTAGAATAACAAATTATTTTGAGGAATTTTTATGGAATGTTGCATCAGTTTCCTAAGTAAAATAGGATTTTACTTAGGAACAAATTGAAGGTGAATGATTATAATGATGAATTATCTCAAGCACTTAGGTCTTTTTGATCATTAGGCCGAGGGTCCGGTCCCTCCAGAAGTCAAGGAAATGCCTTGAGCCCCTTTGATCTCCAATTACCTTAGTACTTTTGGGGAAAATTAGTAAAACTTTTGAGGGGAAAATGATAAGGGAAGTTAATGAATTTGACTTTTTCTTGCTGTGATTTTCCAGTGTATTTCCTTCCTTAGTACTTGTGATGAAAGTAAATGATTAACCAACATGTAGCAGCACCATTCATCAGATAACACTTTGCAGCACCATCTACCTACCCTATCTACTTAACACTACCATTTTCTCTTCTTTATTAGGGTGCATTTAGACTTGCAAACCCTGATCAATCTTTTCTTTTTACATGATAGATCTATCTATTTCTACCCTTATTACATCGAAGGGCTCAGATTAAGCTGTTGAGCACCTTTTTATTTACTCTACCTATCTACTTATCTGCCAAGATTAAACTATTTGGCTAGATATTTATTCTCTAATCTACAACATGAAATTGAAATATGACTAAGCCAAGTTTAAACAGTTTGACTTATTCATGAATTGTGGCAAAGGTTTGACAAGCTGCACACAATTTATTTATTACAGAAGATGAAATAGTAGTGGCATTTGGATTTGCACACTTTCCTTGGTCTATTTTTTCTTGGGGTTCATTTCTTTCTCTTTTTTGACCATTTTATTCTTTTTACCCTTTGATCTTTCTTTTAGGGTATACCCTCTTTACATTTTTTTAAATTTTTTGATTTTTTGGTTTTTCAAGAATATGGAACACCTTTGCTCAAGAAAGAAGGTTTGAACATATTCCATATTTCGATCAAGACAATCATGAAATATGACACCTATTGATATAGGAGGCTAACACCACTGATCAAGAAAGATGTTGAGGAAAAGGAAAGCCTAGATCTGAAAAAGGAGAAAGAAACCTTCATTGAAGCTTAGAAGGAGATGGCCAAGGATGAAGCATATGCCTCGAGGACCTCAGTAGATCCAAAAGTAGATGAAGCGTTTAAGTTGTTCCTTCAGGCATGTATGAAGTTTTTGCACAATTAGAAGGCGGTGGAGAATCTCTAAGCATTAATAGACAGCTACGCAAAAAATGTTGCCCCACAGACGAAGGTCAAAACCATAAACAAGATTTATAAGAAAAAAATAAGGATCGGCCAGGAGATGTGTATGGCTGCGCAGATTGGAGATTATGAAATGGATCAATTCTTCCTCGACTTCAGATCGGATGCTAATGTCCTACCTAAGAAAACCTAGAAAAGGATGATAGAACCCAAGCTGAAGTGGTCCACTATTCAGTTATGAATGGCTAACCAACAAAATATCATTCCACTAGGCAGACTGTCAAAGGTTGTGGTAGATATTGGAGGAGTTAAAGTCTATGCAGATTTTGAAGTAATCTAGATTGTGGATGATGCCGACCCTTATCCTATGCTCTTAGGTCTAGACTGGACCATTGACATGGGGGGTATCATCAATCTAAAAAGAAGAATTATGGTCTTTGAGAATGAAGGTACATGGGTAATAGTCCTCCTGGATCCAGTAGAAGGTGAATGATATACAGATTCGGTCCACAAGGAGGAGGATGTTGATCACATTTATAAATTGACTGCCTAGGATGATGATTGGATCAACCCCACAACTGATGGCATGTTGTGTTGGGATAAATACAACGCATGCCTCTCAAACTCATATGGTGAGATAGAAGATTGGTAGAACCAGTTTCATGCCATATCTGCGCTGTGGTGCCTTTAGATCACAAAGAGCTTTCGATGCTTCTCCCTAGAGGTAAGAGAAATGCCTTACTTTGATGGCTCTATTAGTGTTAAAGACTTTCTTAACGCGTTCGAAGTAGATGTCCCTGAATAACGGAGGTTTTGGGAACTTGACTTGGCTATGTGTGCCACCCCTACACGGTGGTGGGAAAATCATAAGGAGGCTTTCTAGGACTGGGAGGAATGCTGAAAAATGATGATCCTATGATTTGAACCTCTAGTGAACCCACCCATGGAACTCTTCTTTAGTCATGGGGACCCACGCAAGCACCTAGCTATGTTGATGGAGGTCTGGAATGAAAATACTTGGAATGAATGGGTCCATATGTTTATTCATGCTTCGGGACCAATCCCCGCTACCTGGTATTTAGATGTGAAGCTACACTAGCGCACTTGCCACTGGAGTATAATGACAGAGGATTTCATGGTGACGTTTCGGTTAGTAGGAGGGATAGAGAAATAAGATGAAGCCCTGCAAGCTATAGATGATTTGATATTTAATGAGTCCTTATCTAGGAAATAATGTGATGCGCCAGTTTGGGATGCGCAGATGCAGGATATTTTCGACTGCCAAATTTTTTTAATAGAAGATTGTGATGAGGATCCCAGAAGTATCACTATCCCAAAGTCGAAAAGAGAGCGTGAAGTTGTAGGACCATTATTACAGGTAGTGGATGTGACGAAGCCATTAAAGTTGAAGGAAGTAAACATTAGAATGGAAGAGTAGCCCAAGATGGAAAAAATTGGGGATTATTGGGACAATGATACAGGTGGCAAGATCATGGAGCTACTGACCAAATATTAGGACCTGTTCCCTACAAATTTCTTTGAGCTAAAGGGAATCATGGGAGATATGGGTGTCATGAGAATCACCTTGATGCCAGATGCACGTCCTGTCAAAGAGCGGCCCTTTCGGCTAAATTCTAAATATAAATAGAAATTCAAGGAGGAAATCGACAAGATGTTAGTCGTAGGTATCAGTGACCTAATACAACAGTCAGATTGGGTAAGTCCTATGGTGGTCCAAGAAAATAAAACCAAAGGAGAGATAAGGATCTGTGCAAACTAAATGATGCCTACGTACATGATCCTTTCCCTACGTCATTATCTGATGAAATTTTGGATAATGTGGGAGGTCAAGAAGAATACTCCTTCATTGATGGGTTTTCAGGGTACCATCATATTAGAATAGCACCTGAAGATCGTAATAAGACAACGTTCACGGCTAAGTGGGGATCTTTCCAGTACATTGTCATGCCTTTTGGGCTATAGAATGCCCCTGCCATTTTATCGCTCGTAGTCGTAGTAGTATTCAAAGAGTTAATTTGCAAGTGTCTAGAGGTCTATTTTGATGATTGAACAATTTTTGGATTAGTAAATAATCATGTGTCAAACCTGCGCATGATGTTGGATACTTGTAGGAAACACCAGATTTCGATAAACATAAAGAAATGCATATATTGTGTTTGGGATTCTGTTGGGGCATGTTGTATGTCAGGAGGCATTGATGGTTGATCTAGCCAAGATTGCAGTTACCATCAATTCAGTAGTACCCACCACTAATAAATAGATACACTCCATCCTAGGGAACACCGGTTACTACAGGAAGTTTATTCAAGGGTACACCCTGATCACTGCACCAATGCAAAAGCTTCTTAAGAAGGATGCATCCTTTTTTTGGGATGAGGAGTGTCAGAAGAGTTTTGAGCTACTAAAGGAGAAGCTGGTCATTGTGCCTATCCTCATATTTCTAGATTGGGCGAAGGTATTTCATGTGCACGTGGATGCATCAGGGATACCCCTAGGCATTGTCTTAGTGCATCCAGGAGAAGGAGACATTGATCACTTAGTTGCATTTGCTAGCAAGAAACTCTCTAGCGTAGAGCGTAACTATTCTAATACTGAGCGGGAAGGATTGGAAATGGTGTATGCCCTGCATAAATACATGTAATATCTATTGGGCGGACACTTCAATATGTTCACGGATCATTCAAATTTAAAATACTTGGTCAATAAGCCTGTGTTGGGGGGGAATATTTGTAGGTGGTTAGTGCTATTCCAGGATTATGATTTTGAAATCATTGTGAATACTAGGATATTGAATGCCAAACCTAATCTCTTGTCTCGAATTTAGAGTGGGGAAGAGCCAACTAATCTAGAAGAATGGTTACCCGATGCACAAATTTTTGCTGTCAAGGTGGCTGACGAGAAATTTGCAGAAATTATTCACTTCTTAACCACGGGAATGGCACCTGTAGACTATTCAGTACAACATAAAAATGAGTTGGTAGCCTGTGCAGCTGCTTTCACCATAATTGGTGGTCAATTATACAAGCTGGAAGTAGATGAGGTGTTGTAGAGGTATGTATTAGAACATGAAAGACAAGCTGTATTGGATGAAGCCCATGGAGGGGTAGCAGGAGGTCACTATGCAGGAAAATATATGCAAAAGGTGCTGAGGGCTAGTTTGTGGTGGCCCACATTGAATAGCAATGCCCACACATACTACCGAGCCTATGACACATGCCAACGGACAGGGAAACCTTCACGCAGAGATGAGATGCCCCTGCAACCACTAATGGCATTGTAGGTGTTTGAAAAATAGGCCATAGAATTTGTAGGATCCATCAATCCCCTAGGTAATAAGACGGGTGCATGTTACATCATTACCGCAACTGATTACATCACCAGACGGGTAGAAGTGAAGGCTTTGAAGAATTATACTGTAAATAGCGCTGCTCACTTCATCTTTGAGAATATTCTGACCAGGTTTGGCTGCCTGAAGATCTTAATGAGTGATAGGGGTACATAATTTGTTAATGAAACTATTGAAGCTTTGAAAAAATAATTTCAGATCCACCATGCAAAGAGTACCCCATATCACCCACAGGCAAATGGGGTAGTAGAGGCCTTCAACAAAACTTTGGAACATGCACTAACTAAGGTTTGTAATGCTGACCGAAGTGATTGGGACATGCACATTCCCTCAATGCTCTGGGCCTATGGGACCATGTGGAAGAAAATGACTAGAAAAATTCCTTTTAGGATGGTCTACAGGAAGGAGGTCATCACGCCCATGGAATACATCGTCCCCAGCCTGTGTGTTGCAGCTTTTACAAACATGGCAGAACCTGACATCATGGAGGAATGCTTGGTCTAGCTGGTTGCCTTGGAATAGGATCGGTTCATTGTTATTTTTCACTAGTAGGTTCAGAAGGATCAGGAAAAAGCTTAGCATGATCGAAATATCTGACATAGGGTATTCAAGGAAGATGAATTAGTGTTGATTTATGATGGCCAGTTTGTGTGCCACCCAGGAAAATTTTGTACGCACTGGTTGGGCCCCTATATAGTGCAAGATATTACAGATGGTGGTGCAGTCAGGTTGGCTACGCTGTGCATAGACTACCTGCCTAGGTATGTTAACGGAAGCTGTCTGAAACCTTATAGGGACAACCCGATGCCTACCAGATGACTATATGGTCAGAGTATCTATCTCAGGAGTATTGCACGCACAAGGAGGAAAGGGTGAAGGAATGTTTGACAGGCATGTAAGGGTAGCATGCAGGTAGGGGGGTGCGCAAGGGTGCGATGAAGGTGTAGGGGTAGTGCGCAGCTAGAAACAATAGCCATTAGAACAGTAAAGCTGGGTGAAAAAGTGATTTTACTATTGAATGGAGCGGACATTTGGCAATTAATGAAGCAATTTGGGAGGATTTTTTATCGTTTCCTTGATGGTAAGTTGCTTTTATGACTAATCCGACTGTTTTTACTCATAGGAGGCTATAAAAAGAGGGGTGCAGGTCATAATCGGTTCCTTTGCTTTATGAAATTCTTGCACCTTTACTGTGAACTCTATGTATTGTGTTCATTTTCCATATGTATTTCTAGGTGATCTATCCCCTCTAATAGTAGCAACCCTGAATTCATCTTCCGAGCAAGAATGACTGCTTCTAACCTCTTTGAGTCATCGCCTGTTACATCCTCTGTTGAAATTGGGTTCGAAGATGTGTTTGAAGTAACCCCCAACATTGAAGAGGTCATGTCTACGTTGGCCAAAGGAAAGGCAAAGGGGAAGGAAAAAGGCAAAGAGCTAGGAAAAGAGAAAGGGAAGGGGAAAGAGATGAAGTGGGTTGTGGTGAAGCTGTGCACATCCCCTCATATTGTGCATTACCCTTGGCAGGTGCCCCAGGCACGCTCGCCCAATCCATAAAAGTGCCCCATGATAGCCCATGACAAATATTTTCTGGTGGCTCCGCTCTCTTGGTTGCCAACATATGTCAAGCCAAGAAAACCAACAGTGTGCACCCCCAAGAATTTCAATGTGGTCCAAGAATACCTGAAAATTCTGCTAGTCCGAGAGGAGGTCCCCTTGATTGGTGACATGTTCGGGAGCCTCCCCTCCATTAAATTTGATGATCATGATTTAGTAGATGCCCCATAATTATATCTTGAGAGGGTGTTGTATGATAACATGCCGAAGGTGGAGCTGATTTCGTGGGCACATGGATTAGAAGTGTCGAGGATATTGAATTTTCTGCACATCCCCCACTTTGGCCGTTATGCCATCACCAGCCTGGTTGTGCGCCAGCTCTTGGAACTAATCCACGATGGGTGCTTGTGGATCCAAGGTTGAATCCTGATTGACACTATGTTAATTCACCGAATCACTGTCCTACCCATGCAAGGGCCCCATCCCATGAAGGGCTTTGGCAAGAAATATCAATAGAAGGTTGCCAACGAAGTGTGGGAGAAGTATAAATTTGATCATGATAAGAGAGGATTCGTTATAGAAACCATTGCTCACCTAGGAGTGCGCATGGGTACTCAACTTCTCACCTATAAAATGATGTGCAAGTGTCGGGCATCAACCATCCCTGCTTATGTGATTCAGCTAGCTGGATGGTGAGAGAAAGGGGTCTGCTACAACTGGTTGTAGTATAAAGAATTTTTAGACAATGTGCGTGAGACACAGGACTAGGGGAAGGTATTTTTCTATTCCTGGCTATTTATGCTAATCGCCTTGATTGCATGGGATACAGCTGAAGATGGGGTGCTCCCTGAGCTAGAGACAGATGTTTGTGAAGGTGCACGGTATGCGAACCTCTAGGAATCAAAGGATCCAAAGCACACTGAGGAGAAAAAGGTGTTCTGGGTGTTATTCGATTGTGTGCTGGCAGCAAAAATTCACTCCAAGTTGCGCTTCTCACCCAGGGGTTACGAAAAATACAAAGGCATTTCTGAATTCCAGGTCACCATGCACAATGTGCAGATCTGGGAATGTAAAGATCAAGCATGGTATAACCTTCCATATATGGCCACGAAAGTAGAGATCGATCAACTTGTCGCAACCTAGGCACTGGCATGGAAAATTTCCTTCAAATAATCTACCCTCGTCACAAAAAGAACCTCTCGCAAGGACATAGCCCTGAAGGATACTGTCCTACCAATTACATCAAGGGATACTGAGGTGCGCTCCATGAAGAACGCCATGACCAAGGAAACCCCCAAGGATTCCACCAAGGGGGCCGAGCATGAGTCTCAGTGAGATGTGGAGGTTGAAGGGCTTGGTGGTGGGGGTGCGGAGTCCCCACGCAGAACAAAGTGCACAAGCGAGCCTCCCAAAGGGTAGAGGAAGAAGCACAAGGCCACTAAGACTAGCGGGGAAGCAGAGGTCACTTTAATGGAGGAGGACTTGGAAAATATCATGGATGCTGTCACTATTGCCTCCAAAGATCGATGGGCTGCCCTCGAAGATCTTCAGAAGGTCGCGGTGGAAACCTTATATTCTGGGTTGCACACCATTTAGTTAAAAGAAGATACACTTCAAGCAAGTGTGAACTAGGTGAAGCAAAGTCAAGCTAGCCAGCGAGCCACATTTATAGGCTTGAACACAGTAACCGAGAGTAGGATTTGCCCCCTCCTGGATGCAACATTCACTATAGTACCTCTGATCCTATGAGAGCAAGTCTGCGCTTGTTCTGCGGTCGATATCGATATCGTGAGACTGACAAGTGAGAAGATGAACGCCCTCTACATATTCATCTCCACTGAGCTCTAGCACAGAGAAAGGTGGGTGTAGCAACAACTAAATGAGGCTGAGAAAACCATTGTGACTAAATCTACCAAAACTGCCCAAGCTCAGGAAGCACACATCGCAACACTTGCACAACAAGCTAAATTAGAGCATCTAATAGACCAAGTCTATGAGGATATGTCAAAATTAATTCCTACCTCCACTGCATCGCAAGCCAAGGTTGAAGGCTTGGTAGCTTCATTGAAGGCATCTAGGACCGAGGTGTAGGCCGTTAAAGCAAACCTGGAGCAACAAATAGTTGCACTGCAAGCCAAACTGCAGCCCAAGACCCCTCCTGAGGTGAACGCCCAGCGAGCCGTGCTGATCGAGGAATCCACTAGTAGCATTACAACACAGATCACCAAGGGCGCATAATTGTTAGACACTGCTATGGGTTTATAGTCCACGGTGCAGCGTGATCCCCTCCTCCACCAATTCAATCAGAAGGTGTGCTAGAAGGAGCAAGATTTTGAACAAATGGAAGCTACCATGCCCACCCTTTTTGTATCACAATGCTTAGCACTTCTTCGGACCAGAACACGCTTAGAGATGAAATTGAGGAACTCCACCACAAGAAGCAGGTCCTCAGCGACCACCTAAATCCATGGGTCGATGAAGCTCTCAAAATTTCGTGGGACTTATATGTGGCAGTAAAGCAGTTGAGCCAAACCTTGGAGAGTATCATTGTAGCTACTAAAGGACGAAATTAATAAAATTTGGTCAAGATCACACAGAATTCAGCTGCGTAGAGTGAAGGAATCCTACCCCTATTTTCCACTACTGTCAAAAAACTCTAGGAAATGATGAATACCCCACTGCCGTTGTGACTCAGGATGAGTCACAAGCTTGTTTTGGGGGCCTGTTGGAGAAGGGTTCCCTAGCGGAAATTTTGGAACTATTTTGTAATAATTTATAATGGTTTAGTCTAGTGCAGGGGCTTTGGGGCAAGTCATGCCCCCATTGAATTTTAATGGGTCAAATGGTAGACCAAGAGTCCACAAACCACGGTTTCCAGCCCATAGAGTAGTGTAGGCTAATATGACATAAATAGATGGATATATTGAGTCTAGAGGTAGAATAACTTGGGGATCAAGCTTGGATACGAATCTATTGATATTTTTTGTGCATTGTTTGGGTAAGTGCTCCTATTGGCTATGTGCACAGAGACCCTAAGTCCTGCTATGTGTGGACCCTACTAGCTGTGTACATAGGCTGGTAAATAGAGTTAGTAAGTTTTGTCTAGATATGAATGAATAAGAAAGACTGTTTGTGATATCTAAGTGCTTCTGTTTTATGGTTATTAGCTGCACTTTATGTTACTTTTGTGGTTATATATGTTCACTGAATACTGCTGATTTATGAATGCACACGTGGATGAAATACTGTAAGAAGGAATGAATGCATAGATATGGTTATAATTGGTCACTTTGCTTTTGTTAACCTATTATTTGATGATTGATGAGCTATGCTTAATTTATTCTGCCGATATACTGTTAAGAGTTTATGTGTTAGGGCTTCTCCAATGCAGGTCTGTTAGATCTGAAGGGGCCCCTTCAATTAAATTTCTCTCTGTCAGGGTGAAGAAACCTGGTTCCAACACCCTCCCATACTACTTCAGGTGAGACCTTGGCCTGCGCAAGCAAGCCATTGCCGAAAGGGCCAGTAGTACAGGGGTTTGTTGGTAAACCTTAAACCCAAACCTGGGTCAAGACCCCTCAAACCAACACCACTTATTCAAGTAGTGTCGAGATGTATTCGCGTGGACATATGACAAGCTCAAAACTTATGATACGTGGATTAGCCAAAATGCGAACCCAATTAAAGAAGGGACCAAGCCATTTTAGCAACAATTATGAAAGTTACATCCAATGCTTGAGCCTCTCATTCAAAAGTATTTAAGGACGATGATGGATTCTTAGATAATATATAGAGTGTGACATTCCACCTGGGTATCAAAGTTGGTCTTGATAAGGAAGAAGTCCAGGGAAATCTGCTTGTGTGTTGATTTCCATAATCTTAACCACACCTTAGACAAGGATAACTATATTGTGTCGTATATGGAACAAATACTGCAAATAGTATCATGGTCAGAAATGTTTTCTCTATTCGATGGGTATTCAGGATACAACAAGGTTTTGGTCTTAGAGCTTGACAGACTTAAAACAACATTCCACACCAAGTGGGGCATGTTCGCATTCAATAAAATTCCATTTGGGTTGATTAATGTGGGTGCCAAATTTCAGCATACCATGGACATTGCATTCCATGGGTTGATAAAAAAAAGCATAGTGGTGTACCTCGATGGTGTCATTGTGTTTTCTAAGAAGAGATCTGGCCACATACATCATCTGAGGAAATTTTTGACGATGTCACAAGTACATGATATCTCTTAATCCCAAGAAGAGTATTTTCGCAATGTCCATGGATAATCTGTTGGGATATGCCATTGCTAAAAGTGGGATTAAAGTAGACCCAGATAGGGTTAAATAAATTACACATATTCCCTTCCAAGCCAACAAAAAAGTTATGAAATCCTTCCTGGGAAATATCAACTTCATAAGTTCATCTTCGACTACACTCAGATTGTCAAGCCAATACAGGAGATGGTAAAGAATGATGCAATATACATTTGGGATAAAAAGGAAAAGGACGTGTTTTCCCATATCAAGCAAGCTATCACAAAAGCACCAGCTTTATACAACCTAGAATTCAACAAAGCTTTATTTTTCTACACCTTTTCTTCTAATAATTCTCTCACCACTGTACTTATACAAAATAATGATCAGAACAATGAGCGACCTATATCTTTCATGAGTGCTAATTTTGAAGGACATAAACTTAGTTATCCTACCATTGATAAACATGCTTACGTGGTATACAAGGTAGTAAAGCACTTTTGACCCTATCTCTTGAAAAATCATTATATTACCTTTGCTATGCACCCAACATTCAGGTCATTGTTTGTTCAACAAGAGTTGGGTGAAAGAAGAGAGAACTGGATGACCAGTTTATGGGAGTACAACTTAGAGTTCAAAATAGTTCGCACAATTAAGGGCCATGGTCTATGTTGATTAGAAGCAGAAGTGATTGATGCAAAGAAATAATATGATCTCTCAATATGGGAGAAAGAAATAGAAATGTACAGTGTTGTGTGAACGCCTCCCATTATCATTGCGGACTCTTGGTACATAGATGTGTGCCAATACCTCGATCAAGGCACCATGCCCTCCCATTTATATGCATGAAAGAAGAAGGAACTTAGACTTTAAGCATTATCTTACCTATTGGTGCATTGGGTGATTTTCAGAAAGCACCATAACAGAATACTGTTTAGGTGTTTGGAAGCACACAATTCAGAGAAGGTATTGTGTGATCTCCATGATGGACTAGCCAGGGGACACTTTTCGGGAAATAAAACCGCACATAAAATCATGTGAGTTGGTATCTATTGGACTAGTTTATTAAAATATGCTCATGCCTACGCCTACAAGCATCTAGTTGATCAAAGGTGTTCTGGGCGAAACAAGAAGTCAGCCACCCCATTGTAGCTTATCACAGTGGGAGAATGTTTTGAACAGTGGGACTTGGATGTTATTGGAGAAATATTTCTGCATTTTTCAAAGAAGCATTTCTATATTCTCACTGCCGAATACTACTTACATAGTGCACAGAATAAGTTATTCTCAAACAGGTGAATGTTTAGTAAGTCATCAACTTCCTTCAACAAAATATCATTTCCAAGTTCAATATTAGTACTTCACTTGTTTTCAATAATGAAATGTACTTTTCATCGCTGAAACTCTATGATTTTGCATTAGAAAATAGGATTGTATTGAAGCATTAAACTAATTGTTATCCGCATGGGAATTTTCTTTCCAAGTCCACAAATAAGAACCTCATTTGCATCATCAAAAAGACCATATTTTCTGAATATAGGAACTGGCACTCCGCGTTGGTAAATGACTTATGGGCTGACCGAGTCATGCCAAAAACCTCTTTGGATACCTCCCCTTACTTCCTAGTGTATGGAAAGGAATATATCCTCCCTCTCAATATCTACTTGCCTTCTCTCCAACTTTCACAAGAATACCATGGTAAGCCATGCTTACTAGTGCAACATAGGATCAACACTCTTCACAAGTTGTAGGAAGAAATGATGAAAGAAAATAAACATTTTCATTTCATCAGAGTCATATCAAGAGGTGATTCGACATGAAGTCTGCAAGGAAGAAAAAATTCAGTGTGGGTGACTTAGTCTTGAAGTGGGAAAAATCCCATGAGGGGAAAGGAAAACATACCAAGCTTCAATCCCTTTGGATTGGCCATTGAAAATCCATGAAAATCTTGGAAAACATTGTTATCGTATTCAATCGCTTGAATTTAAGATTGAATCTCTCCCTGTCAATGGTCAAGACTTAAAACACTACTTTCATTAATGATCTACGGCTATGTCCTACACGATGTACATACTCTTTCCTTTTTTTTGGTTTCTTGTCTTGTTTTCATTAAGTAAATAAGTGTCATGTTGGTGCATGTTTTGTCTTCTTAGTATGTGTGTGGCTAAAGTATAATAGAGTCTTGTGACACTTCAACATTTAACTAAACCTTTTGTCTTCCTTCCAATATCACCACAATGGTTTTGATCATGTAGTATTTAGCTATAGTATGATTTCGTTGCATACTCTGATATCACTTGAAATCATCTTTATACTTCTGTGTTGGATAGTTCAATAGTTAACCTACATAATAAGAACATGATTCCTATTACATTAATCATAAAAATTCTAAACCATACTAAATTAGGATTTGACCAAAAATTTCTTTAAATCGATATGTGATACTCATTTTTATAGTTTTTATATGTTTTCTTAGCTTTACAAGCACTCGGTGATTTCTCATCCAAATAAAGCACTCAATGATGTATATTCCCCATAGCTCTATATTTAGTAAATAACTCCATCTTCATTGAGTTAAACTCACTGAGTGGTCTTACAACCAAGCAACCATAAGTGGAATAGACAAATATACTACTCTATGTAGAATTTTCGTACAAATCCAAATAAGCCCCCAACCCACCTCGCTCAACTCCCATTGAGCATGGGAATCTACCGTCAAGGTAGTGATTTGTTTACAATAATTATATTTAACACTACAACTCCGACATCATTATGGTTTAAATATCACTCGCCACCAAGGCAAGTGTCATTGTTTGATAAGTATTTAAGTGGAAAAGAAAGCACTTAGTGGTGGTAATAGCCAAATTGGAAGTTATGAGTGGTTTCTCAGTAGAAGCATGAAATTAGTGGCATATGTGCTCCCTCACATAATAGGTATTTTTATTCGGTAACCTCATCATGTTACCCTAAAGATACCATTCAAATAGTCATGAGTTTTGAAAATATTAATTAATCATCTTCCTACTGTGATGATCCTTAGTAGATGTCTTTTCAAAAGAAATGCAATCTTATACATTCATTTCATCATTAACATATTCATGAAGTGGATAACATATGCCAAACAATATTTATGAAAACTTCCTTCTTATGTTATTTTCATAATTATCATGCCACTATATATTTTGTTAAATTGGATCCATTGAGGCCATCCTGGTTGATTTATTATCTTCTTTTGACCTCTAATACAATTTATCGCATGCATAAGGTTTATTTATGGTCTTTAAATTTTGATTGGGTTTATTCAAGTTTTCTTCATGACCTTATTTTACTTCCCTATACTCACACCCAACAAACTAATTAAAGACCAACTGAAGTAGGGAACAAGAAAGAATGGAAACATAAAAATATAGCAACAATAACACATGAAATAAAAAAAGCATGACCATCCTTTCTATCAACCAAAATAGAAAAATATGTATCCTACAGTAAAAAACAAATTATTTCATAACACATTAAACATTCCACATTCACTTCAACAAGATTGCTAATAACATGCACAAAATATTAGATGATTTATGTCCTAAGGCCTTCAACAACTTAAAGGTTCCAACAATCCTTCAAAAAGTTCAAGAGTACCTTTTTGTATCTTAGAGAGTATGAGGGGTTATTCCCTCATATCTTTCTACACTACTGGTTGTTATTTCTGACATCTGGAATTTATTCTCTTACTCAGTCACACATAGAAAACTATTATTTATATCAACTCATTAACTCATTACCTTTTGATGTGAACCCTATGCATGTTGAACTGATTGTTTTCACACATATAACACCTATGTTAGTTACATAAGAATACAATATCAAAGTAAATTTTCTCTTTCCAATGCCCATTCAGTATTGGATATAGGGAAGTTTTCATTGCTCTAGTGAACATCAACATGTGATAATTTTTTTGGTGCATCTACCATATCCTCATTTTTTTTAGGCATAAAATGATCTTTGGTACCCAATTTTATCATAGGACCACTACTATTATATTTTGGATATAGTGTAGGAAAAATGTACATGCTTCCTAAAATTTTCTTTACCCATGTCCATCATGGGAATGGGCACTGCCTCTTTATCTTAAAACTCAGGGTAATAATTTTTCCATACTTCAGTAGAAGAAGATCTCAATAAAAATTTCTTATGAAATATACTTCTATCAAACATTAGGGAGTTGAGTACTTGATTTGTCTCTACTATGCATGTTGAAATTGTCTGTTAAGTCAAATTTTCAAGTTATTCAGAGATAATAATAATCATATGTATACTTATAATAATATATCAAGTATGAATTCTAGTGAAATTATATCCCAATTGACATTTTAAATAACTACTATGAGTTTCTCCAGGTCCAAAACTGGGCCTTACTCGTAAGTTAAATCTAACATAAGTACATTTATTCATAAACTTAATATTAAAATTATTTATATTTCATGGTCACTAGATTTATGAAAAATATGTAAACATATCAGTAAGAGTATTCATTATTATTTATTATATAAATGGAATTTCCATAATATTATCTAAATTATGTCCATAAATGTTTCTAGGTTTCAACTCTAGTTTACATGGATCAAGTCTCTGAATTTACTCGAAGTGTTGAAATTTGTGGAAAAAAATGATAATGCATTTATTAGATCCACAAACACACACACAAAAACAAAACCTATGCCATGTAAATAGATTTTTTCACATATAAATAATTATTCAAATAAGGGAATAAATTAAAGCCCCACGTAATATCCCAAATCTGGAATGGCTAGCAATCCATAGCTGGAAAATGAATTTTCTAGAAATGGAGGCAGAAGGAATTGAAACCATGAAATAGATCCCTTAGATCAATGTATCTAAGAATTAAATCCAAGAGATGGCTCCAAAGAAATCCTTCTAAGTGGATTAAACAGATCTCCCACACTTAGATGTCCTCAGAAAATGCCCAATGAAGGGACTGCAATATATGCAAGAACAAGATATAGAGCAACAACGTTATTCTATGAAGTCTGCACACATGAAGAAGTATATAGCCAAAAAACATATGATATAGCAGAAAATGTGTAAAATTCTTTGAGGAATCAGTCACTCAAGCTGGGCAATGAAAGCCTCAATGAAGCATATACAAGAAAATGCAAGAACACTGCTTTACATGAAACACTCTGGCTAAAATAACGCAGTTTATAGGAGTTATTGCATAATAAAAAATGAGAATAGAATGATATGACAATATCAGCTCAAGTAAATGAGGGGGAGCAAGCTCTCAACCCCTGAAAACACTAATACAGCAAAATACACAATCCTTGGAAGGATTGGCTACAATATACATGAAATTAGCAAATCTACAGAAATGCCGGAGTTGTTGGGTAGTAGCTGCAACTCAATAATATAAATACATGGAGATGGATGAAGATGATGCTGAAACTGAAACAAACCTCCTGCAATGGATCTCTCAATGCAAGGCTAGTCTGGACACTGAAGATCTTTCCCTCCAAGAAGCTGGTGCAACCTCTCACTGCAAGTGTGCACTGAAATAATGCAGTCTAGAGGATGGATTGCACTGTCTATGATGGGATATGTTGGCCTTGGTGCCAAGATATGAAAAATAGCTCTAAAAACCCTTTCAATAACCTCCCAGAGCAAGAGAAACTCCCTCCTCTAAAAGATAAGCCAAAGAGAAGTGTTGTGGAACTATCCACTGCAATGCCCTAGCAACACTGCATTATACTTGAGCAGAAATAACACAGTATATAAAGAATGGCTTTGGTATTGAGCCAATATGTGGAGAAGATGAAGTACAATCCTGCAAGAGGCCTCTCAAGAAGGAGAGGAAATCCTAAGCAGGAATCCCTCGTGCTAAGCAGCACTGCAACTCAGCTAAAAAACCAGAGTGTGAAATTTGTCTCAATAGAAAAATAATCAAATGATCCAAGATGTCACTCTATGGCTGCCTCCTCCTCTTCTTATACAAGTGAATGCCTCTTTGCCATGGACCCCACACATTAGGGTTTCATCCACAAGGAATCTTTCTCCCTCCAAAACTGCATTGTCTTCCCATGCAAGCTACACCTCTTAGGCAGCGTTGTTGACTTGGTCAAACTTGACCTTGCCCTCATGAAAATTGCCCCTTTTCACACTGCAAGGTGAAAAATAAGCTACTCCAATAATCATTTCCACATTATGAAGGATCTTATTCCTACTCAAGGGCCTTTTACCCATTTTATTCACCTCCTACATGAAATAAGAAAAAATTAATGTTCCAATTTGCTTCATGAAAATTTGGGAACATTACAGTCTTCCCCTCTCAAAGATTGCTTGTCCTCAAGCAAGTGCCAGGAGAGACTGAGTTCTTTCCTTCTCCTCTCCCTGTACCATCCATGTATGATGATCTCCTCCAAGGAAAGTGATGCTATCCCATCAATCAAATATCCACAATGCTCCTCCTCAGCATGTAAGTCAGCTATCAATCTATCATCATGTGAAAGTGAAATACTCAAGAGGATAACAAAGTGATTTCTAGAGGTCCCTTTGAAGAATGGGATCCGAAATAGAGTGGGAACTATCTTCCCCTCATGGATCCTCCATCTCCAAGCTATGAGCCACGTAAATTGAAAATTGTCATCCACCTTTGGCTCTGACAAAGTAGGTTGGATTAATATATGTTCATGGTAGAAAATGTAGCCTAACCCATGCTATCCATCTCTCCACTTATGATAAGTGTAGAGTTTTGGTTGTCCATGGGCAGCACTAATTTTTCGCTCAAGTGGAAAAATGAGGACTAGACCTCCAAAGATCTCTCCCCCAATGCTGCAAATAAAGCTAGCCCAAGTTTCTCCATATATGATGAGTTGGGAGTCATCATAATATGGCATCTCCTCTATCATATGTCTCACCTCATAAAGAGACAAATGTGCTATCAAGGTGACCATATCATATCCCATGTTTCCCTTAGAACATATAGTGCAAACAGTGTGAGGAATTCCTTCCTCAAAGGACACATTCACCTCATGTGTCTCTCTCCCAAGCATGCTTCTCATAAAGACAACAAAAATAGAACAATAGGGAGCAAAGATGAGAATCATGCTTGCTTCCATATGCAACAAATATGAAGGACAATGGTCCCTTAAGTGCAACCAATGTAGCTTGACCCTCCTCTTCAATAGATACTAATAAAAATTGTGGCTTCTCAACCACATGCTTTCTGCTCCAATATCCTCATAAGGATGGAGGAAGAGAATGATGTAAGGTGTACAAAGAGTGTGTCCTCCATAATATGCCTCTTCCTCAAGCCATCCTATGGAATGGTCATCCATCATGCTTATGGACCCAACTAGACCATGAAGCTCTAAAGAAAGAATGCTCCTCCTTGGAGCAACATCTTGCACAGGTATGGTTAAGGGACACACATCATATAAATAATCATGAAAATAATCATCACCCTTACCATATGCTCTGCTCATACAAGTGGAGTGCCTCATAAGTGAGTCTCCTCTCATCTCCAAAGGGAAAATACATGGTTGTACTAGCTCTCTCAAAGAGTTATGTCTCTCCTCCATCTCTATGTGATCCATGCATCTACTCATATGCTGATATATCTCCTCCTCAAAGCCCATCCAAAAATACCCCCCCATAATGGTGTGGTATGCTCTCATGGAACAAGTGGGACTAAAAAGGAAATCCTCCCAAGCTGCTTGTAGAAACTTCTCGTTGAGCTTGGAAGCTCTAGAAAAGAAGATCCTACTTTGATAAAATATGACCCCATTTCTAACTGAATATGCCTCCTCATGCAACTGGCCATCCAAGATCATGTACGTAAAAAGATCCCTGGAATACTCCACCAACAGCTGGGAGCTCCAATGTGGATCTATCCTCCATAGTGATAGCGCTAAGGATATCTCATGAAGAGCATCTATCATATGGTCATCATCCTCTTTGACATCTCCTATGCCAAATATGCAAGTTGGAAGGTTTCTAACCTTCCCCTGTTGCTTCTTCCACAGCGTAGAATCTGAAATGGAAGTGGGTGATGCTGATGTTGAAAGAATGCTCTCTCTATCCTTGAGTCTACCCAAACTCCCAGCATTGTATCAAGCCCTCTCCAGGTCTCCAATCTCCTGAAATCAATGATTGGTGCCCCAACATGTGAAGCATCCATCCTTCTTTGCTGATTTAGTGGTCTCCCTGGCATAATGTCTTCATGCAATGAGACATCATCATCAAGTGGTGACTGAATAGATGAATGGAGATAACCCTCCATGCTTCCACTCCACAATCCAATCACCTTCTTAGGTGCATCAACCTCTAGAAAGGAATAGGGATGTGTACATATCATCTCATGACACTAATTCTCCTCCCTACCTCTTCCTTGTTTCTCCATGGTTTCACACCTCCTCAACAATGGCATAGATAAAACATGAGTTGTGCCTTCATCTCCACACATGAGATCCTGGGGACTTCCTTGCAAATATGCAAGCATCCCTCTATTTGGAGAAAGAGCTCCTCTTTCCTCTGCATGAGGCACTAGATCAACTCCAGATCTAATAGCGTTGTTCCCTTCAATATCTGAAAAATGAGTGGGAAACTCTCCAATGAATGGATCCCTTTTTGAAAAAGAGATCTCCATTCTCCTTTGCTCAAAGGTTTGAGATGAAAATTTTCCTTCCAGCAAAGTATTGTGCAAGTTTTCATGCAAGGGTTTTACTTGAATTTTCTGGTTTAGATCCACCATGGGTGTCTCATGAATCATTCCATCAAATCTTTTCACTAATGCCTTAGTGAAACTAGCATAGGGTGCAATGCTTACATTTCTCAAATAAAAGGATTTAAAAATCCAGAAGGCAAAAGCCTTACCTCTCAAATGCAGCGCTACAACTCTGATGGCTTCATCCTCAAGAATGTGGTGGTGCTGAAAGAAGGTCTCTAACTCCTCCACCCAATCTTTGGCTGAATATGTAGGTGAACCCTCAAAGGTAGATAGATGAAATCTATCCTGCTGCTCTTTTCCATTCACCTTCATCTTGCTAAACTCTGAAAAATTGAGATGATCCTGGTATTTCTGAGCTTGAGACTCATACTCCTTAAAGAAATAACTAAGTGTTTCTCTCCCAGCAACTTCTTCTCTTCTTTCCATCTCTCTTCCAACAATCCTGGGCATATGAATACGTTGTACAAGATGGTGTGTAGCTGCATGCTCACACTCCTCCAATCTAGAGTTTTCTTTTGAATCAAACCCTCTAGGAGATTCTCTATACTTCCTCCGGATCTCCTCATACTCTTCATGGATCATATATACAGATTTAGGAAGAAGCTTGGTAAGCTTATCCCATTTTTCTTCTTCTTCTCCAAAATATGGAGTCTTTCTTCTGCTTATTTCTTTGTCTCCTTGATGAGAATAGGAAGTGCAGGGTTCTTCCTCTTCTTTCTGCATATCCTCCTTGGGGAGGTTCTTCATGGATCTAAAATATGATGAGATGAAACTAATCCTCTTCAATATTCTAATATTCTTGGTCTTAGACTCACAAGCTGAGCCAATAAAGCAGCTCTAATACCACTGTAATATCCCAAATCTGGAATGGCTAGCAATCCATGGCTGGAAAACGAATTTTCCAGAAACGGAGGCAGCGAGAATTGAAACCAATACCTAGATCCCTTAGATAAATGTATCTAAGAATGAAATTCAATATATGGAAAATTCAATATATGGCTCCTAATAAATCCTTCTAAGTGGGTTAAATAGATCTCCCACACTTACATGTCCTCAGAAAATGCCCAATGAAGGGACTACAATATATGAAAGAACAAGATATGGAGCAACAACGTTATTCTATGAAGTATTCACACATGAAGAAGTATATAGCCAACAAATATATGATATAGCATAAAATGTGTACAATGCTTTGAGGAATCAATCACTCAAGCTAGGCGATGAAAGCCTCAATGGAGCATATACAAGAAAATGCAATAACACTGCTTTACATGAAAAGCCCTAGCTAAAATAACGTAGTTTATAGGAGTTACTGCATAATAAAAGATGAGAATAGAATGATATGACAATATCAGCTCAAATAAATGAGGGGGAGCAAGCTCTCAACCACTAAAAACACTAATACAACAAAATACACAATCCTTGGAAGGATTGGCTACAATATACATGAAATTGGCAAATCCGTAGAAATGTTGGAGTTGTTGGGCAGTAGCTGCAACTCAATAATATAAATACATGGAGATGGCTGAAGATGATGCTCAAACTAAAACAAACCTCCTCCAATGGATCTCTCAATGCAAGGCTGATCCTGGCACTGAAGATCTTGCCCTCCAAGAAGATGGTGCAACCTCTCACTGCAAGTGTGCACTAAAATAATGCAGTCTAGAGGATGGAATGCACTATCTATGATGGGATATGTTGGAATTGGTGCCAAGATATGAAAAAATAGCTCTGAAAACCCTTTTATTAACCTCCCAGAGCAAGAGAAACTCCCTCCTCTGAAAGATAAGCCAAAGATAAGTGTTGTGGAACCCTCCATTGCAATGCCCCAGCAACACTGCGTTATACTTGAGCAGAAATAACATAGTATCTAAAGAATGGCCAATGAACCAAGATGTGGAGAAGATGAAGTGCAATCCTCCAAGAGGCCTCTCAATAAGGAGAGGAAATGCTAAGCGGGAATCCCTCGTGTTAAGCAGCACTGCAACTCAGCTGAACAACCGGAGTGTGCAATTTTTCTGAATAGAAAAAATAATCAAATGATCCAAGATGTCCCTCTATGGCTGCCTCTTCCTTTTCTTATACAAGTGAATGCCTCTTTTCCGTGGACCTCACGCATTAGGGTTTCATCCACAAGGAATATTTCTCCCTCCAAAATTGTGTTGTCTTACCATGCAAGCTACACCTCTTAGGCAGCGTTGTTGACTTGGTCAAACTTGACCTTGCCCTCATGAAAATTACCCCTTTTCACACTGGAAGGTGCAAAATAAGGTGCTCAAATGAACCTTTTCACATTATGAAGGGATATTATTCCTACTCATGGGCCTTTTACCCATTTTATTCACCTCCTAGATGAAATAAGAAAAAATTAAAGTTCTAATTTTCTTCATGAAAATTTGGGAACATTACAGTCCTTCCCTCTCAAAGATTGCTTGTCCTCAAGCAAGTGCAAGGAGATACTGAGTTATTTCCTTCTCCTCTCCCTATAGCATCCCTATATGATGATATCCTCCAAGGAAAGTGATGCTATCTCACCAATCAAATCTCCAAAATTCTCCTCCTCAGTATGTAAGTCAGCTATCAAGCTATCATCATGTGAAAGTGAAATACTCAAGAGGATAACAAAGTGATGTCTAGAGGTCTCTTTGAAGAATGGGATCTGAAATAGAGTGGGGAATATATTCCCCTCATGTATCCTCCATATCCAAGCTATGAGCCACGTAAATGGAGTCACCTTCTAACTAGGCAACTCGTGAAAACTGTCATCCACCTTTGGCTCCGACAAAGTAGGTGGGATTAAAATATGTTCATGGTAGAAAATGTAGCCTACCCCATGCTGTCCATCTCTCCACTTATGATAAGTGTAGAGTGTTGGCTGTCCATGGGTTGCAAAATTTTTTCCTTCAAGTGGAAAAATGAGGACTAGACCTCCAAATATCTCTCCCCCAATGCTACAAATCAAGCTGGCCCAAGTTTCTCCATATATGATGAGTTGGAAATCATCATCATATGGCATCTCCTCTATCATATGGCTCACCTCATAAAGAGAAAAATGTTCTATCAAGGTGACCATATCATATCCCATGTTCCCCTTAGAACATGTAGTGAAAATAGTGTGAGGAATTCCTTCCTCAAAGGACACATTCACCTCATGTGTCTCTCTCCCAAGCATGCTCCTCATAAAGACAACAACGATAGAAAAATAGGGAGAAAAGATGACAATCATGCTTGCTACCATATGCAACAAATGTGAAGGAAAATGGTCCCTCAAGTGCAACCAATGCAACTTGACCCTCCTCTACAATAGAGGCTAATAAAAATTGTGGTTTCTCAACCACATGCTTGCTACTCCAATCTCCTCATTAGGATGGAGGAAGAGAATGATGTAAAGTGTACAAAGAGTGTGTCCTCCATAATATGCCTCTTCCCCAAGCCCTCCTAGGGAATGGTAATCCATCATGCTTATGGCCCCAACTAGACCATGAAGCTCTAAAGAAAGAGTTATCCTCCTTGGAGAAACATCCTGCACAGGTATGGTTAAGGGACATACATCATATAAATAATCATGAAAATAATCATCACCCTTACCATATGCTCTGCTCATACAAGTGGAGTGGCTCATAAGTGAGTCTCCTCTCATCTCCAAAGGGAAAAGAGGTGACTGTACTAGCTCTCTCAAAGAGTTATGTCTCTCCTCCATCTCTATTTGATCCATGCATCTACTCATATGCTGATATATCTCCTCCTCAAAGCCCATCCAAAAATACCCCCCCCCCCCCATCATGGTGTGGTATGGTCTCATGGAACAACTGGGACTGAAAAGGAAATCCTCCTGAGCTGCCTGTAGCAACTTCTCCTTGAGCTTAGAAGCTCTAGGAAAGAAGATCCTACCATGATAAAATATGACCCCATCTCTAACTGAATATGCCTTCTCATGCAACTGGCCATCCAAGATCATGTAAGTAAAAATATCCTTGGAATACTCCACCAATAGCTGGGAGCTCCAATGTGGATCTATCCTCCATAGTGACAGCGCTAATGATCTCTCATGAAGAGCATCTATCATATGGTCATCCTCCTCTCTGACATCTCCTATGCCAAAGATGCAAGTTGGAAGGCTGTTAACCTTCCCCTGTTGCTTCTTCCACAGTGCAGAATATGAAATGGAAGTGGGTGATGTTGATGTTGAGAGAATGCTCTCTCTCTCCTTGAGTCTACCCCACACTCCTAGCATTGTATCAAGCTCTCTCCAGGTCTCAAACCTCCTAAAATCAATGATTGGTGCCCCAACATGTGAAGCATCCATCCTTCTCTGCTAATCTAGTGGTCTCCATGCAATAATGTCTTCATGCAATGAGACATCATCATCAAGTGGTGACTGAATAGATGAATGGAGATAACCCTCAATGCTTCCACTACGCAATCCAATCACCTTCTTAGGTGCATCAGCCTCTAGAAAGGAATAGGGATGTGTACATCTCATCTCATGACACTGGTTCTCCTCCCTACCTCTTCCTTGTTTCTCCATGGTTTCACACCTCCTCAACAATGGCAGAGATAAAACATGAGTTGTGCTTTCATCTCCACACATGAGATCCTGGGGACTTCCTTGCAAAGATGCAAGGATGCCTCTATTTGGATCAAAATCTCCTCTTTCCTCTGCATGAGGCACTAGATCAACTACAGATATAACACCGTTGTTGCCTTAAATATCTACAAAATGAGTGGGAAACTCTCCAATGAATGGATCCCTTTTTGAAAAAGAGATCTCCATGCTCCTTTGCTCAAAGGTGTGAGATGAAAACTTTTCTTCTGGAAAAATATGGTGAAAATTTTCATGCAAGGGTTTTACTTGAGTTTTCTAGTTTAGATCCACCATGGGTGTCTCATGAATCCTTCCATAAAATATTTTCACTAATGCCTTAGTGAAACTAGCATAGGATGCAATGTTTACATTTCTCAAAGAAAAGGATTCAAAAATCCACCAGGCAAAAGCCTTACCTCTCAAATGTAGCGCTGCAACTCTAATGGCTTCATCCTAAAAAATGTGGTGCTTCTGCAAGAAGGTCTCTAACTCCTCCACCCAAGCTTTGGCTGAATATTCAGGTGCACCCTCAAAGGTAGATAGATGAAATCTATCCTGCTGCTCTTTTCCATTCACCTTCATCTTGAAAAACTCTGAAAAATTAAGATGATCCTAGTATTTCTGAGTTTGAGACTCATACTCCTTCAAGAAATAACTAAGGGTTTCTCTCCCAGCAACTACTTCTCTTCTTTCCAACTCTCTTCCGGCAATCCAAGGCATATGACTGCACTGTACAAGATGGTGTGTAGTTGCATGCTCACACTCCTCCAATCTAGAGTTTGCTTTTGAATAAAACCCTCTAGGAGATTCTCTATACTTCCTCCGGATCTCCTCATACTCTTCATGGATCATATATACAAATTTAGGAAGAAGCTTGGTAAGCTTATCCCCTTTTTATTTTTCTTCTTCAAAAGATGAAGTCTTTCTTCTGCTTATTTCTTTGTCTCCTTGATGAGAATAGGAAGTGCAGGGTTCTTCCTCTTCTTTCTGCATATCCTCATTGGGGAGGTTCTTCATGGATCTGAAATATGATGAGGTTAAACTCATCCTCTTCAATATTCTGATCTTCTTAGGCTTAGACTCACAGGCTGAGCCAATAAAGCAGCTCTGATACCACTGTAATATCCAAAATCTAGAATGGCTAGCAATCCATGGCTGGAAAACGCATTTTCCAGAAATGGAGGCAACAGGAATTGAAACCAAGACCTAGATCCCTTATATCAATGTATCTAAGAATTAAATCCAAGATATGGCTCCAAAGAAATCCTTCTAAGTGGGTTAAATAGATCTCCCACACTTAGATGTCCTCAGAAAATGCCCAATGAAGGGACTGCAATATATGCAAGAACAAGATATGGAGCAACAGCTTTATTCTATGAAGTTTTCACACATGAATAATTATATAGCCAAAAATATATGATATATCAGAAAATGTGTAAAATTATTTTAGGAATCAATCACTCAAGCTGGGAAATGAAAGCCTTAATGGAGCATATACAAGAAAATACAAGAACACTGCTTTACATGAAAAGCCCTGCCTAAAATAACGCAGTTTATAGGATTTATTGCATAATAAAAAATGATAATAGAATGATATGACAATATCAGCTCAAGGAGATGAGGGGGAGCAAGCTCTCAACCCCTGAAAACACTAATACAACAAAATACACAATCCTTGGAAGGATTGGCTACAATATACATGAAATTGGAAAATCTGCAGAAATGCCGCAGTTGTTGGGCAGCAACTACAACTAAATAATAGAAATACATGGAGATGGCTAAAGATGATTCTCAAACTGAAAAAAACGTCCTCCAATGGATCTCTCAATGCAAGGCTAGTCCCGGCACTGAAGATATTGCCCTCCAAGAAGCTGGTGCAACCTCTCACTGCAAGTGTGCACTGAAATAACACGGTCTAGAGAATGGACTGTGCTGTCTATGATCGGAGATTTTGGCCTTGGTGCCAAGATATGAAAAATAGCTCTGAAAACCATTTCACTAACCTCCCGGAGCAAGAGAAACTCCCTCCTCTAAAAGATAAGCCAAAGAGAAGTGTTGTGGAACTATCCACTGCAATGCCCCAAAAACACTGCATTATACTTGAGCAGAAATAACACAGTATCTAAAGAATGGCTTTGGCCTTGAGCCAAGATGTGGAGAAGACAAAGTGAAATCCTCCAAGAGGCCTCTCAAGAAGGAGAGGAAATCTGAAGTAGGAATCCCTCGTGCTAAGCAACACTGCAACTTAGCTGAATAACCGGAGTGTGCAATTTGTCTGAATAGAAAAATAATCAAATGATCCAAGATGTCCCTCTATGGCTACCTCCTCCTTTTCTTATACAAGTGAATGCCTCTTTTCCATGGACCCCACACATTAGGGTTTCATCCACAAGGAATCTTTCTCCCTCCAAAACTGCACTATCTTCCCATGCAAGCTACACCTCTTAGGCAGTGCTGTTGACTTGGTCAAACTTGACCTTGCCCTCATGCAAATTACCCCTTTTCACACTGGAAGGTGCAAAATAAGTTGCTCCAATGATCCGTTTCACATTATGAAGGATCTTATTCCTAGTCATGGGCCTTTTTCCCATTTTATTCACCTCCTAGATGAAATAAGAAAAAATTAATGTTCCAATTTTCTTCATGAAAATTTGGGAACATTACACCCCATGACATATATTTATCACCCTAGGTTCATATAATAATGGATGTGAATATATTTAAATAATAAGAACGGTTAAGTTTACTTTAAGCGGCCCCCACCCCCCCCCCCCCCCATTTATGCACCTTGAACATTGACAACATATTTATGTTAAGTTTAAAGATAGGAACAACCCCTTCTTAGCTTATCCACTCTAATAGAATTCAACCATAGCCTATGGAGCCACTCCTTTTACCTCAACCATGGTATCATTGTGACTTAAAGACATATGGACTAAAGTTTGTTTGTTCCATGAAGCAGAACCACCATTATGTTGTAATAAAAATATGAGGGGTGACATACATCATCAAAAATCCATGTAATGGTTAA
The DNA here is from genome assembly GCA_034641835.2 of Pinus albicaulis. Classification (NCBI taxonomy): domain Eukaryota; kingdom Viridiplantae; phylum Streptophyta; class Pinopsida; order Pinales; family Pinaceae; genus Pinus; species Pinus albicaulis. Next base: position 66,934,279 of record CM076574.1, on the reverse strand, counting down.
TACATATCACATGGAACCCCAATTTTTATTAAATATATATTAATTGGGTGGGGGAGTGTCTAACGTGAGGGGTAATGCATATATGCCAAAGATGGATCCACCATCTTCATTGGAGTGAATATGAATATAGCATGCTTGTATAGGATCATAATTTAATGTTGTAATTTCCATATAGTTTGAACAACATAAACAATGGATATCATACTAGAAGGACGATGTATATACGTCATGTAGATGGAGTACTCTTGCAATAAACAAGATTCTCATTCACACCAACAAATCACATTTTAGAGGTGTCAATCTCAATTCCTCATGTTTTCTAGTTAAATATTGTATGGTATAGGCCCTCTATTGCTCCAATACTTCACAATAGTCTCTTATACTACTTCATCAATAGGAAACATCAACAACATATGTATATTTTATCCATTGTTGGGTATACCTCATAAATAACTTCAATTTTTTAATTTGTAACAAATAAAATATCATGGTGCCTATGGATTTTTGTCCATGACTTGCATAATTGTGATTATTGAGGTTTCCATATTGCATGATGCCACTCCCACCATTTATCAAGTGAAATTCCATTCAAATCATTAGAAACACCTATGTATAAAATTTTAAAACTTCTCAATATCAGTAATCTAACACACACACACACACACACATTCTCTAAATAAATGAGTGCACATATTGATAATCCAACATGTATGCATATATGATTCTTCTATATATATGTAATAAATTTGAGTTGATTCAACGTTCCCCATAGCATGTATTTATACACAACCAAAAATACATTTGCAAACAACATAATTATGAATAAAATGTTTTTTTTTTGTTATTATGTGTTGTTACAATCACTTTATCCCAATTATTATCTTTAATTAGAAATATTTCAACATAATTTATTCTTTCAATTATCAATAGAAATTGTATATAGAATAGTAAATGCAATAGATAGTAGAATAAAATTAAGAGAAATAAAGGACACAAGTATTCAGTCAAAGACCAATAAAAAACTCCAAAAGGGGGAAAACCCTTCCAAATTATTCTTCTTCTTATATTGTCATAAACTATTTAACAAAGAGAGATTATAATGATCCAATTCACCAATCACAAGAATATCCAAAAAAAACCAACAAGACAATATCCAGGAGATGAGCCCAGTAGACATATCTGATACAAATAAGAGTTTCCAAGCCGATGGTCAAAGGTCAAAATCTACGGCCAACTATCAAAAGTATCTTAGGTCACAACAACACAGAGATATTTACCATGCATACGACTAAATATCTCCAGCCATAATAAGCACCCTATCATGAGAGTGGCTACAAAAAATAATTTCATGCTCCAACCCGAAGACTACAGATCAAATTTCCTTCTTTACACATGTGAGCTTGGACCCTGCAATTTCAGATCTTTACGAACTAGTTTCACGAACCAACCTCAAACATGTGTGAGCCAAAACCAAATAAGAGAGAGAATAAGATGAGTGTTGATGATGTGCAAATGAGGTTCACTTGACTTGTGTTTATATGCTTCCATGGGTGTCCAATTCCACGTTGAAGTAGTAAAAAAGAGCTTTCCTAAAAAAGACATAATGAGAAAAGAGGAACATGTGATGCACCATATACTTCACAACTGCTGTAGATAACATATGAAGGCTAGAAAACCCCTACAAGGTCCTTTCCATGCTTAAAATACTTAAAAAATCGCTTCAACCCACTGATTGATCTTGACACCCATAGGTTGAAACCTGAAAAAATTCTCTTCAAAAGTACTCCAATTAGTAAACAAAGGCTTCCATTAGATTCAGAATGTCCAAAAACACTACCTGGGCTCTTCTTGGGCTCAAAAAGGCAAAAATATCATCAATTTATGTCTCTCCCAAGTTTCTTCTACTATTCGTCCTCCAAATTGGCTCCATCTACAAACTAAGTGACAAATCCTCTTGGGAGGCGACAAAGTTTCTTGCAATAGGTGAAAATTGTTGCTTCAATTAAATTCTCAATAACCCTTCTACACTAAAAAAGGGCCACATGGGCAGTCCATAAGGCTGAGGCCTAGAAGAACAGTCTGCCCATGCTAACCTTGGCACATTTTTCTCCAAGCAGAAGTCTCATGGCAATGATGTGGCCAGGGGCCGAGGCTTACTGCCCCCGCCATGCTATCTATCCACTATTCCACTAAGTTTTCTTCACCATCAATATGGCTAGGGGCTGGGGCTAACCACCTACCACCACAACCATATCCCTCTATCTGTTCATCAAGTTCACATGAGTTGCAATGGGACTTGGGGCTAGGGCCTATAACCCACCCCCTGCCACCAAGCACCTTTACCTTGAGCCCTCAGTCTTGTGGAATTTCAACATGATCGGGGGTTGAGTCTAGTCCCAAATCCCTCCTCCACCAAGTGCTCGTTGACGTTCCTATGGGTGTTTAATATGACCAAGGGCTAGGCCCCTTACTCCTGTCCACCCATTGCTCCATTCACCTCCATCGTGGTAATGTGGAGATACCCATGATAGGGGGCTAGGCTTAATTCCTAGCCCCTCTCCTTTGCACTGATGATTATGGTATTGTGGGGTAATACAATTGGGGGTTAGTTTTTATCGCCTGACCCCTCTCCCAAAACGTGGCCAAGTAAAAATTAAATAGAAGTGGTGCCCTTATGGTTTAAGACCCACCGTGTAGGAGAGTTGGTAAGGATTAGACTTTGTAAGTGGTAGGTCACTTGTTCGAACCCTATGTAGTCCACTAAGCCCTTAACAAAAAATTTAGCCAATGTGGAGGCACCATGTGGCAGCCTCCGATTGGGCCACGTGGAAGCCTCTCATTTTGCCACCAAACCATAATTCGACCAATGAAATTAGACCACCTCACCCTCTAAAATCTTGAAACATGGTGAGTTGTGGTTGGTCTCGTGTGCCCAATTGGAATTATGAAATCATCATGACACCAACAGTACGAACTGCCTAATCAGCCCACCTGTATTTTTTTTTGTTTTCGACCAAAAGATTCAGATCATCATAATTTTTTCAAATGACATCGGATTGAGGTTATTCAAGTGTTGTTGGAATTATAATTTCGAACACTACAAATTGACACTGGTTTCAAAAGATTTTGGACACTTTCATTTTTGAGAAAAAAATTGATATCTGGATCATACCTCCCCACTAGGAACTTTTGGACTACAAACATTTATCTTCTCCTAGCAAACAAAATAAGGCACAAGATGAAAAATTTCCAAATATAAATCCTTAATGTTCTATTTTCAATTAGTGCCTTCAATCTCCAACCAAGGTGCTCCACCAATCCTCTTGCATCAATACCTTACCTTCCTATCAAGAATCAAGCCACAATTCTTAAAACCATACAGGAAAAAAAACATTGATGGATGGAATCTAAACATTCTCTCCCAAACCATCTTTTAAGGCTCAAAAAAATTCATCTTGAATTTCCCTTGTTGAAGACAAACATGACTTATCATCTTGGAAATCATAAGCAATTCAATTCTTTCCATGCACTAATTCAAAATTTCATTACTGTCCCCAAACTATGCTTTTGCAAAAAAGTAATCTGACTACAATAATTCAATGACATAATTGGCTTTTTCCACAAAGAAATAGTCATTTTCTTGTACAATATTTATCAAAGATTCTATTCACAACAAGCTTCATCTTGAAACACTTGTTTTGGTGAGTACATGACACAACTGTAGACATACTAGATGACAAACAATGTTCATCCCAAAAGTCATCAAAAAATTGGACTCATAAACAAGCCAACATAACATTACATGTCAATTGAAGACATACTTGTTGCAAAATAGTGATTATTCTTGTTTCGCTTTACAAAGTACCCAAAACAGGTAATTCCAATGAAAATTATGTACAATATACAAAGCAACAAACTATACAAATAGCCTACCCAATATTTGCCTCTCCTAGGCTTATGGATTCTCTTTCCGCGTCTTCGTTTCTTTGAAGGTTACCTTAGGAATTATTCCAAATTCCTATTTGCCACCTATTTCTTTCCTTGAATTGGTTTGCATAACCTCTTTATCCTTCTTGGGATGAAGTTTTGGCTGAATTTTCCAACACCTTTCATTCCCATGCCCATTCATGTTACAATGGGTACAAAAGTACTCTCACTTGCCCACAGACAAGGAAGTATTCAAAATTGAGTGATGCTCTTCATGATTGATGTGAAAAATTTTCTCCATTATTTTGAGCATCACTTTGCATTTCTCACAATCAACCACACAATGGTCAACTGTATCACAAAAAGTGCAGGGATACATGTCCCATAATTAATCAAAATCACCAATATTTGGAAATTTCCCATGACATTTATACATGTCCCTTGGGTTGTAACTTTCAATATGTGGAATGGACGATGACATGAAAAGTCCTTCGAAGAATTCATCTCTCTTGGGAGACAGATTTCTATTATCACTACCATATTTTTATGAGATATCATAATCTGATGATTTATTTTCCTCCAATAGTTTAGAAAACTATCCAAACTCTTTATGCTCATATTCCAATCCTCAATATCTTGGTATTTCTTTCACCATGATAGGATTAGTGATTCCTTAGCTATTTATCCTAAGGCCTCCTCCTTCATAACCCATCCTAGATAGAAGATTCATACCAATGCCTTTATTATGTTGTTCAAAAGCTACAAAATATGTGTTATTAACATAAAATTAAGGATTTTAACTAGAGATGGTGATTACCTCCTTGGATTTTCCCTCCATATTTTATGTTTCAGATGTTGATGAAAAATTTTAAGATGACTCAAGCCACCCGCATTTACCAATAGACATATAGTGAGAATTTTGAGATGTTGCCAAAACTCGCAAGCATCATTCTCCACATGCAGTCCATAACCTATATTTGGACCATGCCCACATATTTGATTCAATTTAGAGGTATTCTTTGCTTCTTCTAGAGTGGAACTTTGACCAACTTGTTCCTCAAGCACATGGTGCAAATGAAGGCACATATGTCTCTTCTCCTCTTCAACAACTTCAAGCATTCTCCTTAGTTCAACATTATCCATTTGAAGAGACAAGTTCATATCCTCTATTTCTTGGAATTGTAGCTTCTTGACCATACCTGCAACTTGGTTAGAGCCAACTCTGATACCAATTGATATGAAACTTCAAGAGAACTTCCCCTTCCTAAAAAAAAATCTGACCATCCTCTGATGCTTTGCAAGTAAACAAAAATTGGTCTTATGTAACAATTTTTATGGTTTCTTCAAATATAATGAGTTACTATTAATATGAACTTAAACTAGAAATATATCCACTTGTAACTCACAGAGACAAACATGAAGAGAGACAACAAAAAAATTGGTGACGTAATTCACCCCTCTTGGGCTACATCTTCGGGCCTACTAACACAGGTAGACCACTCCATAGATTTCAGTGATAAAGAGGATATAAAGTGTAATGACAAAATGAGTGGCTAGTTTCCCCTTCAAGAAAAAATTCTCCTACAAATAAATGACACTCTAAAAATCATGAAAACCTATAGTTAGTCATGAAACAATCAACAAGAAAAGAGCTCTCACTTCAAGACCTTGTACTCCATCTGAAAATGAGCATAAAAAGTACAAAAAATTCCACATTGAAGTAATAAAAGAGAACTTTACTAAAAAAGACATAATGAGAAAGAAGAAATATTAGCTGCACCATAGATGTCAAATATACTGCAGATAACATATGAAGTATGGAAAACCCCTACAAGGTCCTTTCCAAATTTAAATGCCTTCAAAAACTGCTTCAACCCACTGATTCATCCTAGCACCCATAGCGTCAAACCTACAAAAATTCTATTCAAAAGTGCTCCAATTAGTGAACAGAGGATTCTATTGGCTTCAGAATGTCCAGAAACCCCTATCTGGGATCTTCTTATGCTAAAAAAGGCCAGAAACTCATCAAATTATGGCTCTCCCAAATTTCTTTTGTTATTCGTCTCCAAATTGGCTCCACCTGCAACCTGAGCAACAAATCTGCCCTTTAATTTGCCCAGGAGGTGAAAAAATTTCCCACAATAGGTGAAAATTGTTGCTTCATTTAAATTCCTAGTAACCCTTATGCACTAAACTAGGGCCACATGGGAGTGCGATAAGGTCGAGGGCTAGGAAAACAGTACGCCCCTGCCGACCTTGGTGTCTTTTTCTCCAAGCTGAGGTCTCATGGAAGTTAACCGACCACCCCCACTACACTATCCATCCACTATTAAATCAAGGTTTTTGCGCCATTAATGTGGCCAGAGGCCAGGCCTAACCACCTACCCCCACTAGCGTAGCCTTCCATCTCTTCATTGGGTTCAAATGAGTTTCAATAGGACCTGGGGCCAGGGTCTATGTAATATTCCTAATTAGCCCAAGCTAATAGGAATATACTATTTTTTTTTCATTTTCTTGTTGCAAGAATAAAATTGTAAAGGGGGATAAATTAAACTCCTAAAATAGAAAAATAAATCAATGCTTATGTGAACAAGGCTAAATCTGGGCTACCATAGCAAAACACCCTTATGTGTGAAACGGATTAAGTCCTTTGACTGGGTCAACTGGACCAAATCAAAAATGTTATCTAGATACATTGAATCACCTAGATGCACAATGTAGTTTTAGTTGGAGGCTAATCATGTGAATGCAGCTAAATCATTGAGATGGTTTAGGGTTTGGCAAGGATTCCATCTTATTTAAGGAGGAGGAGGACATCATGAGAGGGGTTGATGATGATATTATTTCTGAAGGATTTGTCTGCTTAGACACTTCTCATTCTCTAGCTGTTTAGCTAAGAATAGTGCTATTTAGCACTAGGGTGTTCCTGATCGGGAATCCCACCTCTTCCTTGAGAGGCCTCTTTGAGGAGTCTTGCAATTATTGACCATTATCAGGAATTTGGCCAAGCTCTTCTTCCAACTACAACAGAGATCCTATTGAGGGTTTGGTTGTCTTTGTAAGCTACAGCAAGTGGAGGCTATATCTATTTAGATCTAAGCCATTCTAGTGCCTCTTTTCACTGGGAAAGTCTTCTATCCCATTGGAAAGAGAGTATTGGACGAGGAGAGCTCATTTTCAGATCTTGGATTGAGACCACATCATGCTTTGGAGCCTACAATGCAGTCCATCTTCCAGAACTACGTTGTTTTCAAGGAGAAATTTGCAGGGTATTTTGGCACTTCAAAGAGGAGAGATCTCTAGTTTTGGGAATCTGACCTTCACTGTGGTGATCGGTGGATTACAGATCTAATCCATGTTCCATTCAGATCTGATTTGAATACTAATGTATTTTCTTTAGAAATTTGAAACCATTCCGCAGATCAGCTGCATTAGATCTCAGATCTACTCCATGTACTACGTTTTCTGTTGAAAACCCCAAGGGGCTTTTGAAGAGGAGACTATATAGTGTATAGATCTGATATAGATCTATATTTTTGTACACAGATCTACTCTAGATCTGAAGTGTAACTTACAGCTCTTTTCAACTAATAAAATAACGCTTTCAAGCTTGTACAGTCATATCATATGGTTGTAGCCTCTTATTTTGAGCATTTCTTCATGTAAAGTTTCCTACTTTCTATTATATGATGTATGGGCTTCAATATAATCTTGATATTCTAATGTAAATGACATGATTGAGCCTAAATATTGTCCTCCTACATATATTTGGCTGAACTGCATTATTTTCTGAGCAATTTTGTCACATAGTGCTGCAGTCCCTTCTTTGGACAATTTTCCAGCTGTACTGGGTGTGGGAGATCTGTTTAACCCACCTAGAAAGGTTTGTTTCTAATATCCTCTTATATTTTTGTCTTATATTATCATATCTAAGGGATCCAAGGGATGATTGCTAGTGCTGAAGCATAAATTCTTGAAAAATGCATTTTTTAGGCATGCCTTGCTAGCAGTCCCAATTTGCGGATATTATAGTGGTATCAGAGCAACTATCTTCGAAAAGCCTATGAATTTCTTATTGAAGAGCCAATATGTCTTTTCATGGAAAGAAAAGGCTGATGAAGAAGTGTAGTTACACTGAAGAAACAAAAGTAAAGCGTCTAAACCCTTTATCTGGAAGATTGGAGGGGAGAGAGTTCTCAAAAACTCTGCTCCAAACTATGCATGAGCTAGAGAATGAAATCAGGGGAATGAGGAATGAAATACTATCAGATCCCTTGGAGAGGTTTCCACATGAAGGAAGCCCCACTAATTCATTTGATGTGTGTGAGCATTCAGCCACAAAATCTGATCTACAACGTTGTAGCATTCCTACATTCCTTGCAAGAGGAGGAGAAGAAGGAGAGACACCAAAGGAGGAGACTCTTGGTGACTATCTCCGAGAATATGAATCTCAATCTAAAAGATTCAAAGATAATCTAAGCTTATCATAGTTTTTTCAACTCAAAGAAGAAATAAGATCCAGTAGAACTATGAGGAGAAGAGGGTGCATGCAGCACACCTTGGGTAGAACTTTTCTACCTACTTTTGATGGGTCACCTGAGAGCTCAGCCAAGTCTTGGGTAGAGACGCTGGACACATAATTTTAGCTGCATCAATTTTCTGAAGAAGAAGCCATAAGAGTAGTAGCACTGAATCTCCAAGGTAAAGCATATGCTTGGTGGTTGTTTGAGTCTTCTTCATTAAAAAATGTAAACATCTCTACTTATGCAAAGTTCACTAGGAGGTTAGTGAAAAGATTTGATTCTATGCCATCTGAAATTTCTTTGGGTAAGCAAACTAAGCCCGAGAGATCATAACATTTGCATGAGATGGGAAGATCCATGAAGATAACTCCATTTTAGAACATGGTTGAAGGGGTTGAAGATCTGTTACATGATTTGCCGAGGGAAAAGGACCTACTTCAGCAATAACCTTCTTCTCAAGAAGAAGTAATGAGTTTTTATTTTTCAAGAAGAGATAAAGTGAAATGATCTCTTATTGATGAGGCATACTAAATTGATGAGGGGAAGAAAGAAGAAGAACTAAAAGGTTCCTCCAACACTATGACAGCAGGAGGAGATCTATTTTTATTGAGAAATGGAGCTGAAGCTATTGCTTCCACTAAGAGGGCTCTTGTATCTTTGCAAGAAGGCCCAAAGGATCCTATACATAAAGAGGATGAGTAGCATGTGTCTATGATGATATACAAAGAGACAAAATAATGGAGGAAATGTGTTCCAACACTGCATCCAAATTTTGGAATGCGCACTATGATGGATCAATCCTTTATGATCAAGATTCTTGACACCAAGGAGATGATGGGTGTTCATGATTTAACTACATATAAAGGGAGCACCTTAGACTATAAGATCTTGCAGAAGGTGGATGATGAAGAAGAATATGGGGGAGTTTCTCCAACTTCTCCTTATCATGATACTTCCACACAGCAATCAGAGATTGATTTGCGGAGTGGAAGCAGTCATATTATGTTCCCATCTGTTGTTCACATGGGAATGAGCCATGAGACATCATTTTCTTGTGGTATACCACCTCGAAGACCACCTAATTTAGATTTAATGAAATATGTTTCATGCATTGATGCTCCTTTCATGGATCCAAGGAGGGAGGAAGCATTAGAAGACCATGCTTCAACGTTGAGAGTATGGGGAAAGTACAAGGAGAGGGAAATAATGTTTCCCTTAATATCACTATCCATTCTCTCATCTCATACTACGTTGAGAAAATATTCTACAAGAATTAAGAGTGACACCATCATGAAGCAAGGAAATCAATCCTTGAGTCTGTAATATCCCTAAGGGGATTGCTTAGCAAAACAACCCCGAAAAACACATTTTTCAAGAATGTGTGCTTAAAAAACTAAGATAAACCCTTGGATTCCTTATATTGATAATATAAGACCCAATTCCAAGAGTAGATCAAAAACCAAACAAACTAGGTGAGGCAAACAGGCCTCCCACACCTAGTATGGCTTGATAAATGTCCAATGAGGGATTGCAACAATATATAAACATTTTATTGGAGTAGTAGCAGGCTGATAATGCATGGGATATGTTAATAAACACTTTAATATCAGTAATATATGTAGCAGCAAGGAAAGTGATCTATCCCTTCAACCAAAAGTGGGGAAAGACAATGATTTAAGCCCTAAAAAGGTTACTTTCAAAAATATGCATAAAATAAGAGGAACGTGACGGTTGTATATGTTAGCTTAGGTCATGTGGGACTCCCATACCAAATTTCAGCTAAAACATATCTTTCTAGCTAAGTTAAACAGGTCTCCCTCTCTCGACATGGCTAGAAAAGGCCCAATACCCATGACTTAAAGTATGCAGAAATTGCAGAAGCTTATGAAACATGATTTTCTGAAGCTATTAGATGCCATAGGTTATAAAAATCATTAAATGAGGTCAATGATATGGCTCATACAATATACAAGAGAAAAATAGAGGTTTAACATGAATAAACCCTCAAAATACAGGTGTTGCACCATGCATTAAGACAGGAAAGATTGACAGCGTAAATTTTAGGAGGCTGAAGAAATATTTTATTAAATTTCAGATCTAGGATATATCTGCATATAAAAATATATATATGTTACAAATTTGTAAGCCAAATAGGCCCTTATTTACACTCCCCTTGGGGATCTCAGCAAATGATGAATCACAGTGAGTAGATCTGAGATCTAAGTCAAAGTTTTGCAGAAGTATTCAGGAATTATGTAGTATATACAATAGTAATAGATCAGATATAAAGGTTACATGGATTGGTTGGCCTATCCATGGATCACCTCAGTGAAAGGAAGGATCCTTTTCACTAGATATCTCTCCTCCAGGAGAATTTCCAAACCCTCTACAACTCTGCTCTACAAAGAGGACACAGTATCTTCGAAGAACTACATATATGGTTATGTATAATACTTTGGCCTGATGCCAAGATCAATAAATGATGCCCAAATAGCCAATGCACTCTTCCAGGAGGATAAAAGACTCACTCACTAAGAAGAGGCACTAGTATGATCTAGATCTGAGAAGATCTAGTATCCACTTGCTGCAGCTCACTGAAACAAGTAAATCCCAACAGGATTTATGCTGCCTAAGAGAGATGGAGCTTGGTCATATGCCAGATAGTGGACAAAGTAGGAAAAATCTCCTCCAAGAGCTACTCAATGAAGGGGAAGGGAATTCCTAAACAAGAAACCCTCACAATTCTTTGCTAAAAAACCAAGAGAATTTGGATTTGTCTAAGCAGACAAAATCCTGTAAAATCAGATAATAATCAACAACCTCCTTAGGCTGCCCTCTCCTTCCTTTTATAAGATTAGGGTTTGCAAAACCCTAAACCACCTTCATTCATTTAATCCTTTTCACATGGAGGACCTCCTTCTAGAACTGCGCTGATCATCCAGGAGGTTCAATGCATATGGACTGTGTTGTGATTTGGTCCTGTTAACCCAGTCAAATGGCTCAATCTTGTTTCACAAAAAAGTGGATTTTATTAAGACAACCCTAATTTTCCTTTTTTCACATTGGGAATTGATTTATTTTGATGTTTTTAGTAGTTTACATGTCCTCCTTTACATTTTATTCATCAATTAAGAAAATCAAAACAAAATGAAATATCCCTATTAGCTTGGGCTAATTAGGAATATTATAGTCCTCCCCTCCAAAATGTTGCTTGTCCTCAAGCAACTAATAATGTGAGTGCTGCAACACTTCTCTTCCTTCTTTGGTAACACCAACATGAGATAATCTCCCCCCATAAGCCAAGTGTTCACCCATCCATCTATCCATGTCTTGCTCCTCCAAAGTTCTCATGAGATGTAAATAGTTCATCCCATAAGGAGACAGTAAATCATAGGAAACAAACATGGTTTGCCCCATTCTCTTTCTGAACTCTGAAATATAAAATACATGGAGAGTGGTCATCCCATGAGGCACATGCCATCCTTCCTTCCTTCCTCCATACATTCCCATAAAAAAGTATAAGTACATCATCAAGATAGGAAATCAAAATAATGTAGATGAAAACATAAAATTGTACATATGGAGGTGGGTCATAGTCCCACATGTGGAACCAATGCAAGGCATCCCCTGCTTGCATCAAATATAGATATGGTAAGTGGTTCTCCCACCACTTACTTGCTGCCCACACCATAACACCATGGCTGGAAATGTGATATATGTTTGGTGCTTTGGGGAAGCACCCATCATGTTTCAAAATCTCCCTTTTTCTCTCAAGGGAGTGGCCCAATTCAGAAATTTTTGGGGCCCAATGTTGGCCAAGAAGCTCATTGTTGGAAATGTTTACTAAGGGCAAGAGCACAAAAGAGTATAATCTAACCAAAGAATAAGGCAAAGGAGATAACAAAGGAGGAGCACTTGAAACATCAGCCAAGGAGCAGAGAAAGCATAAGAAGAGGTAGCAAGGCAGCAAAAGAAGCAATACAGATAAGGAACTGAGGCAGCAGAAAAAGTAGAGACAGTGAATAGAAGCAGAGGCAACGTTAATGTACAAAAGAGTTGAACTTAAGAAATGTAGTGCAAAGAAGGCAACAGATGCAGAGATAGGAAAAGAACAGAGGTACAACAAAGGCAGAGGTAGAGGTCGAGTAGCAGAAGTAGCAAAAAGAAGAAAAAGGAGGCAGCGCTGAATCACAGAAAGACAAAGGAGGAAGCGCTGAAACAAAGATAGAAAAACGAAGAAGTGAATACAATGGAGGTAGCAAAGAAGCAAATGAAGGCAGAGGAAGTGAATATAACAGAGGCAGAGTCGTTATCACTGCAGCAGAGGCAGAGGCAGAGGCGAAGCGACAGGAGCAGCAGAGACAGAGGCAGAGATAGAGCCATTATAATTCCGAGAATCACCCAACCCAGAGGACAGACATATAATTCCGAGAATCATACCCCAAGCCGGGCGTTACGCATATAATGCAAAACCAAATTCCGGGAATCGCACACTCCAACAGGCGTTATAGATTTAACATAATTCATAAACATTATTCCAGGAATTGCCTAACCCGCTGGCAGACACACACACACACATATATATATATATATATATATATCTATATATATATAATATCCATCAAAATACATATAAATGTCATGCATTTCATATTCTGCAATGGTCCAAGGCATATACATTAATATGTATATTTAAGTGGAGCATGTTATGATCAATGGAAAGGAAGTAATATAAAATGGGACCCTCACCCAATCGCATCGGATAAAAGGTTGCCAGCGGAACATAGTGACAAGAGCTCCGATTGAATTCCGGACCCAATAGGGCATATAAACAGTGGCTTGATAAGTTTGAAATCTGGCTTAATCGCATCGGAAAGAAACAAACCATCGCAACACATATTAAAAGACTTGCGATTGCGATTAAGAGTTCGGACCCGATAGGGCATATAAACAGTGGCTTGGTAAGTTTGAAATCCGGCTTAATCGCATCGGAAAGAAACAAACCATCGCAACACATATTAAAAGACTTGCGATTGCGATTAAGAGTTCGGACCCGATGGGCGTATAAACAATGGTTAATATATATTTGAATTCCGGCCTAATCGCATCAGAGATTATAAGAGCATCGGAACATGCAACAAAGAGTTGCGATTGCGATTGGAAGTTCCAGACCCGATGGATGTATGAATTATAATTCAAATGTGTTTGAAGTCCTTTCCTAATCGCATCGGAGATTATAAGAGCATTGGAACATGCAACGAAGTTGTGATTGCGGTGGAAGTTCCGGACCCGATGGATGTATGAATTATAATTCAACGTATTTGAAGTCCAGCATAATCGCATCGGAGATTATAAGAGCATCAGAACATATATTAAAAGACTTGCGATTGCGATTGAAGCTCGGACCTGATGGGCTTATAAAATTTGATTAATAAGGATTTGAGTTTCAATCGCATCGGCAAAGAACAGTGAACAGTGATCAATCGCATCGGAGCAAGGCAGCTTGCGATTGCGATCAATCGCAATCGAAAATCACTGAAGGAAGAGCATAGTGCATCGGAAAGCATGGCAAGTGAGCCCGAAAGGGCATTAGTTATGTATTAAACATGATTCTTCAGGGTTATAGTGGACATGGCAGTTTGTTTGGTAAAACGTTGTATAACTATGCCGAGAATTGAAATTACGTTATATATATATATAAAAAGGCACTGGTATATATATATATAACGCGTTGCTGCTATTGTATTAAAAGATGTCGTGTGGTCTGTGAACCCACGGGCCTCGGCTTAAGGTGGAGGGTGATTTGTAACATAATACAATTGTGATATATGTATGTTCCAGCTTGCGGAACTCGCCACATCAACAAGACACTCGTGGCATGAAAAGGGTTGGAATTGCCCTGATTTAAAAGTCAACAATTGCATTTTATTTATTTAAAAGGCACAGTTACACGTATGCAGCAGTTACACCCCCACAGAGGACAGAAAAGCAAACAGAGCCGAAAGGAGATAAAACACAGTCACAGAAAAGACAAAGACAGCCAAAGAAAAGACAAATGCGTAGCGATTCAAAAGACTAAATGAGTTGAGCTGGAGTTCTCATTTGTAAATTTGAATGTAAATGTTTTATTTAAATTTATATTGTTGTGATGCATTGGCAAGTCTCCGGAAGAGAGCAAATATCCCACTGTAATATTAAAATAAGCACCTACAGTTACATTTTTCTGAGTGAGCTGAAAAGAGATGAGAAGGCAGAAGGCAAAGAGATATGGCCGTCCATTTCGAATTCCCAGTGGAATACAAACAGCCATGAAGCTGTTTTTGTATAAAACAGGGTAATATCCAAGGGGAGAACATTTTTTTTTTGATGAAAACAGAATGAGAAAAGGAGAGAGTGTGCAGCAGAATTGAAGAAATTTGAAGAAAATAAGAAAGCTGCAAGAGGTCAGAGAGTGTGAATATAGAGAATGCAGAGTATGAAGAATTGAGGAGAAAAGACATGAAGAAGGAGGAGCTGAGCAGAGAAGAAGGAGGGGCTGAGCAGAGATGATGCAGGGCTGATATGAGGACTAATGAATAGCAGAAGAGAAGGTATAGAACAGAGCTGATATCCAAGGTAAATCAGCAAGTGTTTTTCTTTTGAAAGAGTAAGGAAGTTGGAGCTTCCCTATCAAGTTGTAGCTTGATAGATGTTAGTTGTAGCTGACTGAGGTAGGAGCCTCCTGTAGGTTGGTGCTTGCAGAAAATAGATGGAAGTTGGTGCTTCCACATCAAGTTGTAGATTGATAAAATGTCAGTTGTAGCTGACTGAGGTTGGAGCCTCCTGTAGGTTGGTGCCTGCAGAAAATTGATGGGAGTTGGAGCTTCCTTGCAAGTTGTAGCTTGCAGAATTGAGGATAGAGCCTCCTGTAGGTTGGTGCCTGCAGAAAATAGTGGTGAGAGGGAGCTGGAGCTTGCCTTTGCATCACAACAATAATAAGATGTGGTTTTCTCCCTTTATGGGTTTCCACTTATATCTGGTGTCTCTGTGCATGATGTTTATGTGTTGATCTGGTTTATATCATCTACTTAATACTTGTTGCTCTCATATTAAGTCTACTGTTACATTATATTAATGCTTGCTGCTCACATTCTAAGATTACTCACATGTTAAGTTGAACATGAAATGAAGGTGTAAACAAGTGTTAATGAAAAAGTTTTAAAAAGTCCATGAATGTGTTAAACTGATTCACCCCCCCCCTCTCAGTTTAACTAAGGGTTCAACAATTGGTATCAGAGCCGGTTCCTTTGGTGCAAGCCTAATAGCTTGAAGGAGATCTGGTTAAGTCATGGACTATCAAAATGTACATGTGTTAAGTATGACAAATTTTCCTGAATGGAGAGATAAGGTTAAAACAAGATTATTGGCTTATGAACCTGAAGTATGGAAGCTTGTATGTGATGGTTACTGCACAAACTCCCCCACGGTGAAAGAACAACAGAGGAATGCCAAGGCAAAATGTGTGATATATAACAGTCTTCATAACAAGGACCTTGAGTTGATAATGGATTTAACCTCTGCAAAAATCTGGGACAGATTGAATTTCATGCATGGAGTAGACATAGAGGACTGCACTGTCAAGAAAGAAAAGAAAAATAAGAAGAAGAAAAATTCATGTCAAAAGGAAAATGTTCAATCAAATGAAGTACCTGCTAGTGTGAATGGAGATAAGAACCATGAAGAAATTACAGCTGAAGAAAAAGCCAAACTTGACACAGCCTTGAATGAAATAGAAAGACTGAAGAATGAAAACAAAGACCTGAAGACATTAGTGCAAATATGTGATGAGAGAGAATATGAAGATAAGAAATAAATTATTGGCCTGAAGACACAGCTTGAAGAAGAAAAGAAAATAGAAGACACTCTGCTACAACAAATGAGAGAGAAAAATCTGGAATGTGAAAGATTGGAAGAAGAAGTAGTGAGCCTAAGAAAGAACTTAGAAAAATCCCAAAGAGAACTATTAATGAACACACCTCTAATTAAAGGCTCTGGACAGTTGGACTAGATTCTAAATGCACAAAGGTCACCTATCATAAAAACTGGGATAGGATATGAAGGTGAAACTAGTAAGTCCAAGGTTGAAGATAACAAGAAAATCATTTTTGTAAAAGATGTAAGGAACAGTGATGCAGCTCAGAAGATTCCCACAGAAGAAGAAGCCAGCAAGAACAATATGTGCAAAGAAACAAACAAAAACAAGCAGCAACATGAAAGAACGGAGAATGAGAAGATGAAACAATCAACTGCTAAAGGCTCATATGCTCCTAAGGATGAATTGAACAAATTCGGAAGATGTCAAAGGAGGTTCCTTCCTCCTATGGAAAATAGCACATGTTTTTCCTACCACAAACAAGGAAATAATGCAGCATATTGCAAGACAAAGCCAATCCAATCCAACCAGCAAAGGATGCAGCAAAAGAGAAGAATCCCTCAAGCAAGCAAATGGAAAGGAAAATCTTTCACTAGGTACACAAATCATTTCCATGGCTATTGTTATACATGCAATGAATTTGGACATAAATATGTTGATTGTAAATTATGTTCAAAAAGGGGAATGAAATATTATACATCAGCTCAAATATACTTTGATAAAATAAGATGTTATACATGCCTCAAGCCTGGCCACAAAGCAAAGGACTGTAAATTGCCATATATATTAAAGAACTGTAGACATACGATGGAAACAAAGAAAATCAAACAAAACTATGAATCTAAAAGAAGAGCAGACACTATGATGAACCCCAATAAAGTATGGAAGGAAAAGAGAAAGGGGGAGCCTATTATCTCCATAACATAATGAATCTAGCATAGTCTCAGGGGGAGCTGCTCTAGGAAACAAAGCAAATATCTAACCAGTTACAAATATGAAGCAACATCCCAGGGGGAGAGCAGTTCATATATAGACCCCATGAAATTAGTCTAAGAAGAGCTCCATGTAATGAGAACAGCTATGAGATCAGGAAGAAAAAGGAATTAGAGACAGAGCAGTGGAGTTGAAAAGGCCTGAAGGAGTGTAATACAGAGGTTTATTCATGAATTAGGGGTGTAATACAGTTTGCAGATGAATTATTGAGCAATTATTGAGCATAGACTTTGATTGAAGACTAAAACCCTGTGGTAAAGACTTAAAATGCTTGGGGATGAGTTGGAGCATTGCCTAAATGGCAGAAGAGGACTGGAGAGGGAGCCCGAGAGCTAAAAGAGACAGAGAACCTCTTTAGTAACAGTATAGGAGGATAATGGGCATCGAGTTGAATATCTGGCCTATTATGAAATTGTAAGAATTTGTTCTAAGATCTATCGCCTGTATATATACATATATCTATTTATGAAGAATTGTGAATAAGTTTCATGTATAGTTTTATGTCTTCCTGGTCGAATCATATGAGGAAATTATCTCAGCGTAACTGTGCATTTGTTGTTTAACTCTGTGTGGAGGGGACCTTTCGTAATTGTGCATTTGCCGAGTTAAATCATGTACAAATGTATGTATGTCTTCTTGATGAAGGATAATGGATTTGTGTAATTGAAGTTCGAATCCCATAGCCAAGGATACGGGCGGAGTGATAGAACTCTGTATACTCTATAATAGGAATCTCTATGCAGGAAGATGGAATTGAAATCATGTATATGATTGAGTTCTAGTGGTGCTCTGGGAATGCGTGAGAGTGCTTTGACTCTGCAGTAGTGTACTCCGTCCCTGTGTTAATGCATATACCCCGGAATGTTCGTGGTTATACACTTCGGTGTGTATATTGAATATATAAATCGTGTGCGAATAGACCATGGAATGGCAATGGTTGAATAGTATCGTTGAACATATTGGAACCACGAGTTAATGTTGTACATGGAAGTGTCGAACCAAAAACTGGAGCATAGGAGGAAGTGGAACCACGACCAGATGAACAGTGAACGCGGATTGCCGAAAACCACCCTGCCATTTTGCACCGCTTCTCCGGAGCAGGTGGTATTTTCTGAATTGGAGCGATTCCATACAGGAATCGACACGTGGCAAGGGACCCATTTCAAAACCACCCTTTAAAGTGTGCCGTCGCGCGTTATACATCGAGTGAAGACATCGAGCGAAATCGATACACACCGTTGATCTGGAGGCTCGATATCCGACGGCGATCATTTGCAGAACTTGCTCGATGTTTAACTAAGGTGTGCGGAGGTTAAGCCAGGTACGGATGCGTTCATTTGATTGAATTGCGGGCCACGATGGAGTCATATATATATGAATGTGGTTTATTAATGTTATTCGACGCTTTATGAGGTCCGAGGTAATATATACGAAAATATTTCATATAATATGAACAGAGAATGTAGACAGGTAGCCCGAGAACAGAAATAAGACAGTGAATAGGTGAATAAACACAAGGATAAAAGTATGGGTCTGACAGAGATACACAGACATTACTGGTTTGACAGGAATAAGTATAAGGAAAAAGGTGAAGTGAATTTTTAATATGAGTTTCAACCATTAAGTTTAAAACTCATATATGTACAGAGAATGAAAGCAGGTAGCCCGAGAACAATGGTAATAAACAGACATTGCCCAGATTCATATGTATTTGAGAATAAAACTAAAAAGTAGTTATATATGTAGCTGGTGCACACAAGTACAGTGAACAGATGAATAGACACAAAGGTGAACCAAGATATATAGAACAGTTGAATTGTATGTAAAGCAGCAATGGTTCTAGAGCAGTCCTAGAAAAGAAAATGCTATGACTTCCTCTGAACATCATGACAGAAAAAGAAAAAGATTAATGAGACCAAGATCAGATTCAGTATATTGATGATTGTTGTTGAAAACAGTGGAGAGCTCAATAATAGATGTCTTAATTATGGGTAAATGTGCAAGCTGAAGTGAAACCTCTGCATGGTTTATCAAAGTAATATCAATTGATGTTTAGGTACAAGAAGCATGCTTATCAACAAATTACCAAGCATTCTCAGTGAAGCAGCAGTATGATACAGGTCCACAGGATCAATGAACTATGGCAAAAGAACTTCAAGGCCTTCTCCTTAAGATCAGTCATAAAACTGTGTGAAAATGGTTTGTTGAGTTTTCAATTAAACATCTTGAATAATGCTTCGGGGAAGATCATCCCGATAGAATAGTCAAAATATCTCAAGTATGAAGGACTATTTGATCAAGAAAAGATAAATTGATCGTTGACATACATACCCCTTTATGACATAAATGAATTGCATGGCCGATAATTGAGATCGACCAATACATTGAATGCATCATACCTCAAGGTTTTGTTGTGAAAGTACAAGTATGCAAGAAGTAAAGGCATTTGATCTCTTAGATCAAATTTTGGTTAAATCATTGATCACATCTCTAACAAGAACCTTCAACTATTAAGGATAATATCAACATCCTAAGTCATATCATCACCAACGTGCGGAAAGGTGTACCGCAGCCAATAAAGGATATATTGGCTTCATCACAATTGAACAAGTGTGAATCGTAAATGTCTATTGTGCAGAAGACTTATTCCATATACAATCTTCCTCAATAGAAAGGTATTGGTGCACTACATCGTATATAGACTGAATTATAGATGAAGCAAGCCCGATATGTCACTTGGAGCATTCACAATCTTTAAGTCTTGATCCAATAATGCATCTCTTATTATACAAGTCTGCGATTAAATATAGTCGTCATCACTTACTCTCTATACAAGTGCAAGGAGTCTATGCTTTGGAATGATATCGACTTAATGTGTATATACAAGTTCAAATATTCTAAAAAAGTGTTCTCTCAACAACCCGTATGCACCGCTTTAGAGCTGACAAGGTACATACGATAAGAAGAAGGCCTAAACAAGTCTCGTGAGAGAAGAAATGCAAAAGAAAGAATCAACACCGAGAAATGTGCAACCCTTTGGCATTGATGTCAAAGGGGGAGGAAAGCAAGAAATAGAAGAAAAAATTCTTCTAGTAGACAGAGGAAGATTTTGGAGGAAGCATTGGATTATCGGTGGATGTGTTGCCATCAATGCCAAAGCGGAGACTATTGGAAATGTTGTCATTGATGGCAAAAGGAGCACAAAAGAGCAACACTTGAACCAACAATAAGGCAAAGGAGATAAAAAAAGGAGGAGCACTTGAAACATTAGCCAAGGAGCAGAGAAAGCATAAGAAGAGGTAGCAAGGCAGCAAAAAAGAAGCAAGACAGGATAAGGAACCGAGGCAACTGACAAAGCAAAGAAATTGGATATAAGCGTAGGCAACGTACATCGTGCAAAAGAGTTGAACTTAAGAAATATAGTGCAAAGAAGGCAGCAAAGATGTAGAGATAGGCAAAAGAACAGAGGTAGCAAAGAAAGCCGCAGGCGAGGTCAAGCAGCGTATGAAGCAAAAAGAAGAAGCAGTGGCAAAGAAAGAGAAGTAGAGACGGACCATTTGAAGAAGCAAGGAGTAGCATTAGACAAGAAGAAGAGATAGAAACAGAAGACAACAAGAGACAGAGCAAAGGAGATAGAAATGAGACAGCAGAGGTAGAGTGGACAGGAGCAGACGAGGCAGAGGCAGAGCCGTTATAATTCCAAGAATCGCCCAACCCCGGGAGGACAGATATATAATATTCGAGAATCATTACCCGATGGGCGTTACATATTTATACATAAACCTTATTCTCGGGAATCGCATAACCCTGCAAGCTAGAGATATATACATATATATATATATATATATATATATATATATATATATATATATATATATATATATATATATATATATATATATATATATATATATATATATATATATATATATATATATATATATATATATATATATATATATATATATATATACAAACATTATTCCAGGAATCGCTAACCCGCTGGAGGATACATATATATATATCCATCACAACACATATAATGCCGCGCATTTCATATTTTGCAATGGTCCAAGGCATATACATTAATGTATATATTTAAGTGGAGCGTGTTATGATCAATGGAAAGGAAGTAATATAAAGTGGGATCCTCACCCAATCGCATCAGAGAAAAGGTTGGCAGCGGAACATAGTGACAAGAGCTCCGATTGATTTCCGGACCCGATAGGGCATATAAAACAGTGGCTTGATAAGTTTGAAATCCGGCTTAATCGCATAGGAAAGAAACAAACCATCGCAACACATAATAAAAGACTTGCGATTGTGATTAAGAGTTAGGACCCGATAGGGCATATAAACAGTGGCTTGATAACTTTGAAATCCGGCTTAATCGCATCGGAAAGAACAAACCATCGCAACACATATTAAAAGACTTGTGATTGCAATTAAGAGTTCTGACCCGATGGGCGTATAAACGATGGTTAATATATATTTGAATTCCGGCCTAATCGCATCGGAGATTATAAGAGCATCGGAACATGCAACAAAGAGTTGCGATTGCGATTGGAAGTTCCGGACCCGATGGATGTATGAATTATAATTCAAACGTATTTGAAGTCCAGCATAATCGCATCGAAGATTAGAAGAGCGTCAGAACATATATTAAAAGACTTGCGATTGCAATTGAAGCCCGGACCCGATGGGCTTATAAACTTTGATTAATAAGGATTTGATTTCCAATCGCATCGGTAAAGAACAGTGAACATTGATCAATTGCATCGGAGCAAGGCAGCTTGCGATTGCGATCAATCGCAATCGGAAATCGCTGAAGGAAGAGCACAGTGCTTTGGAAAGCGTGGCAAGTGAGCCCGAAAGGGCATTAGTTATGTATTAAACATGATTCTTCAGGGTTATAGTGGACATGGCAGTTTGTTTGGTAAAACGTTGTATAACTATGTTGAGAATTGAAATTACAGCGCTGGTATATATATATATATATATATATATATATATATATATATATATATATAACGCGTTGGTGCTATTGTATTAAAAGATGCCGTGTGGTCTGTGAACCCACGGGCCTCAGCTTAAGGTGGAGGGTGATTTGTAACATAATACAATTATGATATATGTATGTTCCGGCTTGCGGAACTCGCCACATCAACAAGACACTCGTGGCATGAAAAGGGTTGGAATTGCCCTGATTTAAAAGTCAACAATTGCATTTTATTTATTTAAAAGGCACAGTTACACGTATGCAGCAGTTACACCCCCACAGAGGACAGAAAAGAAAACAGAGCCGAAAGGAGATAAAACACAGTCACAGAAAAGACAAAGACAGCCAAAGAAAAGACAAATGCATAGCGATTCAAAAGACTAAATGAGTTGAGCTGGAGTTCACATTGTAATTCGAAAAAATGTTTTAATTGGTTTTTATTGTTTGTGATGCACAGCCTCTAATATGAAAATATCCCACTTAATATTAAATAAGCAATTTACAATATATTTTTTGAGGAGCTGAAAAGAGATGAGAGAAGGCAGATATGAAGACATGGCCGTCCATTTCGAATTCCCAGTGGAATACAAACAACCATGAAGCTGTTTTTGTATAAAATAGGGTAATATCCAAGGGGAGATGATTGATGAAAATAGAATGAGAAAAGGAGAGAGTGTGCAACAGAATTGAAGAAAGTTGAAGAAAATAAGAAAGCTGCAAGAGGTCAGAGAGTGTTAATATAGAGAATGTATAGTATGAAGAATTGAGGAGAAAAGACATGAAGAAGGAGGATCTGAGCAGAGAAGGAGGGGCTGAGTAGAAATGATGCAGGGATGATATGAGGACTGATGAATAGCAGAAGAGAAGGTACAGAACAGAGCTGATATCCAAGGTAAATCAGCAAGTGTTTTTCTTTTGAAAGAGTAGAAGGAGCTCTCTTCCCCTCAAAGTTGTAGTTTGAGCAGATGCTGATGGCCAGTCGACCGAGGTAGGAGCCTCTCCCGTAACATGGTGCTCCAGAGAAAATATGTGGAGTTGGAAGCCCAGATCAAGTTGTGGCTTGATAAAATGTCGCTAGGTTTGAGATCGAGGTTGGTGCCCTAAAATTGATGGAGTTTGGAGCTTCCTGCAAGTATATCCATTAGGAGGTAGGAACCTTCAGAGGTTTTTTCCTGGCAGTAAAATCAGTGGTGAGAGGGAGTTGGAGCTTGCCTTTGCATCAGAACAATAATAAGATGTGGTTTTCTCCCTTTATGGGTTTCCACTTACATCTGGTGTCTCTGTGCATGATTTTTATGTGTTGATATGGTTTATATAATCTTCTTAATACTTGTTGCTCACATATTAAGACTGCTGTTGCATTAACAAATCTGTTTGATACTTGTTGCTCACTAATAAATATTGCTCACATATTAAAGTTGATCATGAAGTGAAGGTGTAAACAAATTTTGAGAGAAAAGTTTTAAAAGTCCATGTGTGTGTTAAACTAATTCACCCTCTCATTTAACTAAGGTTCAAGAACAGACAGATATTACACTCCTCCTTGGATCCATGACCTGAAAAAAACATGGTGTAAGAATGCATGAAATCAAAATATAAATCATGTGTAACATGATCATGTTCTTCACCAATAATCCTTCTCCTATCCAGGGAGTGGTGCAAGGATCTATTCTCTTCCTCAATAGAAGGAAGAGAAGGCTGATATAACTCTCCCTTAGAGTCATGTGGCTGATCCATCTTTACATTTATCATGCATATTTGACAATGATGATGTAGCTCTCCTTCAAATCCCCCACAACAAGGGCTCCTCAAGTTGATTTTGTTGAGCCTCATAGAAAAGGGTTGGCTGAAATAGAACTCCCCCTTTTTGACTTCTTCCATGCCAAAGGTGTCATGTGGAAAGTTTCCCTTCCCATGTTGCTTTTGCCACAATGAAAAATATGAGATGAGAGTGGGCGTAGATGATGTTGAGAGAATTCTTTTCTCCTCCTTGGGTCTACCCAAGACTCCTAGTGTTGTGCCAAACTCTCCCAATGTCTCCACTCCTCTATCATCAATGAATGATGCCTCAACATGTGAAGCATCCATCCTCATTTGCTGATCCAGTGGTATCCTTGGTGAAATGTCTCCATATAGTGAGACATCCTCAACAAGGGATGACTAAATATATGAATGGAAAAAACTCTCCATGCTTCTACTGCGCAATCTAATCACCTTCTTAGGTGCATCACCCTCCTGCCATGTATAGGGATGAGGTTGAATTTCTTCCCCATCTGCTCCTTCTGTCTCCATGGTTCTACACCTCCTTATCAATGGCACATGTAGGTCATGAATTGTGCCTTGATCTCCACACATATCCCATATTAAGACACCAATTTCTTCACATCTTTGAAGATCTTTGCACTTCATGAAATGCTGAAGTACACCTCCAATGGGATCTCTCGATCAGACCTCCTCCTCATGCATGGCCTTCCAAAACCAATGAGGTCTTGGATTTGCTGCAAGTAGAAGTCTCTCTTTGAGTTGTGGCATGCTCATTGAGAGAGTGTCATCTAGAGAGGAGAAAATGTTTTTTCACCTCAGGATGTCTACCTTTTGACATCTCTTTCTTCATATCTCCCTGAATGAAGTTGTCATCTGAATGTTCCCATGAGGAATGGGTCCTTCTTTCTTCACTACTTTCCTTGGACAGCGCAGTGCACCCTTGCTGCACTAGATTAGTAGTAAGTGATGATCCTAGGTCATACAAAGACAAATTTCCAAGGCTTCCCATTAGATTTTCTGAAATGATAAAAAATGGAAATTCATGCATACCTTGGTGAGTCTTAGGAATATTTTGTGTGGCTGCAAAAGTTACACCCTCCAATGTGTTGGCTGCCCCAACTACTAATGTATATGGTTGTTCCTCTCTGACTGAAACAGTGCTGGTAAAAGACTCCTCGAGTGGTGGTGAGGGCTCCTCCTCCTATGATCTTCCACTGTTAAACTTCTTGATCACCTTTTGAGTGAATTCTTCAAAAGTAGAAACTCTTGCATGATCCACATGGCTAAACCACCAAGTACTTGCCTTGCCCTTCAAGTGCAGCACTAAGATTTCCACAGCGTATCTTTCTACTACTAGGTGTAGTAGGAATTATGCCTCTAGCTTTGTCACCCAAGATTCTACTGAACATAAGGGTGATCCATTGAAGGTAGACAATAGGAACCTATTGCCCTTTATCATCCTATTGTTTTATGGCCTCTTCTCTTCTTTCAGTTGAATAAACTGAGGAAGTTATAAAGTCTCTTTGAAAGCTCTAGGCTGATGTTTGTACTCTACCAAGTACCAACTTAGAATCTCCTATTATAATTTCTCTTCATGCTCCTCATTATTCCTCAAATAATAAGAAGTGCATGTCTCTTCTTCTTCTTCTTGAAACCTTCTAGAGGTCTCACTGCAGCTCTCTTCTTTCTTTTGTTTAACCTCTTTGGAGAGGCTATCCTTAGATCTGAAAACTGATGAGAGAAATCTCATCCTTTTTATCATCTTGCTCCCTGATTCTCCCCTTTATTCTTCTGTTATCTAGATCTCACAGACTAAGCCAGAGATCATGCTTTGATACCACTGTAACATCCCCAACGGGACTGCTCAGAAAAACAGGCCCGTAAAACGCATTTTTCAGGGATGTGTACTTCAGAAACCAAGATTAGCCCTTGGATTCATTAGATATGATAATCTAAGACCAAATTCCAAGAGGAGATCAAAAACCAAACAAACTAGGTGAGGCAAATAGGCCTCCCACACCTAGTATGGCTTGATAAATGTCCAATGAGGGACTGAAACAATATATAAACATTGTATTAGAGTATTAGCAGGCTGATAACACATGGGATATGTTAATAAGAACTTTAATATCATTAATATATGTAGAATCAAGGAAAGTGATCTATCCCTTCAACCAAAAGTGGGGAAAGATAGTGATTTAAGCCCTAAAAAGGTTACTTTCAGAAATCTACATCAAAAAAGAGGAAAGTGACGGTTGTATCTATTAGCTTATGTCATGTGGGAATCCCATACCAAATTTTAGTAAAACAAATCATTATAGCTAAGTTAAACAAGTCTCCCTCTCCTGACATGGCTAGAAAAGGCCCAATCCCCATGGCTTAAAGTATGCAGAAATTGTAGAAGCTTATGCAGCGTGATTTTATGAAGCTATTAGATGTCATAGGTTATAAAAATTAGTAAATCAGGTCTATGATATGGCTCATACAATATACAAGAGAAAAACAGAGGTTTAACATGAATAAACCCTCAAAATAGAGGTGATGTACCATGTATTAAGACAGGAAAGCTTGACAGCGTAAATTTCAGGAGGATGAAGCAATATTTTTATTAAATTTCAGATCTAGGATGGATATATATATATAAATATAAATCTATTACAGATATGTAAGCCAAAGAGGCCCTTATTTACATTCCCCTTGGGGATCTCAACAAATGATGAATCACAGTGAGTAGATCTGAGATCTAAGTCACAGTTTTGCAGCAATGTTTAGGAATTATGCAGTATATAAAATAGTAATATATCAGATCTGAATGGTACATGGATTGGTTGGCCAATCCATGGATCACCGCAGTGAAAGGGAAGATCCTTTTCACTAGAGATCTCTCCTCCAGGAGAATTTCCAAACCCCCTACAACTCTACTCTGCAAAGAGGACGCAGTCTCTTCAAGGAGCTACATAGATGGTGATGTAGAATACTTTATCATGATGCCAAGATCAAAAACTAAAGCCCAAACAACCAATTCACTCTTCTAGGAGGATAAAAGACTCACTCACTGAGAAGAGGCACTAGTATGATCTAGATCTGAGCAGATCTAGCCTCCACTTGTTGCAGCTCACTGAAACAAGTAAATCCAAACAGGATTTACGCTGCCTAAGAGAGATGGAGCTTGGCCATATGCCATATAGTGGACAAAGCAGGACAAATCTCCTCCAAGAGCTACTAAATGAAGGGGAAGGGAATTCCTAAACAGGAAACTCTCACAATTCTCTGCTAAACAGCCAAGAGAATTTTGATTTTTCTAAGCATACACAATCCTCTAAAATAAGATAATAATCAACAACCTCCTTAGGTTGTCCTCTCCTTCCTTTTATAATATTAGGGTTTGCAAAACCCTAAACCACCTTCATTAATTTAACCCTTTTCACTTGGAGGACATCCTTCTAGAACTGTGCTGATCATCCAGGAGGTTCAATGCATCTAGACGGTGTTGTGATTTGGTCCTGTTGACCTAGTCAAATGGCTCAATCCTATTTCACACACAAGTAGAT
This sequence comes from Pinus albicaulis, assembly GCA_034641835.2. Taxonomy (NCBI): domain Eukaryota; kingdom Viridiplantae; phylum Streptophyta; class Pinopsida; order Pinales; family Pinaceae; genus Pinus; species Pinus albicaulis. Next base: position 66,906,610 of record CM076574.1, on the reverse strand, counting down.
TTTATTAAGACAGCCCTGATTTTCCTCTGTTCACACTGGGCATTGATTTATTTTGATGTTTTCAGGAGTTTACATGTCCTCCTTTACATTTTATTCATCAATTAAGAAAATCAAAACAAAATGAAATATCCCTATTAGCTTGGGCTAATTAGGAATATTACAAAATCAGAAGACAAATTTATTTGGAGGATCCTCTTCCATACATGATGAGAGATGGTGGTCACACATGCATAATTTGACAAAACCAAGGAGGTTTTGGATAGATGATACCCTCCCATGGGAGACTAACTTCCAAGAACTTCCATCTTCTTTTGAGCATGTGCATAAGCAAGGAAGGCAACAAGGAAATACTGGCAACCTTCCACCTTGTACCTTTGGTATGGGAGATGTCAAGGAGGAGTAAAATGGGAAACTTGGCTTTCCAACATACACCTTTGACATGGGAGATGTCAAGGAGAATAAGAAAAACATGGTAGACACTTAAAATGACACACTAACAATGTTGTCATTGTTTAGCACATTAGATCCCTATTGGAAATCCCAACTGCTGGTGGAATATTCCATGGATCTTCATACTTGCATGATTCTTGATGACTGGCTACATGAAGAGAGCTATTCAATCCTTAATGGAGTCATCTATAATCATGGTAGGATCTTCTTGTCTAGAGCTTCCAAGCTCAAGGAGAAATTACTACAAAGGCCTTATGAAGAGTTCAATTTCAACCACACCTATTCTATGAAGCTCAACAATATCATTTTGAGGAGCTATAATTGGGAGGGCTTTGAAATAGAACTATATCAGCGTTGTCAGAGATGCATGGACCTTTTGGAGTTGGAGCAAAAACATGACTCCAAGGAAGAGTTAAATCAACCATCTCTTTCTTCCCTTGAAAGAGAGAGTAGATCTATGTACCACTCCATTGGTAGGAGGATTGTTGGTGAAGAGCATGCTCTTAGAACATGTGTTTTATATTCTGATTTCATGCATTCTTACACCATGTTTTTGCAGGCCATGACTCCAAGGAGGAGTAATATATTTTTTAAGCCTCATAGCTAATATTGGGTCCCAAAATTTTTTGAATTGGGCCACTCCCTTGGAAGAACAAGGGAGATTTTTCATCATGATGGGTGCTTCCCAAAGGTACCAAATATCTCACACTTTGAGCTATGGTGAGATGTTATGGGCAGCAAGTAAGTGGTTGGAAAACCACTTATCACATCTTGGTTTGATGTAGGCAGGGGATGCTCTACGCTGGTTCCACATGTGGGACTATGATCCACTTCCATGTGCACAAATTTCTGATTTTTTGCACATTTTTTTGATCCCCTATATTGATGATGTACTTGTTCTTTTTATGGGGATGTATGGAGGAAGGAGGGAAGCCATGAATGTGCCCTATGGGATGAATACACTCCCTGTACTTTTTGTCCTATATTTCAGGGAGGGCATTGGGAAAACCATGGTTGTTTCATGTGATTTATTGTTCCCCTATGGGATGAGCTGTTTTCATCTCATGAGAACATCATTGGAACAAGTCATGGATGGAAGGTTTGGTGATCACTTAGCTTATGAGAGAAGCTTATCCTTTTTTGTGTCACTAATGGAGGAGGAGATGAGTTTCAATATTCACCTTGTTAGTTTCTTGAGGACAAGCAACATTTTGGAGGGGAGGACTGTAATATTCCTAATTAGCCCAAGCTAATAGGAATATACTATTTTGTTTTCATTTTCTTGTTGCAAGAATAAAAATGTAAAGGAGGATAAATTAAACTCCTAAAATAGCAAAATAAATCAATGCCCATGTGAACAAGGCTAAATATGGGTTGCCTTAGCAAAACACCCTTATGTGTGAAAGGTATTAAGTCCTTTGACTGGGTCAACTAGACCAAATCAACAACGCTACCTAGATACATTGAATCACCTAGATGCACAGCGCAGTTTTAGTTGGAGGCTAATCATGTGAATGCAGCTAAATCATTGAGATGGTTTAGGGTTTGGTAAGGATTCCATCTTATTTAAGGAGGAGGAGGAAAACATGAGAGGGGTTGTTGATGATATTATTTTTGAAGGATTTGTCTACTTAGACACTTCTCATTCTCTAGTTGTTTAGCTGAGAATAGTGTTGTTTAGCACTAGGGTGTTCCTGATTGGGAATCCCACCTCTTCCTTGAGAGGCCTCTTGGAGGAGTCTTGCATTTATTGACCACTATTAGGAATTTGGCCAAGCTCTTCTTCCAACTACAATGTAGATCCTGTTGAGGGTTTGGTTTTCTTTGTAATTTGTAGCAAGTGGAGGCTAGATCTATTCAGATCTAAGCCATTCTAGTGCCTCTTTTCACTGGGAAAGTCTTCTATCCCATTGGCAAGAGAATATTGGATGAGGAGAGCTCATTTTCAGATCTTGGCTTGAGGCCACATCATGCTCTAGATCCCACAGTGCAGTCCATCCTCCAGAACTGCATTATTTGCAAGGAGAAAGTTGCAGGGTCTTTTGGCACTTCAAGGAGGAGAGATCTCTAATGTTGGGAATTTGACCTTCACTGTGGTGATCCATGGATTATAGATCTAATCCATGTTCCATTCAGATATGATCTCAATACTGATGTATTTTCTTCAGAAATTATGAATCATTCTGCAGATCAGCTGCATTAGATCTCAGATCTACTCCATGTACTACATTTTCTGCTGAAAACCAGAAGGGGCTTTCGAAGAGGAGACTCTATAGTGTACAGATCTGATACAGATCTATCGTTTTGTACATAGATCTACTCTAGATCTGAAGTGTAACTTACAGCTCTTTTCAGCTAATAAAATAATGTTTTCAAGCTTGTACAGTCATATCATATGGTTGCAACCTCTTATTTTGAGCATTTCTTCATCTAAATTTTCCTACTTTCTGTTCTATGATGTATGGGCTTCAATATAATCTTGATATGCTGATGTAAATGACATGATTGAGCCTACATATTTGCCTCTTGCATATATTTGGCTGAATTGCGCCATTTTCTGAGCAATTTTTTCACATAGTGTTGCAATCCCTTCTTTGGGCAATTTTCCAACTGTACTAGGTGTAGGAGATCTGTTTAACCCACCTAGAAAGGTTTGTTTCTGATCTCCTCTTGGATTTCGGTCTTTGATTATAAGATATAAGGGATACAAGGGCTGATTTTGAGTTCTGAAGCATACATTCCTAAAAAATGCATTTTTTAGGCATGCCTTGCTAGCATGTAATGTTCCAAAATCGGGACAGCTCATGAATCATGAAATGAAAAACATATTGCCAGCAAAAAATGCAATAAAATAATGAAATGGACTCTTGTATCCCATATATTATACAATATTCAACTTAAATCCAATAATAGAGCTGAAACAAAGCAAACTAGGTGGGTTAAACCGATCTCCCACACCTAGGATTGCCAAAAAGTGCTAAAACCCCAAGACTGCAAAATGCTGGAGCAGCTGCTCAAGGGACTGCATAGTATAAGAGAATTTTTACACATAAAATGATAGGAGAACAATATATCTACTCATTTATTAATAAATAATTCTGAAGAACAAAGATCTAATCTCCTATACAAAATACAAAAGAAACCGACAAGGGTTTGTTGTCAAACACTCTGCATATAAAATGGGAATTCCAGTAATTTACTGAATAAACACTAAAATACTGAAGTATATGAGTGTATAAGGCTGAAATATATCTGATCTACTATATATCCCTCAAGGGCTTCCTCCCATGAAAGGATGAACCTCTCAATCACAAGGAATCTCTGCAATGGAGCCACCAAACCACCAATGAACACTGCCTCCAAAATAACGCACTCCCTAGAAGAAAAAATGCTGGGAGGGTATGGGAAATGTGTGGTATGATACCACAGATCTGAAATAAGTCCTGGCACTCTCCAAACATATTTATCAATTGAAGGAAAGCTTCCTCCAATGAGAAACTAGCTCAGAAGCCGAGATTCCAATCCCTTCCACTGTTGCACCCAACAACACTGCACAATCTCTGGAAAAGTTTTTTCTGATGTAGGTGGCTGAATCTTGGCCTAAAAACCTGATGTGTAATGATGAATGAAAACTCTCCCAATGAGGCTCCTCAAAGGAAAGAGGTGGGATTCCTACCTGGGAACACCTAGTGCTAAACAACACTGCAACTTTGCTAAGCAGCAAAGCAGCAAAAAGTCTTGGCAGACAAGAATAATAATCTAAGACACGAAGAATAATGCTACCATACTCTTCCTTATATAAGACATGATTTTTCTTTCCCTTGGCCCCACTCAATTAAGTTACTTCTATCCCAATATACATCTCCCTCCAAAATTACATTATTCCTCTTTGGATTCTTCCTCCACTAAAACTACGTTGTTGACTTAGTCAAAGCAGCTTGAATTTAGCCCTGTTCACACATGGAGGTGTATTATTGAGCTATAAAGAGTGTCCCCTTTCAAATTTTGAGTTTTATATTCCTCCTTAGGAGACTTATGGGCTTTTCTTCCCATTTATTCACCGATTAGAGCTGTTGCTAACTCTAATGTTCCATTTAGCTTGGAGGCTAAAATTTTGGAACATTACAGTCCTCCCTTCCAAAATATTTTCTTGTCCCCAAGAAAATACATAAGGAGAACAAAATATCTCCCCTCTTCCTCATGTGGCCTCCCATCAATAGCCTCCATCACTGCATCAAGAGAATCTGCAAATAAACTGTCATCCAATGCTTCCTCCCAAGTGTGCAAAACCAAAGTGTCTCCATCAATCAAAGGTGGAAAGTGTGAATGGAAACCTGCTTGTTGTCTCATGACCTCCACAAAGTAGGAGTGATGATCATCATGGTGATTGAGTGTCTCCCTCACCCATGCTATCATCCAAATGAAGTGAGTCACCCTCCACTGTGGTAACTTTTGGAAAATATCCTCCACCTTTGGCTCCTGAAATGTAGGTGGACTGAATAAGTGAAAATGATAGGCAAGAAGGCGTATCCCATGTTGTACTCCTTTCCACTCATGATAAGTGTAGAGGGAATGCTAATCTTGGGCTGAAACATGATTTCCCTCCAATGGAAAGAAGAAGATTGAGACTCTAAGGACTCTTCCTCCAAAATCATGAGACATGCCAACCCAAACCATTCCATTCAAGATGAATGGCACATCATCACCGCATGGCATCCAAATCAGAAAATGGATGAAGGTTATGTGCAAGTTTGGATGATACATATGGTCTCTCTGGTAGATGCAGCACAGTCCTCCCAACTGCTGATTTAGAATATCAAGTGGCAAGTTGTCCTCCATTGAATTTCCAGCTATGCATGTTAGCTCAACTACTATAAAGTAGTAAGCAGAAATATAGATCAGCTGTATACAATCAACACAATACAACACTTGCCCCAAGTCATGTAGAGATGTGTTGTAAATAATACAAGATTTTTCCCTAAAGTGACCATGAAACCCATAAATAATCTTTCTCTCTTGTGGAGCAATGCACTATTTACATATGGTGAGAAAATACAAATACTAAATAGAGTAATCACTAAGCACATAAATGTTTTTCTTACCATGCATCATGTGTGAGCTGAAAATGAGGTCCATGTATAAGTTCCCCCATGAATATTTCCTCATAAAAATCTACAAGAAGAAGGGATACATATACTCCTTGAAACACTCCATCAATAAGAACACTCTCCCATGTGTCAGTGTTATAGGACTTAGAAGTAAGGCTCCATGACTCATCCCTTTGACATTCCACATGCCAAAGCCATCCACCATCATGCTGCTATGTGAGAAGATCATCTTCCAACATGGAAGTCTCTTATGATCCTCCAATAATGAAGGGTAGCCTCCTTGCACCATGAATGTGCCTTCCTTCTCTTCATAAATATCATGAAAAGTATGGGAAGAATTTTTCACATACTCTCCCAAGTGCAACCATTGCAACAACTTTCTGTTGTTGCTTATTTTCTCCCTCATACAAGCTATGAAGTGAGATCATGACGATCAAATTTTATGATGCCCCATATGAACAAGTCTTCTACTGCTCTATCATATGGGTGCCATGCCATCCAATTGGATTTTCTCTCCCTACAAAGCTTCCCTTGAGTAAAAACACATCAGCAATACATGGAAGAAAAATAAAATAAGAGCAAGTTTCCAAATGACAACAGGAGAGTGAATAATAGTTCCAATCATGGAACCAGCGCAGTGCATTCTTGGCATGCATCAAAATAAGAAATAACAAGTGCTTTTCCAGCCACTCGTTTGCTGACACAATCATCTCAAGAGATGAAAACATGAAGTTATAATATGGTGTCATTGGTGCACACCAAGAGACATATGGCTTCCTCCATAGCTCATCAAAAATATAGCCAAGATCGATGCTACAAGTAGCTGCAAGTACATCATCATACAATATGCAAGAAGAAATACTTCTTCTTCTTACATCATGCTGCTCAAATAAGGGAAATAAGTACAATACAAAACATGAAATGATACCTCCTCCATTATGTACTTGAGGCCTTGAGCTGAAATGGATCTACTGGAAATTCTCCCTCGCTCCCAATGTGTAGGAAGGTGGTTGTGACATCCTCTCTATCACCATCCAAGCTATGCATCTCTCCATATGTTGATATATGTCTTGCTGGATGCCCTCCCAAGTGAACTCCTCCATCAAATGGAAATATGCATCAAAGTGCATAGAAGAGAAGTCCTCATGTGCTACATGTAGTATCTTCTCCTTGAGACTAGAAGATCTAGTCAAGAAGATCCTGCCATAGGAATAGATGACCACATCATCCACCATGTATCTATCATCTCCATCTAGGTCATCAAGAATCATGCATGCACCAAGATCCTTGGAGTACTATACGAAGATCTGAGATCTCCAGTAAGGATCAATCCTCCTCAGTGACAATGCTGGTGATCTGGCATGTGCAGCACTCCTCATGCTGTTGCATGCTACTTTGACATCCCCCATGCCAAATTCTTCTTCCAAACTCTTCACCTCTCCAAAATCCAAGAGTGGTGAATCCAAAGACAAGATATCTCTCATCAACTGTAGATCTGGTGGCCTCGGTGGTGGAATGCCTCTATGTAGTGAGACATCAATGTCAAGAGTAGACTGTACATATGATTGGGAAACTTTGCCCCTGCCCTCACTGCACAAATCAGTCTACCTCTTCTTTGCATTATCTTTCTGAAATAGAGAAGAGTGTGTACCTCTCATCAAATGATGCTGCTCTTCCTCCCAGCTGCAATGTTGCACAATCATGTTGCTCACTGATTGTGCTTGGACCTTCATGTATGAGATCCCGGGGAACTTCTTTCAAAAGCACAAGAATCCCTCCTATTGGAGCATGTGCTCCTCCCTACTCTACATGAAGCACTGGATGTGCTCTAGATGTGACATCATTGTTGCCCTCATCTCTCTCAATGTGTGTGGGCAACATCTCAACAGTTGGATCCTCTTGTGAAAAAGAGATCCCTATGCCCTCTTGTCCAAGAATATGAACTGGAGGCTCTGCTTTCGGCAATGTGTAATGCAATATTTTTGCTTCTCCCATGGTTTTCTGAAGTGGATTTTCCTTGATCACATGCAAGGGTTTTTTTTTCTCAATTTTTTCTTTCTCACGTGCCTTAGGAAGTTTTTCACCAAACCTCCCCATCAAGGTTTCTATGAATCTTGCATAAGAGGAAGTGTTTGCATTTTTTAAAGATCAAGAATAAAAAATCCACCATGCATGAGCCTTACCTCTGAAATTCATCGTTGTAACTTTGATGGCTTCATCTTCGAAAATGTGGTGCAACTACAAATAGGAATCTAGCTCCTTCACCCAAGCTCCAACTGAACATGTAGGTGACCCGACAAAAGTAGATAGAAGAAATCTATCTGCATCCTACTACTTGCTCTTCTCCACCTGGATCTTGCAAAACTCTTGGAAATTAGTATGATCCCTAAACTCCTCAATTTGAGATTCATACTCTTGCAACAAATCACTAAGAGTTCTCCTCTTAGGCATTTTTTGTCCTCCCATCCATCTCAAGATAGCACTGGGCAGTTGAATACACTATGCATCATGGAGTGTAGCTGCAAGCTCACACTCACCATGTGAAAATCTAGATTCAGCTCTATATTCAACCTCCTTTAGAGATCCTATCTCTAATCTCATTTTCTTCAGCTCTCCTTGAAAGCTCTGCATAGATTTGGAAGAAGCTTTATGAGCTTGTCTTCCTTTCTTCCTTCACACGCTAAATATTTATGGCTTCTGTCCATCTCTCCTTCCTCTAATAGCTAGATATCACAGGATAAGCCAGAGATCATGCTCTGATACCACTGTAATGTTCCAAAATTGGGACAGCTCATGAATCATGCAATGAAAAATGCATTTCCAGCAAAAAATTTAATAAAACAGTAAAATGGACTCTTGGATCCCATATATTAAACAATATGTAACTTAAATCCAAGAATAGAGCTGAAACAAAGCAAACTAGGTGGGTTAAACAGATCTCCCACACCTAGGATTACTAAAAAGTGCTAAAACCCCAAGACTGCAAAATGACGCAGCAGCTACTCAAGGGATTGTGTACTATAAGAGAGGATTTACAAATAAAATCATATGAGAAAAATATATCTACTCATATATTGATAAATAATTCTAAAGAACAAATATATAATCTCCTATACAAAATACAAAAGAAACCGGCAAGGGTTTCTTGTCAAACACCCTGCATATAAAAAGGGAAATCTAGTAATTTATTGAATAACCAATGAAATAGTAAAGTACATGAGTGTAGAAGGATGAAATATATCCAATCTGTTGTATATCCCTCAAGGGCTTCCTCCCATGAAATGATGAACCTCTCAATCACAAGGAAACTCTGCAATAGAGCCACCAAACCATGCAATGAACATTGCCTCCAAAATAACACACTCCATAGCATAAAAAATGATGGGAGGGTATGGGAAATGTGTGGTCTAATACCAAAAATCTGAAGTAAGTCCTGGAAATTTCCAAACAGATCTCTGAAGTGAAGGAAAACTTCCTCTAATGAGAAACTAGCTGAGAAGCTGGGATTCCAATCCCTTGCACTGCTACACCCAACAACACTACACAATCTCTGGAAAATCTGTGCTGATGTAGATGGCTGAAGATTGGACTGAAAACCTGATGTATAATGATGAATTCAAGCTCTCCCAATGAGGCTCCTCAAAGGAAAGAGGTGGGATTCCCGCCCAGGAACACCCAGTGCTAAACAGCACTGCAGCTTTGCTAAGCAGCAAAGCAGCAACAAGTCTTGGCAGACAAGAATAATAATCTAATACATGAAGAATAATGTTGCCATAATCTTCCTTATATAAGACATGAGTTTTCTTGCCCTTGGCTCCACTCAATTAGGTTACTTCTATCCCAATATACATCTCCCTCCAAAATTTCGTTATTCCTCTTTGGATTCTTTCTCCACTAAAACTGCATTGTTGACTTAGTCAAAGCATCTTGAATTTAGCCCTATTCACACATGGAGGTGTCTTATTGAGCTAGAAAGAGTGTCCCCTTTCACATTTGGAGTATTTTATTCCTCCTTGGGAGACTATGGGCTTTTCTTCCCCTTTATTCACCGATTAGAGATGCTGCTAACTCTAATGTTCCGTTTAGCTTAAAGGCTAAAATTTTGGAACATTACATAGCAGTCCCAATTTGAGGATATTACAGTCTACAACCTGCCCCACTCCACCAAGTATGTTTCCCTTGATCTCTCTGTTCCATGTAATTCCAACATGACTTGGGGTTGGGGATGGTCCCCAAGCCCTCCTCCACCAAGCACTCACTGACAGTCCTGTGGGTGTTTAATACGACCAAGGGCTAGGCCCCTTACTCCCTTCTACACGTTGCTCCATTCGCCTTTGTCATGGTAATGGGGAGATACCCATGACCTGGGTTTGGCATTAATGCCTAGGCCCTCTCCCCTACATCGATGATTATGGTTATATGGGGTAATAGAACTGGGGTGCAGGCTCATTGCCCGACCCCTCTCCCAAAATGTACCCAAATAAAATTAAATAGAAGTGGTGCCCTTATGGGTTAAGAATTATCGTGCATGAGAGTTGGTAAGGCTCAGAATTTGTAAGTGGAAGGTCACCCGTTCGAACCTTGTTGAGGCCACTGAGCCCTTAACACAAATTTTAGCTAATCAACCCAAACAATCAACCATGTGTGTGATTGTGGAAGCTATAAACTTGCAATTTGGATGTGTAATCACAGAGAAAACCACCTAAATTTCCAGGATAAAAATAAAGTTAGGATGTAGCCTAGGCAACATACATGATTTTATTATATGTACGAACATATATAAATACACATAATCCAAGAGGAACATAATACCATGATCACACATTATAACATCTCTGTTGGTAATCCAAGTTATTGTAGAGAGAGATTAAACATTCCAAGAATTTTCAAAATAATTTAACTCAATATTCACAAGCATAAATTAAACAATTCAGTTATCTAGATGGATTTTATTGAACAACTAAAGGAGGGACTTACACTCTCCTCCCAACCATAAATCAATTGCAATGTGAACTTTCTTGCAGTTAATCACCCCTGAGCTAGATCTAAGATCTAAGGAAGTTGCGGGTGATTGAGGAAGCACGACGGGAAATTAATGTTGCCATAGATCTGGCATGGAATGAGTCCCCCCCCCCCCCCCCATATATCTTGATTTCAAATGTGAGGTAAGGCTTTATGTTATTTTTTTCACCCCATGCAGACGTCTGAGGGAACTGTCTTCTCTCTTTGGTTGTAAGGTGGAAAAATTCAAGGTTGGCACTACCAAACTCTCATGTCCCATCATGAATCCAATGCTTGGTGACTTTTCCAACTCACAAAGGTCGACCCAGTCCATTAATTAAAGTTTAGGGGGACACTTGTTCCTTCAGTAAAAAATTAAATACCCTTACTTCAATATTATGCTTCTTTTGGTAGCCTAGGTAAAATTGAATATAAAGCATGATTCTCTTCAATGTTTTATGAGATATGGCTAGGAAGGAAGGAATCTTAATCAGGCCATAAGTAATAAGTATTTAGGTAATTAGAGCTAGAAATTGTGATAATTATCTATTTTTATTTCAGGTCCAGTGCATGAGGTGAGGTAGGGAAGGCTTGCATATCCTCACCATCCAATGAAAATACTATTCCAAAGGAATTAAGTGGGTGGGAGCCTATTTCTATTAGGAAGGAAATACAGACTGAGAGAGGGCATCGAAACTCACCCCTTCATTAGTACGATAGGGGGTTTTGAAAGGAAATCCAAGGTTCCTAATTCCATCTTAGATTCCTATTAATTAAAGCTAGGTTTGGTAAAAAAAATTAATTTGACCTAAGCTACTAAATTTTATGGTAAAAAAGAAGGGTGAATTTTCCAATTTGAAAAATGGCTTTGATGTTTAATTCAATGGATGTAGGTGTAAATTTTTAGAGAAATAAGAAAAATTCAAAAATTTCTCCCTCATAGTAAGGATCTATAAAGTGATTGAGTCTTCAGTTGCATTAATTTATTAAATTTTAAATTGATTAATTCATTTCCATTATTAATTAGGGTTTTTCCTACTTGTGCTTCTCTCCATGCTCATGTAGCTTTCACCGCTACATAGTAGGCATAAAACATGGGATGTTACAAACCCATCCCCCTTAAAGAAACATTTTCCTTGATGTTCTATAATAGATAAGAGATGTAACTAAGCCATATAGTCATGATTCCTTACATAAACAACATTTACTATCCCTTGAATTTTTTAGTCTAGCCACAACGCTCAATGTCTTAACAAGAAGAGATTTGGCTAATTGGTTTCTGTAGCGTACCCAATGCATGATTGATCTAACTGAGTAAGCACATGACTTTTTCAAATCCAATTTTACTTTTTTTCCCTCTTCCTTACAATCATATGCCTTCCAAGTTTAGGCATTCCCTTATTTTATTCATGATTCCCTCAAGAAATCCATTCCTAGGCAAGGATTTGTTGCACATGAGGAGTATTCATAGTGAAAGAATCCATTTAGCTTATTTATATAAAAAAACACATTTGTCGGGGAATATCATGGTGATAAATTCATGTCATAGGATTTTTTTGCTGCTTCTACAACACCTCGAAATTTTTTACCTACACCCAATTCCAGAGCGTTCCTTGGTCTTGTTCATTGTCATCAAAAACTTTGAAACTCATTCCATGTGTTTTCTTAAAGTGTTTTTCTCCCTTTTTCAAGTTAGGAAAAATGTCTTCTTTTCGCATGTTCGCTATCGCATCATGTACATAAGCATTTTTGTGTGGTTTCAAGAGGTCATATTTGTGTAAATGAGTTGTTCTCACCATGTAAAGATTTGTTGCACTCATTTTCAAAGTTTTAAGCATGGTCGCACAAGTGTCGTCACGGTCGTTGCAAAGTATATCTTTAGTGTCATAGTTGTTATAATTTGTTGTAAGGTTTTCACAAAAATGGAAATACATTGTTCATGTTTCATGGATATGTTTTCAAGTCATCAAGCTATTATGTATGTGTGATCATAGCCTATGTATTATCATTGTTCACACTAATCTCATCGATCACACACTTAACCATTTTCGGAAAACTTCCCGACCAAGCAACCTAGCTTCACCCCAGCCTCCCTGAATTGCACATTGAACAATTTTATTTCTCTAGCTGTGATATTGTCTCTTGGCACTATGAAATGCACAATTCCTTCCTCCTAAGGCTGTTGCATTGTGCAGTTCCTGTACTCAAAACTTGACCTTGACTCCTAGAATTATGCAATTTATCCTCCTATCCTAGCCATAACTATGCATTGCATAGTCACTAGCCTCAAGATCACTCCCTGAGCCATTGAACTACACAAATGCGCAATGGCCCAATCTCCCTTGTCTCCCATAACTATGTAGTGAGTTCACCTAATGTCTGTCCCCTGATCTTCTCTCACTGTCTCCTCGAACTGAACAATTTTTTCCCTCAGCCCCAGCCCGAACTGCGCATTGCAAAGTCTCAAGCCTCAAGGCTCCCTCTTTCCTACTTGAACTTTGTAGTCACTAATCCCTCTTTCCAACTATCCTTTCAGCTTTGATTTATTCAAAGGATCAATATGAAAAATCTTAAACTAGGGGATTTTTGGAATGATTTCGTCTCTTCATGAGTAAATTGCAGGATCATGTACCCTATCATGTCATGGAAATATGATAAATAAGGAGAATAAGGAGAGAAGAATGCTAGAATAAAATCCTGTAGCTGACTATGCAATATGATCAATCAAGAGAAAGAAAAGGGACACTAGTTTTCGACCACTATTCAAGAATTGAGATAATTGAAGATTCCTTATCACCAATATATGCGGAGGTGAAAATAAAAGCATCCTCAAGAATAAATTTAACACTCAACAACAATAGTGGATTGATATTTCCACATTATCAAGCAATCCATGTCAGCAGTGTCCTGTAAAGTCATGTCATGAGTGGTTACAGGCCACACCATTGTGGCCAATGATGTAAAATATGTATTGTAAATTAAAGTCCAAAGTAAATGTGTGGAATATGAAGAGTCATGTAAATTTTAAAAGTAATAAGAAGTAAAAAATTCATGAGGGTATATGAATAATCACAAGGAAGGTGAAGCATCACCTCCTCATTATTATATATACCCCCTCATTGTAAGAGCAAAGGACTCTTCACCTTGGCTCCCCTTGAAAATCATTAGAGAGATAATATAGTTCTTTTGTGGAGCAAGGAGTTACTCCAAAACTCCACTACTAGAGCTAGTGATCATTTTACACACATGTCTTGGACATTTTACTTAATAGTATAAGCCTTTAAGGAAAACACGTTATTCATGCATGGATTATGAATGTTTGTAAGACTACTTTGCGAATGTTTGTATTTCATGTTTTATTTCACATGGGATTAAGTAGTTAAACTATTTCAATTATTTTAGTAATTTTATTATTGAGAATCTGTTGTAGTGGTTTTTATTGTTGTCCCATCCTTGTGGACTATTCCGCAGGATATTAGACAAACCTTTCCCACTCATTGGTTATAATGACTATCACATCCCTTGTGGACTATTCCGATGGATGTTAGACAAATCCATTTGGTTCATGTGTGTATATTCTTGGGTGGTAATAGTACCTCTCTTTTATAGACTCAAAATTTTCCCTCTCCACAGTAGAAGGACTTGGACACACATACAACCGAACAGTTAGTAGGCATATCTTCTTACTTTTTGAAGGAACCATTGTATCCCTCTCTCTTGCTAACTCTTAGAGCCAAGGAAAACCTTTAATAAATTGGAAACAATGCCATATACCAAATGGGACTCCTACACCAAAAAATATGAGGTATAATTGGGACTTCATATCGGGGAGATCTCTTGAATGTTGGTGGTTCCAACACCGTCAAAAGTTTTGGTGCTAGAAGGAGGGGAGGAAGTTTTTTTATGGCTGATAAAGCCACTGACCCCCATTTTCACATCTTCCAATCAAGGGAAAAAAATTCACAACACCTCCCCTACTCATGTTACTGAAGTTGGTGACTCTTCTCAGCCTAAGCTTGCTCAAACTTTTGAAATCTCTTACAATCATATTTAGTCCATTCATCCCATAACTTGTAAGTTTTTAAAAGCTATTGGATTGATCGCAAGAGTACATAATATTCCATATTTTCTGAAAAAGAACACAACCACCCCTACAGGGATATTGGTTTCTACTATTTTAAGATTTGGTTTTTTCCACCCTTGAAGAATTATTAGATTTTTTGGAGAACGCATCAGAGCCTCCACTTTATAACAATGGTGATGAAGATAACCTTGTACTCTCAAACAATATTTTTCACGGGTTAGGTAGAGAAGAGGAAGAGGAATAAGAGCCATCATATTCTAACAAGGAGGAGGAGGATGAAGACGAAGACATGGAAGGCCAAGATCTAGATTGGATGTCTCAGGGACCACTTGCTCTCTCGAGTTTTTTACACAATATGCCAAGGCATCTGGAAAATCTCATAACGAAGTACGAACTTGATAACACAGTAAAGGCGGAGGACCATTTAGACAACTTCTATGTACATCTGCAAATGCTTGAGGTACACTCTAATGATGTTGCATGTATAATTTTTCCATGCACCTTAGATGGTAGAGAATTTGTATGGTATCATATTCTTCCTCTAAATTCCATCCAGAACTGGAGGGGGTTTAAGAATTTTTTCCTTCAAAAATTTGTTGATGACAATACCCCCACCATGTTTTGAAAGAATTGGGTAATATCAAGATGGAGAAAATGGAAAAAGTGAAGGATTTAAATAAAAGGTTTAACTTCATTTTGAACAAGGTCCAAGAAAAAACAAAACCTCATCACTCCATCACCATTGATTACCACACTTCTGCCTTGCTGATAAGCATTGTGAATTTTGTGAAGCAAACTATGAAACAAACACTTACTGGAAACTATGAAGAGGAAATCATAGCTGAAAAGAACTAGTGCATGATTGGGGTCATCATAGATGATGAAAAAATAAAATACTCCAAATATATGGGTAAAAATTCTTAGGCCTCTGCAAACAAGGCCAAAGAGAAAGAAATTTTAGATCTTGAAATCTTGACCCGCACCATCAAGACTGTGTAAAACGAGTCGGAAGAGATTAAAAAAAGGTAATGTGAGGATACCATGAGCAGAAATCCTCTCAAGTTCAATATTTTTAGAAGGACTTCCAATTCCGGCGGCAAAAATAATCAATCAACCAAGTCTGCCCAAAGCTCAAATGTTGTGCTAAAAATTGAAAGCATGGGCATGGATCAATATTGTTCATATAATCAAGAGTATAATTCAAAAAAAACATGCCCACAATGGAACCACACCATGAATTTTATTTCTACACATGTAATTAATACAGTACTTGCAGATGAGCACATTGAGCATGTGGAAGAAATGGAAGAAGCTATTGTTACTGAGGAAAATCCTACAATGGGATATGCATTAAACACATTTAGTTGTAAAATTGTAGTTGAAAATAGAGTTACTGAGAAGAAACCTTTGAGTGATGACTTGGCCCAAAAGAAGAACAATTCGTACACTTTGAGAAGCCAAGGGCCAACCATTGAACCAGAGTTGAAGAAGCAGAAATTCAAGGAACAATTCTTAAGAAAGATGAGTACACACATCAACTCAACACATAATTATCAAAGAAAGTCTTGGAATGCAGCCACAACAAAAAAATTATTTCCACAAGTAATAAGAGTAATATCATTAATACGGAAGTCAAAAACCAAGTGTAGGGTGATTTAATTGTATGTTAAATCCATGTCATTTTAATATGTCAACCCGGGGGTTTTATAAACTTCGGAAGCAAACCAAAATATATGGAACCTGAGATGAAAATATTGTAGGAGGTTTTTTTAGGATGGAAAGAAAGAAAGGAAACACATATTACAAGTATAACTAAAGAAAACTACAAAAGAAATCACATGTAAGAAAACTGAGTTAGATTCTAAGGGTGGAATGAATGAATGCCATGGCCTTTATGAAAAATTATAAACTAATCTTTGAACAACTACAAGAAGAAAACTATGATAATCTAGAAAGCGGGTCAACCAGCTAGAACAACTATTGATTTAGTTATCAAGCAAGCAAACTATGATAACTACTAAGAAAGAAATTTAATGTTAACTAAAGTGAATATCTATTATAAGAAAACTATGATAATATAGAAAACAATAAACTAATCTGGAAACTAGTGATTTAGTTGTCAAGCAAGAAAACTAAGATAGCTAGTAAGCAAGTAGTTTAATGACAATCAAATCAAATCTAGGAAATGAAATCACACTTGCAGAAAGTAAATCACACTTGCAGAAAATAAAGCACACTTTCAGAAAATAAAGCACACTTTCATGCAAGGAAATAAAATAAATCAAACTATTTTATAAATGTATGCAAATTGTGGTTAATGGGGATTCGTACATTCCTTAATAAGAACACATGAACAACTGTGACATCTTAATAATCAAACAACACTCATAACTCGTGATTTGGAGAAAATGATATTACTCATGCTAGATGAACAATCATAAATCTAATGCTAATGAATAATTGACAGGTTGTTAGCTTCCTTTGAAGGATGCTCATCCTATTTATACATGAATTAGGGATATCTTCTCAATAAATGTAAATCCATCAAATATCTACTAGACCCATACTTGTCTCAACTTATCCCTAAATACTAGATACAAATCCCATGAGACATCAAGATCTCCATGATCTTTCTACTTGGAATATGGTCCACCTCTTGAGTTGAAATTCGAATTTGTGTTTGGGAGGCCAAGTAAGACTCTTTTATAACCTCCAAATAATCCTACACATGTCACAAAAATTATATTATATTATATATATATATATATATATATATATATATATATATATATATATATGAAACCATATATATATATATATATATATATATATATATATATATATATATATATATATATGAAACCATGTTAATTTCCTAGTTTTTAATCATAAATTACCTTAAAAATACATAAAATAGATAAATTTCGAAAATGATTAATATAACCCATATGATCATGGATATGGTTACTTGACGTAGGGTTTTAGGCTAGATTGTTATGAAATGAGGGCTAAATGGTTATGAAATGATGGAAATATGGATGAATATGGAAGACGATTTTGAGACACAACATACCCCCCAACTAAAGTTGTTGCATGTCCTCATGCAACTATTGCATTGATTCATTTGTCCATAAGTTTATATTCTTGAAATGATTTTCTTCTTTATGAGATTTTGACTTGTATTGATCTTCTTCAAACTATGCGTCATCATATTCTCTTTTTCAAAGTGCAATACATTTGATTGCAACATACATTTTTGATGGTTGGTTCTTGTGTGACAACCAAAATTTTTGGGCATTGGTTCTTGTGTAACAATACTTTTATTTTTGTTGCATCAAAGTACATGAAAAAATTGAGAGTTTCATTTTCAAGTCGTATAATAGCTATCAATGAATTGATAATTTTAAAAGCATATAATCTTTTAGAATCATACTGCAACAATATTTGATTGGGAAGAATATGCGAGTTGGAATGAAATGAAAATGTGTGATGATGTATGACATGTGAATATGAATTAGCGTCCCATTCCCCCAACTGATGGTGTTTTTTAGTTTATGAAAAATATGATGAAGGGAGTATAGAGGTGGTGAGGAATTTTCCAAAATTACAATTTTAGTATTTTAAGGAATTGCATGACTAAAAATTAGAAAAAAGTATACCTTCACTTGCCTTCAATGTGGATGAGTTGTGTTTATTGAAGAGTGTGACTGCTGATGTTGGATCATGGAGTATGTAAACAAAGGAATTTGATATTCTTATTTTTTCTCTTTGTGTTGATGAAAAGATTTATATCTTTATTGTTGCTATTACAAATTGATTCCTGCTGCAAACTGCTGAAATGATGTAGTCTGTAATATTCCTAATTAGCTTTCATCTAGTTGGAAAATTAATTTTTCTTTTGTCATTTAGATGGGTGAATAAGAGGGTAGCGAGACCCATAAATCTCCTTAGTATGAATAAAACCACTTATAATATGAATTTGGGTCATTGCTGCAGCTGAATAAAGCACTTGTGGGTGTGAATAGGGGCTTGAGCATGTGGACAGGGTCAAGGTTGACCAAATCAGCAACATTGTTATGGAGATAGTGGAGGATTAATGGAAGAAAACACATTCATAGAGGAGGAGTGTATGCATAAGAGTATCTTATTTAATGAGTGGGACCCAAGGTGAGGAAGATCACCAAGCATAAAAGGAAGAGGATGTTATCCATAGAAGACATTCTAGTTATTGATATTGCATTGGTCTTTTATGACTTCTTTCACGGTTCAGCTGTTTAGTAGAGTATTTTGTGCTGTTTAGCACAAGGGTGTTCCCCAGTGGTAATCCCACCCTCATCCTCGGGGAACTTCGAGTGACTTCTCAGGAGAGGTATATTGAGCTGCATTTCCACTATCCGACATCAGGCCAAGCTTCATCCATTATCCACAGCACAGTCTCCTTCGAGACTGTGTTAACTTGCAGGGCAGTAGTAGTGGAGGAGAGATAGAATCAGTTTCAGAGTTTTTTTTCCAATGGAGGGATCAAACCTTCTTCCACGAGACTGGAAAGGAGGGCCTTAGAGCATCATTTTGTTATTTGGCCTCAGGCCAAGTGGTCACCATCACTTACAGTGTAGTTTTCCTCATAGACTACGTTATTTTATTGAGTAGTTGCAATGGAGGGTTTAGTGCCCCATTTGGTGAGTTAGATTTCCAATGACGGGAGAAACCTTGATCTGGTAAATATATCGGTGGAGTTTCATATATTTATACATCAGATCAGCCACCTCCTATCAGCTATCCATTTGTAGAGATTATTCATCCCTAGGGTTACATTTCATCTTTTTTATTTTGGTTATTTTAGGAAACCCTTTCTAGGTTGTCTTAGAAATGTGTTTGGGATCTTAGATATCTATTCCAGGAACTTATTGAGCTCTGTATTTATAGATATATATATTTACATTTTCTAGTTGTAGCTGCACTCACTGGGATTGTAGTGTATTGGTTCTTCAGCATTTTGAGTAGTAGCAACTCTTCATGTTTTAGTATATTTGTCTATTAGAGGCTTGTGTCTTCTTTCTTGAGTGATTTGTTCCTCAAGATATTGTACTTATTTTCTGATGATATTCATAATAATATGGCTCTTTTATTTTCTCATGTTTTATGTGTTGATATTCACAGCTAATTCCAGTTTTATGTTCCATATTACAGTTTTTCCTATTTTGGGATATTACAGTGGTATCAGATCATAATCTTGGCTCAGCTTGTGAGACATCACATCTATGTCATCAGAAGAAGAAGAATAAGCTTCTCAAAAAAAGGATAAGGTTTAAAAAAGAGATAAAATCAAGACTCCAATATCAAAATAAATGAATGGAAAGTAGTTTTCAAAGCTTCTTCTCCAAACTATGCAGGATATTAACAGATAAATCAAGGAGATGAGGATGGAGAAGCATAAGAATTCCCCTAAAGGGTTTGTACATGAAGAAAGTTCCAGAATTTCACATTATTGGTGTGAGCACTCAACCTTACAACCAATACAACAACACTCTACCATGCCTACATTCCTAGCAAGAGGGAAGGAGGAAGGAGAAACACAAAAGGAGGAGACTCTAGGTGACTACCTCCTAGAATATGAATCTCAATCTCAGAGGTTCAAAGAAAATCTAAACTTCCAAGGGTTCTACCAAGTCAAGGAAAATAGAAGGCCCGGTAATCACAATAGAGGTAAGGGGTGCATGCAACACACTTTGGGTGGATTCTTTCTGCCTACTTTTTATGGGTCACCTAAGTGCACAACTATGTCTTGGGTAAGGAAGTTGGACATCTATTTTTAGTTGCACCAAGTTTCAGAAATGGAGGCTATTAAAATAACAGCACTAAACCTTGAAGGTAAGGATCATGATTGGTGGTTTCATGGTTTTTCTACATTGAAACATGAAAATGTGGCTACATATGTAGAGTTCACTAGGAGGCTAGTGAAAATATTTGATCAAAGATATTCAAAAACACCTTTGGTTGAGCTATCCAAGCTCAAGCAATCAGAGCCTTTGCATGAGCTGGGAGGATCCACTAGACCAACTACACTCCAGGATTCTAGTGAGAGGGTTAGATACTTGCAAAGTACTTTTCCAAGGGCAAGATCCCCCCTCCAGCAAGAGCTCTCTTCTCAAGAGGAAGACATGAATATTCCTCCCTCAATAAAGGACCAAGGTAAAGGGTCTCTTAGTGATGATGGGGTATTCTCCAATAATGATGAGGAAGAAGAGGAAGAGTTGGAAAGAGATACCAATGTTGTAGCACTAGGAGGGGATCCGTCACCACATGGAGATGGAAATGGAGTAATTGATCCAACTATAGGAGCCGTTGTATCCTTGAAATAAGTTCCAAAGACTCTAACATATGGAGACTAGGGTACAATCCAGGAGTAGCATGTGTCAATATTGATAGACAATGGGACTAAGCAGTGGAGAAGGTGTATTTCGGTATTGACTACTTTTTTGAGGACATATGCCATAATAGATCACTTGTTTGTGGTTAATACTCTTGAAACCAATATGATATTAGGTGTGTAGTAGTTGATTACATTGGATAAGGTCACCACAAATTAGGAGGCTTTGCAGATGGAAGGGGAAGATAAGAAGGATGGCTAGCATCAGGTGATTAGGGTCATACACACGTATCCATTTCAGGAGGTTTGTGCACATAAGAAGGATACTTATTTGCATAGTGGAAGTAGGGAAAAATCAGTCCACTCAGATATATAATCTATTCTAGGCCTTGATGTTTCATTACATGGAGGCATTCCACCAGGAAGGCCACCTGACTGGGAGATGATCAAAGAGTTATCATAACAAGGTACATCACTCATAGATTGGGTTGAGGAAGGAGCCTTTGGAGAAGCTAGTACAGCACAGAGAGCCTTTGATTGGCTCAAGGAAGGGATGACCAATTGTCTGATATATTCATTTCCATCACTCACCCAACTACTTGCGCTGGAACATGATGATTCATGAGTATATGGTGACACAATAATGGTGAAAAGGGGCTACTCCATAGCCTTGGAGAATCAGAAGATACTTCCAAACATGAGGGAGTCTTCTATATATGACCAGGGGTTATTGGCACTCTTGCATGCATTGGCAAAAATTTGGAAGTTTTGGATGGGTAATGGCTTCCAAGTGAAGGTTGACCCCCATAAGCTTCAATCTTGTCTTGGGAAAAAAAAACTACAAGGGAGGGGGAAAAAGTGGGGTAGCAGTACTCTAGAATGTGGATTTGGCATTGAGCATGAAAAATAAGGGAGCTATGAGGTGACAGGTGCCTCATTACAGAAATCAGCAACGCTATCATTGAGGAGTATAGATCCATATTGGGAGTCCCAGCTATTGGTGGAGTATTCCAAGAAACTCTTCACATGTAAGGTACTTGATGGGCAAGTGATAGATGGGAGGTATAGAGTGGTGAATGGAGTCATTTATTACCAAGATCAGATCTTCTTGACTAGAGACTCCAAGCTCAAGGAGAATATTCTATATGAAACACACAAAGCACTCCTTTCTGGACAAACAGATTTCATTGAGACTTATCATACCATCATGGAGAGCTTCCCATGGGAGGGTCTCAAAGAGGATGTGCTACAACATATTAGGAGGTATGTAGCTTGCCTGATGAATGAGGAGGAAAGAAACCACCTTACACGGTTGCTACAACCACTCCCCCTTTTGATAGAAAGATAGGAAGGCTCATCCATGGACCTCTTCACTAGCTTGCCAACAATATATGGTAAGGATTGTGTCTTTTTTCTTATTGATCAACTAACCAAGTATTTACATTCCTTTGCCATACGTTTACAATACATTTATCCACAAGAGGGTAAGCCTCTCTTTGGATTTCATGGTCCTCTTGGGACTTCAGTTAGTGATGGGAATGACCACTTCCTAGAGAGATTTGGGAAATAATTATTTTCCTTGGGTTACACTTAGTTAAAACCAAATTCCCTTTAATAATCCTAAGCTTATGAGAAGCTAGTGGCTGCAAGAAAGTGGTTGGATAGCCACTTATCATATCATGTTTTGAGATAGCTAGGAGCAGAGAAACGCTGGTCTCAATTGAGGGACTATTGTCACCATCTTTCATGTCATATGATACCCAATCTATTTTTCCTTTTGGTCCCATATTGTGAGGATATTTCGTTCACTATATGTGGAATGGTTTGGGCAAGAGAGATTCCTAGAACCAAAGAGTGGAACCATGAGAGTCCAGTGCCTTTTGGCTCCTTGAGGACAACATTGTTGCATCTCAAGAGCAACAACGGCTCCATAAATATCATAAATGGAGAGAGAGACAGCGTGGGGTGGAAAATTTGGCATTTCATTTTTAGCCATATTGCCCCTCAACATTGTAGAAGAAGGGGATTGGTGAGTTTTCCTAAGAGCTGTCCAAGATGATCCATTTTGTTTGGATGATAGCATGGGGATTGGAATTTCTCATTGGGGTTGAGGCCCCCAAAATTTTTCATCTTTCATGCCTCAAGGAGGCCATTGGATAGCATGTAGTTTCTCCCATGGATCTCCCACTTCTTGATGATGAGAGACATTTGGTTTATTTACCAAAGGCTAACTTGCACACTTGGGGGAAGCAACTAGGAGACAGATTGATTGGAGGGCATCTAGTTCAGTGGTGGAGACTATCATATGAGGACGCTATAGGAGGAGGGGAGATTTTTTAGTATCCATCCTTGCAGTTGCTTGAGGACAAGAAAAATTTGGGAGGGGAGGACTGTAATATTCCTAATTAGCTTTCAGCTAGTTGGAATATTAATTTGTTCTTTTGGCATTTAGATGGGTGAAGAAGAGGGTAGGGAGACCCATAAATCTCCTTGGTAGGAATCAAACCACTTCTAATGTGAATGTGGTTCATTGTAGCAGCTAAATAAATCACTTATGGGTGTAAATAGGGGATTTAGCACATGGAGAGGTGTTACACTAAAAATTGTCACCTTGACATTTTGTTGACTGTATGAGCTCATTAACACTCATACATGCCTCCTCTGCAAGTCTTACAACCTTTAATCCTCATGTCAAGCCCTGAAACTGGAGGAAAAATCCTAAAAATCTTTGAAACTTAGGGTACACAGGTAACATGAGGCCTTCCTGTGTTCCTAGCTTGGGTACGCATGTAATACACTGCTTACCTGCGTTTTAGAACACAGTTTTCCTTTGCAATGCCTGCATACCCTCCTCAAATTAAAAAAGGTGAGAAAGTAAAGTCAAAAAAGTGGTTTGAGGTCAATTCTAGAAGGTTCTAGATGAGAATTTTTGGGGATGAGTACGCTTTGATAAGGTGCATGTATCCCTCACCTTAAGGAACTAATCCCTTGATGTGAGGAGTCTATCCCTTTGAAGGAGGATTCTATCACTTAAAAGGTGGAATCCTAACCTCCTCATCTACTCTATAAAAGGAGGAATTAGGTAGCCTTAAAGAGTTAAGCTTTTGGAGATGGAGAATTGGAGTGGAAGCTTTGAGTTATTGAGTTGAAGTGCTGTTGAGATTTAGAGTTCTTTCTATTGAGATTTTGAGAGGAAAGATCACATACCTCTTTTTGTTCCTGGAGGAAGAGTGCAAGACTTATCAAAGTAGAGGAGACTACTGCTTCGGACCCCGGGAAGGCCTTTCGAACATCAAGGCTAAAGTTGTAAGGTTCTTCTATATATTTTAAGATTAATACAATCAAGTTTTGTTTTTCTCAATAAATTGTCGTTCGATTGTTTATTTCAATAAATTGTCGTTTGATCATTTATTTCATAGATTCCTTGATCACTATGATAGGTATGTTTTACGATTATTTTTTATATAGGTGCTATTTAATATTTGCTTGTTTGTGATTACAGATCGGAAAAAGACGACACTTTCTTGTGACGAAAGAACTCTTGTTGTGACGGAAGGATTATTGTTGCGACGAAGGACTACCGATGCGACTGAAGAACTACGGTTACAAATAAGCATTTGGATCTAAGGTAGGATCGACACCTTCATAGAATTTATTTTTAAAACGAATATATTTAGAGAAAGACAAACTTAGTTGTTCGTTTGTTGCTAGATTGTCTTCTGACACTAGGGAGATTAGTCTTGTCTGCAAGAACGATTTATCCGGCCAACAAATTGGCGACCCCACTAGGGAAAGAACTTGTTGTTTTTGGTTCTCTTTTATTTTGATTCGAGGAAAAGTTTTTCCTAGTTTTTGATTGATGCATATCTGCTTGGGTAGCTTAGTTTTTCTCTATTTTTGAAAATTTTGAAATCTCTTACGTTTTTCTTGAACTTTTCTGGGGACCGCACTTTGTTCTTTTGCACAGTGCGGGCAGTTTCGCACTTTCCTTGAGTAAACAGTGCGGGACCGCACCTGTTACTTCTGGAAGCCTGCGGACCCTGTTAAATTTTTTTGAAAAACTTTAGATTTATTTTTTCCAGTGTAGTTTAGGTTTAATTTAGGATTCTTAGCATCTACCCAGATCTATATTTTTCTGTCAAAATGTCTTGTTTCTGAATTTCTTTCAGCAATTTCTCATCTCATCAATATCCATTAAGTTAATTGGGTGTTTTGAGTCTCTTTTTTGAGAAATTGTTAATCTGATTTCCTTTGTTCATTACTTGGAGGTTTGTCTCAGTCTTTTCACAATTTTGAATCTTTTTGAGTGTTAATCACCTTTGAGTGTTTTTTGATCTTTGGAACGCTCACCCGATTTTCTTGACTTGCACTTGATTGGTTCTTAGATTACATTAGAATCATCTTATGTTTGAGAATTCTCTTGCATAGATCACATTTGCATAATTATAATTCTCATTTTCAGAATATGAATGAAAAATGTGCATAGATTACATTTGCATACTTTTCATGTGAATTGTGCATAGATTACAATTGCATAGTTTACGTTCTGAAAATCAATCATAAATTTAGATTAGTTTTCTTTGATTTGAATTTAGATGTTTTTATGCTTGTTTTAAAAACACAAAAATAAAAATATTTTTGGGATTCATTTGCATTAGTTTTTCTTGATCAAATTAGTGCATTAGAGAATTTGTTATATTTTTTCTTAGTGATCAATTTTTTGCATTGTTGGAAGTGCATTGAAACTCTCTCCTTACTTTAGTTAGGATTCATCGAATTGAAAGATTACATTATCATATTCAATTGCATTCAGTTTTGGTTCAGGTCATAACACCATTGGTTTCGTATCCATTTACCCTTTTGAGTAATAACAGCCTAAATAACAAAGCGCTTAATTAAAATTCATCTAGTAATTTTTACATTTTTAGGGCTCTTTCCACCAATCTAGATCAGGATTAGTGCTTTGGAATAGGTTGTAGTTAACTTTCCAAAGCAACTAAAACAAACAAGTAGATAAATCTTGTGGTAGGAAATAAATCCAATTTTAACTGGTACATTCTGGGAAGCTTCTCTTAAAGAAGTCAATCATGAGATCACGTCCGAACCTTTGATACAATCAATTCTATTTCATTGGGAAAGATAGAATATTTTGCGTGCATTACAAATGGTAAACCTCGGATTAACCATTGTCGAGGAGCCTGGGGTCACTTGTCGGTAAACCTCGGATTGACCATGTCGAGGAGCCTTGAAGGGGATTGAGCTTTGTTACTCTGCCCTTGCGTGTGGGATCGGATCGTAGACTATTCCCCCAGTTGTATTTGTTACTGTTGGTAACCTTAGTATCCATAAGCTTAATATTATTTCCTAAGGTGACGGTGAAGGAAAGATCTCACTGTACCTGGAGCAGACGTCGACTAGACTCACTTGGACTCTCTGGGGGGTTTTCTTCACTCGAGATTGTTTTGTGAAGAAACTTGTGCCAGTCTGTTTCATTAATCAGGTTGTTGGGGTAACTGTTCCAACCACCCTTTCTGTATTAAATTCTATGATGTTGGATTTCATCACCAACTAGTGTTTTTAGTATGGGAAGTTACTGTTTGTGTGTGGTTTGACTCCTACATTTGATAGCGTGTGTTAATTTGTTTGTTTTTCCTTTTAGAGACCATAGGTGTGAATTGTGAATTTTAATTGTTAGTTGTGAATTGTGAATTGTTAATTTTAGTTTTAAATTGTTAATAAAATTCACTGAAGTTGAATATAATGGCAACTGTTCCAGAATTTACCAACCAAGGAACCCCTCTTAATGAGAATCCTAGTACTTTTCCTTGCTTTGAAAATGTTGGTCCTCCTTATATGGCTACATTTTCATTACCTGGATTTACAATAGGTTTACCGATATGGTTATTTTCAACTTCGTTGGCCCCGAACACTCCAATTGTTCCACCTCAACCGGATGCTTCACCTCAACAGAGTTCACCATCTCAACATCACCAACCTTCTGTTGACCCTTTACCTTCTTTGCCTAATATTTCTTCCTCCATTTCTTCCTCTTCACTTGGTAAAAGCCTTGACGCTAGTAACCAGGTGGCTAAGAAGAAGAAGAAAGGGAAGAAGAAGAAGAAGAAGCAAGATAAGAAAGAAGTCAACCAACCAACCATGGCTGTAAGTGTTAGTTGTGTTGAGGAAACCTCCAACATGCATCGTAAACCCAAATACCCTTGCAGGTTTTGTAAGGGTGACCACTTCCTTATTAATTGTCCTGGTATTCCAAAGGTCTTGGAAGTATGGTCAGAAAAATCTCAACTTTCCATTGATCCATCAACCAGTGATAGTCATGTTCCTAGGAAAAAGGGTAATGTTAGGTTTCCTTGTAAGTTATGCAAAGGGAGTTATCAAACTCACATTTTCCCTCACATGGATGAAGCCTCAAAATTATTGGAAAACCTTACTGTTCCACGGCAAGAATTTCCAACTAGTTAGCATAAACTTTCTCCCAACCTACCGTCAACTGACAGAGTGATTGATCTTATTTCAAGTACAGTCGATCCCACTCTTCCATTGGAGAGTGAAACTCATATCACTGAAGTTGATGATCCATTAGTTGATCAAGTGGTCAATTCAATTTCACATTCGGTCGATCCCATTCTCCCTATAGAGAGTGAAATTCATACCACTCAGGTTCTTCTTGTTACATTAGATTCTTCTACGCTGGGGGGAATTTCACCTGTTCCTACAAAACCCCCTCCAAGTACTGAGGTCTTTTCCTTTGATTGGAATAGACTGACAGAACCTCCTCTTCCTTCCTCCATCCCTTTCCAAATCATTGTGAAGTTGGGTGGTAGTGACATACACCACACACAGGTAGATGAAGGAGCTTCTGTTAGTATTTTATCCTCAACTGTTTGGAAAGCTTTGGGTTCCCCTCAGCTTGTGCCTATTACGCAGAATCTGAAAACTTTTAACAAAACCATTAGTGAACCTTTAGGGATCCTTCCTAATTTTTCTATTACTTTGGAAGGTAAAACTGTCTGTATTGATCTTATGGTAGTTCGAGGTCCCTTGGATTTCAATTTACTCCTTGGGCGAGACTATGTTTATGCAATGAAAGCTGTCGTATCGACACTCTTTCGCGTGATGTCTTTCCCTCACAATGGCAATATTGTGACTGTAGACCAGCTTTCGTTCCCTAGTCTTGTTTCGAATACCAATAATATGCACACTCCCTAAATGTTCCTGCTTTCAGTAAAGTGGTATCTACCCGGACATGAAATAATGAAGGCATCAGACCATAACAAATGTTATTTATGCAGACAGCCTCTCTACGCTTTCTCGCCCTCTTTGACTTCGATCTCAAATTTATGCAGGAAACTTGTGGATTATTTGAACACGATTTTCTTATCCCTTTTGAGTCCCTTGACATGTGTTCCTTCCAGAGAACTATTCTTCCTTCTGATGAAGACCTCTTGGAAGCCATGATCAAGGTGTGTCCATTGACATGTGTTTCTTCCAGTTGGAAGCCATGATCAAGTTTCCAAGGATAGTTCCTTTTACTGTGTCAACCTCGTTAAAAAATGAATCAGTGAGTCTGAGGATAGTTCCTTTTACTGTGTCAACCTCGTTAAAAAATGAATCAGTGAGTCCGAGGATAGTTCCTTTTACTGTGTCAACCTCGTTAAAAAATGAATCAGTGAGTGTGAGGATAGTTCCTTTTACTGTGTCAACCTCGTTAAAAAATGAATCAGTGGCCCGAGGATAGTTCCTTTTACTGTGTCAACCTCGTTAAAAAATGAATCAGTGAGTCCAAGGATAGTTCCTTTTACTGTGTCAACCTCATTAAAAAATGAATCAGTGAGTCCGAGGATAGTTCCTTTTACTGTGTCAACCTCGTTAAAAAATGAATTAGTGAGTGTGAGGATAGAATTTTTACCTGCATTTAATCTTGTTAAAAAATGAATCAGCTTAGTGTGAGGAGAGTTCTTTTGCATCGTACTCAACCTCGTTAAAAAATGAATTAGTGAGTGTCAGGATAGTTCCTTTTATTGTGTCAACCTCATTAAAAAATAAATCAATTAGTCGAGAGCATAGTTCCTTTTCTTGTGTCAAGCTCGTTAAAAAATGAAACAAGCTTCTATGAGGACAGTTCTTTTCCTGTGTCAACCTCATTAAAAAATGAATCAGTAGGTAGATTGTAGAGAGTAGATTGATAGATTAGAAATAAGTAGTTTATGAGGATGGTTCCTGTTACTGAGTCAACCTCATTAAAAAATGAATCAGGTATGAGGATAGTTCTTTTCCTGTGTCAACCTCATTAAAAAATGAATCATTTGGTCAGAGGATAGTTCCTGTTACTGAGTCAACCTCGTTAAAAAATGAATCAGGTATGAGGACAGTTCTTTTCCTGTGTCAACCTCATTAAAAAATGAATCAGTAGGTTATATAGGTAGATTGTAGAGAGTAGATACGAGGATAGTTTCTTTTACTGTGTCAACCTCGTTAAAAAATGAAACATGTAGAATAGGAAAGTTCCTTTTACTGTGTCAACCTCATTAAAAAATGAAACATGTTGCCATGAGCATAGTTCTTTTCCTGTGTCAAGCTCGTTAAAAAATGAAACAAATCCTCCCCTAATTGAGTCGAGTCTTTGACTAGATCTTGTAAATGTTAAGTCATATATTTAGGTTAGTTATTTTATTTTTTGCATAATTTTCTTACAGTTTTAGGTCGGGTCTTTCATATGATCTCGTAAATGAACCTTCATTCCATCCAGCTATTAATTACCAGCAGTATACTTAGTTGAATGAAATGAAGCTGGGGGGGCATGCGCTCTAGCAGTTACGCTTAGGGGGCATCAAGCACAGTTTTCTCTCTGTTTCAAGCTTGTGTAAAAATGAAACCACTCTGAAGCATAGTTTTTCTCTATTTCAAGCTTTTGTAAAAATGAAACCTATCTTGAGTCAATTTCGGTTATTTTCAAGACTCGTTAAACTCATGAAAATCCCGAGATTATTTTTCTATCTTTCATTCTCGTAAAACACATGAAAATGCCGAGTTCTTTCTGTCTTTTCCTGCTCGTAAATTAAATTGAAAGTCGGCCATAGGAGTACATTTTTATCCCTTTTTCGAACTCGTTAAAACTTATGAAAAAGTGAAACCCTGGAGTCCTCTTTTAAGCCCTTTTCAGACTCTCTAAACATGAAAAGATTGTCGAGCACTTGATTATTCGAACTCGTTAAAGTAAATGAATAATCGTCCTTTCAGTATAAGTTTACCCCTTTTACGGACTGAAATTGATTATTTACGAAAAAGGTATACGTTGACTAATTATGGTTAATAGAGTTCTCTCCCACATTATTTTTTCCTTTTTCGGGCCCGAGAGACTAAATTTACGAAAAAGTACACCCATGGAGTTTTCTTAAGTTTTTTCTTCTGACTCCCTAAAATTGAAAAACACCGAGTTTCTCCTATACTGGACTCGTTAAAATTTAACAGTAAAGGACCTGTTCAATTTTAAATAGGAATGAACCACTCCTTCTTAGGGTTCGAATCTTAAACTAAGTTGGACTCATCCAAAGGATGAGCTTATAAACAAGCAAATGTTATCCTCCTCAAGCTTGTTAAAAATAAAGAGGTACTTGCCAGAAATGGTGGGGGAAAAGAGAGAAAAATGGACTTGTTTGTTGTATTTTGATTTTTTGAAAATCCAGTTAACCACTCTTGAACACGACACTTTTTGTCCACCTGGGTTGGGAAATCCTTTACCTAACAGTTAATCAAACCACATTGAAAGTCTTCAGCCGGTTTCTGGGTATTAGCTTTGGGTTAATTGTCACCAAACCATCTGCAGTGTCGTTATGTGTTCAAGAGGACAGTTCAAATAAACCATTCATCTGCAAAATATCTGTCATCCATTTTGACCATCCCTGAGTCAGTCCTTGCCAATATATTTTCAAAACTTGATCTATGATTTCATGTTGTGGGCTTGCCTATGACGGATCACTTTCTATCGACGACAGCTCATTATCTAGGAATTTGATCCAGAAATCGTCAGTACCTTGAAATCTGCATGCCTCAATGGCAGGTTTCTCGCCTTCAACGACAGGTTGCATCATTGACCTTCGATCGAATGATTCCGTGACATGTTCAACTTCAGCTCATTCATTCACATTTCATGGATTGTACTGAGTACTTTGAGAGCCATTGACATTACTGGTGGTTACTCTCACACTTGTTAACAGTTTACATCATTGACTGGTAATCAAGTGGTTTCTACCATGTTCGACTTCAACACATTTAATCGCATGGATAGAATCGTACTAGTTCGGGAAGTAGAAATCAAGACCCTGGATCTAGTTTCCACCATCCAGGCTGCGAGGAGTTTTATTATTATACAGTAGACTATTCATTACAGATGGTTGCGCCCATGCTGTGTCTACACTATTGATGTAATATTAAAATCATTTCTGTATCAGAACAATTTTAGTTAGTTTTTGATCTGAGTATGGGAATGCCTACCTCAGCGATGATATGATTACATATATATATTTTTCATTGAATGTTTTTACAGGTTCCGACCGGGGTGTCCACAAGATGATCCTTGAAATGATAAAGTACTTCACTCTTCATATATGACAGACTTCATCTTCATCTATTCCAGACTTCACACTTTAGGGGGCAATATGTTACACTAAAAATTGTCACCTTAACATTCTTTTAACTGTATGAGCTCATTAACACTCATACATACCTCCTTTGCAAGTCTTACAACCTTTACTCCTCATGTCAAGCCCTGAAACAAGAAGAAAAACCCTAAAAACCTCTAAAAGAATGGGTACGCATGTAACATGAAGCCTGCCTGCGTTCCTGGCTTGGGTACGTAGGTAATGCATGGCTTACCTGTGTTCTAGAATGTAGTTTTCCTTTGGAATGCTTGCGTACCCCCTCCAAACTCAAAAGAGCGAGAAAGTAAGGTGAAAAAGGTGAATTTTGGTCAATTCTAGAAGGTTCTAGATGAGAATTTTTGGGGATGAGTACGCTTTGATAAGGTGCATGTATCCCTCACCTTAAGGAACTAATCCCTTGATGTGAGGATTCTATCCCTTTGAAGGAGGATTCTATCCCTTAAAAAGTGGAATCCTAACCTCCTCATCTGCTCTATAAAAGGAGGCATTGGGTAGCCTCAAATGGTTAGATTTTGGAGATTGAGAATTGGAGTTCAAGCTTTATGGGTGATTGAGTTGAAGTGTTGTTGAGATTTAGACTTCTTTCTACTGAGCTTTTGAGAGGAAATATCACATACCTCTTTGTGCTCCTGGAGGAAGAGTGCAAGACTTATCAAAGTAGAGGAGACTCCTGCTTCGGACCCTGGGAAGGCCTTTCAAACATCAAGGCTAAGGTTGTAAGGTTCTTCTGTTATTTTTAAGATTAATACAATCAAGTTTTGTTTTTCTCAATAAATTGTCGTTCGATTGTTTATTTCAATAAGCTGTCGTTTGATCATTTATTTCATAGATTCCTTGATCACTATGATAGGTATGTTTTATAATTATTTGTTATATAGGTGCTATTTAATATTTTCTTGTTGGTGATTGCAGGTCGACAAAAGAACTTACTTCCTTGCGACGAAAGAACTCTTGTTTCGACGGAAGGATTATTGTTCCGACGAAATAACTCTTGTTGCGATGGAAGGATTATTGTTGGGACAAAAGGAATCTTGTTGCAATGAAGGATTATTGATGCGACGGAAGCTTTACAACTGCAAATAAGCATTTGGATCTAAGGTAGGATCGACACCTTCATAGCATTTAATTTCAAAAAATATATATTTAGATAAAGACAAACTTAGTTGTTCATTTTTTGCTAGATTGTCTTTTGACACTAGGGAGATCGGTCTTGTCCGCAAGAACGATTTATCCGGCCAACAAATGGTCGTAAAGTGTGCAGAAGTTTGATGGAATGCAGTCAAAAATTCAGTACATGTATCATATCAAAGAGGTAACTGGAAGAAGTAAAAAAATGCTTTAGCAAGATTCGCAAAGGTGGAATGAGAGGAAGAGGCCTGGTCCACATATCACTTGGCAGCGTCTCCAGTAAGCGTACGTTGGAATAACCGAAGACAGATAGAGTCATCAGTGATAGAATTGGAAGAAATCCGCATGTGGAAGGAGCATACATGATTAGTAGGGTCCTCTACAGTTTTTCCTTTGAACTTAAGGATGTTAGAGGAAGCTTCGTTGGCATAACAGGCCAACTTGGATCATGGTGTGTAGGGTCATTGATTAACTGGCTGAAATCGGGAAGGCTCAAACCTGCCATAAAAGGTATCAAGGAAGTAGCCAGGATGATTCCGGTATTCGTTCCACTACTAGCAGATCCAGATTTAGATTCAGGTCTGCCACTAGCATTAGGACCAGTACTTACATTGGCACCTGACATGGTGGGGGAATGAGGTAGAGGGGAACTGGGTTTAGAATCAGAAAGAGGGCTTGATGGACCATAATCAAAGTCGGTATAGGGACTCGACGAAGGACTAACTCGACGTCTACGAGGTGGAGTAATTCTTCCTAATGGAAACTGAAGATGAAGGCCAAGGAGTTTTCAGGATAAACACCTTGGGGGTATAATGATCGTAAGGCACATATACCCAAATAAGAGTGAAGAGAAATAAACAAAGGTGCAAAGGGGAAAATAAATTAATTACGATGTATAAGTCTTGGCTTGGCGGTGTGATCCAAGCGATATTTGATTTAGGTGTGCGTGTATGTGATATGTGTGTTAATTTTAATTAATCCCAGACGGTTGTGTAAAAAGAAAAAGAAACAATGATGTATAACTGTAAATTAAATTGAAGCGACAGTAAAATAAATAGCTAAAGATGCATAAATTATGACCCAAAAAAAGGGCTCCCAAGCAACTGTTCTAAGAGGTGGGTGAAATTAACTCAAAACACACAACAAGGCCAAAATATCTAAGGTCTAAGGGACAGGGATCTAATGACTTAGATCTGCTGAAAATAGGTGAAGAAAACAACAAGAAACCAGAGGGAAAATTGTTGCAAAAAGGGAGGCGATAGGTTAAAACCCTAAAGGAAACAAGAGGGACCCTAAGGAAGAGGTCAAACAAGACTCAAGGGGGAGTTTAAGATGAGATAATAACATATCTGAATGGATCTCAAAGAAAGATGGATCATACCCTGA
The DNA here is from genome assembly GCA_034641835.2 of Pinus albicaulis. Taxonomy (NCBI): domain Eukaryota; kingdom Viridiplantae; phylum Streptophyta; class Pinopsida; order Pinales; family Pinaceae; genus Pinus; species Pinus albicaulis. Next base: position 66,872,404 of record CM076574.1, on the reverse strand, counting down.
AAAATGGCTGAAAGCGCTGCAAAATCTCAGACTACCTACTCAGCTAAACCCTTCCTAAAAAGGTGGAAGCGTACTGAAGCCCTATGAGGCTTGTTCCCACTTCAAAAAGAAAAACTGAGCATATCTAGGAATAAGATGGGTGGAGACAGAGGTCAAACAACCTTGAACAGTGCTTGCAGCAAACCCTGAAAATTACAGAAAAAACCCCACAAAAAACTACAGCTCACAGGTACTGACCTTCTAGCTGGTGAAATCGCAATTTTTGGCCTAAAAACTGCTATCTGAGCCCTGAACTTGCAGGTTTGGGGCTGAAAAGTGCAAGCTGCACTTCCAGAAGTCTCGGCAGAAGGTTACGGAAAAAATTTGTCATCTGTGGTGCAGTTGATACCTATTACCTGCGGAAAACACCCAGAAACATGTGAAAGTTAGATTTTTTACTGTTTTCAGGGCATAAAAGGTAAAAATAACATTAAGAGGCTAAAAAATAGTTGAATAAAAACCCTAGGTACTGAAGCAGATGGTCACATAGGAAATTTGAATAAAACCCTGTGGAGTTGCCAATTGTTAGTATGAATTCTTAATGCAAGTGTACGAAAAGATATCACTTTAGTTGCACATAACAAACAACCCTAATAACAAAGATGGCTATCTAACTTCTTAGATCTACAATAGACAGTCGAAACAAATGCAAAATAAACCTAGATTATGCAAATAAAGCATCTTAACAACAAAATGAAATGAGAGTTTCTCCAAAATATCTAATGGACAAAACAAGAATTATAAAGAATTTTTTGTATTATATAACACCTGGGAAGAGAACTAATATAGTCCCCCTCAACGGGATGGGTTCTTACCTGTCCTCAAACGCTTCAGCTTCAGAGTTTCTCTCTCAATGGTGTAGAATACCCAAGACATGTATAACTCAAAGGGAGCTCAATAAGCAAAAATAAAATAAAAATAAGCAAAGATAGACAATGATAAGAGGATCAAAGTTTGACCATGATAGAAGGATCAAAGGTAAGAAGTGAATGGAAAACCCTCCTATTTAGAACAAATATTGAGTTATCATTGATAATGGTGCATAATAAAATATTATTAACCAAGATCTAGATCTAACTGTCAATATTTTTATTGCGCCGAGAGGCGCATTCTATAGCCCAGTATGACCCCATGTGTAAGTATGTCGGAAGCCAAAAAAAATGTCGGCTTGAACAATAGCTTACATAAACATATAAATGAACAATTAAAAATTTATTAAAAATAAATTTAAATGATATAAACTTAAAATATGAAGAGTTTACTAACACTCAAAAAAGAGATATGGTAAATACATAAAAATATAAATAAACCATAGGTATGGTAAATAAATAAAACCTCTTTTTATATTACTTAGGAGGTATGGTAAATAAATAAAAATATAAATAAACTAGAGGTATGGTAAATAAATAAAACCGATTTTTATATTTACTCAATAAACCACTTTATATTTACAAAAACTCAAAAATAGGTTTTATTTAGGTGAAGCCTATGGGACAAATTATTATTAATACCATGGGCCAAATACCATGGGACAAATTATTAATAATACCATGGGAAAATACCATGGGCCAAATAATATATTTATAAAATAGGTATGGTAAATAAGTAAATATAAAAGAGGTATAAAGAGGTAAGGTAAATAAATAAAAATATATCAAATACGATTATAAATCAAGATCTAATTATATATGAAGTATAAGGGTCAAATACCATGGACCAAATTATTATTAATACCATGACAAAAAAAACATTATTAACCCTAACATTAATATTAAAATATTAATATTATTAAATTTAATATGTTTAGATTAATACAATATTAAATTTATTATATTGTAATATATATTAATATATCATGATATATGATAGAGGTGGAGAAATAGGGGGAGTGACAAGGGAGATATGGAGATAAATTGAAGGAGAAGAGAGAAGAGGAATGAAGAGAGAGAGAGTGAGAAGAGTGAGAGAGTTAGAGAAGGGTAAGAGAGGGAGAGGGAGACATAAAGATGGAGGTGGGAGAGAGATAAGGAGAGAGGGAGGGAGAAGGAGAGAGGATTGGAGGGTAAAGAGTGAGAGAGAGAGAAATAAGGGGGAAGGGAGAGAGAGGTAGGAGAGAAAGGGAGAGAGAGAAAGGATGAGAGGAGGAGGAGAGAAGGAGGGATAGAGAGATGGAGCTGGAGGCGGAGCGAGGAAAGGAAGAAGAAATACATAGAGAGGGAGTGACAAGGGAGAGATGGAGAGAGAGTGTGTATGCTTATGGGTGGGATAAAGATACATAGGAGTGATGGAGACAAGGGGGGAGAGAAGGATAAAGGGATAGAAATAGTAAGATAGTTGGAGAGTGAGATAAAGTGATGGGGGAAGAGAGAGGATTGGAGGACAGAGAGAGAGAGAAAGAAAGATAGCTGGGGGGTCAAATAGAAGGAGGCGAGAGAGGAATTATGAGAGAGAGGAAGAGAGTGATGGGGGAAGAGAGGATTGTCGGGGAGAGAGAGAGAGAGAGAGAGATATGGGGGAAGATAAAGGGAGGTAGGAGATAAAGGGAGAGAGAGGAAGGAAAAGAGAGGGGACTTGAAAGAGAGGAGGAGAGAGGGGAGGAGAGAGGGAGGGATATAAATATGGATTTGGAGAGGGAGAGAGAGGGAGGGATTGAGAGATGGAGAGAGAGAGAGATGGGGGAAGAGAAAGGGAGGTAGGAGAGAAAGGGAGAGAGAGGAAGGAAAGGAGAGGGGTCTTAAAAGAGAGGAGGAGAGAGGGGAGGAGAGAGGGAGGGATAGAAATATGGAGGAGGGGGAGAGAGGGAGGGATTGAGAGATGGAGCTAGATGAGGAGAGAGGGAGGGAAGAATAAATACATAGAGAGTGAGTAGTGGAGAGAGAGGGGGAGTGACAAGGGAGAGATGAAGAGGGAGTGTGTATGTTTTGGGGTGAGATAAAGAGACAAATAAGGAGATATAGAGAGAAGGGTGGAGAGAAGGGGAGAGAGAGGCATATGGTAACAAATTTGGAAGGTGAAGATAGAGAGAGAGGGGGGGGGAGAGAAAGAAAGAGAGAGAGAGGGGGGGGGGAGAAAGGAAGAGAGAGAGAGAGGGGGGGGGGGAGAGGATATGAATATGGAGAGGGAGAGAGGGGGAGGTAAGAATAAATACATAGAGGGTGAAAGGTGGAGAGAGAGAGAGGGAGTGATAAAGAAGATGGAGAGAGAGGGAGAAAGGGTAGCATGAAGGAAGAGAGATAGAAGCAAGAGAGAGAGAGGGAGAGAGAGAGAGAGAGAGAGAGAGAGAGGAGGGAGTGATAGATAGATAGATAGATTGGAGAAAGAGAGTTTATGTTTTGGAGTTGATATAGAGAGATAGAGTGAGATATAGATATAGATGTAAGGTGAAGAGAAAAAAAGATAGATGGAGAGAAGGAGGGAGGGAAAAGGAAATTGATAGATATGGAGTGACAGAGAGTGTGTGTATGGTGGGGTGAGATAAAGAGAAAAAGGAGATATGGATGGATATATAGATATATATGGGGGAGATAGGGAAGAAGGTTTCTTGCAGTAGATGCATTGATTTCAGTGTAGATGGTGATTTCTAATCCTATTTGATTTCTTGCACTAGATGAATTTATTTTGGTGTAGATGTTGATTTCTAATGATATTTGATTACTTACACTAGATGGATTGATTTTAATGTGGATGATTTCTAATCCTATTTGATTGCTTGCATTAAATGCATTAATTTCAGTGTAGATGATGATTTCTAATCCTATTTGATTGATTTCACTCGATGCATTAATTTTAATGTAGATTTTGATTTTTGGTTATATTTGATTTCTTTCACTAGATGAATTTATTTCAATGTAGATTATTTTTAATCCTATTTGATTGCTTGCACTGAATGGATTGATTTCAATGTAGATGGTGATTTCTAATCCTATTTGATTGCTTTCACTAAATGCCTTGATTTCAGTGTAGATGGTGATTTCTAATATTATTTGATTGCTTGCACTAGATGCATTAATTTCAATGTAGATGTTGATTTCTAATTATATTTGATTTCTTGCACTAAATGCATTGATTTAAATGTAGATGATTTAACTAAATGCATTGATTTAAATGTAGATGATTTAACTAAATGCATTGATTTAAATGTAGATGATTTATAATCCTATTTGATTCCTTGCACTAAATGCATTTATTTCAGTGTAGATGGTGATTTCTAATCCTATTTGATTGCATGCACTAGATGCATTGATTTCAGTGTAGATGTTGGCTTTAAATCCTATTTTCCTACTTGCACTAGAATCATTTATTTGAGTGTAGATGTTGATTTCTAATCATATTTCATTACTTGCATTATATGCATTGATTTTAGTGTAGATGTTGTTTTCTATTATTATTTGATTTATTGCATTAGTTGCATTGATTTCAGTGTATATGTTGATTTCTAATTTGATGTATGATGGTACATTAATTTTAAATTCATTGGATTAATAGTGTGTGTGCAATGATTTCAGTGTAAGCACAAAAAATTATTGACAATGTACATTGATTTTTGTGTTATAGTAATTCAGCCTATTAATATTGGAGAGCAAGAGAGACAAGGTATGATGTTTACTACAACAGCTTGAGCTAAATATTTAAATGGTTTACGATTCCAACTGTCCTTTTCAAATAATCAATATGAAAATATGACAAAACTAACATGGGTGAAAATAAGAATAGTAGAAGAAAATAGTTTAAAATCGATCATAATGAAGACTTCGTAATTGACTACATTCTTATTATTCACAATTTCTATCATTCAATATTATTACATTGTCACTTTGCGTTCAAAATTTTATTTCATCATTAAAGTTATTTTACAATATTTATCATCTCAACAAACTGAGGTAACTAATCAAATTTAAAATTAAAATGACTCAATGAATCTCAAACATATTTAACATATTTAAAATGGTTATGTTAATATTAGATGTATTTACATATTTTTGATAAAATTAAGCATATTTTCCTCATATTATTGATAGATTTTCCTTGGTCGCACACGACTGAAACCAGCCTAGATCCATCTTAACTCCGGATCTATCACGCACCGAGAGGGATCAAATCTCTCGAGGTGAAAACCTTTCCTCAAGTTTTGCACTCAAAAAAGAGGTTTTCAACTCGAGAGATTTGATCCCTCTCGGCGCTTGATAGATTCGGAGTTAAGATGGATCTAAGTGAGGTTA